>JAGIQG010000028.1:39629285-40249429 GCA_024679065.1 Sphyrna mokarran | reverse complement strand
CTATGTTCTATGTTCTACAGTTGAATGGAATCTTCTGCCTCTGAATGTTTTCTCCAAATTCTTCACAACCTTCCAGTTACCACTTTGATCCTATGCCTTCTCATAGTAATATATGTCAATGTCCAATCTGTCCACTAACATTCGATCAAACCACAAGGCAGGCCATATCTATTCACCTGACACATCTTTACTCTCACAGAAGTAACACATGATGTTAATTTAACATTCAGAAATTCAAATGTTGCCAGACCTTCCTACCACTGTGCTGCACCCTCCTGTCAGACACCTGCTGGTGTGCTGCAGAATCTCATAGAACATAGAACACTACAACACAGGCCCTTCAGCCCACAAATTGCGTCGATCATACCCATACCTACTAGGCCATAGAACTATCTGTAACTCCCTATTCATTTAATCCCATGTACTCATCCAGAAGTCCTTTAAAAGATCCCAGCGAGTTCGCCTCCACCACCACCATTGGCAGCCAATTCCATTCACTCACACCCTCTGAGTGAAAAATTAACTCTAACATCTCCTCTGTACTTGTCCCCCAGCACCTTAAACCTGTGTCCTCTCGCAGCGACCATTTCAGCCCTGGGAAATAGCCTCCGAGAATCTACCCTATCTATTCCTCTCAACATTTTATAAACCTGGATGTCAAAAGTTGCAGCGGGACATAGACATGATGCAAGACTGGGCGGAGAAGTGGCAGATGGACTTCAACGCGGATAAATGTGTAGTGGTCCATTTTGGCAGGAATAATGGGATGAAGGAGGGTTGTAAACTGGAAAGTATTGAAGTAGATAAGGAGGATGTGCTAAATATTCTTGAGGGTTTGAAGTTAGATAAGTCCTCTGGGCCGGATGGGATTTATCCTAGGATTCTCTGGGAGGCAAGAGAGGTGATTGCAGAGCCTCTGGCTCTGATCGTCAGGTCGTCTTTGGTTACAGGTATAGTGCCGGAAGACTGGAGGATAGCGAATGTTGTCCCATTGTTCAAGAAGGGGAATAGAGACTTTCCTGGGAATTATAGACTGGTGAGTCTTACTTCTGTTGTGGGCAAAGTATTAGAAGGAACTATTAGGGATAGGATTTATAGTTATTTACAGAGAAATGAATTGATTGGGGATAGTCAGCATGGTTTTGTGAAGGGTAGGTCATGCCTTACTAACCTTATTGAGTTTTTTGAAAAAGTGACCAAAGAGGTGGATGGGGGTAAGGCAGTTGATGTGGTATATATGGACTTTAGTAAGGCATTCAATAAGGTTCCCCATGGAAGGCTTCTGCAGAAAATGCAGATGTATGGGATTGAGAGTGATTTAGCTAATTGATTAGGAATTGGCTAGCTGATAGAAGACAGAGGGTGGTGATTGATGGAAATTATTCATCATGGAGTTTGGTTACAAGTGGTGTACCTCAGGGATCTGTTTTGGGCCCCTGTTGTTTGTAATTTTTATAAATGATCTGGATGAGGGTATTGAAGGATGGATTAGTAAATTTGCAGATGACACTAAAGTCGGAGGAGTGGTAGATAGTGAAGAGGGGTGTTATAGTTTGCAGAGAGACTTGGACAAGTTGCAGAGCTGGGCCGAGAGGTGGCAAATGGAGTTTAATGTGGAAAAGTGTGAGGTAATTCACTTTGGCAGGAATAACAAATGTGTAGAGTATAGGGCTAATGGTAGGACTCTTAATAGTGTTGATGAACAGAGGGATCTTGGTGTATATGTGCATAGATCCCTGAAAGTTGGCAATCAAGTCGATAAGGTTGTTAAGAAGGCATATGGAGTCTTAGCTTTTATTGGTAGGGGGATTGAATTTCGGAGCTGGTCATGTTGCAACTGTACAAAACTCTAGTGCGGCCGCACTTGGAGTATTGTGTACAGTTCTGGTCCCCGCATTATAAGAAAGATGTGGAGGCATTGGAGAGGGTACAGAGGAGGTTAACCAGGATGTTGCCTGGTATGGAGGCAGGTCTTATGAAGAGAGGCTGAGGATTTGAGGTTGTTTTCGTTAGAAAGAAGGTGGCTAAGAGGAGACCTTATTGAAACATATAAGATGATTAGAGGTTTAAATAGGGTGGACAGTGATAGCCTTTTTCCTAGGATGGAGAAAGCTAGCACGAGGGGACATAGCTTTAAATTAAGGGGTGGTAGTTATAGGACGGATGTCAGAGGTAGGTTCTTTACCCAGAGGGTGGTAAGGGTATGGAATGCCCTGCCTGCTGCAGTTGTAGATGCGCCAAGTTTGGTGGCGTTTAAGAGGTTAGTAGATAAGTTTATGGATGAAGAGGGAATGGTTTAGGTTTAGAGGGTCATTGCTTTTTCTTAATTGGTTGGCGCAACATCGAGGGCCGAGGGGCCTGTTCTGCACTGTAACGTTCTATGTTCTATGTTCTAATATAAGGGGTAGGAGTCTTAGCTGTGTTGTAGAGCAGAAGGATCTCGGGGTCCGGATCCATAGGACTCTTAAATCGGCCTCGCAGGTGGAGGAAGTGGTCAAGAAGGCATATGGTGTACTGGCCTTCATTAATCGAGGAATAGACTTTAGGAGTCAGGAGGTAATGAGCAGCTCTATAAGACTCTTGTCAGACTCCAGTTGGAGTATTGTGTGCAGTTCTGGTTGCCTTCACTATAGGAAGGATGTAGAGGCTATTGAGAGAGTGCAGAGGAGATTTACAAGGATGCTGCCTGGATTGGGAGGCAGGCCTTATGAAGATAGGTTGAGGGAGCTGGGACTCTTCTCACTGGAGAGACGTAGGTTGAGAGGCGACCTGATAGAGGTTTATAAAATGTTGAGAGGAATAGATAGGGTAGACTCTCAGAGACTATTTCCCCGAGCTGAAATGGTCACTACGAGAGGACACAGATTTAAGGTGCAGGGAAGCAAATACAGAGGGGATGTTAGGAGTAAGTTTTTCACTCAGAGGGTGTTGAGTGAATGGAACCGACTGCCGTCGGAGGTTGTTGAGGCAAACTCACTGGGGTCTTTTAAGAGACTTCTGGATGAGTATATGGAAACGAATAGGATAGGGGGTTATAGATAGGTCTGTGGATTGGTAGATGTGATCGGTGCAACTCGTGGGCTGAAGGGCCTGTTTGTGCTGTATTGTTCTATGATCTGTGTTAACCTCTATCAGGTCACCTCTCAACCTTTGTCTCTCCAGTGAGAAGAGTCCCAGCTCCCTCAACCTATCTTCATAAGGCATGCCTCCCAATCCAAGCAACATCCTTGTAAATCTCCTCTGCACCCTCTCAATAGCTTCCACATCCTTCCTATAGCGAGATGACCAGAACTACACACAGTACTCCAAGTGGGGTCTGACAAGGGTCTTATAAAGTTGAAGCATTACTTCCCGACTCCTAAACTCAATTCCTTGATTAATGAAGGCCAGTACACCATACGCCTTCTTGACCACTTCCTCCATCTGCGAGGCTGATTTAAGAGTCCTATGGACCCGGACCCCGAGAGCCTTCTGCTCTACAACACAGCTAAGACTCCTACCCCTTATATTGTACTCCTTCATCCATTATTCCTGCCAAAATGGACCACTACACATTTATCTGCATTGAAGTCCATCTGCCACTTCTCTGCCCAGTCTTGCATCCTGTCTATGTCTCGCTGCAACTTTTGGCATACCTCCAGACCATCCACAATGCCACCGACCTTTGTATCATCGGTGAACTTACTAACCCATCCCTCCACTTCCTCATCCAGGTCATTTATGAAAATAACAAACTGGAGTATTTTCTTGATGCAATCTCCATGATTGGAGTTTTGTCCCAGTTGCTGGGAACAGGCAATGCAAAGGATTCTGGGATCCCTGGACATGGTGAGCATGACTACATTATGTTGGCAAGGTTACAAAAGGAAAGAGTTTCATATAAAGTCAGGATGGCAGGATAGGTGTGGTCAAATCAGATTGGCCCACATAAATTAAACATGACATAGATTTGAAGAAAAACAGTGTGTTTATTCGGAATACATACAATTGAAAGTCTTCGAGCTGAATGTCACCACCGATCCTTCCCACACCCGAACCCATTATTTGCAAGTTGGGGGAGGCTCATGAAACAAAGCGAATGTCCAGTCCACCCCTCTCCAACTAACCCTCTCTATTACAGAAGGAAAGTAAGGCAGCCTCTCACAGGCCCTTCAGTGGCCAGTTCACTGCCAATTCCTTGGAACCAAAGAAAATTCAGCTCAGAAACAGGCCTTTCACCCCTTCTTGTCTGTGCCAAACCATTTTTCTGCCTAGTCTGACTGACCTGCACTTGGACTATATCCCTCCACACCCCTCTCATCCATAAACCCGTCCAAGTTTTTCTTAAATGTTAAAAGTGACCCCGCATTTACCACTTTTTCTGGCAGCTCATTCCACACTCCCACCTCTCTGTGTGAAGAATTCCCCCCACTAATATTCCCTTTAAACTTTTCTCCTTTCACAATTAACCCGTGCCCCTTTGTTTTTTCTCTCCAGAGCCTCATTCTGCATCCACCACAATCTCTTGACTGGACGGGGAAGGAAGATCCAGCCTGGTATTTTTCACTGT
Source organism: Sphyrna mokarran (assembly GCA_024679065.1). Classification (NCBI taxonomy): domain Eukaryota; kingdom Metazoa; phylum Chordata; class Chondrichthyes; order Carcharhiniformes; family Carcharhinidae; genus Sphyrna; species Sphyrna mokarran. Next base: position 40,244,880 of record JAGIQG010000028.1, on the reverse strand, counting down.
GTGGCTGCTGTTTGGCATAAATGGGCACCTTCCCCAAGTGTACCCTCTTCACCACCCCACACTCCCCAAGCCTCTCTACCTGACCCCCAGAGACCAACTGTCTTCACTTGCTGAGGCCTCCCATCCAACTTGCTGGAATAACTTTCAGACCAGAAGCCACTTTCACATCGTCACAGCGACTTGTTAATCCCAGCAGCAGGTGGTTCTGTTTTCTGGTTCTGCTGTCAAGGGTGGAACTTCCTCCTAGAGATGGGGGTGAAAGTCCTACTCTTTATTAATTACAGCTACCCCCAGGGTATTCTCACTGTGTATTCTCACATTGGCAAAACACGAACCAATGTTTCGGTAATGGGGTGAGTGGGTGTAATCCATCTCTCTGTAAAATCCAGTCAGTATGGATGATATAATTTCAGGATAAATTAAGAACCTGGCAATCAAGGGTCAGGAATATAAGCTTTTCTTTCTTGAAGGTGACAAGATGGCACAGTGGTTAACATTGCTGCCTCACAGCGCCAGGGATCTGGGTTTAATTCCCAGCTTGGGTTACTGTGTGGAGTTTGCACAATTCTCCTGTGACTGTGAGGGTTTCCTCTGGGTGCTCTGGTTTCCTCCTACACTCCAAAGATCTGTGGATTGGCCATGCTAAATTGCCCCTGACTGTCGGGGCAGCAGCTAGGGTAAATGCATGGAGTTATGGGGATGGGGCCTGGGTGAGATTGTAGTTGGTGCATTCTTGATGGGCCGAATAACCTCCTTTTGCAATGTCGGATTCTCGGATTTTATGATTCTATGAAGATCAGAGACCAGGGAATAAGTTGTGAACTTGTGTAACCATTCAAAAAAAAGATCGGGACCTATTCTGAGCCGGGGCACTGAGAGAACTTCAGTGACCGAGGGTCAACGTGGAACTTGTTCTGATGGTGTCAGGGGTTTGCAGATGAATTGTCCAGATTGATTGGGGTTGTTTTCCTTCTCCCTGGCTGCTGGTGGAATGGGAGATGTGGGGAATCACAATGCCAAACATTCTCTGTGTGACAGGATTGATGGACCTGCCGCTTCTCACCTCTTTCAGCTTACGTATTCCATTTGAATATAATTTGAATGTACACCGTCCAAACAAATTTAGATTAAAGTGGGAGTCAAGTAGGAAAGGAGATGCGGGTGAAGGATTGGCTAAAATAATTGTGAATATAGGGATATAAAAAAGAGGAATATTTTTTGAAAAACAAGTCAAAGTGAAATAGATTCAGAATAATCCCTGTTCAACAGGATTATAGGAAATTTTACTCAATGTAACAAAATGTGAAAAGCATGTCTTTAAAAATACTACGTGATTGGAAAACAGTTCATAGAACAGATTTTTCCTGGGGGGAATGTCACTGTTGGGGTTAAATGTCTGTTACAATTTATTAAGCATTATTTTATCCAAGCAGAATAGAAGGGTTTTATTAGAATTGACATTCTTCAGGGGAAGAGGAGACAGTTGTCTCATTCTTTTATCAGCTGATGATGAATTAATTCAGACTGAGGACTAAACTGTCTGACTGAGCAACAAGACATCAACAAAGGCCACTCGACTATCATGGGCGTCATCTTTTTAAAACTATATATAGAAACATAGAAAACAGATGCTGGAGTAGGCCATTCGGCCCTTCGAACCTGCACCACCATTCAATATGATCGTAGTTGGTCATGTACTTTCAATATCCCACTCCCACTTTCTCTCCATAGATTTTGATCCTTTTAGCCACGAGGGCTACATCCCTCTTGAACATATCTAATGAACCGGCTCCAACAGCTTTCTGTGGTAGAAAATTCCACAGGTTCACAACTCTGAGTGAAGTTTTTCCTCATTTCAGTCCTGAATGGCTTACCCTTTATTGGTAGACTGTGACTCCCTAGTTCTGCATTTCCCCAACATTGGGAACATTTTTTCCAAATCTAGCCTGTGTATTCCCATCAGGATTTTATGTTTCGAGAAGATCCCCTTTCATTCTTCTAAATTGCAGTGAATACAAGCCCAGTTGATCCAGTCTCTCTTCATACGTGAGTTCTTTGTCTATCAGTGACCCAAACTGCACTGATCCCTGGCGAAGAGAATTCCAGTGGGGAATGGAGGGCTATAGAAAACTGATTTAAAATAGGGATCATGAGCCTTGGGAGTCCCTGGGAAGTGTGTAAATAGATGATGATATTGATGTACTTGTTTTTATCCTACCGGTACTTTGGTCCACCTTGTTGTCTAACAAGGGGCATACACGCGATGGGTCGTGAGAGGGCTGCTCTTGGATTTTTTTTCGAGAGTATCCTAGTGCTTCACGTTGTTAGTATACGCTTGACCTGGACCATTTGATGGGCAACACAGCAGCTCAGTGACTATCGCTGTGCTGTGCAGATACATGGATTTGGGCCTGTGTCTGTGGGAGTTTGCGCATTCTTCCCGTGCTTGCGTGGGTTTTCTCCGGGTGCTCCGGTTTCCTCCCACATCCCAAAAATGTGCTTTTAGGCTAATTGGCAAAACAAATTCTCCCTAAATTGTCTCAAATTTGGTTTTTAATCCATAGATCTATAAACATAGACAGGGATCGCAGGTAGAGGTGGGAACATCGGGGTGACGGCGTGGGCTCGTTGGGCTGAAGGGCCTGTTTCCCGTGCTGTTTTATTCTTTGTTCTGTTTTATTCTATGTTTGTTCTTTAATTAGAGAGAGAACCTCTCCATTAGAGAGAGAACTTAGAATCATAGAAAAACTATAGCACAAAAAGGCCCTTCGGCCCACAAGTTGTGCTGATCATATATCTACCTACTAAGCTTACCTCTAACCCTCAATCCTATTAGTAACATGTACTCATCCAAAAGTTTCTTAAAAGACCCTATCAAATTGCTTCCACCATTATCGACAGCAGCCAATTTCACTCACCCACCATCCTCTGAGTGAAAAACGTACTCCTGACATCTTCTCTATACCTGCTCCCCAGCACCTTAAACTTGTGTCATTTCAGCTCTGGGAAATAGCTTCCAGGAATCCACCCAATCAATACTTTTCAACATCTTATAAACCTCTGTCAGGTCCCCTCTCATCCTTTGTCTCACTAAGGAGAAAATATAGAGCTCCCTCAACTTATCCTCATAAGGCATGCCCCCCAATCCAGGCAACAGCCTTGTAAATCTCCTCTGTACCCTTTCAATGGCTTCCATGTCCTTCCAGTAATGAGGTGACCAGAACTGCACACAGTACTCCAAGTGAGGTCTGACCAGGATCAAATAAAACTGTAGCATTATCTCCCAACTTCTAAACTCAATTCCTCGATTAATGAAGGCCAGTACACCATACGCCTTCTTAACCACATCCTCTAACAATTTAAGAGTCCTATGGACCCGGACCCCAAGATCTTTCTGATCTCCCACACTGCTAAGAGTCTTAGACAAGACACAAGAGATGGGTGAGATCCTAAATGAATATTTCTCGTTAGTATTTACTGCTCTGAAAAGCCTGGATGTTAGGGAACTTGGGGAAATAAATAGAAATGTCTTGAGGAGTGTACACATTACAGAGAAGGGCATGTTAAAAGTCTTAAAGTGCATCAAGGTAGATATATCTGCGGGACCTGATGAGGACCTGGATATTATGGGAGGCTAGGGAGGAAATTGTGGTCCCCCAGCCGAGATATTTGAATCATTGATAGTCATGGGTGAAGTACTTAAAGATCACAGAGTGGCAATGTTGTGCTTTTTGTTTAAGAACTGCTGCAGGGAAAAGCCTGGGAACTACAGGCCAGTGAGCCTCACATCTGTGGAGGATAAATTGTTGGAAGATATAGAACATAGAACATAGAACAATACAGCACAGAACAGGCCCTTCGGCCTTCGATGTTGTGCCGACCAAAATAAAAAGCAATGCCCCTCCTAACTAAACCATTCCCTTCTCATCCATATACTTATCAACTAACCTCTTAAACGCCACCAAACTTGGCGCATCTACAACAGCTGCAGGCAGGGCATTCCACTCCCTAATCACTCTTTGAGTAAAGAACCTACCTCTGATATCCGTCCTATAACTCATACCCCTTAATTTAAAGCTGTGTCCCCTCGTGCTAGCTTTCTCCATCCTAGGAAAAAGGCTATCACTGTCCACCCTATCTAAACCTCTAATCATCTTATATGCTTCAATAAGATCCCCTCTTAGCCGCCTCCTTTCTAACGAAAACAACCTCAAATCCTTCAACCTCTCTTCATAGGACCTGCCCTCCATACCAGGCAACATCCTGGTAAACCTCCTCTGTACCCTCTCCAATGCCTCCACATCTTTCTTATAATGTGGCGACCAGAACTGCACACAATACTCCAAGTGCGGCCGCACTAGAGTTTTGTACAGTTGCAACATGATGCTGCGGCTCCTAAATTCAATCCCCCTACCAATAAAAGCTAAGACTCCATATGCCTTCTTAACAACTTTATCCACTTGACTGCCTACTTTCAGGGATCTATTGACACATACACCAAGATCCTTCTGTTCCTCAACACTATTAAGAGCCCTACCATTAGCCCTATACTCTACACATTTATTGTTCCTGCCAAAGTGCATTACCTCACACTTTTCCACATTAAACTCCATTTGCCACCTCTCGGCCCAGCTCTGCAACTTGTCCAAGTCACTCTGTAAACTAAAACCCCTTCTTCACTATCTACCACTCCACCAACTAGTATCATCTGCAAATTTACTGATCCAGATGATACTAAAGTTGGTGGAGTGGTAGATAGTGAAGAGGGGTGTTTTAGTTTACAGAGTGACTTGGACAAGTTGCAGAGCTGGGCGAGAGGTGGCAAATGGAGTTTAATGTGGAAAAGTGTGAGGTAATGCACTTTGGCAGGAACAATAAATGTGTAGAGTATAGGGCTAATGGTAGGGCTCTTAATAGTGTTGAGGAACAGAAGGATCTTGGTGTATGTGTCAATAGATCCCTGAAAGTAGGCAGTCAAGTGGATAAAGTTGTTAATATATTGAGAGGCAGGATCTATAGGCATTTAGAGATGCAAGGACTGATTAGGGACAGTTAGGGCTTTGTGAGTGGAAAATCATGTCTCACAAAGTTAATTGAGTTTTTTGAAGGGGTAACCTGATTAGTAAGTTTGCAGATGAGGGCAGTGCAATTGATGCTGTCTCCATAGACCTTGGCAAGGCCTTTGACAAGGTACCGCATGGTAGGTTGTTGCATAAAGTTAAATTTCATGGGATCTAGAGTGAGGTATCTAAATGAATATAAACTTGGTTTCTTGACAGAAGCCAGAAGTTGGTTATGGAGAGTTATTTTTCAAACTAGAGGCCTATGACCAGCGGTGTGCCTCAGGGATCAGTGCTGGGCCCACTGTTTTTTGTCATTTATATCAATGATTTGGATGAAAATATAGAAGGCATGGTTAGTAAGTTTGGAGATGGCACCAAGATTAGTGGCATAGTGGACAGTGAAGAAAGTTATCTCCAATTGCAATAGGATCTTGATCAATTGTAATTTTGTATGTTTCTATGATGGAATTAGGTACGCGTAATAGATAGGGGCATGTTCGGCACAACTCATGGGCCGAAGGGCCTGTTTGTGCTGGAATTTTTCTATGTTTCTATGTTTTTTTTCTAATTGGGCCAGTGGGCTGACGAACGGCAGATGGAGTTTAATTTAGGTAAATGTGAGGTATGTATTTTGGTTGACTGAACTTACTCAGTTAATGGTAGGATGTTGGGGAGAGTTACAGAACAAAGAGATCTCGGGGTACATGTTCATAGCTCCTTAAAAGTGGAGTCACATGTGGATAGAATGATGAAGAAGGCATTCAGCATTCTTCGTTTCATCAGTCAAAATATTGACTACAGGAGTTAGGACAGCTTGTGGAAGTTGTATAAGACATTGGAAAGGCCACACTTGGAATATTGTGTTCAATTCTGGTCACCTTATTATAGAAAAGATATTAGTAAACTAGAAAGAGTGTAGAAAAGATTTACTAAAATGCAACTGAGGCTTGATGGTTTGAGTTATAAGAAAAGCTGAACAGATTGGGACTTTTTCTCTGGAGAACAAAGAACAAAGAACAACACAGCATGGGAAAGAGGTCCTTCAGCCCAACGAACCTGCACCGCCATTTTAACAGTGTGAGTTCCCTCTTCCATCCATGACCCTCGTCTATGTTTATGGAAATCCACATTGGAAACCAGATTGAAGGGATACAATTTAGCGACAATTTGTTTAGCCAATCAGCCTAAGAGCACATCTTTGGGGTGTGGAAGGAAACCAGAACACCCGGAGAAAACCCATGCAAGCATGGGGAGAATGCGCAAACGTCCACAGACACAGGCCCAAATGTATCTGCAGAGCAAACACTGATAGTCACTGAGCTGTTGTGTTGCCCATTAGCTGGTCCAGTTTAAACGTACACTAAAGACGTGAAGCACTAGGATACTCTTGAAAAATCCAAGAGCAGCCCTCGTATGCCCCTTGTTGCACAACAAGGCGGACCGAAGTAGTTGTGGATTAAAAGAGAAAAACATCAATAACATGCACATCTTATGCAAACATTCAAGGGAATCCCCAGAAACACAGAAGTAAAACAAATGAGCCAAAAAATATGTTGGAAGGTCCATAGAAATCAATTGGTTCCCAGGAAAGTCCCAAGGTTCTTGATCCCTATTTAAAACAGTCTCCTATATGTGTGTAAATAAATATATTTATTGTGTACTCTACACAATAAATGTGTAGAGTATAGGGCTAATGGTAGGGCTCTTAATAGTGTTGAGGAACAGAAGGATCTTGGTGTATGTGTCAATAGATCCCTGAAAGTAGGCAGTCAAGTGGATAAAGTTGTTAAGAAGGCATATGGAGTCTTAGCTTTTATTGGTAGGGGGATTGAATTTAGGAGCCGCAGCATCATGTTGCAACTGTACAAAACTCTAGTGCGGCCGCACTTGGAGTATTGTGTGCAGTTCTGGTCGCCACATTATAAGAAAGATGTGGAGGCATTGGAGAGGGTACAGAGGAGGTTTACCAGGATGTTGCCTGGTATGGAGGGCAGGTCCTATGAAGAGAGGTTGAAGGATTTGAGGTTGTTTTCGTTAGAAAGGAGGCGGCTAAGAGGGGATCTTATTGAAGCATATAAGATGATTAGAGGTTTAGATAGGGTGGACAGTGATAGCCTTTTTCCTAGGATGGAGAAAGCTAGCACGAGGGGACACACTTTAAATTAAGGGGTATGAGTTATAGGACGGATATCAGAGGTAGGTTCTTTACTCAAAGAGTGATTAGGGAGTGGAATGCCCTGCCTGCAGCTGTTGTAGATGCGCCAAGTTTGGTGGCGTTTAAGAGGTTAGTTGATAAGTATATGGATGAGAAGGGGATGGTTTAGTTAGGAGGGGCATTGCTTTTTATTTTGGTCGGCACAACATCGAAGGCCGAAGGGCCTGTTCTGTGCTGTATTGTTCTATGTTCTATGTTCTATGTTCTATATCCCTCTATCTCTATTCCACTCATGTGCCTATCTAAGTATCCTTTAAACAATTCTAGCATGCCTGCCTCCACCACCCTACTTGGCAGTGCATTCCATACCCCCACAAACCTCTGTGTGAGAAACGTTCCTCTAATATTCAAATTATACCTTACCCCCCCTCACCCTAATCCCGTAATCCCTCATAACATTTGTTTCCAATTTAGGAAAAATCTTATCACTGTTCACTCTATCGATACCCTTCATAATCTTACACATCTCTATTAGGTCTCCCCTCATTCTCCATCTTTCTAAGGAAAACAGCCCCAATTTGCCCAATCTTTTCTCATAACTCAGACCTTCCATACCAGGCAGCATCTTGGTAAACCTCCTCTGCACTCTATCCAGAGTCTCCACGTCCTTCCGGTAGTAAGGCGACCAGAACTGGATGCGGTACTCCAAATGAGGTCCAACCAAAGTTTTATACAACTGCAACATTAAAGGCCAGCTCTTGTACTCTATACCCCTTCCTATAAAGGCTAACATACCATAAGCTTTCTTTGCAACCTTCTCCACCTGTACTGCCACCTTCAAAGACTTATGCATCTGCACCCCTAGGTCCCTCTGTGTTTCTATACTCTTAATAAGTCTACCCTTTATCATATACCTCTCCCCGACATTATTTCTCCCAAAATGCATCACCCCACATTTATCAGGATTGATATCTGTCTGCCCAAGCTACCAGCCTATCTATGCCCTGCTGCATCGCCTGACAATGCTTCTCACTATCCACAAGTGCAGCCATCTTTGTATCGTCTGCAAACTTGCTGATCACTCCACTTACTCCCTCTTCCAAGAGATTTATATATATTACAAATAGAAGAGGTCCCAGTACCAAGCCCCGTGGCACATCACTAGTGACAAACTTCCAGCTAGAAAAAAACTCTTCCACTATTACTCTCTGTCTCCTATTACTAAGCCAGTTACTTATCCATCTAGCTACCTGTCCTTGTATCCCATGAGCCTTAACCTTTTCAACTAACCTCCCATGAGGGACTTTGTCAAACGCCTTACTGAAATCCATATAGACGACATCAACGGCTCGCCCTTTGTCCACCGTTTTCGTCACCTCCTCAAAAAATTCTACCAGATTCGTAAGGCACGACCTCCCCTTAACAAATCCATGCTGCGTATCCCTAATCAGATCGCAACACTCTAAGTGCCTATACATCCTATCTCTAAGAATCCCCTCCAACAGCTTCCCTACCACTGACGTCAAACTCACTGGCCTATAATTTCCAGGGTTATCCCTATTACCCTTTTTAAACAACGGTACAACATTAGCTATTCTCCAATCCTCTGGGACCTCACCTGTGTCCAAGGAAGAGACAAAGATTTGCATCAGAGGCCCAGCAATTTCATCTCTCGTCTCCCTAAGCAGCCTGGGATAAATGCCATCAGGCCCTGGAGATTTATCAGTTTTAATGTTACCTAGAAACTCTAACATTTCCTCCCTCGGTATGGATATTTCCCTCAACTTGTCCACAGCTCCCTCAGAGACAGGAGCTGTCAACAAGCCTCTCTCCTTCGTGAATACTGACTCAAGGTATTCATTCAGGATCTCTGCCATTCCCTCGGGCTCTGAGCACAGTTCCCTCCTCTCTCTGTATTCTCCTCGACTACATTGACATTTTCCTGCGTGAATACTGACAAAAAATACTCATTCAGTGCCTCTCCAATCTCTTCAGGCTCCATGCACAACTTCCCACTGCTGTCTCTGACTGGCCCTAATCTTGACCTAACCAATCCTTTATTCTTGACATACCTACAGAAAGCTTTAGGGTTCTCCTTGATCTTAATTGCCAAAGTCTTCTCATGCCCTCTTCTAGCTCTTTTTAACTCTCTCTTTACCTCCTTCCTGGCTAATTTATAACTCTCCAGTGCTCTAACTGAGCCTTCACGTCTCATCTTTAAAGAACAAAGAACAAAACAGCACGGGAAACAGGCGCTTCGGCCCAACGAGTCCACGCCGCCACCCCGATGTTCCCACCTCTACCTGAATCCCTGTCCATGTTTATAGATCTATGGATTAAAAACCAAATTTGAGACAATTTAGGGAGAATTTGTTTTGCCAATTAGCCTATGAGCACATCTTTGGGATGTGGGAGGAAACCGGAGCACCCGGAGAAAACCCACGCAAGAACGGGGAGAATGTGCAAACTCCCACAGACACAGGCCCAAATCCATGTATCTGCACAGCACAGCGATAGTCACTGAGCTGTCGTGTTGCCCATCAAATGGTCCAGATCAAGCGTACACTAACGACGTGAAGCACTAGGATACTCTCGAAAAAGATCCAAGAGCAGTCCTCTCACGACCCATCGCGTGTATGCCCCTCGTTAGACAGCAAGGTGGACCAAAGCACCTGTAGGATAAAACAAGTACATCAATATCATCATCTATTTACACACTTCCCAGGGACTCCCAAGGCTCATGATCCCTATTTTAAATCAGTTTTCTATAACCCTCCATTCCCATTCTGTTCATGTGCCCATCTAAGTATTTCTTAAATAACTCCAGAGTGCCTGCCTCCTCCACTTTACTTGGCAGCGCATTCCATACCCCCACCACCCTCTGTGTGAAAAAACTCCCTCTAGCATCCAAATTATACCTTACCCCCCTCACCCTAAGCCTGTGACCCCTCATGTTATTTGAGTCCATCCTAGGAAAGAGCTTAACCCTGTTTATTCTATCTGTACCCCTTATAATCTTGTATACCTCTATTAGATCTTCTCTAAGTCTATGTCTTTCTAAGGAAAACAGTCCCAATTTTCCTAACCTCTCCTTGTAACTCAGACCTTCCATACTAGACAGCATCCTGGTAAACTTCCTCTGCACTCTCTCCAGAGTCTCCACATCCTTCCGGTAGTAAGGCGACCAGAACTGGATGCAGTCTAACCAACATTTTATACAACTGCAACATTAAAGGCCAGCTCTTGTACTCTATACCCCTTCCTATAAAGGCTAGCATACTATATGCTTTCTTCACAACCTTCTCTAGTTGCTCTGCCACATTCAGAGACTTGTGCACCTGCACCCCCAGGTCCCTCTGCGTTTCTATACTCTTAATAGGTCTACCCTTTATCATATACCTCCCCCTACATTCTTTCTCCCGAAATGCATCACCTCGCATTTATCAGGATTGAATTCCATCTGCCATCTGTCTGCCCAAGCTACCAGCCTATCTATGTCCTGCTGCATCACCTGACAATGCTCCTCACTATCCGCAAGTCCAGCCATCTTTGTATCGTCTGCAAACTTGCTAATCACTCCACTTACTCCCTCTTCCAAGTCATTTATATATATTACAAATAGAAGAGGTCCCAGTACCGAGCCCTGTGGCACACCACTGGTGACCGACCTCCAGCTAGAGAAACATCCTTCCACTATTACTCTCTGTCTCTATTACCAAGCCAGTTACTTATCCATCTAGCTACCTGTCCTTGAATCCCATTAGCCTTGACCTTCTCAACTAACCTCCCATGAGGGACTTTGTCAAATGCGTTACTGAAATCCATATAGACGACATCAACGGCTTGCCCTTCGTCCACTGTTTTCGTCACCTCCTCAAAAAATTCTACCAGATTTGTAAGGCACGACCTCCCCTTAACAAATCCATGCTGCATATCCCTAATCAGATCGCAACGCTCTAAGTGCCTATACATCCTATCTCTAAGAATTCCCTCCAACATCTTCCCTACTGACCCCTCTAATGTGCTTGAACTATAGCTTTTCCAATCAATATTTGTAAAGTTAAAGTCCCCCATAACAACTCCCCTGTTACTTTCACTCTTAGTAAAGTTTTACAACACCAATTTTAAATCCAACCAATTTATTTGATAGTAAATTCGCGAGCTTTCGACTTAATAGCCTTCGTCAGGCAAATGCAGTGTTCTGGTCTGCAATAGCACTGCAATAACACAGACAGTTACAGATTGCTGATTAGAACGCGAATCCTTACATCTAACCTGCTATTCAAGTGTTAAAGTGGCTAACAATGTGTGTGAAGGGAATCCTGAGCATTGGTTAGAGAATTGTGTATTTTCTCCAGACAGCACAGTAAGTGAGGTTTTTTTGCACTTTCACTCTTATCCAGGACCGTCTTTGCAATCCTTTCCTCTACAAAGTATGTGTTGGTTTCCTCCCACATTCCAAAGATGCACAAATTAAATGGACTGGTCATGCTGAATTCCCCCTTGATATCCCAAGATGTGCAAGGTTAGGGGATTAGAGGGGTAAATATATGGGGTTGCAGTGATAGTGTTTGGATGGGGTGTTCTGTTGGAGAGTTGGTGCAGAATTGATGGGCCGAATGGCCTCCTTCTTAGGAATTCTATAAAAAATATAAGTTAAATGAGGCCACATCCAATGTTATCTTGCAACAGAGAAAATGCAATCATACTTAAGCAATTACTTGTGAACTTGACAATGTTCAGTTGGTCAGTAAATCCTCGATCTAATTATTTAAAATTGAATGGTTTATTAAATTAATACAGAGGTGATAGCGCTACTGGTGCTGAAAATTCAAGATATGCTTGTGCTCACAGTTTACAGTTTTGGAAACAAGCCATTCAAATACATTTCTCATTTACTAAGAAGGGGAGGGATGTAGCATATTAAAGATACATTGTGCAATTTGTCCATTACATATCCATGTACCAGCAGAGAAAGTCCAGAAGGAAAGTCAATGTTTTATTGCACATACAGTTTTGATTCAGCTCATTGCTGAACCTTACTGTTTCTTCCTGAGAACTTCACAGCCATGATGCTTCCCATGGGTAATAAACCAAGCCTCACATCCTTTAAAAAGTATCTGGATGAGCACTTGGCACATTGAAACATTCAGGGCCAAATGCTGGCTGATGTGATTAGGTGTGAGTTCAGGTGTTTCTAATATGCTGGTGTGGACCCAATGGGCCTTCTCTGCACTGTATTATTCTTTAAATTATAATATGTCAAAGTCCCAAAGGTAGACTTATAGCTTGCATGGTTTACAATAAGGTACATTGCATTCTCAGAACTGTCAGTACCTTCAACAGAAGAGGGGAGAAAGTGGAGAGGAGAAAGGGGGTTCACAAATAACAGACTGACACTTGAATCAGATTTTTAGAGAAAATTCAAAGGTAATTTCAAATTCCACATGTGTTTCACTTACAAAATTAACTCAGCAGTCAAAGAGCATGACTCACAATCTATTTCTTCCAAAGAGGGAAGTGAAACTTGGCATTGGTGTTAGCTGAACTCACTGGAGCTTGCCTAAAGGATTTTATCACATTGTTGCCTGCCAGTTCCAATCTTTCATGCAAGAAGCTTGAATCTCCCTATTTTGGAGTGTTAGTTTTTTTCAGTGTTGTGTAATATCTCCCCAGGCTTCCTATCCTCACTAAACTTTCAGACGGCGTTCAAGGTAAGACCCAGTAAATTCTAATGCTTCACAATTTCTGTATATATAACTTTATACAAATGATGATAAATAGGCAGACTTGTCAGTGTTTATAGCCCATCGGATACAATTTGGTAATCCAGGGTTAACTCTTTCATAAGAAGTTTGCAGCTGAACTTTTTTTATTGATAGACAGTATTAAATAAGTTACTGATAACTATTTGTAAAATTTTTGATCTTTTGCAGCATGCATTCAGACTTAAATCCTTTTTGCAATGAAATATTTGTAAAAGCCATACAATCTGAAATCTGCTGAGAAAATGTCTCTTCCTGACTCTGAAGGAATTGATTTGTTTGTATCTTCACATTATTAACTTCATTATAATCGTCCAGCTCCTCTTCAGGGCAGGGAAAAAGGGGGATCTAAACACAGTGCTATGATGGCTACAGTGCTATAGATAAAAATCCTCTCTACTGTCCAAACCAAATTGCCATTTCTCATTCATCAGCAGTAATTTTGAATGCAATCAGGCTGTTCGACTATAGAATGTTTCAGAGGCTTATCCTGACGGTATTCATGTCTGCATATTTGGACATTCCCACAGTGGTCGTTAGGGAGTTCTTTGCGGTTGGAAGCCTGGCTGATTACCTGTCTCTACCCTAGGGCATTGAGAGCTAATGAACTGTCACTTCCAGTGAAAGCAGCAAGGTCATGAGACTGTGAGCCATACTGGGAGTGGGTGTCTCTCTCGTGGGTATAGTGTGCCCAAGGCAGCAATGGCAGAATGAGGTGCATTCAGTTAGTTTACTGAATTACAGCTGTGTGCTCTCTTCCATCCAATTTCCCTCTGTGCATTTACCTAAAGAGCCATTTCACGCTTGAATTACGAGCAGGCCCTAACTTTTGCCATGTTGCCGACTCTCTTTAGAGTTCCTCTTACTGACAATATGTGACAATCCATGTGTGGCAATCGCCAATTGGTGATAACTCTATATTGGTATGGCAATGGGCATTTACACAGGTTAAACATTTCATTTTGTCACAAGCTTACATTAACAATGCAATGAAGTTACTGTGAAAATCCCGTAGTCACCACATTCCGCTGCCTGTTTAGAAGTTAGCATGGCCAATACACCTAACCAGTGTGTCCTTTTGGACGTAGGAGGAAACCGATGTACCAGGAGGAAACCCATGCAGATATGGGGAGAACATGCAGACTCCATACAGACAGTGCCCCAAGCTGGGAATTGAACCCAATTGGTGGGCTTTGATTGTAGCTGTCCCTCACTGAGGCAAAACAAGTTAAAGTCAATTCAAATAAAACATTCCAACAGTTCCCCAGTATAAACCAGTGGCCTTTGTGCTGCATCCCATTACTAGGAATTGTCTTTGGCTATCTGGAAGAACACCAATTTCTACTTTACCAATGGAGATCAGATCAAATAATCCCATCTGGGCCTGACCTGTTATTGGAGGCCTGATAAGGGAAGAGGGTCAGTTTCAATTCCCTTTTCCATTATGGAGTTAGAAAAGGGGGAGTTTCAACTCCCCTCTCCATGAGAGGAGTGAAGGGGGCAGTTTCAATATAATTATAGCAGGGGAGAACAGGCAGTTACAATTCCATACCACCTCTCCCCACCAAAGAGGGAGAAGAGAGAGCCTGTTTCAATATCTCCTCAATATTACTAGAAATGGAGGGAACAGTTTCAACTTTTCCCCATGATAGAAGATGGGGGAGGGAAGTTTTAACAATCCCCGTCCCCAACCTCTGTGATAGAGGGAGAGAAGAGGGACAGTTTTAACAACCCCTGACCTGCAAAGCCACTCCTGACAATAACCTGGAGCTGGATCCTGGCTCTGAAGAGGCTGCTGGGTGAGATTTAAAGTTCTCTGTTGTTGTGGGGTAGGAATTTCAAGGTTTAAAGTCAGCATCTTGAGTTTTTCTGGCTAATCATCTATCAGAAAGAATCCATTGGCCACTTGAAAGACATCTCTGTTCGGGTGCTAGGTCTCCATCATGCAACACTGTGGATCCTGCAGATACTTGGGTAATCACAAGAGAGTGTTCCTTGGACATCATGTTGATACAGAGAATTTTGCAGATCACACAAGGAACAATCCATATGGCAAGACACACATCTGAACGCACATGGCTGTGAGAATATGGAGTTGTGTTTTCTAGATTTGGATCTGGTTCTGGTGACACCACTCAGCTGTTTGATGGATCCTCAAGTGACTTCACAAAAAGTTTGGAAGCAGTTCTTTCATGAGGCTAATGCAACTTTAAAACCAATGGTTTTGTGACAACGATTTCCACTTGTTAATCTAATTTCTTAGAGATTTATTGTTTACACTCTTAACTGCTGGAGTTATAGGTTATATTACTGTTTAAATTCATAAAGAAATGACTTTGGTAATGAGTTATTTGTGACACTAGCTCTGACAAAGGGTCATCTAGACTTGAAACGTCAGTTCTATTCTCTCTCCACAGATGCTGTCAAACCTCCTGAGATTTTCCAGCATTGTCTGTGTTTGTTCAGATTCTCAAGTGATAGTGGTGTTCCCACGTACTTGGAAAAAGTGTATTTATATCATGGAATTTACAGAACAAAATACATTGCTGACACAATTTGCTTCAAATACTCAACAATGTTCCCTAATGATAGATATGTGTTTGTTTTTACAGTGCAACCTGCCAAGGCAATGTCACATCAAATAAAACACGTACTACTGCTGCTCCTCCTGTGGGTGGTGGCATCATCAACGCTGGATACGTGCCCAGCTTCTTCTGGCATTCATGGAACCCCTGGCCAACCGGGAAAGCCCGGGTCACCCGGTGCAAATGGCAAGGATGGTTTACCTGGGCAGAAGGGAAAGGCAGGTAATTCACACAGTTCAGCATTTCAGACCTCATCCAATCAAAGCAATAATAACAGAGAATCAGAACCATTCTTATATCAGCAACTTGTGATTTGAGGTTTGTGCTTAAAGATGTCTCAACTAGAAATAAATTGAGTGTGAAGTCCTGATCCTTAGGGCCCTGAAGTAGTGCTAACAGCTATTAATTCCTTCCCACAAGCTGGACTCAGAACATTTACAGATCTCCCTGGAACCCAGAAAATAAAAAGCTGATTTTCTATTGCTCAGTTTGATGCCTGTCACTCTCAATGTTTCCTGCTGGGTATCTGCTGGAGATGTTTCAACCTGTTCAAGTCCACATGGCAGGCTGGTCATAAGAACATAAGAAATAGGAGCAGGAGTCAGCCATCCAACCCCTCGAGCCTGCCCCGCCATTCAATAAGATCATGGCTGATCTATAATGGATCAGTTCCACTTACCCGCCTGCTCCCCATAACCCTTAATTTCCTTATTGGTCAGAAACCTATCTATCTGTGACTTAAAAAAGTAAAGTGACTTAAAGTGTGGTCAAAAAAGTATAAAGAATACAGGATAATGTGCCAAAGTGGAACTAAACTTGTCTTAGTAACAAGACAGAAAGGGTAATAGATGCCATTGTGAATGGAAAGTTGCTTCAAGTGGTCTTGCAAGGTCTCGATTTTTGGAGCCTTGGTGTTTGTGTTATATATTAACGATTTGGATGTGAAAGTGCATGATTGGAAAATTTGCAGATGAGACAAAGATTGGCTAAGTAGTGGAAAGTGTAGAGGAGAGCTATACTCTACAAAATAATACAATGGCTTGGTAGAGTGGGCAGTAAAGATGGATGACAGATGGATTTTAACATAGAGATGTATGAGCTAATGCATTTAGGGAGGCCAAACAGTTGTAGGGAACACACAATAAATGGGAATATACCAAAGGAGTAGATGAAGTGAGGTATCTTAGTGGACAAGTATATGGGTCCTTAAAGGCAATAGTTCAAATAGAGAAAGAAGGCATATGGAATGTTATCCTTCATTCGCAAAGGTGTAGAATATCAAAGTAAGTGTAAGACACTGGTGAGGCCACAACTGGATGTTGTGTGCTGTTCTGGTCACCACATTAGAGGAAGGAGGTAATTGCTCTGGAGAGAGAGTGTAGGGGAGGTTGCCAGGGCTAGAGAAGTGTAGCTATGAGAAGAGATTGGATAAATTGGGGTTATTTTCTTTGGAATAGAAAAGGCTGATGGGTGGCTTGATAGAGGTATACAAAATTATGAGGGGAAGAGATAAAGTGGACAGGATAAAATTGTTTCATAGAACATAGAACATAGAACATAGAACATAGAACAATACAGCACAGAACAGGCCCTTCGGCCTTCGATGTTGTGCCGACCAAAATAAAAAGCAATGCCCCTCCTAACTAAACCATTCCCTTCTCTTCGATATAGAACATAGAACATAGAACATAGAACAATACAGCACAGAACAGGCCCTTCGGCCTTCGATGTTGTGCCGACCAAAATAAAAAGCAATGCCCCTCCTAACTAAACCATTCCCTTCTCATCCATATACTTATCAACTAACCTCTAAAACGCCACCAAACTTGGCGCATCTACAACAGCTGCAGGCAGGGCATCCCACTCCCTAATCACCCTTTGAGTAAAGAACCTACCTCTGATATCCGTCCTATAACTCATACCCCTTAATTTAAAGCTGTGTTCCCTCGTGCTAGCTTTCTCCATCCTAGGAAAAAGGCTATCACTGTCCACCCTATCTAAACCTCTAATCATCTTATATGTTTCAATAAGGTCTCCTCTTAGCCGCTTCTTTCTAACGAAAACAACCTCAAATCCCTCAGCCTCTCTTCATAAGACCTGCCCTCCATACCAGGCAACATCCTGGTCAACCTCCTCTGTACCCTCTCCAATGCCTCCACATCTTTCTTATAATGTGGCGACCAGAACTGCACACAATACTCCAAGTGCGGCCGCACTAGAGTTTTGTACAGCTGAAACATGATGCTGCGGCTCCTAAATTCAATCCCCCTACCAATAAAAGCTAAGACCTCATATGCCTTCTTAACAACTTTATCCACTTGACTGCCTACTTTCAGGGATCTATTGACACATACACCAAGATCCTTCTGTTCCTCAACACTATTAAGAGCCCTACAATTAGCCCTATACTCTACACATTTATTGTTCCTGCCAAAGTGCATTACCTCACACTTTTCCACATTAAACTCCATTTGCCACCTCTCGGCCCAGCTCTGCAACTTGTCCAAGTCACAAGTCCAAGTTCCCTTGGTGGAGAATTCTAGAACCAGGGAATATAGATTCAAGATCTATGTAGGGTGACAACATTTGCTGATGACACAAAGATGAGTGGAAAAGCAAATTGCGTGGAGGGTGTGGAAAGCCTGCAGAGGGATCTGGATAGGTTGAGTGAGTGGGCGAGGAGCTGGCAGATGGAGTATAATGTTAGCAAGTGTGAGGTTCTCCACTTTGGGAAGAATAACGGTAGGAAGGATTACTATTTAAATGGTGAAAAGCTGCAGCATGCGACGGTGCAGAGGGACCTGGGGGTCCTTGTGCGTGAATCACAAAAACTCAGTTTGCAGGTGTAGCAGGTGATCAAGAAGGTGAATGGGATGTTGGCCTTTATAATTAGGGGGATAGAATATAAAAGTAGGGAGGTTCTGTTGCAGCTGTATATGGTGCTGGTGAGGCTGCAGCTGGAGTACCGTGTGCAGTTTTGGTCGCCGCATTCGAGGAAGGATATATTGGCCTTGGAGGGGGTGCAGAGAAGGTTTACTCGGCTGATACCAGAGATGAGAGCGTTGGATTATGAGGAGAGACTAAATAGGCTAGGTTTGTACTCTTTAGAGTTTAGAAGGCTGAGAGGGGATCTTATAGAGACGTATAAGATAATGAAGGGGATGGATAGGGTAGAGGCTGAGAGACTCTTCCTGCTTAACAAAGATAGCAGGACTAGAGGCACAGGCTCAAGATTGGGGAGGGTGGAGGGCGGTTCAGAACGGAGTTGCAGAGGGATTTCTTCACGCAAACGTGAATCTTTGGAAATCTCTGCCTAATGAGGTGGTGGAGGCTTCCTCACTGAATATGTTCAAATTGAGAGTGGATAGGTTTTTGATTGACCAGAGAATTAAGGGTTATGGGGAGAAAGTGGAAAAGTGGAACTGAACCACTACAGATCAGCCATGATCTTATTGAATGGCGAGGCAGGCTCGAGGGGCTGGATGGCCGACTCCTGCTCCTATTTCTTATGTTCTTAAGATAAGTGGCAAAAGGTATAGTGGGGACATAAAGAAGAATTAATTTATGCAGAGGATGGTAGGTATCTAGAATTCACTGCCTGATTTGTGGTGGATGCGGAGACCCTAAACATTTTTAAAAAGAACCTGGATCTGCATCTTGAGTGCTGTAAGCTACGGGTGCAGGAAGGTGGGATTAGGAAGGGCACCTGAGTGTCCTTGGCTCATATGGACAAGATGGGATGACTGGCCTTCTTCTGTGCTGTAAATTTCTATGGTTCTAAGGATCATGGCCTCCAACTGAGATTCGCAAGGAATTCTTGTGTAAAGGCAAATGGTAGACAAGGGATGGAATCTTACAAAAAATTCAAAGTGCTAAACAAGCAAGAAAACAGGAGTGTATCAGACTGTATTTTCGGCCCATTTGAAAATGAAATCTTATGCCACTCACAGCAAATAAAGTGTTAGAATGTGATTCTTTTGTTGCCATTGCACAGGTGCCCTGATCTCCTGCTGTCCTCTCAATCCATCCCACTGAGTTTGGGGACCCTCCCCCTCCCCTCTTCCCCAATTTCTCATCTTTCAGAGTTCCCCCTGCCAATTGTCGCCTGGCAAATTTCCCCCACCGATTCTTCCCCAGTAGACTTCCCCCTTCCCTCCCAACGTAGCAGAGTTCCCTCCGTCTCACCTCTGCGGAGCTCCCTGCTTCTCAGCCCCCATCATTGTTCATCCCCTCTCTGGATCCACCCCCGTGACACTACCCCTGGCAGAGTTATGGTGCCTGGTGGGCAGTGCCAGGTGGCACTGCCCCATGGATACTGCCCGGCCCTGCCCTCAACCACCTAAGGGCTTCAATGGACTCCTATCCCCCCGGCAAAGCCAACCTATCTGATCCCCATTGGTGGAGACAACCACTGATTCATGTTCAGGAGAACCTCGGTTGGTGAGGTTGTAAAGTGAGTCCGGGCGATAGCATTGCTTCAGTCGTTTTAGCCTTTCTTTGCTCAGGAACCTGGTTCCATCACTCTAATCCAGGAGCCTATCACAGCATGGTGCTTGTCTGTATTTCCTAATTATTTAACATTGTGACTGTGGGGTGTCAAACCGTGATAAAGCACCCACCGGAAGTAGGATTCCAGCCACCACTAATAAAAGTTTGTGCTGTCGAACAGGTGCCCCTGGATCAGCTGGGATGGCTGGTCACAAAGGAGAGAAAGGTGACCAAGGCTTCGAGGGCGTGACTGGAAAAGTGGGACCTCAAGGTGAAAATGGAGAAAAAGGAGCAAGAGGGGCAACGGGGGAAAAGGGTGAGAAAGGCGATGTTGGAGATCACACTAGCACCCTGAAATCAGCTTTTTCCATGGCCAGGAGCACAAACATAAGCCCAAGAAGAGGACAGCCAATAAGATTTGACAAAACAATATCTAACGAACAAAGGAATTATTTATCGAGAAATGGGAAATTCCTGTGTCAGATACCTGGCCTGTATTATTTCTCATATCATGCAACTTCCAAGGGGAACCTTTGTGTCAATATCATGCTGAATAGGGTAAAACAGGTTGGTTTCTGTGATCAGGTGTACAATTCATTCCAGGTGAGTTCCGGGGGAGTGATCCTTAAATTGAGACAAAATGATGCAGTCCATCTGGAAACAACAGAGTCCAGCTCAATGCTGGGAGTGGAGGGAGCTGACAGTGTCTTCAACGGATTCCTCATATTCCCAGATTAGATCACCAGCTGGAGTGGAATATAGTGTCGGAGCTCAATGTGATGGGTTTAATCAGGGTTTTGTCTCTATTACAGCCCTCAGAACATGTAGTATGACACCATATCAGCTTATATCTAACAGTATCTGAAATTCCTCTGTTGTATTTTAGCAGAAATATGAACCCTTTAAAATAAGTATGTGAAAGCTCCTAGTAAAGGAAGATTCCCATTAGATATGTTACCGTTTATAAAATCTTCCATCTCATTGTTTCAAGATCTAAGCAATAAACAAGTCTTCCACTATTCTGCTTTATGTACTTACTGTTATATGATTTTGAAGAAATTGTGTAATAGGTCGCATGTTTTTAAAGTTGCTGAAGCTTATGTTTGAATTTCACATGTATATTCACAGCAGAGTGCCAGATCATTAAATCAATTCCACATTCTTTATTTGCCTTTAGTGAAACAGTATTCACATTTATAATTGTGGCTCTACTTCTGTGAGTAAAAGGTGCATCAAGATGGAAATGACACAGTTTCAGCAATGTGTTTAACAATGCAGCAATTTAACAAAGCTTTTTTAGATAGCCTGCCCTGAAACTGATGATACAAACAAGGCTTCTGTATATGTTTCTCTAAAACTTAAATAAAGTTAATCTCTTAAAGTTTTTTTTTAATTTGTGTCACATGTAGGTTTACGTTAACATTTTAATAAGTTGAAAATCCACAAGTCGCCACACTTCCCAATGTTTGGGAGCATTGAGGGAGAATTCAGCATGGCCAATGCACCTAACCAACACGTCTTTCAGACTGAGAGGAAACAGGAGCACCTGGAGGAAACCCATGCAGGCACAGGGAGAACGTGCAAACTCCATACAGCCAGTGACCCAAGTCAGGATTGAACCTGGGTCCCTGGCACTATGAAGCAGTAGAGCTAACCACTGTGCCATCATGCTGCCCCAGTCTTGATTCAATCTTGAATGATAAAGAGTGCAAAATATGTTCAGATAAAAACATGACTCATACCTAATAGAGAAAGAACATAGAACATAGAACATAGAACAATACAGCACAGAACAGGCCCTTCGGCCTTTGATGTTGTGCCGACCAAAATAAAAAGCAATGCCCCTCCAAACTAAACCATCCCCTTCTCTTCCATATACTTATCAATTAACCTCTTAAACGCCACAAACTTGGCGCATCTACAACAGCTGCAGGCAGGGCATTCCACTCCCTAATCACTCTTTGAGTAAAGAACCTACCTCTGATATCCGTCCTATAACTCATACCCCTTAATTTAAAGCTGTGTCCCCTCGTGCTAGCTTTCTCCATCCTAGGAAAAAGGCTATCCACTGTCCACCCTATCTAAACCTCTAATCATCTTATATGCTTCAATAAGATCCCCTCTTAGCCGCCTCCTTTCTAACGAAAACAACCTCAAATCCTTCAACCTCTCTTCATAGGACCTGCCCGCCATACCAGGCAACATCCTGGTAAACCTCCTCTGTACCCTCTCCCATGCCTCCACATCTTTCTTATAATGTGGCGACCAGAACTGCACACAATACTCCAAGTGCGGCCGCACTAGAGTTTTGTACAGTTGCAACATGATGCTGCGGCTCCTAAATTCAATCCCCCTACCAATAAAAGCTAAGACTCCATAAGCCTTCTTAACAACTTTATCCACTTGACTGCCTACTTTCAGGAATCTATTGACACATACACCAAGATCCTTCTGTTCCTCAACACTATTAAGAGCCCTACCATTAGCCCTATACTCTACACATTTATTGTTCCTGCCAAAGTGCATTACCTCACACTTTTCTACATTAAACTCCATTTGCCACCTCTCGGCCCAGCTCTGCAACTTGTCCAAGTCACTCTGTAAACTATAACACCCCTCTTCACTATCTACCACTCCACCGACTTTAGTGTCATCTGCAAATTTACTAATCCATCCTTCAATACCCTCATCCAGATCATTTATAAAATTACAAACAGCAGGGGCCCCAAAACAGACCCCTGAGGTACACCACTTGTCACCGAACTCCACGATGAATATCTCCCATCAACCACACCCTCTGTCTTCTATCTGCTAGCCAATTCCTAACCCAATTAGCTAAATCACCCTCTATCCCATACATCTGCATTTTCTGCAGAAGTCTTCATGGGCCACCTTATCAAACGCCTTACTAAAGTCCATATATACTACATCAACCGCCTTACCCCCATCCACCTCTTGGTCACTTTCTCAAAAAACTCAATGAGGTTAGTAAGGCATGACCTACCCTTCACGAAACCATGCTGACTATCCCCAATCAATTCATTTCTCTCTAACTAACTATAAATCCTATCCCTAATAATTCTCTCCAATACCTTGCCCACCACAGAAGTAAGACTCACTGGCCTATAATTCCCAGGAATGTCTCTCTTCCCCTTCTTAAACAATGGGACCACATTCGCCATCCTCCAGTCCTCCGGAACCACACCAGTAACCAACGAGGACCTGAAGATCAGAGCCAGAGGCTCTGCAATCTCCTCTCTTGCCTCCCAGAGAATCCTAGGGTAAATCCCGTCCGGCCTAGGGGACTTATCCAACTTCAAACCCTCGAGAATTTCTAACACATCCTCCCTATCTACTACAATACTTCCCAATTTGCAACCCTGTACCTCAGTGCTCTCCATAGCTACATTTCCAGCACTCTGCGTGAAAGGAAAATAACAATCTGGAAAATAGGGAATAACTGACCAGTTATCTCAAATAACTCACTTCTTTAGAAAAACCTTGATTTCTAAGCTAACAAGATATGAAAGCAAATGGTTTTAAGGATTTATCATTTTTAATTTTAAGTTTACACATCTGTATTTGGGGTTGCAGTGATTAGCACTGCCGCCTTACAGCACCAGGAACCGCCTTTCGATTCCCGGCTTGGGTGACTGTGTGTGAGGAGTTTGCACGTTCTCTTCATGTCTGCATGGGTTTCCTCCGGATTCTCTGGTTTCCTCCCAAACTCCAACAATATGCAGATTAGGTTGTTTGGCCGTGCTAAATTGTTCCTTAATGTCCCAAAATGTGTACATTAGCGGGGGTCAATCATGGAAAGTGTGTGGGGTTACTGCGCAGGGGAGAGGCCTGGTTAAGATATTCTGTCAGAGAGTTGGTGTAGGTTTGATGGGTCAAGTGGCCTTTTCAGCACTCTAGGGATGCTATGATTTCACCCTTTTCTTGCATAAGCTAAGAGAGCTGAGAAATTTGGGGATTTCAGTACACGTATGGAAAATATAATGGGAGCTGAGTGATATGGATTCGGGGTTGGATTTGTGCCTAGTTGTTATCTGCCTCTCTCGAGAACGATTGTTAAATTCCTAATCTTGGTGCTTAAAAAAACTAGTATCAGTGTAACCCTGGAGCCTAAGCCCTTCACGGTTCGGAGCTTGTCTGTATTTCCTAATTATTTCACGCTGTGACTGTCAAACTGTGATAAAGCTCATATCAAAAGTATGATTCCAATCATCACAGCTCCTCCCTGGATCAGCTGCTGTGACTCATCATAAGGGAGAGAAAGGTGTTGGGTAGACAGTCTCACACTTCATGACAGATTGAGAAGGTTAGCAGAGCAGTACAAATTTAGCCTAGCTTTAGAAGAAATGTTAAGAGACCGTTTGGTCTGTGGTATAAACAGATTCAATTAGAAGACTGCGTTCAGCAAAGTGAGTTATAAGGCATGCCTAGTGAGGTGAACTATTTGTGGTGGGAAGCATCTGTTGTGAAGAACAGCCCGAGTGTGGATGCTGCAGAACCTGAGAAGGGGAGTACGGCAATGAGACTGGAAGCTTGTTTTCGTACTCCCAAAAAACTTGCTGATGCAGAAATTATGTATGTTACAAACGTACAAGGAAGGATCATGTACAAGAGTTGTGCAAAGTGAATAGTTGGACACTATGTGCAAGGTAACCCCCACAACGGTTAATTTAACTTCATTGAAGAAACTGGGATGAGGACTCCAACAGAGGACCCGAGTTGTATACCTTAATCCAGATCCAACTCAATATGGTGCCTCCAATAGAAATAACCTGGATGTAAACGGCAGCTATTAAAATACAGGTCAACAAAAGAGCTATGTTTCGACAGCATGATAGCACAGTGGTTAGTACTGCTGCTTCACAGCTCCAAAGTCTTGGGTTCAATTCCTGGCTTGGATCACTGTCTGTGTGGAATTTGCACATTCCCCTCGTGTCTACATGAGTTTCCTCCCAGTGCTCCAGTTTCCTCCTACAGTCCAAAGTTGTACGGGTTAGGTTAATTGTCCATGCTAAGAAATTGTCCCTTAGTGTCCAGGGATGTGTAGGTTAGAGGGATTAATGGGCATAATATGGAGGGATATGGGGGTAGGGCCTGGGTGGGATTGTGGTCGGTGCAGACTCGATGGGCTGAAGGGATAGGATTCTATGATCAGAGCTAAAGGGGAACAGGTATTTTGTAAACTTCAAAAAGGCCTCTAGCTATTGAGATTGAGTGAGTCAGGAATCATATATATATATAATATATATATATAATATATATATATACACATATATATGTATAAGAAACATTTAATTAGCTGGAAATAATAAACCTATAAGACTGGCATTTTCAGGAGTTACTGAGCAAATATTTTGTGATTTTCCAAAAGCAGCTAAGATGGACGAAAGGCAAAAACAAAATCGATCAGAATCCTGATGCAATACCCAAATTCTTTTCAGGCCTGCCCAGTGCCTTATACCAAAGAACAAAGAACAAAACAGCACAGGAAACAGGCCCTTCGGCCCAACCAGCCCACACCACCATCGCGATGTTCCCACCTCTACCCGCAATCCCTGTCTATGTTTATAGATCTATGGATTAAAAACCAAATTTGAGACAATTTAGGGAGAATTTGTTTTGCCAATTAGCCTAAGAGCACATCTTTGGGATGTGGGAGGAAACCGGAGCACCGGAGAAAACCCACGCAAGCACGGGGAGAATGCGCAAACTCCCACAGACACAGGCCCAAATCCATGTATCTGCACAGCACAGCGATAGTCACTGAGCTGTCAAGTTGCCCATCAAATGGTCCAGGTCAAGCATACACTAACGTCATGAAGCACTAGGATACTCTCGAAAAAAAAATCCAAGAGCAGCCCTCTCACGACCCATCGCGTGTATGCCCCTCGTTACACAACAAGGTGGACCAAAATACCCGTAGGATAAAAACAAGTACATCAATATCATCATCTATTTACACACTTCCCAGGGACTCCCAAGGCTCATGATCCCTATTTTAAATCAGTTTTCTATATCCCTCCATTCTTATTCTTTTCATTGCCCATCTGAGTATCTCTTAAATAACTCCAGAGTACCTGCCTCCACCACTTTACTTGGCAGCGCATTCCATACCCTCACCACCCTCTGTGTGAAAAAACTTCCTCTAGCATCCAAATTATACCTTACCCCCCTCACCCTAAGCCCGTGACCCCTCGTGCTTTTGAGTCCATCCTAGGAAAAGCTTAACTCTGTTTATCTATCCCCTTATAATCTTGTACACCTCTGTTAGATCTTCTCTAAGTCTACGTCTTTCTAAGGAAAACAGTCCCAATTTGCCTAACCTCTCCTCGCAACTCAGACTTTCCATACCAGGCAGCATCCTGGTAAACCTCCTCTGCACTCTCTCCAGAGTCTCCACGTCCTTCCGGTAGTAAGGCGACCAGAACTGGACGCAGTATTCCAAATGAGGTCTAACTAATGTTTTATACAACTGCAACATTAAAGGCCAGCTCTTGTACTCTATACCCATTCCTATAAAGGCTAACATACTATATGCTTTCTTCACAACCTTCTCCACCTGCTCTGCCACCTTCAGAGACTTGTGCACCTGCACCCCCAGATCTCTCTGCGTTTCTATACTCTTAATAGGTCTACGCTTTATCACATACCTCCCCCCCACATTCTTTCACCCTCCATTATAAGGTTGCACTAGAACTTGGGAGATTAGAACATAAGAACTGGGAGTTGAAGTTGGCCATCTGACCCCTCGAGCCTGCTCTGCTATTCAATAAGATCATGGCTGATCTTTTTGTGGATTCAGCTCCACTTACCTGCCATTCACCATAACCCTTAATTCCTTGCCTGTTCAAAAACTTATCTATCCTTGCTTAAAAACATTCAATGAGGTAGCTTCAACTGCTTCATTGGGCAAGAAATTCCACAGATTCATAACCCTTTGTGTGAAGAAGTTCCTCCTCAACTGAGTCCTAAATCTGCTTCCCCCTATTTTGAGGCCATGCCCCCTAGTTCTGGTTTCACCCACCAGTGGAAACAACTTCCCTGTTTCTATCTTATCTATTTTCTTCATAGTCTTATATATTTCAATAAGACTTCCCCTCATCCTTGTGAATTCCAATGAGTATAGTCCCAGTCTACTCAGTCTCTCCTCATAAGCCAACCCTCTCAACTCCGGAATCAACCTAGTGAATCTCCTCTGCATCCCCTCCAGTGCCAGTATATTCTTCCTCAAGTAAGGAGACCAAAACTGTACACAGTAACTCCAGGTATGGCCTCACCAGCACCTTATACAGCTACAATATGACATCACTGTTTTTAAACTCCATCCCTCTCGCAATGAAGGACAAAATTCCATTTGCCTTCTTAATTACCTGCTACAAACCAACTTCTTGAATTCTTGCACAAGGACACCCAGGTTCCTCTGCACAGCAGCATGCTGCAATCTTTTACCATTTAAATAATGATCCATTTTACTGTTATTGCTACCAATATGAATGACCTCACATTTACCAATATTGTACTCCATCTGGCAGAGCCTGGTCTACTCATTTGAACTATCTATATCCCTTTCAGCATCCTCTGTACACTTTGCTCTGCCACTCATCTTAGTCATGATGTGGAGATGATGGCGTTGGATTGGGGTAAACACAGTAAGAAGTCTGACAACACCAGGTTTAAATCCAACCGATTTATTTGATAGTAAACTCACAAGCTTTCGAGCCTCTGGTCTTCGTCAAGTGAACAATTGTGGTCCCAACACTGATCTCTGTGCATATCACTAGTCACTGATCACCAACCAGAAAAACACCCACTCTTTCCTTTCTGTTAGTTAACCAATCCTCTATCCATGCTAATACGTTACCTGTAACACTGTGCAACTTTATCTTGTGCAAAGGGCCACATCACAGATATCAATGTTTTTGGTGCAGCACCTTGTCAAATACCTCCTGAAAATCCAGATGCACTGGGTTTCAGATATTTCAGGAAGGACAGGGAGGGAGGCAAAAGACGTGGCAGAGTGTCACGGCTGTAGAGAAGGTGGACGCTATGGAGGAATTGTCTACAGAGTCTCTGTGGGTGGAGATTAGGAACAGGAAGGGGTCAATAATTTTACTAGGTGTTTTCTATAGGCTGCCCAATAATAACAGGGATGTTGAGGAGCAGGTAGGGAAACAGATCCTGGAGCGATACAATAATAACAGGGTTGTCATAATGGGAGACTTTAATTTCTCAAATATCGATTGGAATATTCCTAGGGAAAAGGATTTGGATGGGGAGGAGCTTGTTAGGTGTGTTCAGGAGGGTTTTCTGATACAGTATGTAGATAAGCCTAAAAAGGACAGGTTGTACTCAATCTGGTATTGGGTAATAAACCTGGACAGGTGATTCAGTGAGAGAACATTTTGGAGATAGTGATCATAACTCTATCTCCTTGGAGAGAGATAGGATCAGGCAAACTAGGAAAGTGTTTATCTGGATTAAGGGGAAATATGAAGCCATTTGGCAAGAAATTAGAACGTAAATTGGAAGGAGGTATTCTTGGGGAAATATACCAAAGTAAGGTGACAGATTTTCAAGGAATGTTTGTCTGGAGTTCTGCACGACAATGTTCTGATGAGACAGGGAGGTTATGGTATGTTACAGGAAGCGTGGTGCACAAAAGTTGTGACAAATCTAGTCAAAAAGAAAAGAAAAGTGTACAAAAGGTTCAGGGAGTTAGGTAATGCTAGGGATCTACAGGAGTATACGGCTTGTAGGAAGGAACTTAAGAAGAAAATTAGGAGGGCCAAAAGGGGTCATGAGAAGGCCTTGGCAGGTAAGATTAAGGAAAACCTTAAGGCATTTTATAAATAGTCTGCCTTGTCCAACAAGGGGCATTCATGCTGTGGGTCATGTGAGGGCTGCTCTTGGATGTTTTGAGAGCAGCCTAATGCTTCACATCATTAGTGTACGCTTAAACTGGACCTCACACTTAAATGGGCAACACAACAGCTCAGTGACTATCACTGTTGCTGTGCAGATACATGGATTTGGGCCTGTGTCTCTGGGAGTTTGCGCATTCTCCCCGTGCTTGTGTGGGTTTTCTCCGGGTGCTCCAGTTTCCTCCCACATCCCAAAGATGTGCTCTTAGGCTGATTGGTGTAACAAATTGTCTCCCCCCAGTCTGGTTTTCAATGTGGACTTCCATGAGCATTGACAAAGGTCCATGGGCGGAAGAGGGAACTCACAATGTTAAAATGGTGGCACGGGCTGATTGGGCCGAACGGTCTGTTTCCCATGCTGTGTTGTTCTTTGTTCTTTACGTGAAAAGTAAAAGGATGAGATGTGAAGGAATAGGACCTATAAAAGGTGAGGGTGGGAAAGTTTGTATGGAACTGGTAGAAATAGCAGAAGTCCTCAATGAATACTTTACTTCAGTATTCACAATGGATAAGGATCTTGGTGGTTGTAGTGCAGGCTTGCAGTGGATTGAAAAGCTTGAGTACATGGACATTAAGAAAGAGGATATGTTGGAACTTTTGAATAGCATCAAGTTAGATAAATTCCCAGGGCTGGATGGGATGTACCCCAGGTTACTGTGGCAGGCGAGGGAAGAGATTGCTGAGCCTCTGGCGATGATCTTTTCATTATCCATGGAGACGGGAGGCGCTCAGAAGGATTGGAAGATTGCGCATGTGGTTCCTATATTCAAGAAAGGGAATAGAGGTAGCCCAAGAAATTATCAACCAGTGAGTCTAACCTCAGTGGTTGGTAAGTTAACGGAAAAGATCCTGAGAGACAGGATTTATAAACATTTCGAGACGTATAGTATGATCAAAAATAGCACAACTTTCTCAAAGGCAGGTCATGTCTTACGATCTTGATTGAGTTTTTTGAAAATGTGACTGAATACATTGTCAAAAAAAGAGCGGTGGATGTGGTTTATATGGAATTCAGCAAGGCATTCATAGAACATAGAGCGTAGAACACTACAGCACAAACAGGCCCTTCGGCCCACGAGTTGCGCCAATCATATCAGTACCTACCAGGCCTATCTATAACTCTCAATCCCATTAAATCCCATGTACTCATCCAGAAGTCTCTTAAAAGACTCCAACGAGTTTGCCTCCACCACCACTGATGGCAGCCGATTCCACTCACTCACCATCTTCTGAATGAAAAACTTATCCCTGACATCTCCTCTGTACCTGCTCCTCCGCACTTAAACCTGTGTCCTCTCGTAGTGACCATTTCAGCTCTGGGAAATAGCCTCCGAGAATCCACCCTATCTATTCCTCTCAACATCTTCTAAACCTCTATCAGGTCACCTGTCAACCTTTGTCTCTCCAGGGAGAAGACCTAGTTCCCTCTACCTAATTCGATAAGGTCTCTCATGCAAGGCTTATTGAGAAAGTGAGGGGGCATGGGATCCAAAGGAACATTGCTTTGTGGATCCAGAATTGGCTTGGCCACAGAAGGCAGAGAGTGGTTGTAAATGGGTCTTTCTCTTCATGGAGGTCGGTCACCAGTGGAGTGCCCCAGGGATCTGTTCTAGGACCCTTGCTGTTTGTGATTTTTATAAATGACCTGGACAAGGAAGTGGAGGGATGGGTTAGTAAGTTCGCCAATGATACGAAGGTTGGCAGTGTTGTGGATAGTCTGGAGGGATGTCAGAAGTTGCACGAGACATAGATATGTTGCAAGACTGTGTGGAGAAGTGGCAGATGGACATTTTGGCAGATCAAATGGGATAAAGAAATATAATAAGGGTGAGACTCTTAGCAGTATGGAAGATCAGGAGGATTTTGAGGTCCGGGTTCATAGGACTCTCAAATCGGCTTCGCAGGTAGAGGATATGGTTAAGAGGCATCTGGTGTACTAGTCTTCATCAATTGAGGGATTGAGGTTAGGAGTCGGTAGATAATGCTGCAACTTTGTAAGACCCTGGTCAGACCCCACTTGGTGTACTGTGCTCAGTTCTGGTCACCTCACTATAGGAAAGATGTGGAAGCTATTGAGGGAGTGCAGAGGAGATTTACAAGGATGTTGCCTGAATTGGGGGGCATGCCTTATGAAGATAGGTTGAGAGAGCTTGATCTTTTCTCCTTAGAGAGACGAAGGATGAGGGGTGACCTGATAGAGATGTATAAGATGTTGAGAGGTATTGATCGGGTGGATCCTCAGAGGCTTTTTCCCAGGGCTGAAACTGCCACAAGAGGACACAGGTCTAAGGTGCTGGGGAGTAGATAGAGAGAAGATGTAAAGGGTAAGTTTTTCACTCAGCGGGTGGTGGGTGAATGGAATCAGCTGCTTTCAGTAGTGATAGAAACAAACTCGTTAGGGTCTTTTAAGAGACTTCTGGATGAGTACATAAAACATAATAGGATTGAGGGTTATAGCTAAGCCTAGTAGGTAGAGATAAGATAGGCACAACTTGTGGGCCAAAGAGCCTGTTTGTGTTGCAGTTTTTCAATGATTCTGTAACTCTCCTATATCCACAGGTTCCCCATTGTCCATTGTATGTGTAATGTTCTCAAAGAATTCCACTTTGCAGGTCTGTTCATGGGACATAGGTTTCTCATCCTGCTTGATACTCATTCCAAATGGCTGAATGTTCAATTAATGGAGCCCATCAGGGCTACAGCCACCACTGACAAATTGAGGCAAGTCTTTACCATCCATGGCATCCCAGAGGTCTTAGTGTCAGGCATTTACAACAATTGGAGTTCCAACAATTTGTCAAATCAAATGGTATTTGCCATGTTAGATCAGCACCTTACCACCCAACCTCCAATTGGTTAGCAGAACGCATTGTAGAAACGTTCGAATTATCAATAAAATTGCAAGTTATTAAGCATTGACCTCGAATGTATAGCTAGTATCTTGTTGCCATGCCAAACACACCCACAGGGGTCACACAGCTGAGTTACTACTTAGAAACCCAGTTGGATTTGATATTCCCAAATTTGGCAGGGAGGGTGGAGTCTAGGCAAGCCTCTGAGAAAGGAAATCATGTCTCGAGAAAAAATGGAGAAGAAATAACTTTACATTCTAGAGTTTGACAAAAAACAGAGAAAAAATATGCCCAACTCCAAAAGGAAGCGATGAACATCGTACTGGAGTGAAAACTGATAGAATGATGAAGTTCTGCAGAAATTTTCCCATTTCCTATGCAGCCAGCATTTTGTGCCACATAGACATAGAACATTACACCGCAGAACAGGCCCTTTGGCCTTCGATGTTGCGCTGACAAATTAAGAAAAAGCAGTGACCCTCTAAGCTAAACCATTCCCTTTTCATCCATAAACTTATCAACTAACCTCTTAAACGCCACCAAACTTGGCGCATCTACAACTGCAGCAGGCAGGGCATTCCATACCTTACCACCCTCTGGGTAAAGAACCTACCTCTGATATCCGTCCTATAACTACCACCCCTTAATTTAAAGCTATGTCCCCTCGTGCTAGCTTTCTCCATCCTAGGAAAAAGGCTATCACTGTCCACCCTATCTAAACCTCTAATCATCTTATATGTTTCAATAAGGTCTCCTCTTAGCCACCTTCTTTCTAACAAAACAACCTCAAATCCCTCAGCCTTTCTTCATAAGACCTGCCTCCATACCAGGCAACATCCTGGTAAACCTCCTCTGTACCTCTCCAATGCCTCCACATTTTTCTTATAATGCGGGGACCAGAACTGTACACAATACTCCAAGTGCGGCCGCACTAGAGTTTTGTACAGTTGCAACATGACGTTGCGGCTCCGAAATTCAATCCCCTTACCAATAAAAGCTAAGACTCCGTATGCCTTCTTAACAACCTTATCGACTTGATTGCCAACTTTCAGGGATCTATGCACATATACACCAAGATCCCTCTGTTCATCAACACTATTAAGAGTCCTACCATTAGCCCTATACTCTACACATTTGTTATTCCTGCCAAAGTGAATTACCTCACACTTTTCCGCATTAAACTCCATTTGCCACCTCTCAGCCCAGCTCTGCAACTTGTCCAAGTCTCTCTGCAAACTATAACACCCCTCTTCACTATCTACCACTCCTCCAACTTTGGTGTCATCCGCAAATTTACTAATCCATCCTTCAATACCCTCATCCAGATCATTATAAAAATTACAAACAACAGGGGCCCAAAACAGATCCCTGAGGTACACCACTTGTAACCAAACTCCATGATGAATAATTTCCATCAATCACCACCCTCTGTCTTCTATCAGCTAGCCAATTCCTAATCAATTAGCTAAATCACTCTCAATCCCATACATCTGCATTTTCTGCAGAAGCCTTCCATGGGGAACCTTATCGAACGCCTTACTAAAGTCCGTATATACCACATCAACTGCCTTACCCCATCCACCTCTTTGGTCACTTTTTCAAAAACCTCAATAAGGTTAGTAAGGCACGACCTACCCTTCACAAAACCATGCTGACTATCCCCAATCAATTTGTTTCTCTCTAAATAACTATAAATCCTATCCCTAATAATTCTTTCCAATACATTACCTACAACAGAAGTAAAACTCACTGGTCTATAATTCTCAGGAAAGTCTCTATTCCCCTTCTTGAACAATGGGACCACATTCGCTATCCTTCAGTCTTCCGGCACTATACCTATAACCAACGACGACCTGAAGATCAGAGCCAGAGGCTCTGCAATTGCCTCTCTTGCCTCCCAGAGAATCCTAGGGTAAATACCGTCTGGCCCAGAGGACTTATCTAACTTCAAACCCTCAAGAATATCTAGCACATCCTCCTTATCTACTTCAATACTTTCCAGTTTACAACCCTGTATCTCAGTGTTCTCCACAACTACATTTACATCTCCCTGTGTGAATACCGAAGAGAAATATTTGTTCAGTGCCTCTCCAATCTCTTCAGGCTCCACGCACAACTTCCCACTGCTGTCTATGACTGGCCCTAATCTTGCCCTAACCAATCTTCTATTCTTAACATATCTAAAGAAAGCTTTAGGATTCTCCTTGATCCTATCAGCCAAAGTCTTCTCGTGTCCCCTTTTAGCTCTCCTCAACTCACTCTTTAGCTCCCTCCTGGCTAATCTATAGCTATCCATTGCACTAACTGAGCCTTCAAGCCTCATCCTGACATAAGCCTCCTTTTTCCTTTTAACCAGCGAATTAACTTTTTTAGTACACCATGGTTCCCTTACTCGACCATTTCCTCCTTGCCTGACAGGGACATACTTATCAAGGATTCGCAGTAGCTGCTCCTTGAATAAGCTCCACATTTCAGATGTGCCCAGTCCCTGTAGTTTCCTAGTCCAACCTATGCACCCTAATTCCCTCCTAATGGCCTCATAATTACCATTCCCCCAGCTATAACTACTGCCCCCAGGTTCATGCCTATCCCTATCCATCACTAAGGTGAACGTAACCGAATTGTGGTCACTATCACCAAAATGTTCACCAACTTCCAAGTCTAACACCTGGTCTGGCTCATTGCCCAGCACCAAATCCAATGTAGCCTCACCTTTAGTTGGCCTATCTACATACTGAGTCAAAAAACCTTCCTGCACACTTTGTACAAAAACTGACCCCTCTAACGAGCTAGAGCTATAGCTATTCCAATCAATATTAGTAAAGTTAAAGTCCCCCATAACAATTACCCTATTACTTTCACTCCTGTCCAGGATCGACTTTGCAATCCTTTCCTCTACCTCTCTAGAACTTTTAGGAGGTCTATAAAAGACTCCCAACAGGGTGACCTCTCCTCTCCTGTTTCTAATCTCAGCCCATACTACCTCAACAGACAAGTCCTCATCAAACTTCCTTTCTGACACCATGATACAGTCTTTGATTAATAATGCCACTCCTCCCCCCCTTCTACCTCCTTCTCTACTCCGACTGAAGCATTTGAAGCCCGGAACCTGCAACAACCATTCCTGTCCCTGCTCTATCCATGTCTCTGAAATGGCCACAACATCGAAGTTCCAGGTACTGATCCAAGCTGCAAGTTCCTCCACCTTATTGCGAATACTTCTTGCATTAAAGTATACGCATTTCAAACCATGCCCTACTCCACCCGTACACTGCTGTGCATTACAGTTCTCATCTATGACCCCTATTCCCGTCCCTCTTAACATCCAAACTACTCAGGATCCCACCCCCCCTCTGAATCAGTTTAAATCCCCCTGCATAGCCTTTGCAAATGTTCCCCCCAAGATATTGGTTCCCCTCTGGTTCAGGTGTAGACCATCTCTCTTGTAGAGGTCCCACCTACCCCAGAATGAGCCCCAATTGTTCAAGAACCTGAAATATACTGGAATAACATCGAGGCAGCAGCACACTTACAATGATGGGCATTACTGCTATCAGCAGACTCCTACAACATATCAACAATCTGAACAACATGGCAACACAAATGCTCTTTCGAGGCTCTTCCCCTTAGTTGAAGGGTCAGTCACGAGTGGACAGAGGTTCAAGTTGAGGGGCACGAGATTGGGGGGGTTGTGAGGAAATGCACTACCTGGGAGAGTGGCAAAGGCGAGTTGTGTCACATACTTTCAAAAATACCTGGACATCATGACATTCATCCGGCAGTTGGGATTAGGTGGAAGTTCAGGCATTTCTAATGTGTCAGTTTGGACCCAATGGGCCAAAGGGTCTTTTCAGCGTTGTATTATTCTATGATTTTATGAGACTCCTCTCCCTGGAGGAACAGATTTTCCTGATTGGCATTTGAAAAAGCAGATCTATTAGCAGCCCAATTACAAAACGCCATAAAAAAACAAATTAGCCTCAAGTCAAATAATATTTTAGTCCGACAATGGAAAAATATTACAGTCATAAAGGTTTACAGCATGGAAACAGGCCCTTCACCCCAATTTGTCCATGCCACCCTTTTGTTCAAACCACAAAGTTAATCCCAATTGCCTGAATTTGGCCCATATCCCTCTATACTCATTTTACCCATGTAATCATCTAAATGCTTTTTAAAAGACAAAACTGTACCCGCCTCTAATACTATCTCTGGCAGCTAGTTCCAGTCACTCACCACCCTCTGGACACTTCTGTATCTCTCCCCTCTCACCTTAAACCTATGCTCTCTTATTTTAGACTCCCCTCCTTTGGGAAAAGATATTGATACCTCTATAAGATCACTCCTGAGGCATCTACACTCCAGAGAAAAAGAGTCCCAGTGGACTCAAATAGCACAAGGGTTCACGGGCTTAGGGTGAGGGGGGTAAGGTATAATTTGGATGCTAGAGGGAGTTTTTTCACACAGAGGGTGGTGGGGGTATGGAATGCGCTGCCAAGTAAAGTGGTGGAGGCAGGTACTCTGGAGTTATTTAAGAGATACTTAGAAGGGCACATGAACAGAATGGGAATGGAGAGGTATAAAAAACTGATTTAAAATAGGGATCATGAGCCTTGGGAGTCCCTGGGAAGTGTGTAAATAGATGATGATATTGATGTACTTGTTTTTTATCCTACAGGTGCTTTGGTCCACCTTGTTGTCTAACGAGGGGCATACACGCGATGGGTCGTGAGAGGGCTGCTCTTGGATTTTTTTTTTGAGTATTCTAGTGCTTCATGTCTTTAGTGCACGCTTGACCTGGACCATTTGATGGGCAACACGACAGCTCAGTGACTATCGCTGTGCTGTGCAGATACATGGATTGGGCCTGTGTCTGTGGGAGTTTGCGCATTCTCCCTGTGCTTGCGTGGGTTTTCTCCGGGTGCTCCGGTTTCCTCCCACATCCCAAAGATGTTCTCTTAGGCTAATTGGCAAAACAAATTCTCCCTAAATTGTCTCAAATTTGGTTTTTAATCCATAGATCTATAAACATAGACAGGGATCATGGGTGGAAGTGGGAACGTTGGAATGGTGGCACGGGCTTGTTGGCTCAAAGGGCCTGTTTCCCGTGCTGTTTTGTTCTTTGTTCTTGTTCTTTACCCAATTGATTAAGATCTCTTTGCAATCCAAGATAATCTTTTTCACTAACCACTCAGCCACCAATCTTGGTGTCATCTGCAAACTTACTAACCTGCCTCCTATATTCTTATCCAAATCATTATTATAAAAAACAAATAACAGTGGACCCAGCACTGATCCCTGAGGCACATCACTTGTCACAGGTCTCTAGTTTGAAAAACAAACCTCTACAACCACCCTTGTCAAGAAGCCAATTTTGTATCCATTTAGATACATCACTCTGGATCCCGTGAGATTTAAAGCAACAACTTACCATGCGGTACCTTGTCAAAGGCCTTGCTAAAGTCCATGTAGACAACATCAACTGCACTGCTCTCATCTACCTTCTTGGTTATCCCTTCAAAAAACTCAATCAAATTTGTGAGGCATGATTTTCACTCACAAAGCCACGCTGCCCTGAATCAGTCATTGCTTCATTCATAGAAATCAGCCTGATTTGTGTCTTTCCCTGTCCAGGAGGAGAAACTTGACTGTATCAGATGAATGTCTGTTGTGGGGGATGAGAGTTGTCATCCTTCCCATGTTAAGAGAAAAGGAGGTGGACCAAGTGTACCAAGGTACCCAGGTGCATTGCAAATGAAAGGTCGCCACGAGCGATTGTGGACTACCCCAAGATGATGTTGGCTCCATCCCACGCTGTGACAAATGACCAGGCCAAAAGGTTTGTCCAGACATTAAAACAAGTACTTGGATTTTGTTTTGAGTCTAGCTGACTCCTCATCAGAGTTGAGAGCAAAGAAAATCAGATGAGATGTACAAATGTGAGGTAATGCATTTTGGAAGATCTAATACAGATTGGAAATATACAGTAAATGGCAGAAGTCTTCAGGGTATTGACAGGAAAAGAAATCTGGGTGTACAGGTACACAGGCACTAAAAGTGGCAATGCAGGTGGAGAAGGAAGTCAAGAAGGCATACGGCTGCTTACCTTCATCGGCTGGGACACTGAGTTTAAAAATTGGCAAGTCATGTTGCAACTTTGTAGAACCTTAGTGAGGCCGCACTTGGAATATTGTGTTCAATTCTGGACGCCACACTACCAGAAGGATGTGGAGACTTTGGAGAGGGTACAGAAAAGATTTACCAGAATGTTGCCTGGTATGGAGGGCATTAGTTATGAGGAGAAATTAGAGAAACTTGGTTTGTTCTCACTGGAATGACAGAGGTTGAGGGGAGACCTGATAGAAGTCTACAAGATTATGAGAGGCATGAATAGAGTGGATAGTCAGAAGTTTTTTTCCGGGGTGGAAGAGTCAATTACTAGAGGGCACAGGTTTAAGGTGCGAGGGGCAAGGTTTAAAGGAGACGTACAAGGCAGATATTTTACACAGAGAGTAGCGGGTGCCTGGAACTCATTGCCAGGGAAGGTAGTGGAAGCGGTAGTGACTTTTAAGGAGCTTCTTAATAAATACATGAATAGGATGGGAATAGAGGGATATGATCTCCAGAAGGATAGGGAGGTTTTAGTTCAGTCAGGCAGCAGGGTCAGTGCAGGCTTGGAGGGCAGCAGGGTCTGTTCCTGTGCTGTAATTTTCTTTGTTCTTTGAGATTTATACCGTGAGGGTAGGGAGGGCTGTAATTGGACAAAAGAAATATAAATAATGATGAAGAAGGCTGAGAAAGATGCTGAAAGTATCCATTAAGTGACTGAATGTGTGATTGGCAGAACAGGTACAGATTGTTAAGGGACTACGTTGTCCTGAAGAATGTGAGGAGTCGTTGAGAGACAAGTTGAAGAGCAAGATTGGGGAAGTGGAAAAAAGCAAAAAATGAAAAGTGATAAAAATGGACGAATGAAATGTAAATAAGAAATGAAATAAAATGAATAGAAATGTGAAGGAGGGGAGATTTCACGCTCTGAAGTTGTTGAACTCAATGACTCAAACCGTTGGCTTATTCTCTCACCACCGACACTGTCAGGCTTTTGTGTTTCCGTTTTTGTTCTTGTATTCTATCTCTTGACTGTGCCTGTAGATGGTGGACAGGCTTTGGGAGCCAGGAGATGAGACACTCACCGTAAGATTCCCAGCTTCTGACCTGCTCTTGTAGCCACAGTATTTATATGGCTAGTCCAGTTCAATTTCTGGTCAATGGGGTAACCTCTGGCATGTTAAATAGCAAGGGATTTAACGATGGTAATACCAATGATTGGCAAGGGCCAATGGAAAGGTTCTCTGTTGCTGGAGATGCCATTGGCAGGGAATTGTGTGCCGTGAATGTTATTACTTCTTGTCATCCAAGCTGGGGTATTGTCCAGGCCTTGTTGCATGTGGATATGAATTGTTTCAGTATCTCAGGAGTCATGAATGATGCTGAGAATTATGCAATCATCAGCAAACATTCTCACTTCTGAACTTCTGATGGAGGGAAGATCATTGGTGAAGACATATCTTATCTGAGGATTGGTGATTGGTTTATTGTTGTGTAAATGTGACTTGATCGCAGCTTGGCTAAAGATTGAGAGTTGGTTTATGGGGTGACAATCAGCCAGTTTGGATTTATGTTGTTTCTTTTATAAAAGACACACTTGGGCAATTTTCCACATTGCTGGATAGATGCCAATATGGTAGCTGTACAGGAAAATCTTGGTTTAGGGAACGGGTAGTTCTGGAGTGTGAGTTCAGGATTATTCTCTCTCTGTCTGTCTAGTCCCAGTCTAACAGCAATGTCCTTTAGAACCCAGCCAGCTCAGTATGTGGTGGAATTATTGATTCATTCTTGGTAATGGGCAGTGATGTCCCCCACCCAGAGTACATTCTGTGCCTTTAATACCCTCATTGCTTCTTCCAAGTGGAATATTGTCCAGGTCCATTGCCTTTGCAGTATCCAATGTCTTTAGCTATTTCTTGCTGTCATGTAGAGTGAATCAAATTGGCTGAAAACTAACATCTGTGATGCTGGGGATCCCTGGAGGAGGCTGAGATGGATCATCTGCTCGGCCCTTTTGGCTGAACATTGCTGTGAAGGCTTCAGATTTATCTTTTACACTGATGTGTTAAGGATAGTCCTGGATATGGCAGGACTTTGATTTGATTCATTGGCTGTACGATCACTTAGCTCTGTCTATAAAATGCTGCTTATGATGTTTGCAAGTCCTCCTTTGCTGTACCTTCACCAGGTCGGCACCCCACTTTTTTTCAGTGAGCAGGTGCTGCTGCAGGCATTATAATTAAAAGGATATTTCCTCTTGTGGGAGAGTCTAGTACTGGGGGGCATAGTTTAAAAACAAGAGGGCTCCCATTTAAGATTGAGATGAGTAGAATTTTCTCTCTTAGAGGATTGTGAATCTTCGCAACTCTCCTCCCCAGAGAGGAGTTGAGACAAGATCATTGAATAATTTTAAGGTAGAATCATAGAATCCTACAGTGCAGAAAGTTAGATGAATTCTTGACTAATAAGGGAGTCAAAGGATATCGTCAGTGGGAAGAATGTGGTCTTGAAGCCACAGCCAGATCGACTATGATCTTACTGACTGGCAGAGGAGACTCGAGGGGCCAAATGGTCTAATTCTTCTTCTAATTTGAATACACATGCACAGACGCTCACCTGCTTGTCCCCTTTAAACTAGAGTTCAAATCAAATTAATCTCTGCTTTGGTGGTAATGACAGAGTGGGAGATATTTTGGGCCATGACGTTACAGATTGTGTTTGAGTACAATTCTGTTGTTGCTGATGGCCCACAGCGCCTCATGAATGCCCAGTTTTGAGGTATAGATGTGGTCTAATCACGGTGATCACACAACACAATGCAGGGGATCCTCAATGTGAAGACAGGACTTTATCTCCACAAGAAATGTGCAGTGGTCACTCCTACCATACAGTCCTGGACAATGACAGCTGGACTTGTGAGGACAAGGTAAAGCAGACATCTCCCTCTGATTGGTTCCCTGACTGTTTCTTCAGAAGGAACTGTTCAAATGCAGGCAATAAAAATATAACAAAACTTACTCCAACTTCTAAATCAAAGAAAAGGCTTAATAATGAAACATCATTACTCCAAACTCGAGGCCTCTGCCCTGGGCCACTCCAAACTCTCCTCCAATTCCAGACACAGCTTCCTTTTTATAAGTCAGCTGGTCAGCTGACCACCAGATCATTTTGTAATTGGTTCCATGGTTTGCTGAGTCAGCTGACTCTTACAGCTTGTTACCATTGGTCACATTCCATCCAATACAAAGATGTGACTGGTTACATTCTAACACTCACCTCCTGTAACAGTCCTGGTCTCGCAGCGATGTCCTTTCAGACCAGCTTGGTACGTGATGGAATTACTGATCCACACTTGAACACTGAAGTCTGTCACCCAGGTTCTGCATCCTTACCACCCTCAGTGATTCCTGCATGTGGTGTTCAATATGGAGGAGAAATCATTCATCAGCTAGGGGGGGTGGAAAATGGTGCGTGGTAATCAGGAAGAGGTTTCCTTGCCCATGTTCGACCTGATGCCATGAGATTTTGTGGTGTCCAGAGAAAGTGTTGAGGACTCCCAGGATAACCCCTTCCTGACCGTACACCACTGTGCTGGATCTTTCTTACTAGTGGACATGGTGGCACAGTGGTTAGCATTACTGCCTCATAGTGACAGACACCCGGGTTTGACTCTTGGCTTGAGTCATTGTATGGAGTTTGCACGCCCTCCTATGATTGCGTGGGTTTCCTCTGGATGCTCCGATTTCACTCCAAAGCTGTACGGGTTAGGTGGATTGGCCATGATAAATTGCCCATTAGGGTCGGGGGGCTAGCTAGGGTAATGGATATGGTTATGGGGATAAGGGTTGTGTGGAATTCTGGTTGTTGCAGACTCAATGGGCCGAGTGGCCTCCTTCTGCATTGTAGCATTCTATGGTGACATTCCCAAGAATGGTGACAGTGACGTCTGGGACATTTTCTGTAAGATATGATCCTGTCAGTATGACTACATCAGGTTGTTTTACTCCCAGTATAAATCAGTGACCATTCCTCAGAAGGACTTTCCAGAGTTGCCTGGACATGGGGTGCGTTGGGCCTTTCCAGTACCTCAGCCGATCTCACATTGTCTGTCTGGTTCCAATCTTTAAAACCATTTCTTTGCAGTGAATTGACACAGCTGAGTGATTTGTCAGACAAAAGCTGCCAAGAGTCAATTATATTCCTGTGGCTGGGGAGCCACAAGTAGGCCAGACTGAGAATGCACCGAAGAAGAATAATTAATAACATTAAACATTCCACTAATGCAAAAACTTTGGAGTACAAAATCTGAACAAGTCAGTTTGTTTACTGCAAAAGCAAATGGATTGAGTCAATATGGAATCTGAGTTGAGATTCGAGGGGAATTTTTTCTACTGCTCTCTAGAACATAGAACATAGGAACAATACAGCACAGAACAGGCCCTTCGGCCTTCGATGTTGTGCCGACCAAAATAAAAAGCAATGCCCCTCCTAACTAAACCATTCCCTTCTCATCCATATACTTATAAACTAACCTCTTAAACGCCACCAAACTTGGCGCATCTACAACAGCTGCAGGCAGGGCATTCCACTCCCTAATCACTCTTTGAGTAAAGAACCTA
Organism: Sphyrna mokarran; assembly: GCA_024679065.1. Taxonomy (NCBI): domain Eukaryota; kingdom Metazoa; phylum Chordata; class Chondrichthyes; order Carcharhiniformes; family Carcharhinidae; genus Sphyrna; species Sphyrna mokarran. The sequence continues at coordinate 40,202,306 of JAGIQG010000028.1, read as the reverse complement.
CCTCTGATATCCGTCCTATAACTCATACCCCTTAATTTAAAGTTGTGTCCCCTCGTGCTAGCTTTCTCCATCCTAGGAAAAAGGCTATCACTGTCCACCCTATCCAAACCTCTAATTATCTTATATGCTTCAATAAGATCCCCCCTTAGCCGCCTCCTTTCTAACGAAAACAACCTCAAATCCTTCAACCTCTCTTCATAGGACCTGCCCTCCATACCAGGCAACATCCTGGTAAACCTCCTCTGTACCCTCTCCAATGCCTCCACATCTTTCTTATAATGTGGCGACCAGAACTGCACACAATACTCCAAGTGCGGCCGCACTAGAGTTTTGTACAGCTGCAACATGATGCTGCGGCTCCTAAATTCAATCCCCCTACCAATAAAAGCTAAGACTCCATAAGCCTTCTTAACAACTTTATCCACTTGACTGCCTACTTTCAGGGATCTATTGACACATACACCAAGATCATTCTGTTCCTCAACACTATTAAGAGCCCTACCATTGGCCCTATACTCTACACATTTATTGTTCCTGCCAAAGTGCATTACCTCACACTTTTCCACATTAAACTCCATTTGCCACCTCTCGGCCCAGCTCTGCAACTTGTCCAAGTCACTCTGTAAACGAAAACACCCCTCTTCACTATCTACCACACCACCAACTTTAGTATCATCTGCAAATTTACTGATCCATCCCTCAATACCCTCATCCAGATCATTTATAAAAATTAAAAACAGCAGGGGCCCCAAAACAGACCCCTGAGGTACACCACTTGTAACCGAACTCCACGATGAATATCTCCCATCAACCACCACCCTCTGTCATCTATCCGCTAGCCAATTCCTAATCCAATTAGCTAAATCACCCTCAATCCCATACATCTGCATTTTCTGCAGAAGCCTTCCATGGGCCACCTTATCGAACGCCTTACTAAGTCCATATATACCACATCAACCGCCTTACCCCCATCCACCTCTCTGGTCACTTTCTCAAAAAACTCAATGAGGTTAGTAAGGCATGACCTACCCTTCACGAAACCATGCTGACTATCCCCAATCAATTCATTTCTCTCTAAATAACTATAAATCCTATCCCTAATAATTCTCTCCAATACCTTGCCCACAACAGAAGTAAGACTCACTGGCCTATAATTCCCTGGAAGGTCTCTCTTCCCCTTCTTAAACAATGGGACCACATTCGCTATCCTCCAGTCCTCCGGAACCACACCCGTAACCAACGAGGACCTGAAGATCAGAGCCAGAGGCTCTGCAATCTCCTCTCTTGCCTCCCAGAGAATCCTAGGGTAAATCCCGTCCGGCCCAGGGGACTTATCAAACTTCAAACCCTCGAGAATTTCTAACACACCCTCCCTATCTACTACAATACTCCCCAATTTGCAACCCTGTACCTCAGTGCTCTCCACAGCTACATTTCCAGCACCCTGCGTGAATACCGAAGAGAAATATTTATTCAGTGCCTCGCCAATCTCTTCAGGCTCCACGCACAACTTCCCACTGCTATCTATGACTGGCCCTAATCTTGCCCTAACCAATCTTCTATTCTTAACATATCGAAAGAAAGCTTTAGGATTCTCCTTAATCCTATCAGCCAACATCTTCTCGTGTCCCCTCTTAGCTCTCCTCAATTCACTTTTTACCTCCTTCCTAGCTAATCTATAGCTATCCATTGCACTACCTGAGCCTTCAAGCCTCATCCTGACATAAGCCTCCTTTTTCTTCTTAACCAGCAAATCAACTCTTTTCGTACACCAAGGCTCTCTTACTCGTCCATTTCCTCCCTGCCTGACAGGGACATACTTATCAAGGACTCTCAGCAGCTGCTCCTTGAATAAGCACCACATTCCAGATGTTCCCAGTCCCTGTAGTTCCCTAGTCCAATCTACGCACCCTAATTCTCTCCTGATGGCCTCATAATTAACCTTCCCCCAGCTATAACTACAGCCCCCAGCTTCATGCCTATCCCTGTCCATCACTAAGGTGAACGTAACCGAATTGTGGTCACTATCACCAAAATGTTCACTAACTTCCAAGCCTAACACCTGGTCTGGCTCATTGCCCAGCACCAAATCCAATGTAGCCTCACCTCTAGTTGGCCTATCTACATACTGAGTCAAAAAACCTTCCTGCACACTCTGTACGAAAACTGACCCCTCTAACGAGCTAGAGCTATAGCTATTCCAATCAATATTAGCAAAGTTAAAGTCCCCCATCACAATTACCCTACTACTTTCACTCCTAATCAGAATTGACTTCGCAATCCTTTCCTCAACCTCTCTAGAACTATTAGGAGGTCTGTAAAAGACTCCCAACAGGGTGACCTCTCCTCTCCTGTTTCTAATCTCAGCCCATACTACCTCAACAGACAAGTCCTCATCAAACTTCTTTTCGATCACCGTGATACAGTCTTTGACCAGTAACGCCACTCCTCCCCCCCTTCTACCCCCTTCTCTACTCCGACTAAAGCATTTGTACCCCGGAACCTGCAACATCCATTCCTGTCCCTGCTCTACCCAAGTCTCTGAAATGGCCACAACATCGAAGTTCCAGGTACTGGTCCAAGCTGCAAGTTCCTCCCCCTTATTGCGAATACTCCTTGCATTAAAGTATACGCATCTCAAACCATGCTCCACCCCACCCGTACGCCGCTGTGTTTTAAAACTCTCCTCTGTCTCCTTACAATCTGTCTGTCTACACTCCGAGCATTTCCAGGTATCCTGTGGGGAATGTCAGAGAATGATTTATCTCACACACACAATGTTAATTATCAAGAGTTCCTCAGCTCTGAACGTGTCATGGTTCAGGACAGTTAATATAACATATCCTAAACCGCAATTTGTAATTCCGAAGTCAATAAGATTCCGGCTTTGTATCGTACAGCCAATAAGACATTGGTTAATATTTTACATCACTTACACTGGGATCTCACAACTTTAAACATTAGTGACTTTAAACATTTAAAGTTTAAATGTTTAAACTTTAAATTTAAAGTTTTGATATTTGCAGCAGCAATATCAGGAACACTGATTCATTGCTATTTTCTTCTGTACCTTTAGTAAACTATTCATAATTGAAGGACATTGCATTGATGAATGTGTCTCATTGTGTTTAATCCAAGGAAAGATGTTGTCTTATAACATACCATTCATAAAATCAAAGTGTTCCAAAGCAGACCAGAACCAAATGAAGCACTTTTTAAAGTGTAGTTATTGTTGCAATATAAGAAAGGCATTGGTAAATTTGTACTCTGCAAGTTCTACAATATATTAGAAATAATGACCAAATAATCTAGTTTAGATTATAGACCAATAGATAGTCTAATTATAATTTAGTCTATCTTAGTCTAAACTAGATCAACCCTCTGCTCTTATTCAAAATCAAGCCGTGGGATCTTTTATATCCAGCCGGGCAGAGGGAAATGGCCTTGATTAAACATCTTAACCAAATGGCAGCATCTCCAATTGTGCAGCACTCCCTCAGCACTGCAGCAAACTGTCAGCTCCAGTCACGGGAATAGAATTGGAGCTAAGATCTTTCTGACTGAGCTGGAAGAATGTTAGCACTGACACAATCAATGTCCCAGGGAAACAGTCACCAGAATGTCACTCACGGCTGGCAGCTTTTTCATGTCTGATTCATAAGGTTCTGTGCTCAAATCTCACGTTCGGGTTTGAGTACAAGATTCAAGATTGACCCTCCAGTCCAGCACTGAGGAAGTGCTGCATGATGTAGAGATGCTGGCGTTGGACTGGGGTAAACTCAGTAAGAATCTGGCAACACCAATTTTAAATCCAACCGATTTATTTGATAGTAAATCTGCGAGCTTTCGACTTTCATCTTCGTCAGGCAAATGTGCTGCACTGCCAGAGGTGTTTTCTTTTTCAGACGAGATTTTAAACCAAGGTCCCTCTCTGCTTATAAGGATGAATGTTAAAGATCCCCTAATAGGGGAATTCTTCCCGGTGTCCTGGACACAATATACCCCTCGATCGAAACGTAGACTGATTATTGTCACGTTGCTATTAGTGGGATCGTGCTGTGCACATCTTGCTTGCTGTGTTCCCTACATTACAAAATAGGCATAGTTTAAAAAAATTCTTCATTGCCAGTGAAGCATTATAAAAATGCCAATTTTCCTTCCTATTCTTGCCTGGGTAATGTTCAAATTAGGGTCAAAATGTTTTCATCAATCTGCTCCAAACTATTCACAAAACTGTTTGAAAAACTTTCAGACAGGACATGGTATCTTCAGACTCTGCAAAGACTCCTTCAAATGCTTGAATGCCTTGTGATAGGTTGTTCATGAGGATATCTGAGGTTTTGTGAGTTAATGTACTTTCTGTCCATATGTTTCACTTCACTATAAAGTGACAAATAATGAAATAAATAGGTTGGACTTGAATTTACCATATTTTTCTCATCCTTAGCTGAAATTAAATAACAAATGCTTTTACAAATAATATCGGTGCCAATAATAATAGAAGTAAGGAAACAGGGAACTGAAAGTTGGCATTAACAAAGTTCAGACAGAGTGCTTGGCATGAACAGCTCTCTTGCATCATGATTCCCTCTCTCCCAGAACTCCAGGTTAACCAAGAACATTGAGAATTGTGCAAACCACTGAGACTCTGTTAAAGTCTGCTCCGAGCGTGCTCCTTCAAAAGTTTCAAGATACAATAAGGTAGGAACTTAATCTCTTAAATAAAATTCTGCTGAAATAATCAGTGAAAATGTTAACTGGTTTAATAACATAAATAGTTTGGCATGACTAAAAACTTAATACAAACTTAACCCCTTCACTGTTAGATAATAGTTTGTTGGTTTTCCAGTGAAACTTTGCCATGAAACATTAAGGTAGTACTAGAGACTTGTAAAGCAAAGAATATTTTATGGTTTATGTAAATTGCAGAATAAAGTGAAACTATTGTTAAAGAGTTTAACATAATGTGGTATAATAGACTTTGGAAGGTTTCATTTAAAAAATGTCACAACCAGCTACAATTTTAGTAGGCTACATTCTGTCAAAGGCAGAGAAGAGCTGGAAATTGTTGTCGTTGCAGACATGTCTTGCTAAAGTCTGTCACGAATACATTGATTAAATTATATTTCACATTCTTAAACAGCAATCTGAGGAAGCTGAATGTGAGATACTGTCTGAGAAAACTATTGGTGATTTCACGCCCTCTAGTGATTCATAACTATACATCTGTGCTCATGATTACACAGTCAGACTGTACTCTGCACTGTCACTGTCAATACACAGTCAGACTGTACTCTGCACTGTTACTGTCAATACACAGTCAGAGTGTACTCTGCATGGTTACTGTCAGTACACAGACTGTATTCTGCACTGTTACTATAAATACATAGACTGTATTCTGCACTGTTACTGTCAATACATAGTCAGACTGTACTCTGCACTGTCACTGTCAATACACAGTCAGACTGTACTCTACACTGTTACCGTCAATACATAGTCAGACAGTACTCTGCACTGTTACTGTAAATACATAGTCAGACTGTACTCTGCACTGTCACTGTCAATACACAGTCAGACTGTACTCTGCACTGTCACTGTCAATACACAGTCAGACTTACACTGTACTATTACCATCAATACACAGTCAGACTGTACTCTGCATGGTTACTGTCAATACACAGACAGACCGTACTCTGCACTGTCACTGTCAATACACAGGCAGACTGTACTCTGTACTGTCACCGTCAATACACAGTCAAGCTGTACTCTGCACTGATACTGTCAATACACAGTCAGGCTGTACTCTGCACTGTCACTGTCAATACACAGACAGACTGTACTCTGCACTGTTACCGTCAATACACAGTCCTCTGTTTTCATATCTTTTGTCTCAGGCCACCTCGAAACTTCCTTTCATTTCTCTAGTTTTTGAAACCAACTGCTCTTTAGACAATCACAACTCCATTGTCTGGTTTCTCTGAAAGCGGGGCTAGGGGAGCTGTTCCAGTCTCCTGGCTTCTACGATCACTCCTTCCTCCCCGTCTGTTGGTGCTGGATTGGGAGAGTTTGCCACTGGCAGGCTGTTATTGGTCAGTTAGTTGGAAGGGCAGTCAGGGTGTGAATCATTCTGACCAATGACAGGAAACATGTCGACAATATTTAAAATGCGTTCTATATTTGACCCCAATTGGTCCACCTGGGAAGGTGCAGCACTGGGGTTGGTGTCCACTGTACAACACTGCCTCAGAGACACAGTCCCTTAAATAACAGGACCCAGACCAAAGGCCCCCAGTCTGGGGAAAACTGCCTTTCATTAAATCTGCACTGAATCACAAACTCCCCACTAGAAGGAGCAAAACACAGGCAAATGACAAGAGAATTTCAATGTAAATCACTCTCCTTTTATTCAAAGCGATTGATAATGAAAGATTTAATCCTTTAAAATTAGAAATTTATTCAGTGTAATGTTACCTAATGTGTTCTTTAATTGTGCAGTGTACATTTCTTTGAGTAATATTCCGATCTCCCTGTTTTCCAGTCTGTTCTGCCTGCACGTATTCAGGATTTTCTAACCGTACCATGGAACTCAGTCACATTTTTCTGCTGTTGCTGTTGTCGATGCTGAGTGCATTGATCCAAGGTTTCGAAATGAATGCTGGAATCCCCGGGGTACCCGGTTGTCATGGAATACCTGGGAAACCGGGCAAAGATGGCAGAGATGGCAGAAAAGGAGCAAAAGGAGAACCAGGTAAACAGGCAGAACCATCATGATATGGGGGTAGGGCCTGGGTGGGATTGTGTTCAGTACAGTGTCGATGGGCCGAAGGGCCTCTTTCTGTACTGTAGGGTTCTATGATTCAGCATGAACCAATGTCCACCCAGTGCTCACAATTCAGACCAAAACACCCAAATCTGTTATTCTTACATACATAACACAATGTGTGTCAGTGAGAACCCAGAGTGATGGGATTTTACACGGCAAACTGTACGCCTATGGAACATGAAAGAGGCCATTTGGCCCATCAACTCTCTGCTAGTGCAGTTGAAAATTAGCCCCACTCTCGAATAACAACTCTGTACCTTCCTCTTTTCAACATGGATTCATCTATTTCTGTTTAGGGATGAAACAGATATCAAATTTCCTTATAAAGCTCAGCAAGTTCCATATTAAAGAGTGTGGGGTGGGATTGGTTGGACCTGCTGGATGGGCAAGATCCTGAAGGCATTGGCTTTAATCTCACTCTGTTACTGGTGTTTGGATGGAAACAACTGGGAAAAAAACACTATCCATCAGTCTCACTGCTCCCACTTGCTTTACTCAGGATGATCTGAATCTGTTTCGGTCTCTGTCGCCCAGCTCAATGCAGCTCTATAAAGATGCCCACATTGCCTGAGCTCCTACAGTGAAAACGATAACCAGTGCCTCATGTCACCAATACTTTCATCTCCCTCCAATTCAAGCTGCCTCTTACAACTGTCCTCACTCTCACCAACCAACGCAGTTGGCCTGGGATAGATGGCAAAATACTGCGGATGCTGGAATCTGAAAAGAAAAAGCAGAAACTGCTGGAAAATCTCAGCAGGTCTGATCTGGAGTCTGGATGAAGAAACTCTGACAAAGTATCATCCAGAAATGTTGCCTCTACTCTGTCTCCACAGATGCTGCGAGACTGTTGAGATTTTCAGCAGTTTCTGTTTTTGTGTCTGGGACATACCCAATTACATTCACTAGAACATTACAGCGCAGTACAGGCCCTTCGGCCCTCGATGTTGCGCCGGCCAGTGGACCCTCTAACCTAAACTATTCCAATATCATCCATATGCCTATCCACCAAACATTTGAATGCCCCCAAAGTAGGTGAGTCCACAACTGCTGCAGGCAGGGCATTCCACGCCCTCACCACCCTCTGTGTAAAGAACCTGCCTCTGACATCCGTCCTATAACTACCAACTCTTAATTTAAAGTTATGTCCCCTCGTGTTGGTCATCACCATCCGAGGAAAAAGGCTCTCACTATCCACCCTATCCAATCCCTTGATCATCTTATACGCCTCAATTAGGTCACCGCGTAACCTTCTTCTCTCTAATGAAAATAACCTCAGGTCCCTCAGCCTTTCCTCATAAGGCCTTCCCACCATACCAGGCAACATCCTGGTAAACCTCCTCTGCACCCTTTCCAATGCTTCCACATCTTTCTTATAATGCAGCGACCAGAACTGTACGCAATACTCCAAGTGCGGCCGCACCAGAGTTTTGTACAGTTGTAACATAACCTCACGGCTCCTAAATTCAATCCCTCTACCAATAAAAGCTAACACACCATACGCCTTCTTAACAACTTTATCAACCTGGGTGCCAACTTTCAAAGAGCTATGTACTTGTACCCCAAGATCCCTCTGCTCGACAACACTATTAAGGGTCCTTCCATTAGCCCTATATTTCATATGCCTGTTATTCCTACCAAAGTGAATCACCTCACACTTATCCGTATTGAATTCCATTTGCCACCTCACGGCCCAGCTCTGCAACCTATCTATGTCCCTCTGCAAACTGTAACATCCATCCTCGCTGTCTACAACTCCCCCCACTTTGGTATCGTCAGCAAATTTACTAATCCAACCCTCTACACCCTCATCTAGGTCATTTATAAAAATGACAAACAGCAGTGGCCCCAAAACAGATCCTTGAGGTACACCACTTGTAACTGCACTCCAGGTTGAATATTTCCCATCAACCACCACCCTCTGTCTTCTATCAGCTAGCCAATTCCTAATCCAAACTGCTAAATCACCTTCAATCCCATGCATCTGCACTTTCTGCAGTAGCCTACCATGGGGAACCTTATCAAACGCTTTGCTAAAATCCATATACACTACATCAACTGCCTTACCCTTATCTACCTCTTTGGTCACCTCCTCAAAAAACTCAATAAGGTTTGTGAGGCACGACCTACCCTTCACAAAACCGTGCTGACTATCCCTAATCAATTTATTTCTCTCTAGATGCTTATAAATCCTATCCCTTATAATTCTTTCCAAGACTTTGCCCACAACAGAAGTCAGGCTCTCCGGTCTATAATTTCCAGGATAGTCCCTACTCCCCTTTTTGAACAAAGGGACATCATTCGCCATACTCCAGTCTTCTGGCACTGTACCTGTAGCCAACGACGACATGAAGATCAAAGCCAAAGGCTCTGCAATCTCCTCTCTAGCCTCCCAGAGAATCCTAGGGTAAATCCCATCTGGCCCAGGGGACTTATCAATTTTCATACCCTCAAGATTCGCTAACACCTCCTCCTTATGAACCTCAATCCTGCCCAGTCTACAACCTGGTATCGCAGTATTCTCCCCGACAACATTGTCTTTCTCCTGCGTGAATACTGACGAAAAATACTCATTCAGTGTCTCTCCTATCTCCTCAGGCTCCACGCACAACTTCCCACTGCTATCTCTGACTGGCCCTAATCTTGCCCTAACCAATCTTTTATTATTTATATACCTGTAAAAAGCTTTAGGATTCTCCTTAATCCTATCCGCCAAAGTCTTCTTGTGTCCTCTTCTAGCTCTTCTCAACTCCCTCTTTAGCTCCTTCCTGGCTGATTTATAGCTCTCCATTGCCCTAACTGAGCCTTCACGTCTCATCATTATATAAGCCTCCTTCTTCCTCTTCACCAGAGATTCAACTTCCCTAGTACACCATGGTTCCCTCACTCGACCACTTCCTCCCTGCCTGGCAGGTACATATTCATTAAGGACATGCAGAAGCTGTTCCTTAAATATGCTCCACATTTCAGATGTCCCCAGCCCCTGCAATTTCCTGCTCCACCCTATGCATCCTAAATCTCTCCTAATAGCCTCATAATTACCTTTCCCCCAGCTATAACTACTGTTATTCGGTACGTGCCCATCCCTTTCCATCACTAAGGTAAACGTAACCGAATTGTGGTCACTATCACCAAAGTGCTCACCCACCTCCAAGTCTAACACCTGGTCTGGTTCATTACCCAGTACCAAATCCAATATAGCCTCACCTCTTGTTGGCCTATCTACATACTGAGTCATGAAACCTTCCTGCACACATTGAACAAAAACTGACCCCTCTAACGTACTTGAACTATAGCTTTTCCAATCGATATTAGAAAAGTTAAAGTCCCCCATTACAACTACCCTGTTACTTTCACACCTATCCAGGATCAACTTTGCAATCCCTTCCTCTACTTCTCTGGAACTTTTTGGAGGCCTATAAAAAACTCCCAACAGTGTGACCTCTCCTTTCTTGTTTCTAATCTCAGCCCACACTACCTCAGCAGACAAGTCCACATCAAACGTCTTTTCTGCCACCGTAATGCTGTCCTTAACTAACAATGCCACTCCTCCCCCTCTTCTACCACCACCTCTGCTCTGACTGAAACATCTGAACCCCGGAACCTGCAACAACCATTCCTGCCCCTGCTCTATCCACGTCTCTGAAATGGCCACAACATCGAAGTCCCAAGCACCAATCCAGGCTGCAAGTTCATCCACCTTATTGCGTATGCTCCTCGCATTAAAGTATACACACTTCAAACCACCCTCCCGTTTGCCACTATACTGCTGCGACCTAGAAACCTTATCCGTGACCTCCCTATTCACATCCTCCTGTATACTGGCACAACAATTCAGGTTCCCATCCCCCCCCCGAATCAGTTTAAACCCCCCCATATAGCACTGGTAAATTTACCCCCCAAGATATTGGTACCTCTCCGGTTCAGGTGCAGACCATCCCTCTTGTAGAGGTCCCACCTTCCCCAGAACGAGCCCCAATTGTCCAAATACCTGAGCCCTTCCCTCCTGCACCATCCCTTTAGCCACGAGTTCAAATGTTCTCTCTCCCTATTCTTTTCTATGCTATCCCGCGGCACAGGTAACAAACCAGAGATAACCACTCCGTTTGTTTTAGCCCTAAGTTTCCACCCTAACTCTCTGAATTTCTGCTTTATATCCCCATCCCTTTTCCTATCTACGTCATGGGTACCTACATGCACCACAACTTGGGGCTGGTTCCCTTCCCCCTTAAGGATCCCAAACACTCGGTCAGAGATATCACTGACCCCAGCGCCCGTGAGGCAACATACCAACCGCGAGTCCCGCTCCTTCCCACTCTCCTATCTATCCCCTTAACTAGTGAGTCCCCAATCACTAATCCAGATCTTTTCTTCCCCCTTCCCACCTGAGCATCAAGGGCATGCTCAACTCCCGAGACCTGTACTCCATGGCTTACCCCGGTTGTATCTTCATCCCCAACAGCATCCAAAGCAGAGTACTTATTACGTAGAGGAACAGCCTCAGGGGAACTCTGCACTGACTGCTTCTTACCCCTTCTAACAGTCACCCATGTATCACATTTAGGAGTAACTATCTCCCTGTAGCTTTTATCAATAGCCATCTCTGCTTCCCTAATAATTCTTAGTTCCTCCAGTTCCAGCTCCAGGTCCCTAACACGGTCCTCAAGGAGGTGGAACTGGATGCACCTCTGGCAGGTGTAATCAGCTGGGACATTACCAGTGTCCCTCACCTCAAACATCCCACAGGAGGTACATCGCACTGCCTGCACTGCCATCACTATTACTTCCTTTACACAGAAACAAATATAAACTTAAACTTACCGGCTCACACTCCTAGTCTCCTTTTTTTATTAGGTTAGAGGAGGGGGGAGGGTTGGGATACTCTACAAGTGTAGAGTATCAGGATTCTTCACCTTCCCAATTTGTGGAGGTCCAGGTAAAAAAAAACTCCTGCACAGGCCTCCCTGTGACTACTTCCTGTGTCTGGTTTTAAAAGTTAAAAAAAAAACTAGAGACGATTTTTGGGGGAAAAAAAACACAGAAACACAAAACACTAAAAGCCGATTAAGTGTCATTAACCCTGCCCTGTCCTCAGGTGCTGGTATCAGGGAAAGCAATTCTTTGAAAACGAGTGACATTGGCCTTGCTAATTGAGCCACCAGCAGCTGAATGCTCACTTGACCATTTCAGAGGACATTTCAGTGTCAATCAGATCGCTGTTGGTCTGAAATCACACGTAGGCCAGACGGGGTATGGATGGCAGATTTCCTTCCCAGGCAATAACGAACCAGATGGGCTTTTATAACCCAGTAGACTCATAAGAGCAAATTTTTCATTCCAGATTTATTCATTAATTGAATTTAAATTCTCCCCAGCTGCCATTGTAGGATTTGAACTGATGTTTCCAAAGCATTGGTGCATATGTTACTGTAACATTACTGTAACATTACAGTGTGTTATTGTCCCACCCGTGACCAAAATCTGGCAGATTCTCATTAACAAGCTGACACATTTGCTCACATTTCTGTAGGAGAAATACCTGCTCTGGCCTTATCCAGAATGACCTAGATGTGATGCCAAATCCACATTAATATCGTTGATATTAATTTTTCACTAAGTTAGCCAAGCACACCACTCCATTAAGAATGATAGGCAATAAATCCTGGCCTTGCCAAAGATACCCACATCCCATCAACTAGAAAATAACCTCAACAAGGATAGGTAAACAGGAATGATTGTGGTGACAGTGTTGCTCCCTTAGTTTCTGCCTCACTTACACAACAGCTCATTCCAAACTGTAACACACCTCAAGCTTAAGATAACCCTCTCCTTAATCACACACTCAAAACGGTGATTCTCCAAAAATCTAATCTCAGCTTTATTGAGATTTCCTGTGTATACGTATTACAAATAGCTATTTTCTACTTCTATCAGGATATACGGGCAGCACAGTATCAAGCACTGCTGCCTCAAGCACCAGGGACCTGGGTTCAATTCCAGCCTTGGGTGATTGTCTGTATGGATTTTGTACATTCTCCCCTTGTCTGCATGGGTTTCCTCGGTTGTTCCCACAGTCCAAAAATGTATGGTTTCGGTGAATTGCCCGTGCTAAATTGCCCCTTAGTGTTAGGGAGGTTAGTAGGGTAAATTACGAGGGGTTATGGGATAGGGTAGGATTGTTGTCAGTGCAGACTCAATGGGCTGTGTGATCTCTTTCTACAGTGTAGGGAAATCTATGGTCAATTGCATTATTTAAAAATATTCCTGTAATTTGATAGTGTCTGTCAAATTCACATCATTACCTAAGCACAACTATGAACCCACAATCTCAAAAGTTTATAACTTGTGACAATAAAATGAGGATCATAAGTATGGATTTGAATTGTTTAAGAAGAGATGACCAGAAAGGAGTCAGGAACTTCACCAACTTCCTGTCTGCCACTTGACTGGCAAACTTTTATGTATTTGTTGATAGGTATTTCTTTAATAAATACATTGGTCAATATGCTTTGATTTCGGGGCAGTTTCTGTTCTGACAAGCCTCAGGTTGATCCTGAAGGTACACCACAATCTCTCGGCTCTCAGTCCCTGTCTTAAAAAACAATCCAATTAGTCCCAGTTTCTGGTTCTATCCACCTTTCCTTTCCTTCTACTCTCAGTTTTTCCCATGTTACATGAGGTCACCATTAGGTTAATTAAACACCTTAATATGTATTTTGATTTTGATTTTGTGGGTGATGTTACAGCCAAATGCTTTTTCTGCCGCTAACTTTCCCTCTTTAACCAGGTTGGAGATTGGCACCAACAAAATATTGGTTTGCCTGGACCACTTTAATTCAAACAATAGCTCGTTGCATCACAGAACTTCCTGGGAATTATAGGCCAGTGAGTCTTACTTCTGTGGTGGGCAAGGTATTGGAGAGAATTATTAGGGATAGGATTTATAGTTATTTAGAGAGAAATGAATTGATTGGGGATAGTCAGCATGGTTTCGTGACGGGTAGGTCATGCCTTACTAACCTCATTGAGTTTTTTGAGAAAGTGACCAGAGAGGTGGATGGGGGTACGGCGGTTGATGTAGTATATATGGACTTTAGTAAGGCGTTTGATAAGGTGGCCCATGGAAGACTTCTACAGAAAATGCAGATGTGTGGAATAGAGGGTGATTTAGCTAATTGGATTAGAAATTGTCTGGCAGATAGAAGACAGAGGGTGGTGGTTGATGGGAGATTTTCATCGTGGAGTTCGGTGACGAGTGGTGTGCCTCAGGGGTCTGTTTTTGGGGCCCCTGCTGTTTGTAATTTTTATAAATGATCTGGATGAGGGTATTGAGGGATGGATCAGTAAATTTGCAGCTGATACTAAAGTTGGTGGTGTGGTAGATAGTGAAGAGGGGTGTTTTAGTTTTCAGAGTGACTTGGACAAGTTGCAGAGCTGGGCCGAGAGGTGGCAAATGGAGTTTAATGTGGAAAAGTGTGAGGTAATGCACTATGGCAGAAATAATAAATGTGTAGAGTATAGTGCTAATGGTAGGATTCTTAGTAGTCTTGATGAACAGAGGGATCTTGGTGTGTATGTGCATAGATCCCTGAAAGTAGGCAGTCAAGTCGAGAAGTTTGTTAAGAAGGCATATGGAGTCTTAGCTTTTATTGGTAGGGGATTGAATTTCGGAGCCGCAACGTCATGTTGCAACTGTACAAAACTCTAGTGCGGCCGCACTTGGAGTATTGTGTGCAGTTCTGGTCCCCACATTATAAGAAAGATGTGGAGGCATTGGAGAGGTACAGAGGAGGTTTACCAGGATGTTGCCTGGTATGGAGGGCAGGTCTATGAAGAGAGGTTGAAGGATTTGAGGTTGTTTTCGTTAGAAAGGAGGCGGCTAAGAGGGGATCTTATTGAAGCATATAAGATGATTAGAGGTTTAGATAGGGTGGCAGTGATAGCCTTTTTCCTAGGATGGAGAAAGCTAGCACGAGGGGACACAGCTTTAAATTAAGGGGTATGAGTTATAGGACGGATATCAGAGGTAGGTTCTTTACTCAAAAAGTGATTAGGGAGTGGAATGCCCTGCCTGCAGCTGTTGTAGATGCGCCAAGTTTGGTGGCGTTTAAGAGGTTAGTTGCTAAGTATATGGATGAGAAGGGAATGGTTTAGTTAGGAGGGGCATTGCTTTTTATTTTGGTCGGCACAACATCGAAGGCCGAAGGGCCTGTTCTGTGCTGTATTGTTCTATGTTCTATGTTCTATGTAGAAGCACCTCATAGTGAATCAAGATGGATTTGATTTTCAGCATTCGTATTTATGCTTTTTGACAGGGAGCCCTGGCTTTGGTCTCTTTCGGGGTGAAGTTGGCGAAAAGGGTGATCAAGGACCCCCAGGCCCGAGTGGAAAACGAGGTCGCCGAGGGCCCCCAGGAGAAATTGGAGAGCCAGGTAACCTGGGAGTCAAAGGTGAAATGGGGAGATCAGGAGATCACAAGAGCACACTGAAATCTGCCTTCTCTGTAAAGAGAGGGGGGCACGAGTACCCACCACGAGACTCCCACATCCGGTTTAGCAAAATCATATCCAATGAACAAAACCACTACGACAAGGAGACAGGCGAGTTCACCTGTAACATAACTGGCTTTTATTACTTTGTGTACCATGCAACATCAGATAATAACTTATGTATTAACCTCAACATGAACGGGATCAAGAAAATTGGCTTCTGTAATCATGGCACTATGGATCAGGTCAGTTCTGGAGGGGCGGTTCTCCACTTGAGGGTTAACGATAAAGTTTGGCTTGAACCAACAGATTATAACGCCATGATGGGACAAGAAGATCACGACAGTGTCTTCAGTGGATTTCTTATCTTTCCTGATTAATGATTCAAAGAACAAGGTTTCTCACTGAATGTTCAGTGCCTTTATTATGAGTCTAACATTTGGCTATTAAAATTGAGACAAATAATAACAGCTTCTTTCTCACATTCATATGTATTATCCATGGCCAATTTACCTGTTTGAAAACTCGCCACAAGCAATAATCCCAGTGCTAGAATGCTTTTCTTTTGTTGAGGATCTGTACCACTGACCAAGTGTAAAGTGAGTGATGCGTTAGTACTCAAACATAACCCACAGTTACAGCTCTGACCAAGGGTCATCTAGATTCAAAACATTACCGCTGGTGTCTCTCCACAGATGCTATCAGACCTGCTGAGATTTTCCAGCACCTTGTGATTTGGCCCACAGTTATTGGCACAATAACCTACTTCTGGAGGGTAGGTTAAATGAAAAAAATCTCAAGAGCAACATGAGTCACATCGAAACATATTTCTGATGTTAGATGTTGAATTGTGTTGAGACACTATTTACTGTGTCCATCATTGACTCACTTTATTGAGATAAGTGATGGGTCTATCCCAGGGAGAGAATCTCAGCATTACCCTCACACTGCAACATAAATTTAAACCTTCGAATCATAGAAACCTTGCAGTGCAGAAGGAGGCCATTTGGCCCATTGAGTCTGTACCCACATCAATCCCATCCAGGCTCCATCCCTATAACCCCAGGTATTTGCACCTACACTAGGATCAATTTAGCATGGCCAATCAATCTAACCTGCACATCTTTGAACCTTGATTCAATAAATCACATAAATCATTTAGGGTCACTTTGTCAGATTGAAGCCTATTCTTAAAAGATATTGAGTTTGTTTATATAATAGACTTTGCATTCCTGATTTTCGCCACTGCCCCCCGCCTCCGCCGCACCTTGCTCAGGAACTTGGGTTCCAATGAGATAGCTGCTCTTCTTGTTGTTTTCCTGATAGATTAGCCTGGAATTATATAAATTCGACATCAAAAACACTGATCACTGAGAAACAGCTGGGGGGATTTTGCAAACCTGCTTTCAGGAATGGCAGTGGGGATGGAGAATCCAATGGGAAACCCCAATCAGCCAAGATTCCCCATTGTAATTGCCCCCACCCTGCCATTAACATGATGGGATTCCCACCATGAAAGGTCAGGATCCCCATTACTACATATTACCATCTAATTAGTGGGCTTCCCAACTCTATTACTTGTGCGCACCACCCTGCCACCCTTCTGTGGTGTGATGTCACCTCAGCCCAGGTTTACAATAGCTTTTGACAAATGCGGACATGGCAAAGGGAATGGTTTAGGGCGCACAGATAATACAGACCCCGGGGGTAGAGAATCATATCCAGGTAGTACTCTGGCACTGCCCACGTCATAGTCCCCTGGTGGGTTAGAGGGAGGGTTGTCTGTTGGGGGTGGGGGTTGGGGGGCGGGGGGGGAATCTTCTTTATCTCTTTCTGTTTTTTTTGATTCAACTGCCCTTTAGAAATGGCACCCCAACCTCTTGAAAGTCCAGAATACCGGCAAAGTGGTCTCATTTAGAAACTGCCCCACCAACATGACATTGTGACATCAACCTCCAAGGTTCCTTTTGACTAAACGTCAAAAACTATGACGGGAAAAGCCGGTGGTGGAGTTATAGGGAAGCACTTCCATCCAGTAACCTGTCATTGATCGAGTCTGTGTTAGACAGTCACAAAACTCAATCATTTCTGCTATCTTTCAGCACTAACCCTGACAGTCATATTCACAAAGCATCATGTCAATAACACACTGATGTACAGCTGCAATAGACACATCTTCAGATCACACTGAAAGTTTCATTTCAAACTCTGTGAGAGGCAGCTTTATTTCAAATCTTTATCATTCTCGTCAATTCTAAAACCTGACTGGATGAAAGGTACTAACTTCGGGACAATTTGTGAAATGTATAAATTGATGAGCTGTTTACTAATACCAACTTACACATTACAAGAGGGATTCCAAGAGAAATCTGGTCTCCCCACTGGGAATTTCTCTCTGTGTTTACACTAATTCTCACTCAACTAGAATTGAACAGAATCATAAAAATATTTCAGCACACAAAGAGACCACTTGTCTATCTCAACCTAATCCCACTTTCCAGCAATGTGTCCGTAACCAAATTATTCACACATTGTGAGAAACAGTCAGAAGATAAATAGTTAATTGTTGACTATTGTATTTCCAAAGCTTATAATCATCATCTACTTCTGCATTTAAAATGTACATGGACTTGCAAGCAACAATATTCAATAAATATGTTTTAGTTTGTGGATTCATTGTCTGATCATTCTGTTTCCAGCTCATATTAAAGTCAAAAACTAACTCATTATTACAGTCATTATATGTTAATTATATTCCAATACTGAGTGACCCGCAGGTTAACTGAAGCCTGATCATGTGTCAAAAGATCAACAAGGGTTTGCTATTCTCAGACCTCTTATTTTACCTTCTCTGAAATAAATGTTCACTAATTAATAAATATATCAGTGGTAATTTCTCACACTGTAAATCGCAGGGAGTCCAGTTCCAGAGAACTGTATAGAGATTTAAGCTGGGAATGATAGAATCATAAAATCTCGACAGTGCAGAAGGAGGCCATTCAGCCCATTGAGTCTGCACCGACTACAATCCCATAATCCCAGACCCCATTCCTGTAACCCCACATATTTACCCTGCTAGTCCCCTAACCGACACATTTTGGGGCACTAAGGATCAATTTAGCATGGCCAATCACTCTAATCCATACATCTTTGGATTATGGGAGGAAACCAGGTCATCTAAGAGAAACCCACACAGAAATGTTACTCCTATGTTAGGAATAAAAGGGTGGTTAGAGGAAAAATCAAACCTCTCAGAAGAGGGGAACTGTGCTTAGAGCCTGAGAGAATGGGGGAGATCTTGAATGAATACTTTGCATCAGTATTCATGAAGGAGAGAGGCTTGTTGACCGGTCCTGTCTCTGAGGGAGCTGTAGACCAGTTGAGGGTAATATCCATACCGAGGGAGGAAGTGTTAGAGCTTCTAGGTAACATTAAAAATGACAAATCTCCGGGACCTGATGGCATTTATCCCAGGCTGCTTAGGGAGGCGCGAGGTGAAATTGCTGGGCCTCTGACGCAAATCTTTGTCTCTTCCTTGGACACAGGTGAGGTCCCAGAGGACTGGAGAATAGCTAATGTTGTACCCTTGTTTAAAAAGGGTAGTAGGGATGACCCTGGAAATTATAGGCCGGTGAGTTTGACATCAGCGGTAGGGAAGCTGTTGGAGGGGATTCTTAGAGATAGGATGTATAGGCACTTAGAGCGTTGCGATCTGATTAGGGATACGCAGCATGGATTTGTTAAGGGGATGTCGTGACTTACAAATCTGGTAGAATTTTTTGAGCACGTAATGAAAATGGTGGACAAAGGGCGAGCCGTTGATGTCATCTATATGGATTTTAGTAAGGCGTTTGACAAAGTCCCTCATGAGAGGTTAGTTGAAAAGGTCAAGGCTCATGGGATACAAGGACAGGTAGCTAGATGGATAAGTAACTGGCTTGGTAATAGGAGACAGAGAATAATAGTGGAAGGGTGTTTCTCTAGCTGGAGGTCGGTCACTAGTAGTTTGCTGCAGAGCTCGGTACTGGGACCTCTTCTATTTGTAATAAATATAAATGACTTTGAGGAGGGAGTAAGTGGAGTGATCAGCAAGTTTGCAGATGATACAAAGATGGCTGGATTTGCGGATAGTGAGGTGCATTGTCAGGCGATGCAGCAGGACATAGATAGGCTGGTAGCTTGGGCAGACAGATGGCAGATGGAATTCAATCCTGATAAATGCGAGGTGATGCATTTCGGGAAAAAGAATGTAGGGGGGAGGTATATGATAAAGGGTAGACCTATTAAGAGTATAGAAACGCAGAGCGACCTGGGGTTGCAGGTGCACAAGTCTCTGAATGTGACAGAGCAAGTGGAGAAGGTTGTGAAGAAAGCATATAGTATGTTAGCCTTTATAGGAAGTGATATACAGTACAAGAGCTGGCCTTTAATGTTGCTGTTGTATAAAATGTTGATTAGACCTCATTTGGAATACTGCGTCCAGTTCTGGTCGCCTTACTACTGGAAGGACATGGAGACTCTGGAGAGAGCGCAGAGGAGGTTTACCAGGATGCTGCCTGGTATGGAAGGTCTGAGTTACAAGGAGAGGTTAGGCAAATTGGCGCTGTTTTCCTTAGAAAAACGTAGATTTAGAGGAGATCTAATAGAGGTATACAAGATTATGAGGGGTATAGATAGAATAAACAGGGTTAAGCTTTTTCGTAGGATGGACTCTAATAGCACAAGGGGTTACAGGCTTAGGGTGAGGGGGGTAAGGTATAATTTGGATGCTGGAGGGAGTTTTTTCACACAGAGGGTGGTGGGGGTATGGAATGCACTGCCAAGTAAAGTGGTGGAGGCAGGTACTCTGGAGTTATTTAAGAAATACTTAGATGGACACATGAACAGAATGGGAATGGAGGGGTATAAAAAACTGATTTAAAATAGGGATCATGAGCCTTGGGAGTCCCTGGGAAGTGTGTAAATAGATGATGATATTGATGTACTTGTTTTTATCCTACAGGTGCTTTGGTCCACCTTGTTGTCTAACGCGGGGCATACACGCGATGGGTCGTGAGAGGGCTGCTCTTGGACCTTTTTCGAGAGTATCCTACTGCTTCACATTGTTAGTGTATGCTTGACCTGGACCATCTGATGGGCAACACGACAGCTCAGTGACTATCACTGTGCTGTGCAGATACATGGATTTGGGCCTGTGTCTGTGGGAGTTTGCGCATTCTCCCCGTGCTTGCGTGGGTTTTCTCCGTGTGCTCCGGTTTCCTCCCACATCCCAAAGATGTGCTCTTAGGCTGTTTGGCAGAACAAATTCTCCCTAAATTGTCTCAAATTTGGTTTTTAATGCATAGATCAATAAACATAGAAAGGATGACAGGGATCATGGGTAGAAGTGGGAACATTGAGGTGGCGGTGTGGGCTCGTTGGGCTCAAGGACTTGTTTCCCGTGTGGTTTTGTTCTTTGTTCTTTGTTCTTTACATGGGAAGAATGTGCAAACTCCACAAAGGCAGTGACTCAAGGCTGGAATTGAACTCGGTCACTGGCACTGTGAGGGAGCAGTGCTAATCACTGTGCCACTATGCTGGAGGATGTGAAGGAGGAGGTGGTATTCAATAAGGAATGGTCCAAGAAAAGAAACAGGATACAACAAAGTCAACCTACAGCTAAGGTCACAAAACATGATTTAACATTTATTGTTTAAACTAGATTTGAAATCAGGAAATACAGACTTTTTTCTTTCAGATATGGATGATAACATTTGGTTGTCATTCCTGCACCATGTGGGAACATGTCAGCATATTTCACCCATCTGGGTGACCATGTGTGTAGGAAATGTCTCCAGTCATTTCAATTCCAGCTCAATGTCTCCGAACTTGAGGGGCAGCTGGAGTCACTGCGGAGTATCCAGCAGAATGAGAGTTTTCTGGACCAGGTGTTCCAGGCAGTGGTCACCCCAGAGATGGTGAGAGGTCAGGAAAGCAGGTGGATGGCTCTCAGGAAGAGACAGGCAGTGCTGCAGTCTGTGGGCTGGGTGCCATTCTCAAACCAGCACTCAGCACGGGAGACTGCTGAGAGTGATGATTCCTTGCAGGAATCTTGTTCAGACAAAGAACAAAGAACTAAGAACAAAACAGCATGGGAAACAGGCCCTTCGGCCCAATGAGCCCGCGCTGCCACCCCGATGTTCCCACTTCTACCCATGATCCCTGTCTATGTTTATAGATCTATGGATTAAAAACCAAATCTGAGACAATTTAGGGAGAATTTGTTTTGCCAATTAGCCTAAGAGCACATCGTTGGGATGTGGGAGGAAACTGGAGCACCCGGAGAAAACCCACGCAAGCATGGGGAGAATGTGCAAACTCCCACAGACACAGGCCCAAATCCATGTATCTGCACAGCACAGCGATAGTCACTGAGCTGTCGTATTGCCCATCAAATGGTCCAGGTCAAGCGTACACTAACGACGTGAAGCACTAGGATACTCTCGAAAAAAAATCCAAGAGCAGCCCTCTCACGACCCATCGCGTGTATGCCCCTTGTTAGACAACAAGGTGGACCAAAGCACCTGTAGGATAAAAACAAGTCCATCAATATCATCATCTATTTACACACTTCCCAGGGACTCCCAAGGCTCATGATCCCTATTTTAAATCAGTTTTCTATACCCCTCCTTTCCCATTCTGTTCATGTGCCCATCTAAGTATTTCTTAAATAACTCCAGAGTACCTGCCTCCACCACTTTACTTGGCAGTGCATTCCATACCCCCACCACCCTCTGTGTGAAAAAACTCCCTCTAGCATCCAAATTATACCTTAACCCCCTCACCCTAAGCCCGTGACCCCTCGTGCTATTTGAGTCCATCCTAGGAAAAAGCTTAACCCTGTTTACTCTATCTATACCCCTCATAATCTTGTACACCTCTATCAGATCTCCTCTAAGTCTATGTCTTTCTAAGGAAAACAGTCCCAATTTGCCTAATCTCTCCTCGTATCTCAGACCTTCCATACCAGGCAGCATCCTGGTAAACCTCCTCTGCACTATCTCCAGAGTCTCCACGTCCTTCCAGTAGTAAGGCGACCAGAACTGGACGCAGTATTCCAAATGAGGTCTAACCAACGTTTTATACAACTGCAACATTAAAGGCCAGCTCTTGTACTCTATACCCCGGCAGCAATGGGCAAGGAACTGTACAGGAGGGGTGAAGAATAGAAATGCAGTCATTATCAGAGATCCTGTAGTTAAAGAGACAGACTCACAAGAAGGTGAATTTACTGGAATTTGGCAAGTGTTTGTTCTTATACATTTTATAAATATGTAAAGAATAGGAGGATGGCCACAGTTAATGTTGGACCCTTGGAGGATGAGAGGGGTGGTTTAAGGGTGGATGACAGGGATATGGCGGAGACCTTGAATAAGTTTTTGTGTCGGTCTTTACGGAGGAGGACGTAAATAGCTTGCCCGAAATTAAGGATAGCAGGGTGGTAGGAGATGAGGTCCTTGATGAGATTACAGTCACTAGAGAGGTGGTGTTTGATAGGCTAACGGGGCTGAGGGTAGATAAGTCCCCGGGACCGGATGGAATATATCCCAGGGTCCTCAAGGAAATGGCAGAAGAAATAGCGGCTGCCCTGATAATTATCTTTCAAAATTCACTGGACTCCGGAAAAGTGCCGGAAGATTGGAAAACGGCTAATGTTACGCCGCTGTTTAAAAAAGGTAGCCGACAGAAGGCAGGGAATTATAGGCTGGTTAGTTTAACGTCTGTAGTCAGAAAAATGCTTGAATCTGTCGTCAAAGCAGAAACAACGAGGCACCTGGATACGAACGGTTTGATCAGGCAGACGCAGCACCGATTCGTTAAGGGGAAATCGTGCTTCATGAATTTATTGGAGTTCTATGAGGAAGTGACTAGTGCGGTAGATTGAGGGGAACCAGTGGATGTGGTGTTTTTGGATTTCCAAAAGGCGTTTGATAAGGTGCCTCACAAAAGATTTCTGCAGAAGGTTAAGGGGTAGGGAGTCAGGGGTAGGGTGTTAGACTGGATAGAGGATTGGTTGTCTAATAGGAAGCAGAGGGTAGGTATTAATGGGTGCTATTCTGATTGGCAGCTGGTGACTAGTGGAGTGCCCCAGGGATCGGTGATGGAGCCTCAACTATTTACCACTTACATAGATGATCTGGAGGAAGGGGCTGAGTGTAGAGTGATGAAATTTGCTGATGAAATGAAGATGAGTGGAAAAGCAAATTGCGTGGAGGGTGTGGAAAGCCTGCAGAGGGATCTGGATAGGTTGAGTGAGTGCGCGAGGACTTGGCAGATGGAGTATAATGTTAGCAAGTGTGAGGTTATCCACTTTGGTAAGAATAATGGTAGGAAGGATTACTGTTTAAATGGAGAAAAGCTGCAGCATGCGACGGTGCAGAGGGACCTGGGGGTCCTTGTGCACGAATCGCAAAAACACAGTCTGCAGGTGCAGCAGGTGATTAAGAAGGCGAATGCAATGTTGGCCTTTATAGCTAGGGGGATAGAATATAAAAGTAGGGAGGTTCTGTTGCAGCTGTATAGGGTGCTGGTGAGGCCGCAGCTGGAGTACTGTGTGCAGTTTTGGTCGCCGCATTCGAAGAAGGATATATTGGCCTTGGAGGGGGTGCAGAGAAAGCTTACTAGGCTGATACCGGAGATGAGGGCATTGGATTATGATGAGAGACTGAATAGGCGAGGTTTGTACTCTTTGGAGTTTAGAAGGCTGAGAGGGGATCTTATAGAGACGTATAAGATAATGAAGGGGATGGATAGGGTAGAGGCTGAGAGACTCTTCCCGCTTAACAAAGATAGCAGGACTAGAGGGCACAGGCTCAAGATTGGGGAGGGGAGGATGGAGGGAGGGTGACGGTTCAGATCAGAGTTGCAGAGGAGTTTCTTCACGCAAAGGGTGGTGAATCTTTGGAATTCTCTGCCTGATGAGGGGTGGAGGCTTCCTCACTGAATATGTTCAAGTCAAGAGTGGATAGGTTTTTAATTGACAATGGAATTAAGGGTTACGGGGAGAAAGCGGGAAAGTGGTACTGAACCACTACAGATCAGCCATGATCTTATTGAATGGTGGGGCAGGCTCGAGGGGCTGGATGGCCGACTCCTGCTCCTATTTCTTATGTTCTTATGTTCTTAAGGAGGGAATCCCACTGATAATACCAGTGTGATTTCTGATAAGATTGCAAGCCTAATTAACCAAAACTTTCGTGGCCACAAAAATCATGCCACACAGGTAGCATACTCCTTTGGTTCACTGCCTCCCTCCACCTCCCCCCCTCCACCCCAACTCAACTCAGGGGATGGCAGCCAAGAAGCACCTTGTTTCTCAGAGGGAGCCCTGAACAGGATGCTGGATGGGGTGGAGCAGGATGCTCTCTGCCCCTGCTCCATGAGATGGCCTTTCACCAACATCATCACCCCTGCCTGGGATGCAGGGGCAGCCGTGGTGAAATCCAGCTCGAGAAGAGGATGGGGCAGCAGTTCCGCAAGAATATAAACTATCTTCTTCGCTCAGACAGAGTAAGTGAGACTGGATTCCCCTCCCCACCCCTCACACACTCTTCCCACTTCCACCTTCATCTCTTACCCAACCACTTCCGTCTTTGCCCGCACCTAAAAGGAAGCCCTCTTTCCCCTCCCACAATTACTTGGAGTACTGTGCGCAGTCCTGGTCGCCTCACTACAGGAAGGAGGTGGAAGCTATTGAGAGAGTGCAGAGGAGATTTATAAAGATATAAGTGTTTCAGGCGTGACAGAAGAGGGTCCAAAAGAGGTGGAGTTCATTAGGGAGAGCATCACAGCAGTTCAGAGGGAGGACAATACAGAGGAGTTAGGAGTGGAGTTGCTGTGGGGGGAGTTGAGGAATAGAAAGGGGGCGATTACTATGCTAGGGGGGTATTATAGGCCACCCAACAGCCCGCGGTAGTTGAAGAAGGCATATGTAAAGACATTTTGGATAGGTGCAGAAAGAACAGAATCGTTATAGTGGGAGATTTTAATCTCCCTAGGGTGGATTGGAAGGTACCTAGAGCTGGGTGTTTGGACGGGGAGGACACACGTCGTTAGTGTACGCTTGACCTGGACCATTTGATGGGCAACACGACAGCTCAGTGACTATCGCTGTGCTGTGCAGATACATGGATTTGGGCCTGTGTCTGTGGGAGTTTGCACATTCTCCCCGTGCTTGCGTGGGTTTTCTCCGGGTGCTCCGGTTTCCTCCCACATCCCAAAGATGTGCTCTTAGGCTAATTGGCAAAACAAATTCTCCCTAAATTGTCTCAAATTTAGTTTTTAATCCATAGATCTATAAACATAGACAGGGATCATGGGTAGAGGTGGGAACATCAGGGTGGTGGCGCGGGCTCGTTGGGCCAAAGGGCCTGTTTCCTGTGTTGTTTTGTTCTTTGTTCTTTGTTTTTTGATATTGCCTGGATTGGGAGACATGCCTTATGAAGATAGGTTGAGGGAGCTAGGTCTTTTCTCCCTGAAGAGATGATGGTTGAAAGGCGACCTGATAGAGGTTTATAAAATGTTGAGAGGAATAGATAGAGTGGATTCTCAGAGGTTATTTCCCAGGGCTGAAATGGTCGCTACGAGAGGACACAGGTTTAAGGTGCTGGGGGGGTAAGTACAGAAGAGATCTTGGGGGTACGTTTTTCACTCAGAGGCTGGTGAGTGAATGGAATCGGCTGCCGTCGGTAGTGGTGGAGGCGAACTCACTGGAGTCTTTTAAGAGACTTCTGGATGAGTACATGGGACTTAATGGGATTGAGGGTTATAGACAGGCCTGGTAGGTAGGGATATGATTGGCGCAACTTGTGGGCCAAAGGGCCTGCTTGTGCTGTAGTGTTCTATCTTCTATAATTACCATAATCCCTCCGATTCACTGCTGTGCTCCTCATTCAAGTCCCACACCTCATCTCCATCTTCAATCTCACAACTCCAGCCTATGCTCTCCTACTGTGCCATTGCAGGACAAACTCAATCACAATAAGCGTGAGCAAGCACGCCCATCTGTAATATCCGTAATAATGCCAGAGCTCAGAACCATCACACATTGAGATTAGAGCCTTGAAACTGACCGGGAGGAGGGAGAGTGTGCCTGCGCTGCTGGTGAAGTGGGGGCAGCAGACACCTTCATTCCTCATGTCTCAGTGTTGCCTCCTTTATCCCCTGTGATGCTCTAATACCATCTCCCTTCCTGTGCAAGTAAAGCTGCAGAATAACCTAGAACACCCCTGTGGCCCCTGGATCATCTGGACATGAAATGTTGTCTTTTAAAAAGCATTTAGACAGTTATGTGGGTATGACGGCTACAGAGGGATATGGGCCAAATGCAGACACTTGGGATTAGTTTAGGGATTTAATAAAAAGTGCGACATAGACAAGTTGGGCCGAAGGGTCCATTTCCATGCTGTAAACCTCTATGACTCTACTAGTCCCAAATTGCCCACATTTGCCCTCTACACCCATCTTATCCATGTAACTGTCTAAATGCTTTTGAAAATATATAATTGTACCCACCTCTACTACTACCTCTGACAGCTTGTTCCAGACACTCCCCGCCCTCTGTGCGAAAAAATTGCCCCTTTGGGCCCTTTTGTACTTCTTGCCTCTCACCTTAAACCTACGTGTTCTAGTTTTAGATTCCCCTATCTTTGAGAAAAGATATTGACTATCTAGTTGATCTGTGCCCCTCATTATTTTACAGACCACTATAAGTCACTCCTCAGCCTCCTTCTTTGTTCAAGAAGGGGAAGAGAGACCTTCTAGGGAATTATAGGCCAGTGAGTCTTACTTCTGTTGTGGGCAAAGGATTGGAGAGAATAATTAGGGATAGGATTTATAGTTATTTAGAGAGAAATGAATTGATTGGGGATAGTCAGCATGGTTTTGCGAAGGGTAGGTCGTGCCTTACTAACCTCATTGAGTTTTTTGAAAAAGTGACTAAAGAGGTGGATGGGGGTAAGGCGGTTGATGTGGTATATATGGACTTTAGTAAGGCGTTTGATAACGTGGCCCATGGAAGACTTCTGCAGAAAATGCAGATGTATGGGATAGAGGGTGATTTAGCTAATTGGGTTAGGAATTGGCTAGCAGATAGAAGACAGAGGGTGGTGGTTGATGGGAGATATTCATCGTGGAGTTCGGTGACAAGTGGTGTACCTCAGGGGTCTGTTTTGGGGCCCCTGCTGTTTGTAATTTTTATAAATGATCTGGATGAGGGTATTGAAGGATGGATTAGTAAATTTGCAGATGACACTAAAGTCGGTGGAGTGGTAGATAGTGAAGAGGGGTGTTATAGTTTGCAGAGAGACTTGGACAAGTTGCAGAGCTGGGCCGAGAGGTGGCAAATGGAGTTTAATGTGGAAAAGTGTGAGGTAATGCACTTTGGCAGGAATAATAAATGTGTAGAGTATAGGGCTAATGGTAGGATTCTTAATAGTGTTGATGAACAGAGGGATCTTGGTGTGTATGTGCATAGATCCCTGAAAGTAGGCAGTCAAGTCGATAAGGTTGTTAAGAAGGCATATGGAGTCTTAGCTTTTATTGGTAGGGGGATTGAATTTCGGAGCCGCAACGTCATGTTGCAACTGTACAAAACTCTAGTGCGGCCGCACTTGGAGTATTGTGTGCAGTTCTGGTCCCACATTATAAGAAAGATGTGGAGGCATTGGAGAGGGTACAGAGGAGGTTTACCAGGATGTTGCCTGGTATGGAGGGCAGGTCTTATGAAGAGAGGCTGAGGGATTTGAGGTTGTTTTCGTTAGAAAGGAGGCGGCTAAGAGGAGACCTTATCGAAACATATAAGATGATTAGAGGTTTAGATAGGGTGGACAGTGATAGCCTTTTTCCTAGGATGGAGAAAGCTAGCACGAGGGGACACAGCTTTAAATTAAGGGGTGATAGTTATAGGACGGATATCAGAGGTAGGTTCTTTACCCAAAGGGTGGTTCGGGAGTGGAATGCCCTGCCTGCAGCAGTTGTAGATGCGCCAAGTTTGGTGGCGTTTAAGAGGTTAGTTGATAAGTATATGGAAGAGAAGGGAATGGTTTAGTATGGAGGGGCATTGCTTTTTATATTGGTTGGCGCAACATCGAAGGCCGAAGGGCCTGTTCTGTGCTGTAATGTTCTATGTTATATGTTCTAACACTCCAGAGAAAAAAGTCCTAATCTAATTAGCCTTTCCTTATAATTCAATCCATCAAGTCCCGGTAGCATCCTAATAAATCTTTTCTACACTCTTTTTAGTTTAATAATATCCTTTCTATAATAGGGTGACCAGAATTGAACACAATATTCCAATGGTCTTTTTGAGGTTGTGCGGTTTTTGAAGGCATGACCTCAAACAGACCATTGTCTGCAGCAAACTACCCAGCTTTCAGGAGAACAGTGACCACAATACCACACAACCCTGCCACAGCCACCTCTGCAAGACATGCCGGATCATCAATATGGATGACATCGTCTCACATGCGAACCATCCACCAGGTACACGGTACACACTCTTGCAACTCAGCCAATGTTGTCTACCTGATACGCTGCAGGAAAGGAAGTCCTGAGGCATGGTACGTTGGGGAGACCATGCAGATACTACGACGGATGAATGAACATCGCTCGACAATCACCAGATAAGACTGTTCCCTCCGTGTTGGCGAAGGCCTCTGATCTTCAGGTAAGCATTCTTCAAGGGGGCCTTCACAACATACAACAGCGCAGAGCCGCTGAGCAGAGACTGATAGCCAAGTTCCGCACACATGAGGATAGTGGCGTTTGCTATCAAATAAACTTGTTGGACTTCAATCTGGTGTTGTGAGATTTCTTATTAAGTGCTGAATGGGCAGGTATGGGTTGGGTCTAGGCCAGTAGTAAGTGAATAGGGCTGTGTCTGGGTCAGTGCTGACCCAGCACTGTTTGTTTTTTTTTAATGTGTGTTATTTTTATAAATGACCTGGATGAGGGTGTAGAGGGATGGGTTAGTAAATTTGCTGACAACATCAAAGTCAGAGGAGTTGTAGACAGTGAGGATGGATGTTACAGTTTGCAGAGGGACATAGATAAGTTGCAGAGTTGGGCCAAGAGGTGGCAAATGCAGTTTAATGTGGAAAAGCATGAGGTGATTCACTTTGGTAAGAGTAATATGTGTGCAGAATATAGGGCTAATGGTAGGACTCTTAGTAGTGTAGATGAGCAGAGAGATCTCGCTGTATAGGTGCATAGATCCCTGAAAATTGGTACTCAAGTTGATAAGGTTGTTAAGAAGGCGTGTAGTGCGTTAGCATTTATTGGTAGAGGGATTGAATTTCGGAGCCGAGATGTTATGTTGCAACTGTACAAAACTCTGGTGCAGCCGCACTTGGAGTATTGTGTACAGTTTTGGTCGCCACATTATAAGAAAGATGTGGAATCATTGGAAAGGGTGCAGAGGAGGTTTACCAGGATGTTGCTTGGTATGATGGGTAGGTCTTATGAGGAAAGGCTGAGGGACTTGAAGTTATTTTCATCAGAGAGAAGAAGGCTAAGAGGTGACTTAATTGAGACATATAAGATGATCAGAGGGTTAGATAGGGTGGATAGTGAGAACCTTTTTCCTCGGATGGTGATGGCTAACACAAGGGGACATAGCTTTAAATTAAGGGATGGTAGTTATAGGACAGATGCTGGAGATGGGTTCTTTATTCAGAGGATAGTAAGGGTGTGGAATGATCTGTCTGCAGCAGTTGTGGACTCACCAAGTTTAAGGGCATTTAAATGGTCAGTGGATAGGCATATGGATAACATTGGAATAGTTTAGGATAGAGGGTCATAAAATTGGTTACATTGGTCGGTGCGACATCGAGGGCTGAAGGGCCTGTACTGCGCTGTAATGTTCTATGTTCTACGAATGGACAGGGTTGTGTCTGGGTCAGTGCTGAATGGACAAGGGTGGATCATGGCTTTGTGGAGCTTCTTTAATTCAAACATTTCTTTCCCTCCTCTTGTTGTGGGACTAGACTGTGATATGTGCGTCTACAGCCCATGTGTGGCTGAGCAATTGAGAGGTCCCCAGACTGTGTCTGAACGGAATGAGAAAGCAGGGAATGAAATCAGCCGAATGTTTATTTGTTTTAGACTCCGGGTTGTGATATGGAGGATGACAAGCAGCAGCAGGGGAGGAGCTGGCCTCTTTTAGCACAGACCTGGGGCTGTTGCATCGATTGCTGACTGCAGATTGGTGAGCTTTAATCCTTCAACTCAACCTGGAGAACAATCAGCTCTCTGTGTGAAAGGGCTGCAAAAGATTATCCCTCCAGTTTTTAATTACAAATATGTACATTTACTTGACAACCTCGAATTCGCCCTCTCTTCCCCTCCCCCTTCCACAAACCCTTCAATAACTCCTTACTTTTTTTATTAAATTGCATCGGTAATCTCATTGGTATTGTTTTATAATTGCATGCATCCCCATTATGAGTGGCACAATGACACTGGGGTATTCAGCACGGCAAAGCAATGAATTGTACTGTCACTCACTGGAAACTTCAAACAGAAATTGCCTTCAGTAAGAGACACAGTGCTGGGGGTTGTCACAAATAGCAGGCGCACGGCTATAGCCTATTTTTAAATATAAGCAGTCCTCAGTATATAGCCAGCGGCTGCTAAAAGCAGAAACTTGTTATGCCAGTCAGGTTTGCGAGAGGTATAGAACTGGCATACCCTGCTGGCAGCTGGCTGCTGTTTACTCGGTGATTCCTTCCTCATTGTTTCTGTGGGTCAAAGGACTCGTCTGTGGCAAAGGATTGTTTAATGTCCCCCGCTCTGCAGACCAGAGCCATCTGCTTTCTTGTTAATTTGCATGTTTGACATCAGACACAAAGCATCCTTGTGACTATTCCTCTGCATTTTTTAAGAGCAAAGCAGAATAATTTACCATAGGAATGAAAGTGATCACC
Organism: Sphyrna mokarran; assembly: GCA_024679065.1. Lineage (NCBI taxonomy): Eukaryota > Metazoa > Chordata > Chondrichthyes > Carcharhiniformes > Carcharhinidae > Sphyrna > Sphyrna mokarran. The sequence continues at coordinate 40,171,032 of JAGIQG010000028.1, read as the reverse complement.
AAGTCAGTGTGATTTGAAACGTCTCTGCTTGCAATGAAAAAAAAGATAACTCTTGTGAATGCAGCAAGCAGAGATATGGCCTGAATCCTTTCTAACAACATCATTAATGATTTTGTAATTGTCTGGTTATGATCTCCTGGTTCAGACACAGCAGAATTGACAATACTTCTCTCGATGGGTGACACGCCATGTGTTTCTATGCACATGTATGGAAGCAAATAGAAGTAAAGTTTATTAGGCACGATGTTAAAACCTTTCATTTATTTGAATTGTGAAATTTTACAAAAAAATTCCTTATCTTAATATTTTTTAAACAACACCAGGTGGTAAATCCATTAAACAATTTTGCTACCCTTGGCACTGACTAGTTTTGGCCATTGACTGGGGGGCTTCCTGTTTAACAGCAGCTGAATGTATGTATGATCTTATGGGCTGCCATTACTCTCAAAACACTGGGGAAGAGGTGAATTGCCTGGACACTGATTGCTTCAGTGATTAACGAGTCCACTTGGAAGCTCTGTGATTGGGGTTAATCCTTGTAGGACTACTCTGTGTGTCACAAGTGAGAAACGCAAAGGCAGTAAAGACAGCACTCTGACAGATGATGGATCAGCAAGACTTGTGGGCTGAATATTGATGGGGCTTTTTTTAAATGTTATATTCCCAAAGGTGAGAACGTGGACAGATTTCCATTGAGATTTGGGCGCTGCAGAATCCAAATGCACTAAACAGGTTGCATAGAATCGAGAGGAGATTCTATTGCACTGACCCAGCCTGGGAATGCAGCTCCCAGTAATTTGCAAGGGAGCAGTTAACCATAACTGGAAAATGAGAGGCTGTTAGAGCATTATTCAGAAGGTTGAGGGAAAGGATCCAAACTACATACCAAATGAAATGGGGAAACTAGCAATGGAAAGAGAAAATCAATAAGAATAAATGGCAGTATAAACTTAGAAAGAGTACATTTTGTTATATTTACATTACTCTGGCCTGAAGACTACAGAAGAGGTTTACCAGGATAAGGCCAGGGATGGGGAACTTCAGTTTGGTGGAAAGATTACAAAAGTTGAGATTGTTTTCATCAGAGCTGTGAAGGTTAACGAGGTACAGTGGCACACTGCTGCCTCACAGCTCCAGGGACACAAGTTCGATTCTCAGCCTGGGTCACTGTCTGTGTGGAGTTTGCACATTCTTCCTGTGTCTATGTGGGTTCCCTCGGGTGCTCTGGTTTCCTCCCACAGTCCAAAGATGTGCGGATTAGGTTGATTGGCTAAATTGCCCCTTAATTATCCTGAGATGTGTAGATTAGAGGGATTAATGGGGTAAATATATGGGGTTATGAGGATAAGGGCTAGGTGGGATTGTTGTCAATTCAGATTTGAATTGCCTCCTTCTGCACTGTAAGGTTTTTGTGATTTAAAATAAGTTTTTTTGATTTGTGTGGGGTTTTGATCAAGCAAGTATTGAGAAAATTGATTACTTATGCAAATGAATCAACAACTAAATATCATAGATTTAAAATCGTTGATAAAATGATGTGTAGAATACCCAACCCTCCCACCTCCTTTAACCTAAAAAAGAGAGGGAGAGAGACTCAGTGAGATCAGGTAAGTTTGGTTTTTATTTTTGGTAAGCTGTAAAGGCTTTGGCTCATTGGGCTTAAGCAAAAAAGGGCAAGGCAAGATAAGTTTATAAGTTTTTAATTACTTTCTTCCCTGTATTTCTAAAAGGGCAATGATGAGTCTGAGGCCAGTATGTTGTAGTCAATGCAATATGTGGGAGTTCCTGGAGACTTCTGGTGTCCCAGACATCCATGTCTGTGCTCAGTGTGAGGAGCTGCGGTTCTGAAGGGACCGGGTTAAGGAATTGGAACTGCAGCTCGAGGACCTTCATCTGATTAGAGAAAATGAGGAGGCAATTGACAGGAGTTACCAACAAGTGGTCACACCGGGGCAACGGGAGGAAGGCAAGTGGGTAACTGTTAGGAAGGGGAAAGCTCGTGTGATGGAGAGCACTCCACTGGATGTCCCCCTTCATAACAAGTACTCGTGTCTGAATGCTGCTGGAGGGAACAGCTCACCCTGGGGGAAGCAGCGGTGGCCGTGTCTCTGGAGCTGAGCCCGACCCAGTGGCTCATAAAAGTAAGGAAAAGAGGAGAAAGGCAGTATTAATAAAGGACTCCATTGTGAGGGGGTCAGACAGGCGTTTTTGCGGACGCAGACAGGAGTCACGGATGGTGGTCGGCCTCCCTGGAGCTGGGATCCGAGATGTCTCTGGATGCGTCCCACACATCTTGAAAGGGGAGAGTGAGGAGCTGGAGTTGTGGTCCATATAGGGACCGCTGACATAGGCAGGAAGAGGGAAGGGGTCATGAAAAGGGATTATCGGGATTTAGGCAGACAGCTGAGAAAGAGGAACGTGGAGGTAGTAATCTCAGGATTGTTGCCTGCGCCACGGGAAAGTGAGAGCAGGAATGGAATGAGGTGGAGGATGAATGTGTGGCTGAGAGACTGGTGCAGGGGGCAGGGATTCCAGTTCCTGGATCATTGGGACCTCTTTAGGGGCAGGTGTGACCTGTACAATAACGACAGGTGGCACTTGAATCCCAGGCGAACAAATATCTTGATGTAGAGATGCCGGCATTGGATTGGAGTAAACTCAGTAAGAGGTCTGACAACACCAATTTTAAATCCAACCAATTTATTTGATAGTAAATCTAGCTTTTGGCCTTTGTAGCCTTCATCAGGTGAATGAGGTGTTCTGGTCTGCAATAGCACACATATCAGCACAGACAGTTTACAGATTACTGATTAGAATGCGAATCTTTACACCTAACCTGCTATTCAAGTCTTAAAGTGGCTAACAATGTGAGTGGAAGGAGCACTGAGCGCAGGTTAGAGAGATGTGTATTGTCTTCAGACAGCACAGTAAGTGAGGTTTTTTTGCTAACCCAGGCAAGTCATGGGGGTTACAGACAGTGTGACATGAACCCAAGATCCCTGTTAAGACCATCCTCATGTGTGTGGGACTTGGCTATCAGTCTCTGCTCAGCTGCTCTGCGCTGTCGTGTGTCGTGAAGGCCCCCTTGGAGAACATTTACCCGAAGGTCGGAGGCCGAATGCCTGTGACCGCTGAAGTGTTCGCCCACAGGAAGGGAACTGTTTTGTCTGATGATTATCGAGCGATGTTTATTCATCCGCTGACTGGGACCATGGTCTGGGACCATGCAGACACTACGACAGTGGATGAATGAACATCGTTCAACAATGTTGCTGAAAATGTTGCAGGAAAGCTATGTGCTGGCTAACAGGAAGGATGGGAAAGGTAAGATTAGAGAGCCATGGATTACGAGGGATATTGAGGACTTAGGAAGAAAAGAGAGGCGTATGTTAGGTCAAAGCAACTGGAAACAGAGAGAGCATTGGACGAATATAGAGAGAGTAGGAGGGAGCTCAAGCGGGGAGTTAGAAGAGCAAAAAGGGGGCATGAAATGGTTTTGGTGGACAGGATTAAGGAAAATCCAAAAGCTTTTTACTCCTATGTTAGGAATAAAAGGGTGGTTAGAGGAAAAATTGGACCTCTTAGGGACAGAGGAGGGGAACTGTGCTTAGAACCCGAGGGAATGGCGGAGATCCTGAATGAATACTTTGCGTCGGTATTCATGAAGGAGAGGGACTTGTTGACAGCTCCTATCTCTGAGGGAGCTGTGTACCAGTTGAGGGAAATATCCATACCGAGGGAGGAAGTGTTAGAGCTTCTAGGTAACATTAAAACTGATAAATCTCCGGGGCCTGATGGCATTTATCCCAGGCTGCTTAGGGAGGTGCGAGGTGAAATTGCTGGGCCTCTGATGCAAATCTTTGTCTCTTCTTTGGACACAGGTGAGGTCCCAGAGGATTGGAGAATAGCTAATGTTGTACCGTTGTTTAAAAAGGGTAGTAGGGATAACCCTGGAAATTATAGGCCGATGAGTTTGACGTCAGTGGTAGGGAAGCTGTTGGAGAGGATTCTTAGAGATAGGATGTGTAGGCACTTAGAGCGTTGCGATCTGATTAGGGATACGCAGCATGGATTTGTTAAGGGGAGGTCGTGCCTCTGGTAGAATCTGGTAGAATTTTTTGAGGAGGTGACGAAAACAGTCGACGAAGGGCAAGCCATTGATGTTGTCTATATGCATTTCAGTAAGGCGTTTGACAAAGTCCCTCATGGGAGATTAGTTGAAAAGGTCAAGGCTAATGGAATACAAGGACAAGTGTCTAGATGGATAAGTAACTGGCTTGGTAATAGGAGACAGAGAGTAATAGTGGAAGGGTGTTTCTCTAGCTGGAGGTCAGTCACTAGTAGTGTGCCACACAGCTTGGTACTGAGACCTCTTCTATTTGTAATAAATATAAATGACTTGGAAGAGGGAGTAAGTGGAGTGATCAGCAAGTTTGCAAACGATACAAAGATGGCTGGACTTGCGGATAGTGAGGAGCATTGTCAGGTGACACAGCAGGACATAGATAGGCTGGTAGCTTGGGCAGACAGATGGCAGATGGAATTCAATCCTGATAAATGTGAGGTGATGCATTTCGGGAGAAAGAATGTAGGGGGGAGGTATATGATAAAGGGTAGACCTGTTAAGAGTATAGAAACGCAGAGGGACCTGGGGGTGCAGGTGCACAAGTCTCTGAAGGTGGCAGAGCAAGTGGAGAAGGTTGTGAAGAAAGCATATAGTATGCTAGCCTTTATAGGAAGGGGTATAGAGTACAAGAGCTGGCCTTTAATGTTGCAGTTGTATAAAACGTTGATTAGACCTCATTTGGAATACTGCTTCCAGTTCTGGTCACCTTACTACCGGAAGGACGTGGAGAATCTGGAGAGAGTGCAGAGGAGGTTTACCAGGATGCTGCCTGGTATGGAAGGTCTGAGTTACAAGGAGAGGTTAGGCAAATTGGGACTGTTTTCCTTAGAAAGACGTAGACTTAGAGGAGATCTAATAGAGGTGTACAAGATTATGAGGGGTATGGATAGAGTAGGTTGGGCTCAAATATCACGAGAGGTCACAGGCTTAGGGTGAGGGGTGTAAGGTATAATTTGGATGCTAGAAGGAGTTTTTTCAACAGAGGGTGGTGGAGGTATGAAACGCACTGTGAAGTAAAGTGGTGGAGGCAGGTACTCTGGAGTTATTTAAGAGATACCTTAGAGGGCACATGAACAGAATGGGAATGGAGGGGTATAGAAAACTGATTTAAAATAGGGATCATGAGCCTTGGGAGTTCCTGGGAAGTGTGTAAATTGTCAAAGAACAAAGAACAAAACAGCACAGGAAACAGGCCCTTCGGCCAACGAACTTGTGCTGCCACCCCGATGTTCCCAGTTCTATCCATAATCCCTGACTATGTTTATAGATCTATGCATTGAAACCAAATTTGAGACAATTTATGGAGAATTTTTCTGCTAATCAGTCTAAGAGCACCACTTTGGGATGTGGGAGGAAACTGGAACACCCGGAGAAAATCCACACAAGCACGGGGAGAATGCGCAAACTCCCACAGACACAGGCCCAAGTCCATGTACCTGCACAGCACAGTGATAGACACTGAGCTGTCGTGTTGCCCTACACAATCAGTTAAAACCCTTAAATGTTTTGGTTCCTCAAATGTTGGAATGGTTATTAAGAGTGCTCACTGCTCCAGGTTTCCCTGTCACCTGACATGTGTGACGTGACTGGCAAAAGTTGACCACATCTTCATGCAATCCCAGCCAATATGTATTTTTTTTGCGTTTTAGATTTAATTTTCCTTATCCCCAAATGACATCCTACAGATACCTCATTTGCTACTCACACCACCTCCTTTCTATACACTACTAGCAATTCCATTTGATGAACTTCTGCCCACTTTTCCTCTGTCTGAATGTGTAAAGGTCTCCATTTTCTCATTAAGACGTCATTTTTAAGATAATAACATTCAGGTTTACACTCAGATTCCTCTTCCATGTTTACTTTCTAACATAATTATTTCATTTCAATATCTTTCTGCGGTAACTCTGCCAATTTTCCTGAATTAAAACTACCCACTTCATCCTCCACCTGTACTTGATCTTTTCCAACCATCTAATCAAAAATCATTTCTGATAATTGAACTTCAACTTTCTGATCTTCAGTCTTTGATTCCTCCTCTTGTCTTAACCCGTGACTTTGTGACCTTGTTAAAACACAATTAGGAAAATCCCAGGATATGCATCCTTCAACAACTCAGTTGTTTGATTTTCCATTGGCTTTTCAACCATATGATCCAGCTATATTATTACCCAAGGTAACCTACATTCCTGGATAAGACAATTTCTCTATCACTCCTATCAGCACTTTATCACTCTTCACTCAACTTTCCAATCTCACCCTATATACTCTTCTCACCCTGAATTCCACATATTACTTGCTACCTTATCTGACAATACTCCATCCAAGCTATTTAACTCCTCATCTCTTAGAAACCTCCCAGTGCAGAAATAGGCCATTCAGCCATCAAGTCTGTACTGACCCACCCACCCCACCCCCATATCCCTACATATTTACCCATTAATCCCTCTAACTTTTGCATCCCAGACACTAAGGACAATTTTTTTAGCATGACCAATCAACCTAACCCGCACATCTGTGGACTGTGGGATGAAACTGGAGCATGTGGAGGAAACCCACAGAGACATGAGGAGAATGTGCAAACTCCACACAGACAGTGACCCAAGCCGGGAATCGAACCAAGGACCCTGGAGCTGTGAAGCTAACCCACTGTGCTACCGTGCTGCCCACATCAAAAATTAACTTACTCCCATATTTCTTGAAATTTTAACTTCTTTACCTATTTCTCCTGGTTAATAAGTAAACTTTGATTTGATTTATTATTGTCACGTGTTAACATAGTGAAAAGTATTGTTTTTTATGCGCTATACAAACAAAGCATACTGTTCATAGAGAAGAAAACAAGAGTGTGCAAAATGTAGTGTTACCATCATAGCTAGGATGTGGAGAAAGATCAACTTTGGTAGGGCCATTCAAAAGTCCGACAGCAGCAGGGAAGAAGCTGTTCTTGAGTTGGTTGGTATGTGACCTCAGACTTTTATATCTTTTTCCTGATGGAAGAAGGTGGAAGAGAAAATGTCCAGGATGTCCAATTTTCTTTAAAGAGATCTGATACTTTCTTATCAATCAACTCTTCATGAAGCTGTGCGTTCTTTTAGCAGAAGTGAACTTGGGAGACCAACCTGATTTTAGAACAAAGAACTTTGTACCTCCTCTGCTTCAATTAGCCACTTTAACAAGCCCCTCTGGCTTATTCTGTCAGTCTTAGAACATAGAACATTACAGCGCAGAACAGGCCCTTCGGCCTTTGATGTTGCGCCGACCAATTAAGAAAAAGCAATCTAACCTAAACCATTCCCTTTTCATCCATAAACTTATCTACTAACCTCTTAAACGCCACCAAACTTGGCGCATCTACAACTGCAGCAGGCAGGGTATTCCATACCCTTACCACCCTCTGGGTAAAGAACCTACCTCTGACATCCGTCCTATAACTACCACCCCTTAATTTAAAGCTATGTCCCCTCGTGCTAGCTTTCTCCATCCTAGGAAACAGGCTATCACTGTCCACCCTATCTAAACCTCTAATCATCTTATATGTTTCGATTAGGTCCCCTCTTAGCCGCCTCCTTTCTAACGAAAACAACCTCAAATCCCTCAGCCTCTCTTCATAAGACCTGCCCTCCATACCAGGCAACATCCTGGTAAACCTCCTCTGTACCCTCTCCAATGCCTCCACATCTTTATTATAATGCGGGGACCAGAACTGTACACAATACTCCAAGTGCGGCCGCACTAGAGTTTTGTACAGTTGCAACATGACGTTGCGGCTCTGAAATTCAATCCCCTTACCAATAAAAGCTAAGACTCCGTATGCCTTCTTAACAACCTTATCGACTTGATTGCCAACTTTCAGGGATCTATGCACATATACACCAAGATCCCTCTGTTCTTCAACACTGTTAAGAGTCCTACCATTAGCCCTATACTCTACACATTTATTATTCCTGCCAAAATGAATTACCTCACACTTTTCCACATTAAACTCCATTTGCCACCTCTCGGCCCAGCTCCGCAACTTGTCCAAGTCTGTCTGCAAACTATAACACCCCTCTTCACTATCTACCACTCCCCCGACTTTGGTGTCATCCACAAATCTACTAATCCTTCCTTTAATACCCTCATCCAAATCATTTATAAAAATTACAAACAGCAGGGGCCTCAAAACAGATCCCTGAGGTACACCACTTGTAACCGAACTCCATGATGAATAATTTCCATCAACCACCACCCTCTGTCTTCTATCTGCTAGCCAATTCCTAATCCAATTAGCTCAATCACCCTCAATCCCATACATCTGCATTTTCTGCAGAAGCCTTCCATGTGCCACCTTATCGAACGCCTTACTAAAGTCCATATATACCACATCAATCGCCTTACCCCCATCTACCTCTTTGGTCACTTTTTCAAAAAACTCAATAAGGTTAGTAAGGCACGACCTACTTCCCAATACTTTTCTTAAACCACCAACACGATGACTCTGCATGGCCTGATTTATAACAGAGAAAACATCTGAGGCTTTTCATTTCTCCTCAACCTTTCTATATTTCCTTTTTAACTTGAGTTAGACTGTTTTTGTTATCTCCAAAAAGATCTACTTTACCTTTACCACCTGAGGATTTTTCTTTTCTCCTCACCAGTTGAAACTGATGCTAGAAACCAAACTTTGATTTCTGAATAATTCATAATCATCTGCCATTTCTGCTGCTAACCTCACAGTTTTAACCCTCTGTTTATCCACATGAATTGTCACTACATCAGAAAGTGAATTTTTAAACTCCTTCAAAATAATAATTTTTCGTGGAGCTTCATATGTCAGATCTATTTTCAAAGCACTTATCCAGCAGCAGAAAGAGAGAGACAGTTCTTTTCATCTTGATGTCCCTCCTAATAACTAAACTGCAGCCAGCCCCAAAACAGAAAATGAAACCTTGAATTCACTAAGGAATGCCCAGAAACACATGATCTGCCACCAGTTTTCCTCTGAATAATGCAGGATCATAAAACATCCCAGAATAAAAATAAATAAACCTCATTTAAGTGCCATAAAACGACTTCTATAGACAACTCAGCAATGCCAAGAGTGACGAGTGGCAGAGAACATGATTTTAAAAAAAACTTGGGGAATCAAAGATAGCCCTGGTGTGAGAGAAGCATGGCTCATAGGTGGCAAAATTCTTCTTGAAATCCGGCTGTTTGTTGATATCTGGAGAGAGGTTCATGTACATCAAGCAAGTTTTAAACATACCTGGGATGCAGTTACAAAAAGAGAACTTCAAAAGTCTAGCTGGAAAGGGTTATTTTTAGATCCCTTCCTGCCGATTGGAATTTAATGTGTGTACTCAGCAGGGGAGAGGCTGTCTGCAAACTCTCTGTTCTTTTTTCACCCAAGAAAGGGTGAATTAAGATGGGAAGCAGGAGCCACTGAGATCCTGCTGCAAATCACAAGCTGCTATTTCTACTTTTGGATTGTTTTTCCCAGCTAGATCTCTACAAGCAGCATGTTGGGACTTGCAGTTCAGCCTGGAATCATCTTCTAGATTTTTCACTTAGTCAAGTGTGAATTGGTTTAGGATAGAGAGGGGGGGCAGCCCAGGAAAGAATCCTGTGCCATAAAAACTGCAACTGTCAGATCAACCTGGATACGCTCTCCTGTTCCTTCTTTCACCCAACCAAGGGTGAATTAAAGTGAGGGAGAAGAGTTGCAACTCACAGCTTGGCTGGGAGCCCTTTGCTGCTTCTGTTCAATTAGTTAAGGGTAAAGTAAGGCAAAAAGCAATCCATGTAAACTTGAAGATGGTCTGTGTCACTGCTGCAGCGCAGGATCTGGGGATAGGCCACACCTGCGCTACATACAACAACATGGACAGAACCTTGCACCGGATCACCAGGATTTTTCCTGTCGTGGAGAGGGAGCGCTGCTCCCACCAGCCCAGATTCTGCCTGGCTTTCACAATGCGCTCCTCCCAGTTTTTGATGCATGCCCCTGCCTCTCCAAACCATATCCCCAGCACCTTCAGGTAATCTGCCCTGACAGTGAAGGAGACAAAGGATTTGTCTGCCCAGTTCACAAAGAACATGGCCTCGCTCTTACCCTGGTTGACTTTGGCTCCCAAGACCAGCTCGAACTGCTCACAGACCTGGAGGAGCCTGCGAATAGAGGAAGGGTCTGAGCAGAACACAGCCACATCATCCATGTACAGAGAGGCTTTGACCTGCGTGCCTCCGCTGCCTGGATTGTCACCCCTTTGATACCTGGGTTGCTTCTGAGGGCCTCGGCAAAGAGTTCAATGCAACACACATTGTGTTGAGAGGGCAGCCCTGTCTGACTCCAGACCTGATTTGGAAGCTATCTGACTCCCAGCCATTGACTGAAATTGCACTACTGAAGTCTGTGTAGAGCAGCTGGATCCAATTGCGGATTCCCTCCCCAAAGCCCATTTTGGAGAGCACATCCATCATGTAGCTGTGAGAAATTCTGTCAAACTCCTTCTTCAAAGATGGATTGCATCCGGAGGGAGGCGATCCACAAATCTCCAGGGAACAGAGGGAAAAACGTTCCCAACGCTGCCCTCATTCTGATGGCCGCCCTTGTGTGTGGCTGCATCAAGCTGTGCGTAGATCCTCGGTACACAAACAGCAAGTGCCACTGCTTTTTGAGGTTCTACCTGTCCCGAGTGTGGCAGGGGATGGGTCTGGCTACACTGCTGTGGAATACTCCGAGTGGTTGGACCGTACTACAGCACCTGTCCTTCATAGAGAAATTTATCTGCAAACACACCTTTGACCACAGGGTGATGAAGCAGTGGTCAGCGCGTAACGTCCTCGAGGCAGTGAGAGAAAAGGAGATGGCAGATCCTGGCGGACAGTTCCCTGAGCAGACTGTCAGTGTCATCTGGCAGAATGCCTCATCACCAGAACTCACAAATAAGCACCAAGATCTATCAGGCTCATAAGGCACGACCTCCCCTCAACAAATCCATGCTGCATATCCCTAATCAGATTGCAACGCTCTAAGTGCCTATACATCCTATCTCTAAGAATCCTCTCCAACAGCTTCCCTACCACTGATGTCAAACTCACCGGCTTATAATTTCCAGGGTTATCCCTACTATCCTTTTTAAACAACGGTACAACATTAGCTATTCTTCAGTCCTCTGGGACCTCACCTGTGTCCAAAGAAGAGACAAAAATGTGTCAGAGGCCCAGCAATTTCACCTCGCGCCTCCCTAAGCAGCCTGGGATAAATGACATCAGGCCCAGGAGATTTATCAGTTTTAATGCTACCTAGAAGCTCTAACACTTCCTCCCTCGGTATGGATATTTCCCTCAACTGGTCCACAGCTCTCTCAGAGACAGGAGCTGTCAACAAGCCTCTCTCCTTCTTGAATACCGATGCAAAGTATTCATTCAGGATCTCCGCCATTCCCTCAGGCTCTAAGCACCGTTCCCCTCCTCTGTCGCTAAGAGGTCCGATTTTTCCTCTAACCACCCTTTTATTCCTAACATAGGAGTAAAAAGCCTTTGGATTTTTTTAATCCTATCCGCCAAAATCATTTCATGCCCCCTTTTTGCCCTTCTAACTCCCTGTTTGAGCTCTCTCCTACACTCTCTATATTCCTCCAACGCTATCTCCGTTCCCAGCTGTTTTGACCTATCATACACTTCTCTTTTCTTCCTAACCAAGTCCTCAATATCCCTAGAAGAATGTAGTGGGGAGGTATATGATAATGGGTAGACTTATTAAGAGTATAGAAATGCAGAGGGACCTGGGGGTGCAGGTGAACAAGTCTCTGAAGGTGGCAGAGCAAGTGGAGAAAGTTGTGCAGAAAGTATATGGTATGCTAGCCTTTATAGGGAGGGGCGTAGAACTGAGAATGGGGTGGGGGGGGTCGGGGGAGCTGGGGGGGATGGTCGGTGGTGGTGGGGGGGTAGTGGGTGGTGAAGTGGGGGTAGGGTAGTGGGCGATGGTGAAGTGGGGGTGGAGTAGGGGTGGTGGTGACACGGGGGTGGAATAGTGGACGTTGGTGACGGGGGGGTGGAGTAGTGGGCAGTGGTGACGGGGGGTGGGGTAGTGGGGCAGTGGTGATGGGGGAATGGGGTAGTGGGCGGTGGTGATGGGGGGTGGGGTAGTGGGCAGTGATGATGGGGGGGTGGGGTGATGGGGGGGTGGGGTAGTGGGCGGTGGTGATGGGGGGGTGGGGTGATGGGGGGGGTGGGATGATGGGGGGGTGGGGTGATGGGGGGTGGGGTAGTGGGCGGTGGTGATGGGGGGTCAATGCTTTCACAAGGCCTGAGGTGGCAGCAATCCTCACCCATAAGTCCTTATCCTCGGTAGTGGCCAATGTCATTGTCAGGGGTAAGTTATATTGGACGCCCCTGGTGTTGGTCAAAGTGTTTATCCCAAACTGGGACCAGAAAACATTTTCCTCTCACTTTTTTGCCCCACTCCAGATTTGAATTCACATCAGTTGATACTGGGCAGAGATTTCAACTGTTGGATGAATTCTGCCCTGGATCACTCCTCCCCCAGGACCCGCCTCCTCCCCCAGGACCCGCCTCCTCCCCCAGGACCCGCCTCCTCCCCCAGGACCCGCCTCCTCCCCCAAGACCTGCTCTGCCCCGAGGGCCATTCCTCCCCCATGGTCGCTCTTCCCACAAGATTGCTCCTCCCCCACGACCCAGTCCTCCCTCAGGATTGCTCCTCCCTCAGGATTGCTCCTCCCTCAGGATTGCTCCTCTCTCAGGATTGCTCCTCTCTCAGGATTGCTCCTCCCTCAGGATTGCTCCTCCCTCAGGATTGCTCCTCCCTCAGGATTGCTCCTCCCTCAGGATTGCTCCTCTCTCAGGGTCGCTGTATCTTCCAAGTCAGCAGAAATTATTAATTCATTTAATGCAATATCGGACCCATGGAGATTTCTTAACCAACCAACAGGGAATATTCTTCCTTTTCACCTGTCCACCAAACATATGCAGGTTTGGATTACTATTTGGTCAATAATAAGTTGCTCCCGGCTGTGCGGTTATGTTCTACCACCGTAATCTCGGACCATGTTCCCTTGACAATAAACTTGATAGTGGGGAGGGGGCGTGGGTCCCCCCTCTCCCCTGTCCCCGTACATCTCAGCAATTTAATACTTGTCTGATCTCCGATGACGAATTTGTTAAATGTCTGTTAACCCAGGTTGATGGTTTCTTTGAGTTTAATGATGCTCTGGGAGTCTCCACCTTCTGGGAGATATTGAAGGCTTATTTAAGGGCCACATCATATCTTATTCAGCGCTCGAGCTGAAGCAGAGGGGTCGGAGCTTATTAGAATTGCTGGGGCGTATCACCCAAATTGATGCCGCGTATGCTGTGAGCCCGTCCCTAGAGATATAAGGAACGTTTACTTCAACAGCCAGAGTTTGACACTCCTCACGTCAAGCGGAAGAGATGCTGTTCAAATCTAAGTGTACACACTATGCTCATTGTGCAAAGCCGAGACTCTCGCTATCCGAGACGCGGAACCTCACTGCCTGAGACATGGACTCTCATTGTCAGAGACCCAAATGCTCACTGTCTGAAACTCAGACCCTCATTGTCTGAGACCTGAATGCTGATTCTCTAAAATCTGGACCCCACTATCCAAGACCCAGATCCTCACTATACAGCCCATGACTTGATGGGCCAAATAGCCTCCTTCTGCATTGTAGGGTCTCTATGATTCTTTGTTCCAGCGTTGCATGATATTACTCGGTATTTTGGGTGAAGATTAGGAAAAAAATCAGAGCAATGTTCACTGTTATGCTCTAGTTTGCTTGTTTCCTGAGGGAAAATCTATTGGATTATATAACTGCGGATGGATTCTTGTTTTTGCTGACTTTGCTGACCTTCAATCAATAGCAGCAAAAATCAGACAGTTTTTCATTCCTGCGATGTAAATGGGGACATTGGCTCAGGGTCAGTTCACCTCCAGATCATAGCAGGAACAGCAGGGGGCAGTGCAGCTACAATGAGTAGGTTATCCTTTCAGGGGAAGGGGGTGGGGTGAGGAGGGGGGAGGAAGGAAAATAGGATTCCTCCATTGTCACATTCGTCACTACGTATTGGACTGATGGTTATTGTAAAAGTCAAGGAAGAACAGATAAATATTCTATCATTTTCCCAAGAAAACTGAAACAATATGCAATCTTTCACACACACACACAGACACACCCAGACACATACAGGCACATATATACACACTCTCCCCAGTAATTGGTAGTGTAAAGCTGTGGAGATTTTGATCACATTTCTATTAAGAAATGGAATGCAGATTCAGTGCAACCAGTGTGATGAAATTAATGGTATGTGCATGAAAATGAGCTGGCAGTATAGACAAGCACATTGCAACATAATTGTTGATCTGTCAACTTGTGCCTCTGTGGTGGGAGGATGAGGTGGGGGGATATAATCAGCACCAGTCATCATCTCACACACTGAGCTCCGACTTTCCGAGTTTTATTCTGATTTTTTTTAATCACGGAGAACAGCACATTTAAAATTCTGAATCCGCCAATGAAGTGATAACAGGGATAATGGAAATGGATTAAGATTCACATTCCAGCGCTTCCACTCTGCACATTTCATTTATTACCTTACTGATGAATTTATGCGAATGAATTCTCTCAATGGAATAATACCACAGGCCTAGGCAAAGAAGTTAGAGATTCCAGAGACATTGGGAAGTTTTATGAGACTTTTCGTGCTGAATATTTTAGCAGATACTTATTCAATAGAAAATGTTTGACACTCAGACAGTAATTCAATTCAGAAACTCTAATAACATCTTAAATTGAGAGAGACTTTGCAGCAATGCAGCTGCAGGTTGGAAGATTGTAAATTCACTTTCTGTGATAGAGCTTTAAGTGGGCGATAGTGAATTACAGTTTGCTGTAAGTTGCGCTAATTTTTGAATGGATTGTTTGAAAACCAACGTGATACCCTTTGTGAGTATGTATCCCACAATCACAGTGTAATGTGAAGCTGTGTGTTGTACAACAGTGTATTAAATATGGATCTCATGTGGGGAAAGATGGCACCAATTTAACCAGTACATAATTGGTCCAACAACATCTGTACATTAAACTGCCGTTCCTGTAACTCCAGTAACCGTTCTGCACCCTCGATTCGTTCTGTGCACTATCTGGGACACTGAATACTGTACAATACATGCCGCCATTCTCTTTATCACTATGGTACGCTTGAGATAAACGCACTCTTTATTTTTTAAAGGAAATTGACCCATTTGCAGTGGGAAGTTAACTGTACCAGTTGAGCTTAAGTGTTCATCACTTCTATAATGCTTTCTCAGAAGATGAAGAGCTGATAATTTAAAATAATTTGAGAATTATTGATGTAATTATTGAAATCTCACATAATGTACCTCAAGCAAAAGCATCCCCCGTGTATCGGTCTCCTTACACACTGGCAGTTTCCTACTGCAACAATTTGAATCAATTTTTCTTACCAGAGGTGACAGCGTTTTGGGAGCATTGATTAACTGTCAAGGGTCACGACACATTTTCATTCACTGAATGCAGTGTGGGGGAGAGGGGCCTGTCCTCAGACTGAAAGCAATCTTCACAGCAGATAACAGGGAAAGAGCTCACGTTGCCTGTTTTCACACGGGATCTGATCTTTATTTGACAAGATAAATAACAATAAAAGATGTAATTGATTTTTATGGTTTTGTGATAGGTTGAAGCTGAAGCCAAATCTCTCTGGCTTTGGGCAAACTGCAACAATATAAAACCATCGAATGAGATAAAATCATTGGAGTGAAAATTGGGAGGAAGCTCAGTGGGGGAGAGAATTCATTCCACCAGGGTGACTGGTCAGGCACTGAAAATGAAATATGTATCATGTATCATTATTGTTTGTGCTCATTTATGCCTTTTCTTAAAAAACAATCCCACCTCATGTGCCCTTGAAGATATTGGCTCACACGAGGGTACAGTTACATGGTTGCTGCCCATCCTTCACTGTTGTGCCTACGTGTGGCTGCCAGTAGGCTATTGCATTGTGGGAAGCATCACAGTAAGAAGTCTCACAACACCAGGTTAAAGTCCAACAAGTCTATTTGATAGTAAATGCCACAAACTTTCGGAAACACTGCTCCTTTGTCAGGTGAGTGGAAAGTTCTGATCAGAAACAGGGCATATAAAGACACACACAATTTACAGAATACTGATTAGAATGTGAGTCAGAAGCATCAGAGCCAGACCTGTGCTGTCCTCATTTACAATCCAACCTGCACTTTTACAACAGGACTGCCTTGGTTTTTAATCCATAGATCTATAAACATGGACAGGGATTGCGGGTAGAGATGGGAACATTGGGGTGGCGGCGCGGGCTCGTTGGGCCGAAGGGCCTGTTTCCCGTGCTGTTTTGTTCTTTGTTCTTTGAGTAGAAAGCAGATCTGGAAACCTATGCCTCTGTTAATGTTCTGTGACTCTGGAGTACAGAGGCAAATGGTAATGTGCCTGACTGAGACCCATAAGCTAATCACAGAGCAAGAATTAAACTTGTGATCTTCCTGCACCAAACAACTCTCTTTAAATGGACTAGTAGACATGATAGTTTACCTTAGGATAGATTATGAAAGATCTGGTCATTACCTCTGTTTAATGTGTGCAAATAAAGATGGCACAGTGACACAGTGGTTAGCACTGCTGCCTCACAGTGCCAGGGATCTGGGTTTGATTTTGGCCTCGTGTCACTGCCTGTGCGTCACTAACTTTTGCACATTCTCCCTGTGTCTGCGTGGGTTTCCTCTGGTTATTCCGGTTTCCTCCCACAGGTTAGGTTGATTGGCCATGCTAAATTGACCCCTGTGTTAGGGGGTTAGCAGGGTATTTACAGGGTATGTGGGGTAACAGGAATAGGGCCTGGGGTGGGATTGTGGTTGGTGCAGACTCGATGGGCCAAATGGCCTCCTTCTGCACTATAAGGATTCTATGATTGTATGATTCACTAATTTCATTTTGCTGCAGGGAGTGGGAGCCCCTGTACGGATCAGGTAAGAATTTGAAGTGGATAAGGCATAGAAAATAGGAACAAAAGCAAACAGAATAGGAACAGGAGGAAGGCCATTCAACTCTTTGAGAGTGTTCTGCCTTTCATTATGATCATGACTGATCGTCCAATTCAGAAACTTATTCCCTCTTTCCTCTGTATCCTTCGATTTCTTTCACCCCAGGAGTTATATCTAATGCTTTCTCGAATGTCTTGGCCTCAACTACTTTCTGTGGTGGCGAATTCCACAGGCTAACCACTCTCTGATTTCCTTTTTGTAAATCCATTTGTCTGATGCTGCTATTGTTTTCCAAATGCTTTGCTGTAAAAATTGATGACAATGGACTCTAGTCATTTCCCCACTACTTCCATCAGGCTGTCTGGTCTATAATTCCCTGCTTCCTCTCTACCTCTCTTTTTAAATAGTGGGGTTACATTAGTTACCCTCCAATCCCGGGAACTGTTCAATAGTATATAGAATCTTGGAAGATGACCATCAATGTGGTCAGTCCAACTCCTTAAGTATGAGATGATCTACATCTCAGATTGCATATACTACATGGAAAATATCTAAATTCGCTAGAATGTTTGACACTCCATAAGCACTGAGGGAAATGATGAACATAGAGCATAGAACACTACAGCACAAACAGGCCGTTCAGCTCACAAGTTGTGCCAATCATATCCATACCTACTAAGCCTATCTATAACCCTCAATCCCATTAAATCCCATGCACTCATCCAGAAGTCTCTTAAAAGACCCCAACGAGTTCACACCACCAACACCGACGGCAGCCAATTCCACTTACTCACCACCCTATGAGTGAAGAACTTGCCCCTGACATCTCCCCTGTACCTGCTTCCCAGAACCTTAAACCTGTGTCCTCTCGTAACGACCATTTCAGTCCTGGGAAATAGCCTCCGAGAATCCACCCTATCTATTCCTCTCAACATCTTATAAACCTCTATCAGGTTGCCTCTCAATCTTCGTCTCTCCAGGGAGAAGAGACCTAGCTCTCTCAATCTATCTTCATAAGACATGCCTCCCAATCCAGGCAACATCCTTGTAAATCTCCTCTGCACCCTCTCAATAGCTTCCACATCCTTCCTATAGTGAGGTGCTCAGAACTGCGCACAATACTCCAAGTGGGGTCTGACAAGGGTCTTATAAAGTTGCAGCATTAATGAATGGAGTGTGCAAAGATCAGCCTTACTGCAATCTGATATAACTGGGGCTTCTTTCCATTCCTATTGGACAATTGTTTTTCGCTGTTGCTCCAATGGCCAAGATCTGGGCACAAATATTATTAGAATAGCATTAGTCTTCATCGAAGGAAGAATGTTCTGCCCAAGCCATGGTGTAAGAAGAGGAAATTCAGAAACTTAGGATTTTAAATTTGAAAAGAGGGGCATATCGGAGGAGCTATCTATACTTAAAGTGCACAAGATGTATCCTATATAGCGAGAGAGTTGAGAATGAAAATTATGGAGGCATGGACCATAATTTTCCAATCTTCCTTTGACTCCGGGGGTGATATTATAGAGGTGAAAATTTGCACAAGTTCCAAAAATGGTTTTAAGAGTGAGCTCAGCAGCTACAGGTCAGTGAGTATAATCTCGTGGTGGATAGCTTCTCAAAATGATGTCAAACCCAAATAAACATTTACTTGGGAGATGCAGATTAATTCAATACAAGCAGCACAGATTAATTAAGGACAAATGATGCTTAACTAGCATGTGGGAGATTTGTACAGAGGTTGATGAGAATAATGATGTCAATGTGCTGCATATGATCTTCCGAAAGGAATTGATAAACTTTGTGTGCAGGACACAATTTTAAAATTTGAAAGCACCGTGAACTATGAGGATAGTGTCAAACTTCTGAAGGAGGTAGAATGGGCAGACAAATGGCAGATTCCATTCAATGCAAAGAATTGAGAAGCAATTTATTTGGCTAGCAAAAATGCAGAGGACGATGTAAAATAAAGAGCCCAATTGGAAAGTGGGTGCAGGAGCTGGGTGCATACATATAAAAAATTATTGAGGACAAATTGAGAGTCCAGTTAATAAAGCATTCAGCCTTAATCCGATTATTACTGGGGCTGCCTGGTCGCACAGTGGTTAGCATTGCTGCCTCATAATTCCAGGAATCCACGTTCAATTCTGGCCTCAGGTCACTATAGAACATAGAACATTACAGCACAGAACAGGCCCTTCGGCCTTCGATGTTGCGCCGACCAATATAAAAAGCAATGCCCCTCCAAACTAAACCATTCCCTTCTCTTCCATATACTTATCAACTAACCTCTTAAACGCCACCAAACTTGGCGCATCTACAACTGCTGCAGGCAGGGCATTCCACTCCCGAACCACCCTTTGGGTAAAGAACCTACCTCTGATATCCGTCCTATAACTATCACCCCTTAATTTAAAGCTGTGTCCCCTCGTGCTAGCTTTCTCCATCCTAGGAAAAAGGCTATCACTGTCCACCCTATCTAAACCTCTAATCATCTTATATGTTTCGATAAGGTCCCCTCTTAGCCGCCTCCTTTCTAACGAAAACAACCTCAAATCCCTCAGCCTCTCTTCATAAGACCTGCCCTCCATACCAGGCAACATCCTGGTAAACCTCCTCTGTACCCTCTCCAATGCCTCCACATCTTTCTTATAATGTGGGGACCAGAACTGCACACAATACTCCAAGTGCGGCCGCACTAGAGTTTTGTACAGTTGCAACATGACGTTGCGGCTCCGAAATTCAATCCCTCTACCAATAAAAGCCAAGACTCCATATGCCTTCCTAACAACCTTCTCGACCTGACTGCCTACTTTCAGGGATCTATGCACATACACACCAAGATCCCTCTGTTCATCTAGACTACTAAGAATCCTACCATTTGCCCTATACTCTACACATTTATTTTTCTATCTATGTGGAGTTTGCACATTCTTCTTGTATCTGCGTGTTTTCCTCCGTGTGTTCCCCCCGCACTCCAAAGCTGTGCAGGTTAGGTTGATTGGCCATGTTAAATTGACCCATGTGTCAGTGGATTAGCAGGATAAATCTGTGGGGTTATGGGAACAGGACCTCGGTGGGATTGTGGTCAGTTCAGATTGAATGGGCCACGGTATAATTCTTTGATCACCCAATGATGGAATGTAAACTTTTATTCCCGGCCTCAGTGATGACAAGTTAATGAGAGGCTGCACAATGAGGTCTCTGTCACCTGGTCAAACTCCTGCTCTGGTTTTGTCAACTGCTTAGTGCTTCAGTGAATCAAAGTCTAGTTGAGTGCAAAATCTGTCCAGTGCCAGCTGGAAATCTATGGAGATGTTAAAAGCTGTTGTGACTTTTGCAGTAGCGGCAGAGTGTGTCTGTGAGGGAGTTACACTTCAGGTCAAAGTCCTGTCAATGCTGTACTGGGTTCCCAGGCAAAGTGAGCCCACCTCAGATATACCTGACTGATCTGCGGGTCCGGATGGTGAGGAATTTGTTCAATATGTCCAGGAAGTGTTTTGGAATAATATGCAGATAGTCCGACTAGAGAGGGGGCCATACTGGACCTGGTACTAGGGAACGAGTCCAGCCAACTCATCAATGTCGCAGTGGGGGAGCATGTGGTGAACAGTGACCACAATTCTGTAAGCTTTCGGATACGCGTGGAAAAGGATGAGTGTTGTCCTAGGGTTAAGATGCTAAATCGGGGGAAGGCTAACTACAACCAGATTAGTCAGGATTTGGGTGCTGTTGTTTGGAAGAAACTGTTTGACGGTAAATCCATATCTGGGTTGTGGGAGTCTTTTAGCTGATCAGAGTGCAGGACAGGCATGTGCCTTTGAAAAGGAAGAAAGGAAGGGCAGAATTCAAGAACTCTGAATGACCAGGGAGTTTGTGATTCTCGTCAAAAAGGAAAAGGATGCATACATAAGGTCTAGACAACTAAAAACAGATGAAGCACTTGAAGAATACAGGGAAAGTAGAAAATAACTGAAACAGGGAGTTAGAAGGGCAAAAAGAGGTCACAACATGTTCTTAGAACATAGAACATTACAGCACAGAACAGGCCCTTCGGCCTTCGATGTTGTGCCGACCAATTAGGAAAAAGCAATGACCCTCTAACCTAAACCATTCCCTTTTCATCCATAAACTTATCTACTAACCTCTTAAACTCCACCAAACTTGGCGCATCTACAACTGCAGCAGGCAGGGCATTCCATACCCTTACCACCCTCTGGGTAAAGAACCTACCTCTGACATCCGTCCTATAACTACCACCCCTTAATTTAAAGCTACGTCCCCTCGTGTAGCTTTCTCCATCCTAGGAAAAAGGCTATCACTGTCCACCCTATCTAAACCTCTAATCATCTTATATGTTTCGATTAGGTCCCCTCTTAGCCGCCTCCTTTCTAACGAAAACAACCTCAAATCCCTCAGCCTCTCTTAATAAGACCTGCCCTCCATACCAGGCAACATCCTGGTAAACCTCCTCTGTACCCTCTCCAATGCCTCCACATCTTTCTTATAATGTGGGGACCAGAACTGTACACAATAATCCAAGTGCGGCCGCACTAGAGTTTTGTACAGTTGCAACATGACGTTGCGGCTCCAAAATTCAATCCCCCTACCAATAAAAGCTAAGACTCCTTATGCCTTCTTAACAACCTTATCGACTTGATTGCCAACTTTCAGGGATCTATGCACATATACACCAAGATCCCTCTGTTCATCAACACTATTAAGAGTTCTACCATTAGCCCTATACTCTACACATTTGTTATTCCTGCCAAAGTGAATTACCTCACACTTTTCTGCATTTCTTGGCAGGCAGGATTGAAGAGAATCCTAAGCATTTTATCTAGAGATTATATATAGAACATATATATATTAGGAACAAGAGAGTAGCTAGGGAAAAGGTTGGTCCATTCAATGACAAAGGAAGGAAATTATGCGTAAAACCAATGCAAATGAGTGAGGTCCTTAATGAGTATTTGGCATCGGGTATTCACAAAGGAGAGGGACATGCTGATTGATGCTATCTTGGAGGGGCAGGTAAACTGTCTAGAGCAAGTCATCATTATGAAGGAGGAAGAATTAGGTGTATTAATTAAAGTAGCCAAATCCTCACGGCCAGATGGCATCTATCCCAGATTACAAAGAGTGGAAATTGCTGGACCTCTAACAGAAATCCTCGTTTTTTTCATTGGCCACAGATGAGATCCCAGAGAATTGGAGGATAGCCAATGTTGTCCCATTATTTCAGAAGGATAGCAAGGATAAGCTGAGTAATGAAAAGCCAGTGAGCTTGATGTCAGTGATAGTGAAATTGTTGGAGAAGATTCTTAGGGATAGGATCTGTACACATTTGGAACTGAATGATCTTATAACAAACAACATGGTTTTGTACGAGGGTGGTCATGTCTCACTCCGCACCCCCAACCCTGCCACATTGCCTAATCTCCACTCCTCATTGTTCTCTGGGTCAGTGTGTTTGGAAGTGCTGGCAGCTGAGTGTGAATTTTTCAATTTGCTTTTTTTTCTCTGTTTTTGAGTGCTTTTTGCTGCTGTAGTTAGGCCTGGGGCTAGCTGGGAAGGGAACCGGGGAGTATAAAAAGAAAGTGGCAGTATCAGGAGTGGGCAGTGAAGTGAGTAGGGAAACAGAGTGAGATATAAGGGCTTTTGCTCATGGGGCTTGGGCGAGGGCAGGCTTAGGCATAGTGTGCTACTGGTTTTCCAGTTGCGTTCACACCTCCAAAGGTGTTCCTGACAATGGCAAGGATTAAGGGAAGACGCCTCATCTGTGTACAGCGTCATATTGGGAGTTCCTGGAGGCAAGACGTCTCTCGAAAGTCCACGTATGTGTCAAGTGTTTGGAACTGCAGCATCTGAGGGCTCGGGTCAAGCAACTAGAGCGGCAATTGCAAGATGCATTTTTAGTCAGGGAGAACGAGGCAATCGTGGAAGGGAGGCAGAATGAGGTGGCGGAGCCGGAGCCTAAGGGGGGGAACCTGACCCTTCCAGGTCGATTACTGTCAGGAAGGGGAAAAAGGTGAGGGGAGACAGTCCAAAGACTCCCCCATTGGCAGCCCCCCAAAATATCGAGGGCAGAGAGGTAAAAAAGGTAAGGCAGGAGGACCAGAATACCTCAAAGGGGAGGAAAGGGGCTAGAAGGGAGATAGTGATGGGGGATGGGAGGGTTAAAGGAATAGATAGGTGCTTCTGTGATCCAAGGCGGGACTCCAGGATGGTAGTTTGCCTCCCTGGGGCAGGGGTGCAAGATGTGTCTGACAGGGTAGAGGGCATTTTGAAGGGTGAGGGGACCCAGGCGGATGTGATTATTCACGTACGAGAGAAGGATGTAGGAAGGAAGAGCAGGGAGGATACACAAAGGCAGTTCAGGGAGATGGGGGGGTAGGCTGAAGAGCAGGGCCTCGATGGTGGTGATCTCAGGGCTGCTTCCAGGGCCGGGTAATAGTGGAGCCAGGAGAAATGAGATCCTACAGCTGAATGCGTGGCTGAAGGTCTGGTGTAGGGCAGAGGGTTTCATATTTGTGGATAACTGGGAAGTCTTTGTGAAAGAAGGGCACCTGTATAGAAGGGATGGGGAACACTTAAATGGGAAGGACGTGAATATCTTAGCTGGGAGGTTAGCTGGAGTGTTTCAGCAGGATTTAAACCAATATGGGGGGGCAGGGGCTGAGACCGATAGCTCGCTAGAGAACAAGATGGGAGATAGAATAAGCTTGGTTGAGAAGAAATACACCAGGGGTATTCCAAGTGGTCTTGGAGGTCTGGAGTGTGTCTGTTTCAATGTGAGGAACGTAACAGGAAAAACAGATGAACTTAGGGCCTTAATGTTTGCGAGGAACTTGGATGTGGTTGCAGTGACAGAGACATGGTTAAAGGAAGGGGAGCAGTGGCAGCTGAATATTCCTGAGGGTGGACTCTCAGAGACTATTTCCCCGAGTGGAAATGGTCAATACAAGAGGACACAGATTTAAGGTGCAGGGAAGCAAATACGAAGGAGATGTCAGGGGTAGGTTTTTCACTCAGAGGGTGGTGAGTGAATGGAACCGACTGCCGTCGGAGGTTGTTGAGGCAAACTCACTGGGGTCTTTTAAGAGACTTCTGCATAAGTATATGGAAAAGAATAGGATAGGGGATTATAGATAGGTAGATTGGTAGATGTGATCGGCGCAACTCGTGGACCGAAGGGCCTGTTTGTGCTGTATGTTCTATGTTCTATAAATGTTTCAGGCGTGACAGAGGAGGGTCCAGAAGAGGTGGGGGAGTGGCGTTGTTAGTTAAGGAGAGCATCACGGCGGTGCAGAGGGAGGACAATACAGAGGAGTTAGGAGTGGAGTTGCTGTGGGTGGAGTTGAGGAATAAAAAGGGGGCGATTACTATGCTAAGGGTGTATTATAGGCCACCCAACAGCCCGCGGGTAGTTGAAGAAGGCATATGTAAAGACATTTTGGATAGGTGCAGAAAGAACAGAATCGTTATAGTGGGAGATTTTAATCTCCCTAGGGTGGATTGGAAAGTACCTAGAGCTGGGTGTTTGGATGGGCAGGAATTTGTGAAATGTGTAGTGGAAGGATCGTTGGAGCAGTATGTGGCTAGCCCAACTAGAGAAGGGGCTATATTGGATTTAGTTCTGAGTAATGAGCCAGGGCAGGTGGTTGATGTTGTAGTAGTGGAACATGTGGCTAACAGTGACCACAATTCTGTCTACTTTAGGATACAGATGGAAAAGGATGCTTGTTGCCCTAGGGGCAGGGTGCTGAATTGGGGGAAGGTTAACTACGGTCGGATTAGGCAGGAACTTATGGAAATTGATTGGGAATAGTTGTTCGAGGGTAAGTCCACGCTAGGCACGTGGGACTCTTTCAAGGGAATACTGAAAATGTTGCAAGATAGATATGTGTCAGCTAAGAGAATCTGAATGAATACTTTGCGTTGGTATTCAAGAAGGAGAGGGGCTTGTTGACAGCTCCTGTCTCTGAGGGAGCTGTGGACCAGTTGAGGGAAATATCCATACCGAGGGAGGAAGTGTTAGAGCTTCTAGGTAGCATTAAAACTGATAAATCTCCTGGGCCTGATGGCATTTATCCCAGGCTGCTTAGGGAGGTGCGAGGTGAAATTGCTGGGCCTCTGACGCAAATCTTTGTCTCTTCTTTGGACACAGGTGAGGTCCCGGAGGACTGGAGAATAGCTAATGTTGTACCATTGTTTAAAAAGGGTAGTAAGGATAACCTTGGAAATTATAGGCCGATGAGTTTGACGTCAGTGGTAGGGAAGCTGTTGGAGGGGATTCTTAGAGATGTATAGGCACTTAGAGAATTGTGATCTGATTAGGGATATGCAGCATGGCTTTGTTAAGGGGAGGTCGTGCCTAACGAATCTGGTAGAATTTTTTGAGGAGGTTACGAAAACGGTGGACGAAGGGCGAGCCATTGATGTCGTCTATATGGATTTTAGTAAGGCGTTTGACAAAGTCCCTCATGGGAGGTTAGCCAAGAAGGTCAAGGCAAATGGGATACAAGGACAGCTAGCTAGATGGATAAGTAACTGACTTAGTAATAGGAGACAGAGAGTAATAGTGGAAAGGTGTTCTTCTAGCTGGAGGTCAGTCACTAGTGGTGTGCCGCAGGGCTTGGTACTGGGACCCCTTCTATTTGTAATATATATAAATGACTTGGAAGAGGGAGTAAGTGGAGTGATCAGCAAGTTTGCAGACGATACAAAGATGGCTGGACTTGCGATAGTGAGGAGCATTGTCAGGCGATGCGGCAGGACATAGATAGGCTGGTAGCTTGGGCAGACAGATGGCAGATGGAATTCAATCCTGATAAATGTGGGGTGATGCATTTCAGGAGAAAGCATGTAGTGGGGAGGTATATGATAAAGGGAAGACCTATTAAGAGTATAGAAACGCAGAGGGACTGCGGGTGCAGTGAACAACTCTCCGAAGGTGGCAGAGCAAGTGGAGAAGGTTGTGAAGAACATAGAACATAGAACAATACAGCACAGAACAGGCCCTTCGGCCTTCAATGTTGTGCCGACCAAAATAAAAAGCAATGCCCCTCCAAACTAAACCATTCCCTTCTCTTCCATATACTTATCAATTAACCTCTTAAACGCCACCAAACTTGGCGCATCTACAACAGCTGCAGGCAGGGCATTCCACTCCCTAATCACTCTTTGAGTAAGAAAGCATAAAGAACATAGAAAATAGAACATTCCAGCGCAGAACAGCCCTTGGCTCGATGTTGCGCCGACCAATTTAGAAAAAGCAATGACCCTTCTAACGTAAATCATTCCCTTTTTGTCCATAAACTTATCTACTAACCTCTTAAACGCCACCAAACTTGGCGCATCTACAACTGATGCAGGGCAAGGCATTCCATACCCTTACCACCCTCTGGGTAAGACCTACCTCTGATATCCGTCCTATAACTACCCCTTTAATTTAAGCTATGTCCCTCGTGCTAGCTTTCTCCATCCTAGGAAAAAGCTATCACTGTCCACCCGATCTAAACCTCTAATCATCTTATATGTTTCAATAAGGTCTCCTCTTAGCCGCCTTCTTTCTACGAAACAACTCAAATCTCGAAAAACCCTAAGACTTTTCTTATAAGACATGCCCTCCAAACCAGGCACATCCTGGTAAACTTCCTCTGTACCCTCTCCGATGCATCCACATCTTTCTTATAATGCGGGGACCAGAACTGTACACAATACTCCAAGTGCAGCCTAGAGGTTTTGTACAGTTGCAACATGACATTGCGGCTCCGAAATTCAATCCCCCTACCAATAAAAGCTAAGACTCCGTATGCCTTCTTAACAACCTTATCGACTTGATTGCCTAACTTTCAGATCTATTAACAATACGCCAAGATCCCTCTGTTCATCAACACTATTGAGAGTCCTACCATTAGCCCTATACTCTACACATTTGTTATTCCTGCCAAAGTGAATTACCTCACACTTTTCCATATTAAACTCCATTTGCCACCTCTCGGCCCAGCTCTGCAACTTGTCCAAGTCCCTCTGCAAACTATAACACCCCTCTTCACTATCTACCACTCCTCCGACTTTGGTGTCATCCACAAATTTACTAATCCATCCTCAATACCCTCATCCAGATCATTTATAAAAATTACAAACAGCAGGGGCCCCAAAACAGACCTGAGGTACACCACTTGTAACCGAACTCCACGATGAATATCTTCCATCAACCACACCCTCTGTCTTCTATCTGCTAGCCAATTCCTAATCCAATTAGCTAAATCACCCTCTATCCCATACATCTGCATTTTCTGCAGAAGCCTTCCATGGGCAACTTATCGAACGCCTTACTAAAGTCCATATATACCACATCAACTGCCTTACCCCATCCACCTCTTGGTCACTTTTTCAAAAAACTCAATAAGGTTAGTAAGGCATGACCTACCCTTCACAAAACCATGCTGACTATCCCCAATCAATTCATTTCTCTCTAAATAACTATAAATCCTATCCCTAATAATTCTCTCCAATACTTTGCCCACAACAGAAGTAAGACTCACTGGCCTATAATTCCCTGGAAGGGCTCTCTTCCCCTTCTTGAACAATGGGACCACATTCGCTATCCTCCAGTCTTCCGGCACTATACCCGTAACCAACGACGACCTGAAGCATATGGTATGCTAGCTTTTAAAGAAAGGGGTATAGAGTACAAGAGCTGGCCTTTAACGTTGCAGTGGTATAAAACGTTGCTTAGACCTCATTTGGAATACTACATCCAGTTCTGGTCGCCTTACTACCGGAAGGGCATGGAGACTCTGGAGAGAGTGCAGAGGAGGTTTACCAGGATGCTGCCTGGTATGGAAGGTCTGAGTTACGAGAAGAGGTTAGGCAAATTGGGGCTGTTTTCCTTCGAAAGATATAGACTTAGAGGAGATCTAATAGAGGTGTACATGATTTTGAGAGATATAGGTAGAGTAAACAGGGTTAAGCTTTTTCCTAGGATGGACTCAAATAGCACGAGGGGTCACGGGCTTAGGGTGAGAGGGGGTAAGGTATAATTTGGATGCTAGAAGGATTTTTTTCACACAGAGGGTGGTGGGGGTATGGAATGCGCTGCAAAGTAAAGTGGTGGAGGCAGGTACTCTGGAGTTATTTAAGAAATACTTAGATGGGCACATGAACAGAATGGGAATGGAGGGGTATAAAAACTGATTTAAAATAGGGATCGTGAGCCTTGGGAGTCCCTGGGAAGTGTGTAAATAGATGATGATATTGATGTACTTGTTTTTATCCTACAGGTGCTTTGGTCCACCTTGTTGTCTAACGAGGGGCATACACGCAATGGTTGTGAGAGGGTGCTCTTGGATATTTTTTCGAGAGTATCCTAGTGCTTCACGTCGTTAGTGTACGCTTGACCTGGACTATTTGATGGGCAACACGACAGCTCAGTGACTATCACTGTGCTGTGCAGATACAAGGATTTGGGCCTGTGTCTGTGGGAGTTTGCGCATTCTCCCCGTGCTTGCATGGGTTTTCTCCGGGTGCTCCAGTTTCCTCCCATATCCCAAAGATGTGCTCTTAGGCTAATTGGCAAAACAAATTCTCCCTAAATTTTCTCAAATTTGATTTTTGATCCATAGATCTATAAACATAGACAGGGATCATGGGTAGAGGTGGGAACATCGGGGTGGTGGCGTGGGCTTGTTGGGCCGAAAGGCCTGTTTCCTGTGCTGTTTTGTTCTTTGTTCTTTGTTCTTTGTACCCCCAACCCTGCCACATTGCCTAATAGACTGACTTAGAACTTAGAACATAGAAGTTATTTAGAGAGAAATGAATTGATTGGGGATAGTCAGCATGGTTTCGTGAAGGGTAGGTCATGCCTTACTAACCTCATTGAGTTTTTTGAGAAAGTGACCAGAGAGGTGGATGGGGGTAAGGCGGTTGATGTAGTATATATGGACTTTAGTAAGGCTTTTGATAAGGTGGCCCATGGAAGACTTCTACAGAAAATGCAGATGTGTGGAATAGAGGGTGATTTAGCTAATTGGATTAGAAATTGGCTGGCAGATAGAAGACAGAGGGTGGTGGTTGATGGGAGATATTCATCGTGGAGTTCGGTGACGAGTGGTGTGCCTCAGGGGTCTGTTTTGGGGCCCCTGCTGTTTGTAATTTTTATAAATGATCTGGATGAGGGTATTGAGGGATGGATCAGTAAATTTGCAGATGATACTAAAGTTGGTGGTGTGGTAGATAGTGAAGAGGGGTGTTTTAGTTTACAGAGTGACTTGGACAAGTTGCAGAGCTGGGCCGAGAGGTGGCAAATGGAGTTTAATGTGGAAAAGTGTGAGGTAATGCACTTTGGCAGGAACAATAAATGTGTAGAGTATAGGCTAATGGTAGGGCCTTAATAGTGTTGAGGAACAGAAGGATCTTGGTGTATGTGTCAATAGATCCCTGAAAGTAGGCAGTCAAGTGGATAAAGTTGTTAAGAAGGCTTATGGAGTCTTAGCTTTTATTGGTAGGGGGATTGAATTTAGGAGCCGCAGCATCATGTTGCAGCTGTACAAAACTCTAGTGCGGCCGCACTTGGAGTATTGTGTGCAGTTCTGGTCGCCACATTATAAGAAAGATGTGGAGGCATTGGAGAGGGTACAGAGGAGGTTTACTAGGATGTTGCCTGGTATGGAGGGCAGGTCCTATGAAGAGAGGTTGAAGGATTTGAGGTTGTTTTCGTTAGAAAGGAGGCGGCTAAGGGGGATCTTATTGAAGCATATAAGATGATTAGAGGTTTGGATAGGGTGGACAGTGATAGCCTTTTTCCTAGGATGGAGAAAGCTAGCACGAGGGGACACAGCTTTAAATTAAGGGGTATGAGTTATAGGACGGATATCAGAGGTAGGTTCTTTACTCAAAGAGTGATTAGGGAGTGGAATGCCCTGCCTGCAGCTGTTGTAGATGCGCCAAGTTTGGTGGCGTTTAAGAGGTTAGTTGATAAGTATATGGATGAGAAGGGAATGGTTTAGTTAGGAGGGGCATTGCTTTTTATTTTGGTCGGCACAACATCGAAGGCCGAAGGGCTGTTCTGTGCTGTATTGTTCTATGTTCTATGTTCTATATAGCCAACATCCCTTCGGCCACAATTGTGCCGATCATATCATACCTACCGGCCATAGAACATAGAACCTTACAGCACAGAACAGGCCCTTCGGCCTTCGATGTTGCGCCGACCAATATAAAAAGCAATGCCCCTCCAAACTAAACCATTCCCTTCTCTTCCATATACTTATCAATAACCTCTTAAACGCCACCAAACTTGGCGCATCTACAACTGCTGCAGGCAGGGCATTCCACTCCCTAACCACCCTTTGGGTAAAGAACCTACCTCTGATATCCGTCCTATAACTATACCCCTTAATTTAAAGCTGTGTCCTCGTGCTAGCTTTTCCATCCTAGGAAAAAGGCTATCACTGTCCACCCTATCTAAACCTCTAATCATCTTATATGTTTCGATAAGGTCCCCTCTTAGCCGCCTCCTTTCTAACGAAACAACTCAATCCTCAGCCTCTCTCATAAGACCTGCCCTCCATACCAGGCAACATCCTGGTAAACCTCCTCTGTACCCTCTCCAATGCCTCCACATCTTTCTTATAATGTGGACCAGAACTGCACACAATACTCCAAGTGCGGCCGCACTAGAGTTTTGTACAGTTGCAACATGACGTTGCGGGCTCCGAAATTCAATCCCTCTACCAATAAAAGCCAAGACTCCATATGCCTTCTAACAACCTTCTCGACCTGACTGCCTACTTTCAGGGATCTATGCACATACACACCAAGATCCCTCTGTTCATCTAGACTACTAAGAATCCTACCATTTGCCCTATACTACACATTTATTATTTCTGCCATAGTGCATTACCTCACACTTTTCCACATTAAACTCCATTTG
The DNA here is from genome assembly GCA_024679065.1 of Sphyrna mokarran. Classification (NCBI taxonomy): domain Eukaryota; kingdom Metazoa; phylum Chordata; class Chondrichthyes; order Carcharhiniformes; family Carcharhinidae; genus Sphyrna; species Sphyrna mokarran. The sequence goes on along the minus strand of JAGIQG010000028.1, from coordinate 40,139,910 downwards.
CCACCTCTCGGCCAGCTCTGCAACTTGTCAAGTCTCTCTGCAAACTATAACACCCCTCTTCACTATCTACCACTCCACCGACTTTAGTGTCATCTGCAAATTTACTAATCCATCCTTCAATACCCTCATCCAGATCATTTATAAAATTACAAACAGCAGGGCAAAAACAGACCCCTGAGGTACACCACTTGTCACCGAACTCCAAGATGAATATCTCCCATCAACCACCACCCTCTGTCTTCTATCTGCTAGCCAATTCCTAACCCAATTAGCTAAATCACCCTCTATCCCATACATCTGCATTTTCTGCAGAGTCTTCCATGGGCCACCTTATCAAACGCCTTACTAAAGTCCATATATACCACATCAACCGCCTTACCCCCATCCACCTCTTAGTCACTTTTTCAAAAAACTCAATGAGGTTAGTAAGGCACGACCTACCCTTCACAAAACCATGCTGACTATCTCCAATCAATTCATTACTCTCTAAATAACTATAAATCCTATCCCTAATATTCTCTCCAATACTTTGCCAAAACAGAAGTAAGACTCACTGGCCTATAATTCCCTGGAAGATCTCTCTTCCCTTCTTGAACAACGGGACCACATTCGCTATCCTCCGAACTATCTGTAACTCCCAATCCCATAAATCCCATGTACTCATCCAGAAGTCTCTTAAAGACCCAGTGAGTTCGCCTCCACCACCACTGACAGCAGCCGATTCCATTCACTCACCACCCTCTGAGTGAAAAACTTACCTCTTACATCTCCTCTGTACTTGCTCCCCAGCACCTTAAACCTGTGTCCTCTCGTAGCGACCATTTCAGCCCTGGGAAATAGCCTCTGAGAATCCACCCTATCTATTCCTCTCAACATCTTATAAACCTCTATCAGGTCGTCTCTCAACCTTCGTCTCTCCAGGGAGAAGAGACCTAGCTCCCTCCACCTATCTTCATAAGCCTGCCTCCCAATCCAGGCAACATCCTTGTAAATCTCCTCTGCACCCTCTCAATAGCTTCCACATCCTTCCTATAGTGAGGCAACCAGAACTGCACACAGTACTCCAAGTGGGGTCTGACAAGGGTCTTATAAACATAGAACATAGAATATAGAACATTACAGCGCAGTACAGGCCCTTCGGCCCTCGATGTTGCACCGGCCAGTGGACCCTCTAACCTAAACTATTCCAATAAAGTTGCAGCATTACCTCCTGACTCCTAAACTCAATCCTTCTATTAATGAAGGCCGTACACCATATGCCTTCTTGACCAAATCCTCCACTTGCAAGGCAGATTTAAGAGACCTATGGACCCGGACCCCAAGATCCTTCTGCTCCTCAACATTGCCAAGACTCCTACCCTTGATATTATACTGCTTCATTCCATTGGTCCTGCCAAAATGGACCACCACACATTTATCCGCGTTGAAGACCATCTGCCACTTCTCCGCCCAGTCTTGCATCCTATTTATGTCCCAGTGCAACTTCAGACATCACTCCAGACCATCCACAACACCACCAACCTTCGTATCATCGGCGAACTTACTAACCCATCCCTCCACTTCTTCATCCAGGTCATTTATGAAAATGACAAACAGCAAGGGTCCTAGAACAGATCCCTGGGGCACTCCACTGGTGACTGACCTCCATGCAGAAAAAGATCCATCCACAACCACTTTTGGATCCACAAGCCAGTTTTGGATCCACAAGGCCAAAGCCCCTTGGATCCCATGCCCTCTCACCTGATCAAAAAGTCTTGCATGGTAGACCTTATCAAACGCCTTGCTGAAATCCATGTAAACCACGTCCACTGCTCTTCCTTCGTCAATGTGTTCAGTCACATTTTCAAAGAAGTCAACTATGCTTGTAAAGCATGACCTGCCCTTAACAAAGCCATCTCAACAAAGACTTCTGATCAGTCTATCACTTGCAGCCCAATGTTCCAGACTGGACACCTTCTGGCTAGCTCATAGAACATAGAACATAGAACAATACAGCACAGAACAGGCCCTTCGGCCTTCGATGTTGTGCCGACCAAAATAAAAAGCAATGCCCCTCCTAACTAAACCATTCCCTTCTCATCCATATACTTATCAACTAACCTCTTAAACGCCACCAAACTTGGCGCATCTACAACAGATGCAGCGATTTGGGAGAGCGAGAAGTTCGATTGTTAAGTAGCTTTTTAACTTTTCTCTTTGTTTAAAACAGCGAGCGGGAGTAGTTTTATTTAAACTAACTTGTAACCGGAAGTCGTCACTAGGAGGCTCATAAAGCACCTGCAGAAAGGAATACACATTAACGATCTAACCCTGACCCATCCCTCTCACACATTTAGCAGCTGCATTGGGCAATGTGGCAGGGACGGGGTAAGGGGTGGAGAGACAGTCTAATCTACAGAGTAAAAAATTAAAGCAGCAAACTTTATCAAAATAATCAAATTGCCATCTTTTCATGTTGGATGAGATTTTTGAATGTGCCTTGAACTCTTTCTGTACTCTCACTGTGGCAGTGTACTGACTGAGACTTGTAAACAGAAAACAGTTAGCTGTGAGTCATCCAAACATCATCCTGTGTCTCAGTGATCATCTGGTCTTAGCAAATGTGCTTCTGTTCATTCTCAGGCTTGGGAAAGTCCAGGATCCAGGAGAAGAGGAATGCAGATGGTGCCAAAAACCAGGGTTCAGGAGAGAAATATAGAAACTAGAAACAAGAGTAGACCATTCGGCCCTTCAAACCTATTCTGCTCTTCATTTTGATCATGGCTGAACATCAAATTCAATTTTCTGATCCTGCCTTCCCCCGAAAAGCTAATTTCTTCTTAAAATCAGACAATGTTTTGGCCCCAACTACTTTCTGTGGGAGTGAATTCCACACATTCACCACCCTCTGGGTAAAGAAAGTTCTCCTCACCTCAGTTCTAAAATTTTTACCCCATAGCACTCTTAAATTGGTTTCACAGGTGGAGGATGTGGTTAAGAAGGCATATGGTGTACTGGCTTTCATCAATTGAGGGATTGAGTTTAGGCGTCGGGAGGTAATGCTGCAACTTTATAAGACCCTTGTCAGACCCCACTTGGAGTACTGTGTGCAGTTCTGGTCGCTTCACTATAGGAAGGATGTGGAAGCTATTGAAAGAGTGCAGAGGAGATTTACAAGGATGTTGCCTGGATTGGGTAGCAAACCTTATGAGGATAAATTGAGGGAGCTAGATCTTTTCTCCTTGGAGAGATGAAGGATGAGAGGTGATCTGATAGAGGTGTATAAGATGTTGAGAAGTATTGATAGGATGGATTCTCAGAGGCTTTCTCCAAGGGTTTGAAAGTTGCTACGAGAGGACACAGGTTCAAGATCCTGGGGAGTAGGTACAGAAGAGATGTCGGGGTAAGTTTTTCACTCAGAGGGTGGTGGGTGAGTGGAATCGGCTGCCATCGGTTGTGGTAGAGGCAAATTCGATAGGGTATTTTAAGAGAATTCTGGATAACTATATGGAACTTAATAGAATTGAGGGTTATAGATAAGTCTAGTAGGTATGGATATCATCGGTGCAACTTGTGGGCCGAAGAGCCTGTTTGTGCTGTAGTTTTTCTATGTTCTATTATCTTCAAACTATGACCCCTAGTCCTGGACTCTCCCACTGTCAGGAACATTCTTTCTGAATCCACCCTGTGTAACTTTCTTAAAATTTTATAAGTTTCTATCAGCTCCTCTGTCAATCTTCTAAACTCAACTGAATATAATCCTATTTGGTTTAGTTTCTCCTCATATGACAGATTTACCATCCCAGGTGTCAGCCTGGGAAACATTCACTGTGCTTCCTCTCTAGCAAGAAAATCCTTCCTCAGATAAGGACATCAAAACTGCAGACAATATTCTGGTTGTGGCCTCATCAACACCTTATACAATTGCAGTAAAATATCCCTCTTCCTATACTCAAATTCTCTTGTTATGAAAGCCAATATGCCATTTGCTTCCTTTGCCACACTCTTCACCTGACTCCAAGATCCCACTGAGATTCCATTTCTCTCAATTTACATTCATTCAAATAATGACCTGCCTCCCTATCACTGCTACCAAAGTAGATAACCTTCCATTTATTCACATTATCCTGCCATGCATATGCCCACTCACTCAGCCTGTCCAAATCATGCTGAAGCTTTCCTGTATCCTCCTCTCAACTCACCCACCCAACTTTGTGTCCTCTGCAAATTTGGAGATAATACATTTAGACAGTGCTAACTCAGGCCCAAAGGTCTAGGGTGGGCCCAAGCTCTTTGTTCCAAATGGAATTTCTTGTTGTCTGGGAACAGCCAGGGGCAGGGCCACAGTGTGAAGAACTGACTTTAGAAAGAAGCCAAAGCTTTAGGGTGGATTTTTAATGAAGTTAGCCTATCAGATCAGTTGCCTCTGACTCTCAAGTAGCTTCATGGTTCTGATTCTTTTGAAAAGGCCACCAGAAAAGCACAAAACTATTCAAAGGTCAACTCAGTGCGTTCTCATTTCAAAAATCAAATGTGAAATGCCTGATTTAGAACTAATTAGATGTGGGGGTTGCGGGGGGTGGGGGGGAGATGATGGAGGATGGGAAGAGGCTGTGGGAATTGTGGAGTGGTGGCAGAGATCAAGGCATGGAGGGGAAAATTGTGGGGTTTTGGGGGCAGGGGGAGGTTGAAGGAAAAATAAGTTGGTAAATTGTGGGCTCTTGGAAGGATGGAGTAAGTTGTGGAGGGGGGGACGCTGTTCCTGGAGTCATGGAAACAGGCCCTTCGGCCCACCATGTCTATACTGAAAATCAAATACCAATCTATACTAATCCAATTTACCAGCACTTGGTCCACAACTTGCTATGCCTTCACGATTTAAGTGCTTGTCCTGATGTTTCTGAAATGTTTTGAGAGTTCCTGCCTCCACCACCGTCTCAAACAGTACATTCCGTAATTCCAACACCTTCTGGGTGGAGAAACTTTTCCTCAGATCCTCTCGACATCACTTATTCTTCACCTTAAACCTGTGCCCTCTGGTCTTAGACACTAGCGATAGAGAAAAGATCTTTACAATCGACATGTCTGCTCCAACAAAGGGTCCTCTACACTCAAAACATTGGCTCTATTCTCTCCCCAAAGATATTATCAGACCTGCTGTGATGTTCTAGCATTTTTCTGTTTTTGATTCCATATGCCTTCTTCACCACACCATCTCCTGTGCTGCCACCTTCAGGGTTCTATGGACTTGTATTCTTAGGTCTCTTTGCCCCTCAGTATCCGTACGGACTTACTGTTCATTGTATTGGAGGAGTGGGACTCGACTGGGGGACATTGAAGGTGTGGGCAGTAGTTTTGAGGGGTTTTGGACAAATGGGATGGAATGAGCAGTGTCAGCCCTTATAGCTGTTGAAGTTTCTTATTTATTAATAATATTTTCTCATTTTAGGCTGTAAATTCAGTTTGAGGTAATTTATTAGGAAGGAAAAGAAATCCAGCTCCTGAGTTAAGGAGCACTGAACATGTGGCCCTTGTATCTTTCTGTGACAGCAAACAGTAAAAACCTCATCCCAGATCCCACAGCTTGCTCTCCCTGCTTCAACCTGTCACACCAACACTGGACATCCTTCAACCCTTACACACTGGCCAAGATCTTTGTGCAGCAAATCAGCACAAGTGGCACATTGCAGAGAGCCTGGATTGTGGTGCACCCCAATCATTGACATCTGGCCGCTGGCAAAATTCAGCAGAGGCTCAGGGAGCTCCATTCAGCCAATGCAGAAGGTGCTGCCTGGACATGCTTTTAAAAATGCCTTGTGAAATAAAATTCTATCCTCACATTGAAGAAACTCTCCATCATTGCCAGTGTACTCAGTGGGATAAACTTGAGCAACCCAACACTGGACACCCATGAGACACTGTGGACCATCAGCAGCAGAATCTGAAACCTCATGGCCCATTATATTCCCCACTTTACCATCAGCCACGGAATAACCCTGGATATGCCAGAAGCAGCCTTAGGCATTTCTAAAAATGAAGTGTCAACCTGGTGAAGCTACCAGATAGGATTACCTACAACCAACCAGCATAAGCTGCAAGTAATAGGCAGATTCTATAACCAATGGATCAAACCTAAGCTCTGCAGTCCTGCCACATGCAACCATTAATTGTGGTGGAGAATTAAACAACTGTTATAGAAAAGATATTGATAAACTGCAAAGATTGCAAAGAAGATTTACAAAGATGTTGCTGAGATAGTAAGCCTGAGTTATCGGGAATGGCCAGCTAGACTAGAACGTTATTCCTTGGAATGTAGGAGAATGAGGAATGATCTTATTGAAGTGTATAAAATCATGAGGAGCATAGATAGGATGAAGTCTCATAGTCTTTTTCTCAGGGAAGGGAAATTGAAAACTAGAGGGCTAAGATTTGAGGTGAGAGGAGAAAGATTTCAAAGGGCCAAAAGAGAGGATGCTGGAAAATCTCAGCAGGTCTGGCAGCATCTGTGAGGAGAGAAGAAAGCTGATGTTTTGAGTCCAGATAACCCCTTTCTCTCTTTACATATACTACCAAACCTCCTGAGATTTTCTGGCATTTCCCTTTTGGTTTCAGATTCAAGCATCTGCAATAAATTTGCTTTTATCCAAGAGTTAAAAGGGACCTGAGGTGTAACTTCTTCACACAGAGGGTGGTGCATAAAAGGAATGAGCTGCCAGAGAAAGTGGTTGAGGTAGGGACAATAACAACATTTAAAAAACATTTGGATAAGTACATGGATGGGAAAGGATTAGTGGGATATAGACCAAATATGGACTAGCTGGGAGGGCACCATGGACTGGATGGGCCGAAGGGCCTGTTTGCATGCTATATTTCTCCATGATTCTATGAACTCACTGGAAGAGGAGGTACCACAAATATCCTCATTCTTAATGATGGGGGAGTGCAGCACATTGGTGCAAAAGGCTGAAAGCTTCGCAACAATCTTCAGCCAGAAGTGCTGAATGGGTGATCCTTGATCCAGGGATCCCTAACGTTTCAGATATCAGCTTCCAGCCAAATTGAAAAAACTCAAAAAAAAAACTCTACCTGATATCAAGAAACAGTTGGAGGCACTGACTACGGCAAAGACAATGGGCCTTGATAATATTCCAGCAATGTCCCAGAATTTGCTGCTCCTTTAGCCAAGCTCTTCCAGTAGAGCTGTATCACTGACATTTACCCAACAATGTGGAATATTGCCCAGGTAAGATCATCAACAAAATGACTAAAGAACTATCTAGTGACACATGTTTAGTAATGACCTGCTCACTGGCACTCAGTTTGGGTTACACTCAACTCCTGATCTCATTACAGGAGCAAAAAATTTGAATTCCGGAGGTGAGATGAGAGTGACTGCCCTTGACATCAAGGCAGCATTCAACTGAGTTTGGCATCAAGGAGCTCAAACAAAACTGGAGTCGCTGGGAATCAGGGGAAAAGTCATACCTGGCACAAAATGAGATGGTTGTTGTGATTGGAGGTCAACCTTCTCAGTCCTGGGACATCACTGCAAGAGTTCCTCTTGCAATAGTGTTCTAGACTCAACCATCTTCAACTGCTTCATCAATGACATTCCTTCCATCATAAGAAAGAAGTGGGAATGTTCGCTGATGATTGTACAATGTTCAACACCTTCTCAAATACTGAAGCAGTTCCTGCCCAAATGCAGCCAAACCTAGATAATGGCCAGGCTTAGTCTGACAAGTGGCAAGCAATAACCACCTCCAGTAAGAGAGCATTATCACTGCTGAATCCCCCACTACTAATATCTGGTAACAAGGCTGGTTACCTTTGACGAGCAAATGAACTGGACTAGCTATATAAATGCTGTGGCTTCAGGAACAGTTCAAAGGCTAGGAATCTTGTGGCAAGTAACTCACCGCCTGATATCCCAAAGCTTATCTACCACCTACAAGACAAATCTACACATTGGCTTATCCATCATCTACAAGACACATCTACTGGTAGCATGGTGGCACAGTGGTTAGCACAGCTGCCTCACAGGTACTCAGGTTCAATTCCAGCCTTGGAATCTGCACATTCTCCCCGTGTCTGCATGAGTTTCCTCATAATGCTCCAGAATCTTCTCAAAGTCCAAAGATGTGCAGGTTAGCTGGATTGGCTATGCTAAATTGCCCTTTCATGTTAGGGGAACTAGCAAGGTAAATACATGGGGTTATAAGGATAGGTCGGAGTGTGATTGCTTTTGGTGCAGATTCAATGGGCTGAATGGTCTCCTTCTGAACACGAAAGATTCTATGAACTCAGGAGTGTAATGGAATACTCTCCACTTGTTTGGATGAGTGCAGCTCCAACAAAACTCAAACACATGATGGCATCTGGGACAAAGCAGTCTACATGATTGGCACACTTTCCACAAATATTCACTCCTTCCACCACCAATGCAGAGTGGCAGCAGAATCTCAAAGATGCACTGCAGGAACTCACTAAGACAGCACCTTCCAAACCCACAACTACCATCTAGATGGAGAAAAGCAGGAAAAATTTGGGAAGTTCCACTATCATCCAGAGGTTCCCTTCCAAGCTGCTCATCACCCTGACTTTCCTGTCAATAAAACGGTGCAGAGGAGATTTACAAGGATGTTGCCTGGATTGGGGGGCATACCTTATGAAGATAGGTTGAGAGAGCTCGGTCTCTTCTCCCTGGAGAGACAAAGGTTGAGAAGCGACCTGATAGAGGTTTATAAGATGTTGAGAGGAATAGATAGGGTGGATTCTCGGAGGCTATTTCCCAGGGCTGAAATGGTCGCTATGGGAGGACACAGGTTTAAGGTGCTGGGGGGTAAATACAGAGGAGATGTTAGGGGTAAGTTTTTCACTCAGAGGGTGGTGAGTGAATGGAATCGGTTGCTGTCAGTGGTGGTAGAGGCGAACTCGCTGGGGTCTTTTAAGAGACTTCTGGATGAGTACATGGGATTTAATGGGATTGGTAGTTACAGATAGTTCTATGGTAGGTACTGATATGATCGGCACAACTTGTGGGCCGAAGGGCCTGTTTGTGCTGTAGTGTTCTATGTTCTAAATTCTAAAACTCTCTCCCTAACAGCACTGTGGGTATACCTACACCAAGTGGACTGCAGCAGTTCAAGAAAGTAGCTCAGCACCACCTTCTCAAGAGCAATTAAGGATGGTCAATAAATGCTGGTGAGCCAGTGACATCAAACATCCTGAGAATGAATAAAGAAAAAATTATGCATCACATTTCACAATGTTTCAAATTGCTTTACAACCGATTAAATACTAAAGGCAATGTTATCAAATGGTGAGGCTCGGACAGAGAGAAATTTGTTAGATGTGACCAGGAGGACTTATTGATACAGTATCCTGACAACCTAATCAGCGAGGGGGCCAGATTTGACTTGGTGTTGGGGAATGAGTCGGGCCAGCTGATCCATGTTTCAGTGGGGGAGCATTTTGGACTTAGCAATCAGAATTCCACACGAGATTTCGGGTAATGAATAAGGACGAGGGTGGCCCTCGAGTGAGGATGCTTAATTAGGCAAGGGTCAATTACATTCAAATTAGACAGAAACTGGGGAATGTGGATTGGGAGCAGCAAATCCATGTCTGCCATGTGGGAGGGTTTTAAAGGCCGGCTGACTGAAGTGCAGGACAGATATATTCACACAAAAATGAAGGGTAGAAATGGCAGGATTCGGGAACCTTGGATGACAAGGGAAATTATAAGTTAAGTCAAAAGGGAAAAGGAAGCATACGATAGGTCTAAACATTAAAAACTGATGAAGCCCTTGAGGAGTATAGTGAGAGCAGAAAGGAGCTTAAATGTGGAATTAAGAAGGCTAAAAGGGGCCATGAAATGTCTTTAGCAAACAGGCCAAGGAGAATCCCAAGACTTTTTATGCATATATTAGAAGCAGGAAGGTAGCGAGAAAAAAATAGCCCCACTCGAGGGCAATAGAGGCAAGTTATACTGGAGCCACAGGAAGTGGGTGAGATCCTTAATGAGTACTTTGTATCGGTATTCACCAAGGAGAAGAATATGATGGATGTTGAGGTCAGGGATAAGTGTGTGAATGCTCCAGAGAATGTCATTGTATCAAAGGGAGAAGTGTTGAGTATCCTAAGTTCCATTAAAGTAGACAAGTCCTAGGGGCTGGCTGGGGTCTATCCCAGGTTACTGTGGAAAGCAAGGGGAGAAATAGCTGGGACCTCAACAGATATCTTCACATTCTCTTTGACCATAGCGAGGTTCCAGAGGACTGGAGAATAGCCAATGTTTTTCCCTTGTTTAAGAGAGGAAGCAGGAATAATCCAGGATATTATAGGCTGGTGAGCCTGACATCAGGGGAAGCTTTCTGGAGAAGACACTGACGGACAAGATACCTGCACCTTTGGAATAAAATGGGCTACAAGTGGCAGGCAGTAAGGAGGTTCAGCGAGTTTTGTATGGGAAAGGTCATGTCACACCAAATTACTGAGTTTTTTTTAAGAGATGACAAAGATAATTGATGAAATAAGTGCTATGGATTTAGTTTATGTGAACTTTAGTAAAATGTTCAACAAGGTCCCAAAGGGAAACTGGTACAAAAACTAAAATCACATGGGATTTTGGGCAGAGTACGTTAGTGAGGTTTGATGCAGTACACAGTCACTGAAATCAGTGTTATCATCTACACACTTACAGATAACCAATAGGATATTTTCCTGTCAAATTTACAATCGTGCATGTTGATTTGTACCCTCAGGTTTATTTAATCATTATGGTGGGATTACTTACACAGCACATATATACTAATATTGCATTGTATCATTGCTGCTTTTAATATTAATGAGCTGTGCTGTATAGATTTCAGACAACACTTGTGACCAGATGTCACCAATGGGTGTTAACATTTCACTAGGACCTTCCTATGATTGGTGAATCTTGATAGGGAAAAAAATGATCATGTGTGACTGAGGGAGAGGGTCAAATGGTGGGGAGGGGGTGGGGGGCAGTGGAGAATAATGGGCCTGACAAGGAAAGATGCAACCAGTCCCCTGATATCTCTCCCTGGCTCTAGGGATCACTGGCTCGTTGTCCCATGTTTGATATGATGAAGGGCTTTCGCAACCACTTTTCAATATCGTTTAAAGTCAACCATTATTGCTGCTCGACACAATCACACGTGAGCCAACAAAGGATAACAAACTTCCTTTTCTTCAGGGCATTAGGGAACACACTAGTTTTTTTACAATGATCCATCAATTTCATGGCCTATTTTACTGAAACACACATTTTTATCTCCATATACATTTTGTTAACTTAAATAAAGCTAATCTCTTAATGTTTCTGACTTTATTTATTCATATCACAAATAGGCATATATTAACACTGCAATGAAATTGCTGTGAAAATCTCTTAGTCGCCACACTCCAGTGCCTGTTCAGATACACAGGAGGAGAATTCAGCCTGACCAATGCACCGAACCGGCACATCTTTCAGACTGTGGGAAGAAACCAGAACACCCAGAGGAAATTTTCTTCCTCCGTCTCTCCAAGGAGGTCTTTTCTCACTGGAGAGACGAAGGATGAGACGTGATCTGATAGAGGTGTATAAGATATTGAGAGGTATTGATCAGGTGGATTCTCAGAGGCTATTTCCCAAGGCTGAAATGGCTGCCACAAGAGGACACAGGTTTAAGGTGCTGGGGAGTAGATACAGAGGAGATGTCAGAGGTAAGTTTTTCACTCAGAGGGTGGTAAGTGAATGGAATCGGCTGCTGTCGGTGGTGGTAGAGGCGAACTTGCTGGGTCTTTTAAGAGACTTTTGGATGAGTACATGGGACTGAATAGAATTGAGGGTTATAGATAAGCCTAGTAGGTAGGGATATCATCAGTGCAATTTGTGGGCCGAAGAGCCTGTTTGTGCTGTAATTGTTCTATGTTTTGTGTTCTATGAAATCCACATGGACATGGGGAGAATGTGCAGGCTCCACACAGGCAGTGGCTCAAGCCAGGAATTGAACCCAGATTCCTGGCGCTGTGCCAGAAATTTTCAGGCTGCAAGGAGGAATTTAAACTTGCGATCTTTCCAAGAGCAGATATGGACTTCAATGCAGATAAATGTGTAGTGGTCCATTTTGGCAGGAATAACGGGATAAAGAAGTACAATATAAGGGGTAGGAGTCTTAGCTGTGTTGTGGAGCAGAAGAATCTCGGGGTCCGGGTCCATAGGACTCTTAAATAGGCCTCGCAGGTGGAGGAAGTGGTCAAGAAGGCGTACGGTGTACTGGCCTTCATTAATCGAGGAATAGACTTTAGGAGGTAACGATGCAGCTCTATAAGACTCTTGTCAGACCCCAATTGGAGTATTGTGCGCAGTTCTGGTCGCCTCATTATAGGAAGGATGTAGAGGCTATTGAGAGGGTTCAGAGGAGATTTACAAGGATGCTGCCTGAATTGGGAGGCAGGCCTTATGAAGATTGGTTGAGGGAGCTGGGACTCTTCTCACTGGAGAGACGTAGGTTGAGAGGCGACCTGATAGAGGTTTATAAAATGTTGACAGGAATAGATAGGGTGGACTCTCAGAGACTATTTCCCCGAGCGGAAATGATCACTACGAGAGGACACAGATTTAAGGTGCAGGGAAGCAAATACAAAGGAGATGTCAGGGGTAGGTTTTTCACTCAGAGGGTGGTGAGTGAATGGAACCGACTGCCGTCGGAGGTTGTTGAGGCAAACTCACTGGGGTCTTTTAAGAGACTTCTGGATGAGTATATGGAAAAGAATAGGATAGGGGTTATAGATAGGTCGGTGGATTGGTAGATGTGATCGGCGCAACTCGTGGGCCAAAGGGCCTGTTTGTGCTGTATTGTTCTATGTTCTATGTTCTATGTAGCTCCTCTGCCACTGGACAGCAAGTGGTTCTCCCTTGCACCGACTCCCCAGCACTTTAAACCTGGGTCCTCTTGTGGCAACCATTTCAAACCTGGGAAAAAGCCTCAGAGAATCCACTCGATCTATACCTCTCAACATCTTATAAACCTCTATCAGGTCACCTCTCATCCTTCATCATCATTACTCATTTGGAGCTGAATTTTATATAAGGTTTTACTGTCCCTTCTATTCGCTGTTACAGTGACAGAGGGTTACACTGTCTCAGTGGGCCCCCATTCAGAGAACATGTTTAAGAAGTTCACATCAATGCACACAAATTGGCACTTCTTCTCATAACTCCCAGGTAAAACATAGAACATAGAACATTACAGCGCAGAACAGGCCCTTCGGCCCTCGATGTTGCGCCGACCAATTAGGAACAATCAGTGACCCTCTAACCTAAACCATTCCCTTTTCATCCACAATAAACCTGGAAGATTGCAATGACTCACTCTAACTTTCAGCCCCACTCTGCAAATGCTCAATCTTCACTGAATGGGGCTAAATGTCCATCATTGCGAAGACTGCAAACATCTTCATAAATGATCCTCAGCCAGCTCGCTACTTCTTCCTGATCCTGAACTTCCTTTAGTCTGGAGCTGCAGTTCTTTAAGACTTCTTGGCTTATCCAATTTTACACTCCCCACTTAAATAACGTACAGGACTCTCTCATACTGCACTTTTCCACATACCATAAACATTGAGAGGTGTAAGATAGACAGTTCACCTCACAGCACAAAGCGAGAGCTCTCTGCTTCTCACAGGCAGGACATAGGATAGCACATGCCTGATCTTCTAAGAACTATTCAATTGGGATTTGGGAGGATGTCTATTGTGTTAGCAGTTGGGTTAAGACCAAACCCCAAATCATTGGAGACAAGCAGATATTTTACCAGACTTTTCTGACAGAAGTTTCAAGTGCTCTTTAAGGAGTAAGGAATCGAAGAAGACTTTGTGAGTGCTAGGGTTTGATACATTCTGCTGGCAGACTTTGTATGGTGCCTGAATGGTCTTCTTTAGTTCTGCACTTTACTTACGTCCCTAATGAGCATTTTTATTCAATGTAAAATGGGTTTTGTCTTTTCACACAGTTGCTGTAAATGGCAATCTGCTGCTAACCTTTAACCTGTGCAGGATATGAGGCTGTGTGTGGCAGTCTGCACTTTACGCTTATTCATCACTAACAACCTAAACAAATTCCTTTAGGTCGCCGGAGATCATATTTCAGTGAAGATAAATGGAAGGCAATAACAAGAACAACTTCGACAATAAATAGTATATTATATAATTAAACATTCACAACAGCACCGCAACACAAAAATAACAGCGATTTAATGTTAGCATAAATAGAATTTTTAAAAATCAATGATTTGTGTGGTAGGCAATTAAATCAGAGTGCCTGTATAAAATAAAGCTGTGTTTTATGCATATAAAGTGAATGTAAACAGGAATCTGTCAATCTGGCAGATTAACCTACACAATGTACACATTGTTTAACTCGACTGGTTAAGATTCGCTTTGTTTTCCATCATAAATGTTCCATTGTCTAGAATCTGCTCACTGATGTTATTATCTGTGCCCATCGGCTGACTTGCTCAGGGAATACAGACCAGTCTTTGGCTTAGGTTCAGGTTAAGCCTCTCCGCTGGCTGTTGGCACAGATCGAGGCAGCTCTGTAGAGAGATGACTGCTCATTCGGATAATTATTCATAGTGTATGCCGTGTGCAGGGAGCTAGCTTAATCAGGGATGTGCAAATACAAGCCTTCAGTTCAAAATTAAAAGAATGCATGAGCTTAAAGGTAAGTGGCTGTCTATGGGGGAAATATTTCTCAATCCAACATGAATTTTAAATACTTGTCAAGCATTGGAAGGCTGGGGGAAGGGTGAGAAGTGCCTGGCAAGCCCAGGATGAGTGGAAAATGTGTGCTGTGACACAAAGGATGTGGGTAAATACCAGAGATCGTTGATGCTGTTAGCCCGGCTGTCTACAGTGGAGTGTGCTGATCCTTCATGAAATTCGGTGTACTCTCCACTCTCAGCCTTAGCAATCCCAAACCCAGGAGACAACCACACCCAGAGAAAGCAGACCAAAGTCTGGGGGGGCCCAGTGGGGTGGGGGTGGGGGGTGGTGCGGTATTGGTGAATACACCACTAACCCAAAGGTTAGACTGCCTCCCCCGTAACCTCCACAAACAGACACACTTTCACACAGGTGGCGGGAGATTCATGTTCAGTTTCTGGAACCTGTTCACCTCAGCACATTGCACATTCATCCCAGGGGCTGAGACCCCCACACCAGGAGCACTGCTGGACTCCAGGTCCATGTGGAGCACAAACCTGGGAAGAGGTTCCTGATTTCAACCACAAGAAGGAGATACAGCAAAGGGGAACATACAGCAGATATCGTAGAGATCAGGCATCACTTTGCACAGGTGATGGAGAGGTCCATATGTCTCAGAACCTGACCTTCTCCGTGAAGAGGTTGGTCGGACCGTCACTGTGAGCCAGGTCCCATACGACAATATCGGCTCTGTGCTATATTCTACGACCCTGGTTGCAGCCTGGGAAATGCTGCACAAGTTATCACCAACAGAACTGCAGGCATGGGGCCCTTCCAAATGCAGATAGCTACAGCTCTTCCTGCAGGATTCCTCTGAACACTCTCAGCTGTCTGACATTGCCTTTCCAACATTTTCAAATAGTTATTCCTTGTTCTGAAGATGAGGCGATGTGCCAGTGCCTGTCTTCAACCGTGTCTTCCCAGGATGCTCACCTGAGTTATCATTTTATTAGTATTTGATATCAGCTGATTTCATTTCTCACCACTTGTGATCATTTCGCATCATCAAATTATCTTTAAACTGCTCAGAAACATTCAGCTGACATCCAAAATGATAAAAATTGTTTCTGAAGAAGCATTTTGAATTTGAACAATCACAACAAAACTAAGTTTTAGACATCTGGTGACATTAACAATTTTGTGCCACAGATTTTTCTAAGTCATAGCTAATACAATACATTCTGCATGCAGCGAGGGTTAGGGTTTGAGAAAATCCTTTCCTTTTCAATGGTGAGTATTTTGATTCATCTCATCCATGCTACACCTCTTGACTAATTATCTTCTTAAGTCCACTACACCCTTAACAAAACCACTTCACATAATCCTTTATCAAATCTTACGTCCATTGAGTCGAACATTCACGTAAGATTAGATTCAATGGAATTAAATAGTGTGAATAGAAAGCTTACAAATTCAGCACTTTTTAAAAATTACTTTTTATAATGATGTAATTGATGGCACAGTGGCACAGTGGTTAGCACTGCTGTCTCACAGTGCTAGGGACCCGGGTTCAATTCCAGCTCGGGTGATTGTCTGTGTGGAGTTTGCACATTGGGGTCCGGGTCCATAGGATTCTTAAATTGGCCTCGCAAGTGGAGGATGTGGTCAAGAAGGCATACGGTGTATTGACCTTCATTAATTGAGGGATTGAGTTTAGGAGTCAGGAGGTAATGCTGCAACTTTATGAGACCCTTGTCAGACCCCATTTGGAGTACTGTGCACAGTCCTGGTCGCCTCACTGCAGGAAGGATGTAGAGGCTATTGAGAGAGTTCAGAGGATATTTACAAGGATGCTGCCTGGATTGGGGGGCATGCCTTATGAAGATAGGTTGAGGGAGCTGGGACTCTTCTCCCTGGAGAGACGAAGGTTGGGAGGCGACCTGATCGAGGTTTATAAGATGTTGAGAGGAATAGATAGAGTGGATTCTTGGAGGCTATTTCCCAGGGCTGAAATGGTCGCTACAAAAGGACACAGGTTTAAGGTGCTGGGGGGCAAGTACAGAGGAAATGTCAGAGGTAAGTTTTTCACTCAGAGGGGGGGAGTGAATGGAATCGGCTGCCGTCAGTGGTGGTAGAGGCAAACTCGCTGGGGTCTTTTAAAACACTTCTGATGAGTACATGGGATTAAATGGGATTGGGAGTTACATATAGTTCTACGGCCTGGTAAGTATAGATATGATCGGCACGACTTGTGGGCCAAAGGGCCTGTTTGTGCTGTAGTATTCTATGTTCTATGTTCTCCCCATGTCTGCGTGGGTTTCCTCCAGGTGCTTCCATTTTCCTTCTACGTTCCAAAGATGTGCAGGTTCGGTGCATCGGCAATGCTAAAATCACCCCTTAGCAGGTTAAATATGTGGAGCAACTGAGATAGGGTGGGGTGTGATTGTGCCCAATGCAGACTATATCAATCTAATGGCCTCCTCCTGCACTGTACGAATTCTGTGTATCTTGCCAGTTTATAGCTTTACTGTTATAAAGTGAAGAGATGGTTTGTTGCGTAAAATCATTTTTCCAATTCCTCTGTATGAGCTTGTAGTGAATTTAAATGCAATGATAACATCTCATTCTTCCTCACATAGAGAAAAATGTGCTGGAAATTAAATTGTTCCAAACTTGCTCCATTTTTCTAAATTTTGTCACAAGAAATTTTGTCCAAAAATTCAAAAAGAACCCAAAATCCTGGAAAATTCACTTGCAAGGGTGACAAGTCAGAGAAAAATATCAGCAACAGGGGTTATGTCAGAGAATTCCAGTTCCAAAGAGTTTGTGCCGCAGGAAAGATATCCTGTGACCCTGATCCCATTCCCTAAAAGAGATTCCTGCTTCCTGTCTGCCCTGCTGAATGCTGGGATTGTGGCTCCAGGTTAAAGAAAAGATCAGAGCTGGTGCATTGAGTTTTTATTACAATCTTCACTTATCTCCTCCCTCTCACACTCTTTCATTTCTCTCTGTGTCTTCCTCTCTCTCACCTCTTCCCCACCCCCCACTCTGTGTGTATGTCTGAGAGCAGAGAGCAATAGAGAGACTGTGTGTGTGAGAGACACAAAGTCAATGTGTGGGTTCCAAGCAACTCCCAACAACACACTCCCCACATTCAGGCAGAGCTCTTGGAAACCAGAACAAGGAAGAGAGCCCACACACACTGACTCTCACTGGGGTACGGCTCCCACACACACACTGACTCTCACTGGGGTACGGCTCCCACACACACTGACTCTCACTGGGGTACGGCTCCCACACACACTGACTCTCACTGGGGTACGGCTCCCACACACACTGACTCTCACTGGGGTACGGCTCCCACACACACTGACTCTCACTGGGGTACGGGTCCCACACACACTGACTCTCACTGGGGTACGGCTCCCACCACACTGACTCTCACTGGGGTACGGGTACCACACACACTGACTCTCACTGGGGTACGGATACCACACACACTGACTCTCACTGGGTACGGCTCCCACACACACTGACTCTCACTGGGGTACGGCTCCCACACACACTGACTCTCACTGGGGTACGGGTCCCACACACACTGACTCTCACTGGGGTACGGCTCCCACACACACTGACTCTCACTGGGGTACGGGTCCCACACACACTGACTCTCACTGGGGTACGGGTCCCACACACACTGACTCTCACTGGGGTACGGGTCCCACACACACTGACTCTCACTGGGGTACGGGTCCCACACACTGACTCTCACTGGGGTACGGGTCCCACACACACTGACTCTCACTGGGGTACGGGTCCCACACACACTGACTCTCACTGGGGTACGGCTCCCACACACACTGACTCTCACTGGGGTACGGGTCCCACACACACTGACTTCACTGGGGTACGGCTCCCACACACACTGACTCTCACTGGGGTACGGGTCCACACACTGACTCTCACTGGGGTACGGATCCCACACACACTGACTCTCACTGGGGTACGGGTCCCACACACACTGACTCTCACTGGGGTACGGGTCCCACACACACTGACTCTCACTGGGGTACGGGTCCCACACACACTGACTCTCACTGGGGTACGGCTCCCACACACACTGACTCTCACTGGGGTACGGCTCCCACACACACTGACTCTCACTGGGGTACGGCTCCCACACACACTGACTCACTGGGGTACGGGTCCCACACACACTGACTCTCACTGGGGTACGGGTCCCACACACACTGACTCTCACTGGGGTACGGCTCCCACACACACTGACTCTCACTGGGGTACGGGTCCCACACACACTGACTCTCACTGGGGTACGGATCCCACACACACTGACTCTCACTGGGGTACGCTCCCACACACACTGACTCTCACTGGGGTACGGCTCCCACACACACTGACTCTCACTGGGGTATGGCTCCCACACACACTGACTCTCACTGGGGTACGGGTCCCACACACACTGACTCTCACTGGGGTACGGATCCCACACACACTGACTCTCACTGGGGTACGGCTCCCACACACACTGACTCACTGGGGTACGGATCCACACACACTGACTCTCACTGGGGTACGGGTTCCACACACACTGACTCTCACTGGGGTACGGCACCCACACACACTGACTCTCACTGGGGTACGGGTCCCACACACACTGACTCTCACTGGGGTACGGCTCCCACACACACTGACTCTCACTGGGGTACGGGTCCCACACACACTGACTCTCACTGGGGTACGGCTCCCACACACACTGACTCTCACTGGGGTACGGCTCCCACACACACTGACTCTCACTGGGGTACGGGTCCCACACACACTGACTCTCACTGGGGTACGGCTCCCACACACACTGACTCTCACTGGGGTACGGCTCCCACACACACTGACTCTCACTGGGGTACGGCTCCCACACACACTGACTCTCACTGGGGTACGGGTCCCACACACACTGACTCTCACTGGGGTACGGCTCCCACACACACTGACTCTCACTGGGGTACGGCTCCCACACACACTGACTCTCACTGGGGTACGGCTCCCACACACACTGACTCTCACTGGGATACGGGTCCCACACACACTGACTCTCACTGGGTACGGCTCCCACACACACACTGA
Organism: Sphyrna mokarran; assembly: GCA_024679065.1. Lineage (NCBI taxonomy): Eukaryota > Metazoa > Chordata > Chondrichthyes > Carcharhiniformes > Carcharhinidae > Sphyrna > Sphyrna mokarran. The sequence continues at coordinate 40,120,071 of JAGIQG010000028.1, read as the reverse complement.
CTCTCACTGGTACGGCTCCCACACACACTGACTCTCACTGATGTACAGCTCCCACACACTGACTCTCACTGGGGTACGGCACCCACACACACTGACTCTCACTGGGGTACGGCTCCCACACACACTGACTCTCACTGGGGTACGGCTCCACACACACTGACTCTCACTGGGGTACGGGTCCCACACACACTGACTCTCACTGGGTACGGCTCCCACACACACTGACTCTCACTGGGGTACGGCTCCCACACACACTGACTCTCACTGGGGTACAGCTCCCACACACACTGACTCTCACTGGGGTACGGCTCCCACACACACTGACTCTCACTGGGGTACGGCTCCCACACACACTGACTCTCACTGGGGTACGGCTCCCACACACACTGACTCTCACTGGGGTACCGATCCCATACAGCTGCCCAACACACTTGGGGAGAATTTCTATCCCTGTTTTCGGGGGAGCTAGAATGGTGGAGTGAGCAGACAATCTGGTGGGGGGACCTTTTTCTGCAGATGAGATTTCCCATTTGATTGCTCCCGATCCCAGCAATGATGTGACTGTCCTGCCAAATGGATTTGGGGAATCTCAGGTTTTGTGGTGTGTGCTCACATCTCTGAGCAACACAGAAGGCAGGAATCACTACTGCTTCTGGAATATGACCTTCGTGCTGGGATTGTGAAATCATCTTGTATTGAAGCTGTTTCCAGTCAGGTGTAATGGAACACAGCTTTTTATTAGCTCTATTCACTCCACGCTCCAAATTCTAACTGTCCACTCTGGGTGAAGCTCACCTGACACCTGAGGTCACATGATCATTCCCTTAAAGGGGGTTTTGCCCCAACATAATAACATTCCTCTGCTATAAACAACAAAAACCCGTAAACAGCAGTGCATCGAACTATTTACATAGAATTGTACATCTTTTCAGATGCTAGATGCAGAGTGCACAATGTGTTTACAGTGTAACACATTCTATATTTCATTCCCCACCCTATTGTCCATCTTCCGTTGACAATCCCACGGCAGTTGTTTTCTGGGGACTTTCCCACCCATCCTCTGAAGATTTCCTTCTTCACTGTGCACTGTGGACATCAGACAGCCCTTGTTGAAAATTCTTGTCCTTCACTTTGTAGACTGTCCCTGTCGCCAGTCTAAGTCCTATTTTACTGAGGCTTTTCCTCAATAACTGCTCCACTTTCCAGTGGCTGGGAACACTTCTCTTTATTATGCCTTTTCACTCCACGCTCCACACTTAACTACCCACTTGGGATGGATCCCAATAGCTTGCCCCACATGCAAGGTCACATCACCTAATCTCACCTAAATGGGTAATACACCAACATGCACAACACTGGTATTCAAACGCTCTCTTCCTCAGGTGACCGAAGGCTATGCTAGTATTGTTGAATCTCGTTGTTGTTGTCTGTCCTTGTTGACAGTGGGATCCCGAAATCTGAAAAGTGATCAATATTGTTATGCAGCAAGCAGTGCTACATGAAGGAGTAGGTTAGAAGAGGACGTTTGCCTTCCAGCATAAAGACAGCTAGCCCATGGTCTCATTAGCCTCAGTGGCAATAGCTTGGAGCTCAGGTACTATGTGCGTACAGGTGCAAGTATCACCTGGATACTGTAGTTCAATGCCAAGGCTGGAATGATCTTGCATCTGACCTGCAGGGGCAGAGGTTGAATAGATACCTCTTTGTAGTTTAATTCTGCTGCAGTGGAGAGCATGCGGAGGGTGAGGTGGAGCATTTTTGAAGATGTGACTAAACATATTGAAGGAACAGCAGTAGGTGTGGTATAAATGGACTTCAGCAAGGAATTTGATAAGGTGCCCCATGCAAGGCTTATTGAGAAAGTGAGATTCAAAGGGACATTGCCTTCTGTGGGCAAGCCAGTTCAGGATCCACAAAGCAAAGAGTGGTTACAGATGGGTCATATTCTGCATGGAGATCGGTCACCAGTGGAGTGTCCCAAGGATTTGGGACCCTTGCTGTTTGTGATTTTTTATAAATGACCTGGATGAGGAAGTGGAGGGATCGGTTGGTAAGTTTGCCGATGACACAAAAATTGGAGGTATTGTGGATAGTGTGGAGGGATGTCAGAAGTTGCAGCAAGACATAGATAGGATGAAGCTGTGGTTAAGAAGGTATATGGTGTATCGGCCTTCATCAACCAAGGGATTGAGTTTTGGAGTTGGGAGATAATGTTGCAGCTATATAGGACCCTGGTCAGACCCCACTTGGAGTATTGTGCTCAGTTTTGGTCATCTCATTACAGGAAGGATGTGAAAGCCAGAGAAAGGGGTGCAGAGGAGATTTATAAGGATGTTGCCTGGATTGGGGAGCATGCCTTATGAGGATAGGTTGAGGGAGCTCAGCCTTTTCTCCCTGGAGAGACGAAGGATGAAGGGTGACCTGACAGAGGTGTATAAGATGTTGAGAGGTATTGATTGGGTGGATAGTCAGAGGCTTTTTCCCAGGGCTGAAATGGCTGCCACAAGATGACACAGGTTGAAGGTGCTGGGGAGTAGATACAGAGGGGATGTCAGGGGTAAGTTTTTCACTCAGAGGGTGTTGGATGTGTGGAATCAGCTGCCAACAACAGTGGTGGAGGCAACTTCGATAGGATTTTTTTAACAGACTTTTTGATAAGTACATGGAACTTAGTAAGATAGAAGGTTTTAGGTAAGCTTAGTAATCTCTAAAGTAGGGAGAAGTTCAGCACAACTTTATGGGCCGAAGGGCCCGTATTGTGCTATAGTTTTTCTATGTTTCTACGTTTCTATTGCAGCAAGGACAGTTGAGAAGTAAGTCAGTGCGATAACACAACCCTGCCTTTAACTTCTTTAGCTATCGTATGGCCTATTCTACCTCATCCTGGTTTGGAGTTGCACTGTGGTGGGTAACATGCTCTGTATGGAGTTGGGGACACACTCATCTTGAAGATAGAATCTGTTAACGAGGTGTGTAGTTGGGCAGAATCCAATACTGGGGCAAATCCAGAGTGTGCATGTCACGACATTAAAAGGAAAGTCTAAGAAAGGGTTAAAACACACAGTCCACTGTAACTACAGGCAGATATTCCCAATTAATATCTCAGACTGCCAACACAGTTACTTTACAGGTGAAATCATTTGAAGGCCTTGGCGCACAATGCTGAGTTGGTACAGATTAGCAAGGCTCCACTAAGTCTAGAGAAGGTATTGTGGCTACAACCTGGGGAGATGGGCTGGTTATCACACCATCAAAATCTATTTATCACACACATCACTTCTACATCACAAAATGGATAGAAAGGGGTAGCCGGACACAATTGATTAACGTGAAGAACCCAGGACGTTAGTCCCCTAATGTGATCAACTATAATCAATTTAAGCTAATCGTCTCAATGATATCCTGCATTATATTCCTCCGGACCCTACAGAACAGTATAAGCAATGCTTTTGTATCTTCAGAATCAGCCTAGATACAGACTGGGCTTCACTGAATTTGAGCTAGTTCTCTCTCGTGCATATGGAAATAAAACTTTATTCATTATTCATTATATAAATTTTTATAAATGATCTGGATGAGGGTATTGAGGGATGGATCAGTAAATTTGCAGATGACACTAAAGTCGGTGGAGTGGTAGATAGTGAAGAGGGGTGTTATAGTTTACACAGTGACTTGGACAAGTTGCAGAGCTGGGCCGAGAGGTGGCAAATGGAGTTTAATGTGGAAAAGTGTGAGGTAATGCACTTTGGCAGGAACAATAAATGTGTAGAGTATAGGGCTAATGGTAGGGCTCTTAATAGTGTTGAGGAACAGAAGGATCTTGGTGTATGTGTCAATAGATCCCTGAAAGTAGGCAGTCAAGTGGATAACGTTGTTAAGAAGGCATATGGAGTCTTAGCTTTTATTGGTAGGGGGATTGAATTTAGGAGCCGCAGCATCATGTTGCAACTGTACAAAACTCTAGTGCGGCCGCACTTGGAGTATTGTGTGCAGTTCTGGTCCCCACATTATAAGAAAGATGTGGAGGCATTGGAGAGGGTACAGAGGAGGTTTACCAGGATGTTGCCTGGTATGGAGGGCAGGTCTTATGAAGAGAGGCTGAGGGATTTGAGGTTGTTTTCGTTAGAAAGGAGGCGGCTAAGAGGGGACCTTATCGAAACATATAAGATGATTAGAGGTTTAGATAGGGTGGACAGTGATAGCCTTTTTCCTAGGATGGAGAAAGCTAGCACGAGGGGACACAGCTTTAAATTAAGGGGTATGAGTTATAGGACGGATATCAGAGGTAGGTTCTTTACTCAAAGAGTGATTAGGGAGTGGAATGCCCTGCCTGCAGCTGTTGTAGATGCGCCAAGTTTGGTGGCGTTTAAGAGGTTAATGGATAAGTATATGGAAGAGAAGGGAATGGTTTAGTTTGGAAGGGCATTGCTTTTTATTTTGGTCGGCACAACATCGAAGGCCGAAGGGCCTGTTCTGTGCTGTAATGTTCTATGTTCTATGTTCTAAAACTGTTTTATTGAAATCTGACACACACTCAAAGCATCCTCGTTTATTCCCTCCTACAAAATGTTTGAAGTATTCCTTCCAATGGGCGCTGACTCCCTCCCTGTTCTTGGCCAGTGGATTGGGGTCTTGGGTATTTGTGCCCAGATGGTCTTCACTATATTAAAGAAACCTCGCACATTATGGTTATCCACTAACTGCTGGATCTTCTGTACATTCTCCGCCCACTCTGCATCTCTACGTCACTGGGAGTTGTCAGGCTGATAGTGAGGCATTGGCAGAATAGGACTCTCTTATCAGAGTCTTTGTGTTCCTCAGCACAGATTTTCCTGTGGCATTATTTCTGTTATGGGCTGCACTGATATTGATCACGGAGTGGATTAGACAGCGCTCTGTCAAGCGGTCATCCAGCTGTTATAATAGTGTGGGTGACACACATGTCCTTGCCATCCCTCACTCAGCCAATAACTTAGTTGAGCAGATGCCAGTGCCTGAAGCAAGGGGGTTGACTTGAGGCCTTGGATTTATCTCTCTGAAAGAACAAGGACAAATGTTTTCTGGCTATTCCTGCTGGTCCCACTTATGGTGAGCAGCTACCACAAGTTCCTCAGCTGTGGAGGGTGTGAACAATGGTGGGACTGGAAGATCCTGTGGCCAGCCAATTCTTGGCCCCTTCCAACTCCTCAAAGCACACTGAGGGGGATGGAAAATCCCAGCCAAGAGGCTGGCTATAGGTCAAGGTCTGTGCCCTTTCCAAATCTAGCTTTGAAGTCACTGAGAAGATCACCTTTTTATCTGTTTAGCCTTGGGCCAACAATTTCATTGCTGCTTTCATGATAAACATATTCCAAATTAGAATTTTTGATGTCACATGATCGTTGATCATTTTTGAGCATATTGAAGTCTTTTGAAGTCTTGCTGGTAGCGAGAGGTTGGCAGCACTAAGAAACAATACCAAATATTTCACATTATACAAGATCAGGAAAACATGAATGGCTTTGAAGGGAAGGCATTGTTCAAGTTGCTGAAGATAGCTGGGCCTCAGACACCACTCTGAGGGATTCCTGCAGAGATGTCCTGAAACTGAGATGATTGATCTCCAATCACCATAACCATTTTCCTTTGAGCCAGGTATGACTTCCACAGCACAGAATTTTCCCCTGATTCCCATTAACTCCTGCTTTGTTTGGGCTCTTTGATGACACACTCGGTTAAATGCAGCCTCGACGTGAAGGGCTGTCACTCTCATCTCTGGCACTCAGCTCTTTTGTCCATGTTTGAATCAAAGCTGTAATGATGTCAGGGGCTGAGTGACGCTGCTGGAACCCAAACTGAGTATCAGCGATCAGGTAACTGTGGGAGTGTTGATGCAGAGAGAGTTCGCAGGACAGTCAGAAACAGAGTGGAATTAAAATGTGATGTAATTTCTTTTTGTGCTATGGGAATGTACAAACACAATCTTCAACTTGTGATATTGTAACAAACCATTTCTTTTAACCAAAGACAAAATGTTGAATAATCTCAGCAGGCCTGGAAGATTCAGTAGGGAGAGAAAGAGCTGACATTTCAAATCCAGATGATCCTTTGTCAAAGCTTTGAAATCTGGACTGGAAACATCTGCTCTTTTCTCTCCTTACAGATGCTGCCAGACCTGCTGAGATTTTCCAGCATTTTCTGTTTTAGTTTCAGATTCCAGCATCTGCAGTAATTTGCTTTTATCCACTTCTATTAACTTGGCTTCAATGTCTGATTTTGTTCATTTCACATCAGAGTCAAACTGGTTTTCCCTTTTGAAATATTTGATTGTCTAGTTTTGAAATGTATTCAGGACTACAAAATCTAAATGTCTTTCACCAATTAACAGAACATGCTTGCTTTTCCTCATTAACAGAAGGGGACTGATTATTGAACTCATCTCGAAATATCTCATTATTATAATGTTTAACACTGTGTGAAAATTGATTTTGTTATAATTCTAGATGTAATAGAACATTGACAAAGGAAACACAGTAGTGAGAAATATTAAAAATAGTGTTTGGGAGAGGGGCTCTGGCATTTCTTTCTAATTATTTTTAGTGATGAGAAAGAAAGAGGTCAGAACGGCACAGTGAGGAATTTGCAGCTATGCAAGTATCATTGGGACAGCCCCATAAATCTTTCCGAGTCCATCTAATTACATATTCATTGTGAACTTTGTGCAACCCAGCAGCTGCTGTGAAATAACAAATCCAGCATGGAGATATCTCACCCCGTTGCAGCCACCGACAGCAGTCATTTAAGGGAGGGGGAATTTGCCGGCAACCATGTAATTTAACAAAGTGATTTGCCTGTTGATATGGAGGGGCAGTGCTGAGAAAAGCACTCAGCTTTACGGAGATGCTGATTGGGGTCTTGCTGTAAGGAGCTGGTCAAAGGACTGCTTGGAATTCTGAGACATCTACAGGGCAGGGACATGCCCCAGAGTATCTGCCAAGAGGTACAACTCCCTGAGCTCTCTCACCTCTGACCCCTGGCTATCATCTGCACATTTGCAATGAGCACTTGACAGATACCTTTCTGTTCTCTGGAGAATATTCTGAAGAGATCCAGATGGCTGACTTTAGGCAGGTAGCTTTTCTCTGTTTTAACTCACTGTACAGGGTAGTTGTGCTTTTCAATCAGCAGATTACTGCTGCTGTTTGCTGGGGACTGGGACTTTATTGACCAGTCACTGTTGTGATGTCAGTGTCTCTTTAAGAAAGGTTTATTTAAACATAAATTTCTGCAGCTCACAGCTCCATGATGTCATTATTGTTGCTGAGCTGATTGTGATGAGTCATTTTATTGTTACTTCAGTAGTTTAAATGAGGGTTGTTTGGGTTTATTCTGACATTGTTAAGAGAAAAGATGGTGTGTTTTTGGAATTTTTTTTCTTCCCACTGAGTTTAAGGTTACAGTCTGAGAGTTCTGAGGCTGTGGTTTAGGTTTTAGTTTTTGGCAGGGACATCAAGCAAGAAAGAAGCTGAAGTCTCTGGGTGCAATTCTCCCAAAAGTGCTGAATTGGCAAGAAAACTGGTGTCAATCACAACTGTTTTTTCATTGCAACTTTAGACCTGAATCTCTCCACTCTCTGTACCGCAGAGTTCACAATCGTGAATAATCATTAAACGCTCGGGGGGGGAGGTCTATTTACAGCAAAGAGCCAGAAATCGGCGGGATGAGCGGGAACACATCCACGCACACATTTCTGGGGGCGATCACTGAAAAGACTCCCAAGCATCAAGATCACTGCCTTCAACCCCCACAGCCATTGCTGGCTCATCACTGACCCCCCACAACCCCCCTACAGACATTGCTGACTTCATCGCTCCACCCCCCCATCCGCCCCACCCCCAATTCGGACATTGCTGGCCTCCTACACCCTCCTCCCACCCCCACACAGATATGGCTGCCCGTTGACCCCATACAGATCCGGGTAACCTGGCTACCCCATCCCTTGGACATACTGCTGCCCTACTGAGAACTTACATTGTGCTGACATACAGAAGAACATAAGAACTCCGAGTAGGCCATTTGGCCCCTCGAGCCTGTTCTGCCACTCACTAAGATGATGGCTGATCTTTTTATGGACTCAGCTCCACTTCCCAGCTGCTCATCATAACCCTTAATTTCTTTTACTGTTCAAAACTTTATCTATCCTTGCCTTAAAAACATTGAATGAGGTAACCTCAACTGCTTCACTGGGCAGATCTCCCCTCATTCTTCTGAATTCCAATGAGTATAGTCCCAGTCTACTTAGTCTGTTCTCATAAACCAACCCTCTCAACTCCGGAATCAACCTAGTGAATCTCCTCTGCACCCCCTCCAGTGCAAGTATATCCTTTCTCAAGTAAGGAGACCAAAACTGTACACAGTAACTCCAGGTGTATACAGCAACATAACCTCGCTGTTTTTAAACTCCATCCCTTTAGCAATGAAGGACAAAATTCCATTTGCCTTCTTAATTACCTGCTGCACCTGCAAACCAATTGCTTGAGATTCTTGCACAAGGACACCCAGGTCCCTCTGCACAGCAGCATACTGCAATTTTTTACCATTTAAATAATAGTCCATTTTGCTGTTATTCCTACCAAAATGGATGACCTCACATTTACCATCATTATATTTTATCTGCCAGACCCTCGCCCACTCACTTAGATTATCTATATCCCTTTGCAGATGTTCAGCGTCCTCTGCACACTTTGCTCTTCCACTCATCTTAGTGTCATCTGTAAATTATGACACACTACACTTGGTCCCCGACTCCAAATCATCGATGTAAATTGTAAACAATTGCCATCCCACTACTGATCCCTGAGGTACACCACTAGTCACTGATCACCAACCTGAAAAACACCCATTTATCCCCATTCTTTGCTCGAGAGATACTCAATTGAAACCAGCCTTCAAAATTTCTCACAAAGATTTGTTGCCAACTGGTCTTTGACTGGTCACAGTCACTGTACCTGCATTTCCCCTAACAAACCAGAGACTCCTGATGTACCTGATTCACCATCAGTACTCTGAATGTTCTGCTAAGATCTGGAGGGAGTCTGCTAGCTGCACTCTGTATGCAGTTCCATTAGAGTCATCACTTAGAGGAAAAGGGCTGCTGTCCCCAACAACTGAGCAGGATGCTGGGGCTGGCTGCTGCTGTTGTTGCCATGGCCTGAAGCCTGGGGCTTATGTTTCCAGCTCTGTGTCTCTTGCCCTGTCTTCATTGCTTCCTCTGCTTGGAGTGCCTTTCTCTTTCTCCAGAAGGAGGGAGGGTTTTCTGTTCTCAGTGCTGGTGTTAGTTGGAGCTGTTTGTTTCTTTGGTATCTGGCAACACTCTCCAGCAATCTCCAAGCAGAGTTAAAGCCATCCCTAGGCCTCAGTCACTTCCTTCTCCTAAGCCTTCCTTTGCTGCCTGCCTGAGGGTTAAAGAGTATTTCCATCTTGTTGGAACTGGTGTAAGAAGTTTTATCCCAGTTGTAGGTTGTGAGGAGACAATATTCCAGATCAGACTCGTGTCCTGAAAGATGTGGCACAGGAAGATGCCACCCAGAAAGGAGCACCCCGGAAACGGTGATTCAGGAAGATTCAGCCCCACAAGGTGCAACCCCGGAAGGTACAACCTTAGCAGGTGTAACCTCGGAAAATCTGGCCCAGTGGGACGGACCTTGGAACAATTTAAATGAACTTTCCAACTTCAAAAAGTGTAACCTTAAAAGGCTAAAGCTTTGAAAGTTGAACCCAGAAAACTCTATTGTTGTCAAAGGACTGTTCATTATTGTGTTATCAGATCTCTTGTATTCCATTAGTTTATTTTTTTCTCTTTCTCCCTCACATTATTTGTGGCTCAAGGGGTGTCTCCCCTGGATAGAGTGACCCTGGAGGTGTAACATCCGGCGAGAGGAAGTTCCGGGTGGTGAAGTCCTGTAAAGTGCTTAGTAGATCCCTCCCCACTTCCCAGCCCCAGTAGGCTAGACGTGTCTGACCCCACCCCCTTGGCACTGCCCAGTGTCCAGTAGGCAGGGTCAGGGTATCCAGTGGTTGTTGCCAGGCTGACAATACCTGTCTCTCCCAGGAGGGCCTCAATGGTCACTGACTCCATCCCCGGGGTGCCCAAGGATGGTACCTGTTATAAGCCCTGCTGGTGGGGACCTCTCCTACCATGGGGGGAGGGTGGTGGGGGGGGGGGGGAAGACTAGCAGGCCAGAGACAACTGTCCCAGGCTCGCTAATCACACGGAAATCAGTGCGGGCTGATTATAAGGAATAAAATGGGGAAGTTTGTGCATCGTGCTGGGAGAATCCCAACTTATAGTCTATCCTCTAATGACAGAGGAGGGTCTCTATTCTGTGGGGAGGGAAAATCAGAAAAAAAGGACTGAGTACCCCAGAGAGCCCCCCCCCCCACCCACCCACCACCCCAGATGAAAAATCCCAAAGGGAAGGTCCGGACAGAACAGGTTCAGGGTAGTTTTCCTTCCTCCCCGCCTTCAGTCAAACATCCATAAGGGGCAACTCCCAGATACAAGTAATTCTGGAGGGTTATCACCACCCCACCACCCCCTGGCAGAGGAAAAACCTGGGAGACAATGCTCTGGAGGATAACAAATGAACTTTAATATTTATTTCTTTTTTGTTCGTCTAATAGTTAGCTGTTATTCCATGTTAATATTATTTGACGGTTAGAATTTGAGGGGTGTATTAACAGTGCAAATGACATCGAAAAGATAGCATATAACGAATTCTTTCTTAATGAAGGACTTGTAAGTTACTGGTTAATAGATGGCGTGAATGTTTGTATAGATGTTTTCTGGTTTATTTACTACAGCGAGTTGTTTGCAGCTTTGAAGGCAAGTTGTGGATAACTCTCAACACATCCAGCTTTCGCAAATGATGCTTTGTTTGTACCATTGTAGTTAAACGTAATTAACATGGTTCTTTGTTAAATGTTAAGTGTAATCTTTATAACTTGTACTTTTGTATTTGTATTTTGTACTGTTTTATAATAAATAGAATTCTCTCAGAGCTGTATATAAGCTGCAGAAATGGAGATACAGTCAGTCACACCATGAAGATATCTTTGAGGAAAGCAGCACCAAGATTCACTGCACCTGACCAGGAGCACCTGCGACATGCCACGGGGGAGAGGAGTGACTCGATCCTCCCCGACCAGAGCCCTCGCACAAACATATTTTGGGAGGAGATGGCAAAAGCGGTGAGTGCCAAGAGCCTGGCACCGTGCTCTGGCAGGCAATGTTAGAAAAAAATGTACCACCTTCTTTGAGCAGCAAGGGTGAGTGAGCATCTCACTTGGAACCCACCATGCTTGGCACTGATCTCAAACCCTGCCTAGACACCTGAATGGCATGGAACAAGTGACCCTTCCTTCAGGAACAGAATCTAACCCCTTCCCTTCACCCCCTCAATGAGCACCCTTCAGTAATGATCCTTTACCTCGAAACTGCCAGCACAATGCCCGAGACACAGGCACGCCATGCGCACTCTATGCTGCAATGTGTTAATGCCTGCTATGCATTTAATGTTGCTACAGGAGAAAAGCAAATGTAACCAGCAAGAAATGGCACAGACTGGTGGTGGTGTGCTTGACCAGGGGCAGCTGACCAGCGTGACACGCAGCTGGCAGTGGAGTGATGGGCCTTCCTGAATGATGATGAACAGTGCAGTCAGTGTCAGTGTGCAAGTGAACATAGGTGAAGGAGGTGCGATGCTGCTGGAGTGATTTATCTCCCTCCCCCTAACATGTGTTCATTACTGCAGTTCTGGTGTTGGTGCCAGCCCCTGCTGCTCTGGAGTAAACTGCCCACGACTCCCTGGATGACACCTCAGAGGGAGGCACTGAGGAATCCTCCCAGAGAAGCATCACTGAAACATCACTGAGACCCCCGAACCGCACCCCCCCCCCACCCCAACACAGGGACTATCGCCATGGTGGGAACCTTTAGTGTTGAGGCTTCTGGGTCACTAACTGGCACTTATCGGGTGGAGGTGGGTGCATCCAAGGGCTTGGGCGCACAGAGGTCTGTCGGGGGTCAGGATTCAGCTGTTCGCCAGCAGCTGCTGGGTGTGTTCCTCCCAAGGCTGGTGGAGATGCATCAGGGAACCCGGGGTGTTGTGCTGTGCTGCGGCTGCAATGTTGTTTAGGGGAGTCCAACAGAGCACTGTTGCAGGAAGTGGTGCCGACACAGTGTGTGAACCAGGCCGACACTAAAAGGGTGGTGACAACAGTGGAAAGCCTGGCTCAAGGGGTCTGACCTCGTGAGTGATAGGGTCCAGGCCACATCCTGGAGATACAGCGGTCAAGAATACTGCCAGCATCCAGGAGGCACAGCGTTCGATTGGCTCATGGGGTGTTGGGCATGTGGGAGACACAGCTGGCCATGGCCGTGAGCCTCTACAGCTTGGCCCAGCCTCAGAGGGTGATTGCTGAGAGGCTCCGGAACCTGGCTCACTTATAGAATATCGTAACAGAGGCTCTGCAGCTTGGCCCAGACTGGCATTCTAATCAGTATTCTGTAAACTGGGTATGTCTGTATGCCCTTCTCTGATCAGAACCTTCCACACACCTGACAAAGGAACAGCGTTTCCAAAAGATTGTGGATTTACTATCAAATAAACTGGTTGGACTTTAACCTGGTGTTGTGAGACTTCTTACTGTGTTTAACCCAGTCCAACACCAGCATCGCTACGTCCAATCTCAGAGGGCCAGGGCTGAGGGGTCACAGGTCAAGGGGCAGATGGATCTCGGGCTCCAGGACAGCCAAGTGATGCCCGAACTTCTGGAGGTTACATCCCAAAACCTTCTGATTCCCCCCTTTCTCACACTGGGGCATCTCAGGGCAGCGATGAACAGGATGGCACAGAAACAGTGCCATCCGCAAGTCACCGAGGCCTGTTAGATTCCAGCCACCCAGGGGACATCCACTAAGAGCATCACAGGCCTCGGGGTGAGCATCACAGCTGGACAGCTCCACCTCTGATGTACATCCTGGGAGAGCATGTAGAACAAGCAGTAAACCACACACAAAGTTAGAAAGATGTAGTTCACTAAGGGAGCACAAGTGAACGTCATCAGTACTTTCAGCTTCATTTATCACTAATGTTAAAAGCACATCAACCACATTTCCCCTCACAGCTGTGACTGATGTGTTCACCCCCACCCCCCGGCCCCCAAATCAGTGCTCCCCATTCCCACGTCTGTTGTGCCTTGGAGACTCATGTTACAGACTGCCTGCCCCTTCCCCTCCAGATTAGCAAATAAGCATATGTCCCCCAAGCCTGGACCAGTGTGCACTTGGAGAACAGGGGGTAGGAGTCAGGCGCAGCATCCCAGGGTGCACATCAGCGAGTCCTCATCATCCTCCAGCCTTCAACCCATTGCCAATTAACAGGTATGGATGTTTCTGGGACAGGCTGGTGGGATGAGAAAGGCTGGGGAAGGGTGATGCGGTGATTTGGAGGGGGAATAGCGACTGCACTTGTTCCTGGAGTGTGCTGGGTGTGCAGTGTTTGCGCCCCCCTCACTGCACAGCACCAGCTGGATGAAGCGGGCTGCAATCAAGGCATCCCATGCTGCCCTGGCACTGCCACCACCCTCTTTCTTCCAGCTCCTCTCATGGCGAGATGTCCACCTCCACTGCTCCTCCTCTTCCTCTTCCTCCCCCTTCTCCTCCCTCTCTGGCTGGTGTCCTGCTGCTGGGTGATGTTGTGGAGCAAACGATGATGATGTGTGAAGCACGCACAGGGTCACACTGGAGGGACACCCAAAACGGTCCAAGCAGCAGAACCGTATCTTCAGCAGGCCACTGCTCCACTCTACGATGGACTGGTGTCTGCACTGGCTTTATTGTAGCGAGTCTCCACCCAGTAGCCATCCCGGGAACCTGGGCTGGTCTTCAAAGGGCCCAAAGAGAGATGTCCAACTGCTGGATCATAAAGCTATCATGGACACTCCCTGCATCGATGAGATGGTCACACACAATCTGCATACTGACAGAGTGAAACCCTTCCTGTTCTCAAACTGCTGCCATCCTCCGTGTGTGTCCCATTCACTGCTCCCTGGACCCCGGCGATGGATGTGCAGCCGAGACCCTGGCCTCCTGCTGTGCACGGCCCATATTGAAGTTTATGTACTGCCCTGCCCAATCATACAGAGCACCTATGACCTACCCACACATCCCTGCCTGGGAGATTCACCATTGGCTGCCTGAAATGAGCTGGAGGAGTAAAAATTCCGGGGTGCCATCACCTTCACATCCTCAGGGAGTGGGTGACCGCCCCTGAGGTGTCAGGTGAATGAACACCTCACCACTGTACTGTGACCTTGGAGAGCCGCAGCAGGTAACGGCACATCTCCCACATCTCCTACATCTCCCACATCTCCCACATCTCCTGCCAGAAAGCCTCCTTGGCGTTGACATCCTCCAACTTCTGTGCACTCTCTCAGGGAGCAGCTCCCCCACTCTCTGGCCCTCAGCACGAGCCCCCTGCCCTACTTCCTGAGGGACTGATGGTGGCTGTTTTTGCAGTGGTGTCTCCGTGCCACCACTTCCTCTTTCCTCCTCTTTCTCTGCTGCCACTGCAATGGCCGGCTTCAAATGGCTTGATAGCCAAGTTCCGCACACATGTGGACGGTCTTAACAGGGATCTTGGCTTCATGTCACACTATCTGTAACCCCCGTGACTTGCCTGGGTTAGCAAAAAACCTCACTTACTGTGCTGTCTGGAGACAATACGCATCTCTCTAACATAGAACATAGAACATAGAACAATACAGCACAGAACAGGCCCTTCGGCCTTCGATGTTGTGCCGACCAAAATAAAAAGCAATGCCCCTCCTAACTAAACCATTCCCTTCTCATCCATATACTTATCAACTAACCTCTTAAACGCCACCAAACTTGGCGCATCTACAACAGCTGCAGGCAGGGCATTCCACTCCCTAATCACTCTTTGAGTAAAGAACCTACCTCTGATATCCGTCCTATAACTCATACCCCTTAATTTAAAGTTGTGTCCCTCGTGCTAACCTCTGCTGTTAGCCACTTTAACACTGAAATAGCAGGTTAGGTGTAAGGATTCACATTCTAATCAGCAATCTGTGACTGTCTGTGCTGATATGTGTGCTATTGCAGACCAGAACACTGCATTTGCCTGACAAAGACGAAAAGATCGAAAGCTTGCAGATTTACTATCAAATAAATCGGTTGGATTTAAAATTGGTGTTGCCAGATTCTTACTGAGTTCTTACTACCCCAGTCCAAGGCCGGCATCTCTACATCATGGCTTCAAATCAACCAGACCAAGATCCATCTGCACAGTGGGGTTTGGAGAGAGCATGGAATGACAGATTAATACCATTGGCTGCATAGACCCAGCACCACCCCAATCCTTCACTTGGGCCAGCTCCTCCTTGATGCCATGCGTGACCTGATGGTGTGAGATTCTTCTCATGATAAATGCTGGCACAGATGATGCCAGTCAGTGTGCAGCTGTGGGCAATGCACATACTGTAGCCATTGCAATATGTGCAACTGCAGCATCTGTTACAGGCACGTGTTACTGGTCCGTGTCACAGGACAGGGACAGAATGTAAAGCAGCACCAGATGGGAGCCCAGTGACAGCACATTCCATACAGACCGTGTCTCAATCTCTGCGCCCCAGCCTGGAGCAGCAGCTGCTTCATCTGGGTAGGCCTGAGTCAGCACATAGCACATTCCTCTCCCACCCTGGAACACCAGCACCCAGTGGAGTTCCTGACCCCAGCCTGCAGCAGGACAATGTCATTGCACAGTGCGCTGGAGGTGAAGGGTGAGCGGAATTCCGTCATGGATCCTCACCCAAAGAGCTCTGAGAATATCACTGGAACAGAGGCCAGCTCCAGAAAGAAAGCAGGAGGAAACCTGAGCATCTCCAGGACCTGCCTACAACCTCCCTCTGCACTCCGCTCACAGAACATACCTCCTCACACCAGTACCTCCTTGATGCAAATCAGCAGCATGCCACTTTTCAGAGTGGTCCCAGCGGCACATTTTGTTTCTGGTTGGGAGGTGTGTTTGGGTCATAAACGTTTATGGGGAACTCCGAAATGGCCAACACAAGCATCTCCTAACCTGATCCACCAAAAATCTCACAGAGGGGGTGATTCTCACGATGGGAGAATCACCCCCTCTGTCTCCCTGTTGGTTCTATTTGCTGGTTATCTCAAGACAATGCTTTGCCTTCCAGAAGGAAAGTGCAGGCTTCGAAAAAACTCAATTACAGTAAAGTAAGATTTTAATCTACGCTGTGTTAAACCTGGGAGAAAGGTATTATTTATGACAGGTTCTGGTTTGTTAGAGCAGTTTAATACTCAATTAAGGGTTAATACATTATTGTGGTTGTTTTCTTTCTGATTTTGCTTGTTTGCAATTGATAAAAAGTGTTGCTAATTTTCTTTCTATACATGTTAACTATATTCTTAAATAATTCTTGTTTGATAAAAGCTCCCTAGTGGGTTGTTGAATCATACCTGAAGTGAAACATACCATGGTTATCGTAGCCAAATTCAAGGTGCAAAACCTATAGTTCAGGGTGGTCTCCATGAAGTAATTTGGAGTTTCTAACGCAACCCGTAACACTGTAAAATATCATTGTCCGGGAGGTGGGGTACCAGTGAGTCAGGGCCAGTTGTTATCTGTTTAGTCAGATATTCCCAATGTCCACCTGCAGTGAGAGTAGAAGCAGGGCAAAGCGAAACACGCAGCTGCTGCAGGTTGCAGTGATGATGATGATTATTATTCTGTAAGTACGAGGAGCAGCCAAAGCGAAATCAAATAAGTAACAAACAAATGGGCTACAGCTAATGGAAGACCATCAGCTGAGAAACTGTCAAAACCCTGTTCTTTAAAACAGAGAGGTGACCAGAGAGGTGGATGGGGGTAAGGCGGTTGATGTAGTATATATGGACTTTAGTAAGGCGTTTGATAAGGTGGCCCATGGAAGACTTCTACATAAAATGCAGATGTGTGGAATAGAGGGTGATTTAGCTAATTGGATTAGGAATTGGCTGGCAGATAGAAGACAGAGGGTGGTGGTTGATGGTAGATATTCATCGTGGAGTTCGGTGACGAGTGGTGTGCCTCAGGGGTCTGTTTTGGGGCCCCTGCTGTTTGTAATTTTATAAATGATCTGGATGAGGGTATTGAGGGATGGATCAGTAAATTTGCAGATGATACTAAAGTTGGTGGTGTGGTAGATAGTGAAGAGGGGTGTTTTAGTTTACAGAGTGACTTGGACAAGTTGCAGAGCTGGGCCGAGAGGTGGCAAATGGAGTTTAATGTGAAAAGTGTGAGGTAATGCACTTTGGCAGGAACAATAAATGTGTAGAGTATAGGGCTAATGGTAGGGCTCTTAATAGTGTTGAGGAACAGAAGGATCTTGGTGTTTGTGTCAATAGATCCCTGAAAGTAGGCAGTCAAGTGGATAAAGTTGTTAAGAAGGCTTATGGAGTCTTAGCTTTTATTGGTAGGGGGATTGAATTTAGGAGCCGCAGCATCATGTTGCAACTGTACAAAACTCTAGTGCGGCCGCACTTGGAGTATTGTGTGCAGTTCTGGTCGCCACATTATAAGAAATATGTGGAGGCATTGGAGAGGGTACAGAGGAGGTTTACCAGGATGTTGCCTGGTATGGAGGGCATGTCCTATGAAGAGAGGTTGAAGGATTTGAGGTTGTTTTCGTTAGAAAGGAGGCGGCTAAGAGGGGATCTTATTGAAGCATATAAGATGATTAGAGGTTTAGATAGGGTGGACAGTGATAGCTTTTTCCTAGGATGGAGAAAGCTAGCACGAGGGGACACAGCTTTAAATTAAGGGGTATGAGTTTTAGGACGGATATCAGAGGTAGGTTCTTTACTCAAAGAGTGATTAGGGAGTGGAATGCCCTGCCTGCAGCTGTTGTAGATGCGCCAAGTTTGGTTGCGTTTAAGAGGTTAATTGATAAGTATATGGAAGAGAAGGGAATGGTTTAGTTTGGAGGGGCATTGCTTTTTATTTTGGTCGGCACAACATCGAAGACCGAAGGGCCTGTTCTGTGCTGTAATGTTCTATGTTCTATTCCTCGAGATATTCCAGCTCAACAAGTAAACAAAATCTGGGATTCTCCGACCTCGTCCGTGGCTGGGATTCATCATCATAGAATCATAGAATCCCTACAGTGCAGAAAGAGGCTATTCGGCCCATCGAGTCTGCACCAAACACAATCTCACCCAGGGCCCTACCCCCCATACCCCTACCTATTTTACCCACTAACCTACGTATCTCAGGACATTAAGGGGCAATGTAGCATGGCCAATCCATACAACCATTGAAAATTACAGCTCAGAAACAGGTCTTTTGGCCCTTCTTGTCTGTGCTGAACCATTTTTTGCCCAGTCCCACTGACCTGCACCTGGACCATACCCCTCTCATCCATGTACCCGTCCAAGTTTTTCTTAAATGTTAAAAGTGACCCCGCATTTCCCACTTTAACTGGCAGCTTACTCCACAATTCCACACATCTACCACTCTCTGCGTGAAGAAGCCCCCCCCCGCTAATATTCCCTTTAAACTTTTCTCTTCTGTTTTTTTTCTCCCCTAGTCTCAGTGGAAAAAGCCTGTTTGCATTCACTCTATCTATAACCATCAAAATCTTATACACCTCTATTGAGTCTCCACTCATTCTTCTACGCTCCAAGGAATAAGGTCCTAACCTAAAGAACAAAGAACAAAGAACAAAACAGCACGGGAAACAGGCCCTTCGGCCCAACGAGCCTGCGCCGCCATCCCGATGTTCCCATCGATTGAATTTAGGAGCCGCAGCATCATGTTGCAACTGTACAAAACTCTAGTGCGGCCGCACTTGGAGTATTGTGTGCAGTTCTGGTCCCCACATTATAAGAAAGATGTGGAGGCATTGGAGAGGGTACAGAGGAGGTTTACCAGGATGTTGCCTGGTAGGGAGGGCAGGTCTTATGAAGAGAGGCTGAGGGGTTTGAGGTTGTTTTCGTTAGAAAGGAGGCGGCTAAGAGGGGACCTAATCGAAACATATAAGATGATTAGAGGTTTAGATAGGGTGGACAGTGATAGCCTTTTCCCTAGGATGGAGAAAGCTAGCACGAGGGGACACAGCTTTAAATTAAGGGGTATGAGTTATAGGACGGATATCAGAGGTAGGTTCTTTACGCAAAGAGTGATTAGGGAGTGGAATGCCCTGCCTGCAGCTGTTGTAGATGCGCCAAATTTGGTGGCGTTTAAGAGGTTAGTTGATAAGTATATGGATGAGAAGGGAATGGTTTAGTTAGGAGGGGCATTGCTTTTTATTTTGGTCGGCACAACATCGAAGGCCGAAGGGCCTGTTCTGTGCTGTAATGTTCTATGTTCTATGTTCTATCTCTACCCGTACCTCTAACTTATTCAATCCAGGGAATAAAGTCCTAACTTATTCAATCTCTCTCTGTAACTCAGCTTCTCAAGTCTCGGCAACATCCTTGTGAACCTTCTCTGCACTCTTTCAACCTTATTTACATCCTTCCTGTAACTAGGTGACCAAAACTGTACACAATACTCTAAATTCAGCCTCACTAATGACTTATATAACCTTACCATAACACTCCAACTTTTATACTCGATGCTCTGATTTATAAAGGCCAATGTACCAAAAGCTCTCTTTACGACCCGATCCACTTGTGACATCACTTTTAGGGAATTCTGTACCTGTATTCCCAGATCCCTCTGTTCATCTGCACTCTTCAGAGTCCTACCATTTACCCTGTATGTTCTCCTTTGGTTTGTCCTTCCAAAGTGCAATAACTCACATTTGCCTGCATTAAATTTCATTTGCCATTTTTCAGCCCATTTTTCATGGTTCAAGTCCCTCTGCAAAATTTGAAAACCTTCCTCACTTTCTCACAATCCACCTAACCCAATCTTTGGACTTGGGAGGAAACCAGGGCACCAGGAGGATATCCATGCAGACACGGGCAGAATGCGCTAACTCCACACAGTGACTAAAGGTTGGAATTAAACCCAGCTTCCTGGCACTATGAGGCACCAGTTCTAACAGGCACAGGGGAATGGGGGAGTCGTACAGGGAGATGGGAGAGGCACATGGGGAGGGGGTTGGGGAACACAGGAGGATGGGGGTGGGCGCAGGGCAGTGGGGAAGGTGCAGAGGGGTGAGGATGGGAGGTGCAGGAAGATGTGCAGGAGGACGGGGGAGGTGCAGGTGGAGATGAGGGAAAGGCGCAGGGGATAGGGAGGTGCAGGGAGAGGTGTGGGGTGGGGGGTAGGGATGGGGGAGGTGTGAGGAATGGGGAAGTGTAGGAAGAGTGCAGTGGATGGGAGATAGGGAGGTGCAGGGAGAGGCGCAGGGGGGTGGGACTGGGGATGGGTGAGGAGGATTGTGTGCAGTTTTATTTTGAGGTTAACAATAGCTATCAGGTTGTCCCAAGAATAACAGAGCTGTTCTGGGATATATAGACATTGTCAGAAATTCAACTCTCCCCCACTTGCTCATATTAATCTAACCGTGAAAAACACATCTTCACAGATCATAAAGCGACTGAGATAGAGGGAGACAGTGTACGGGAAGATCCTTCACACTATAATGTTGACAGAAACACTTTGAGAACAGATTCCTAGAATGAAACATTTTATTCTGATTCACTCTGTCTCCTGAATTCTTTCTTTCATCACTCAACCTTCAGAGTATTGGGAACCCACAAACAGGGTGTGGGTGCAGGAGCGGAGTGTGGGGTGAGGGTAAGGGTATGGGGTGGGTGAGGTGTGAGAGTGCCAGGTGGATGAAGATGCAGCATGATGGTAAAGGTGGGTTGAGGGTGAGGGAAATGGTGAGGGCGAGTGGTGAAGGTAAAGGTGGGTTGAGGGTGCAGGATGAGGGGTGAGAGTTCAAGATGAGGATGCAGGGTATGCGTGTGGTGAGGGTGTGGGGTAAGGGTGCAGGGTGAGGGTGTGTGGTAGGTGTGTGGGTGTGGGGTAAGGATGCAGGGTGAGGGTGTGTGGTACAGTGTGTGTGTGGGGTAAGGATGCAGGGTGTGGGTGTGTGGTAGGTGTGTGTGGGTGTGGGGGTATAGGATGCAGGGTGAGGTTGGTGTGGTAGGGGTGTGGGTGTGGGTGTAACTGATGAGGGTGAGGGTTGTGTGGTCGGTGTGTGGGTGTGGGTAAGGATGCAGGGTGAGGGTGTGTGGTAGGTTGTGGGTGTGGGGTAAGGATGCAGGTGAGGGTGTGTGGTAGGGTGTGGGTGGGGGGTAAGGATGCAGGGTGAGGGTGTGTGGTAGGTGTGTGGGTGTGGGAAAGGATGCAGGTGGGGTGTGTGGTAGTGTGTGGTGTGGGGTAGAATGCAGGGTGTGGGTGTGTGGTAGGGTGTGGGTGTGGGTAAGGATCAGGGGTGTGGTGTGTGGTAGGGTGTGGGTGTGGGTAAGGATTGCAGGGTGGGGTGTGTGGTAGGGTGTGTGTCTGGGTGGGGTGCAAGGTGAGGTGTGTGTGTGTGTGTGTTGTGGGGTAAGGATGCAGGGTGTGGTGTGTGGTAGGGTGTGGGTGTGGGTAAGGATGCAGGGTGAGGTTGTGTGGTAGGGTGTGGGTGTGGGTAAGGATGCAGGGTGTGGGTGTGTGGTAGGGTGTGGGTGTGGGGTAAGGATGCGGGTGAGGTTGGTGTGGTAGGGTGTGGGTGTGGGGTAGGATGCAGGGTGTGGTGTGTGGTAGGGTGGTGGTGGGGGGTAAAGATGCAGGTGTGGGTGTGGGGTAGGGTGTGTGGTGTAGGGGTGTGGGTGTCAGGGTGAGGTGTGTGGTGTGTGTGTGTGGGGTAAGGATGGGTGAGAGGTAGGGTGGGGTAGGGTGTGGGTGTGGGTAGGGTGCAGGGTGTGGGTGTGTGGTAGGGTGTGGGGTGTGGGGTAAGGGTGCAGGGTGTGGGTGTGTGGTAGGTGTGTGGGTGTGGGGTAAGGATGCAGGGTGAGGGTGTGTGGTAGGTGTGTGTGTGGGGTAAGGATGCAGGGTGAGGGTGTGTGGTAGGTGTGTGGGTGTGGGGTAAGGATGCAGGGTGAGGGTGTGTGGTAGGGTGTGTGTGGGGTAAGGTGCAGGGTGAGGGTGTGTGGAGGAAGTTGGGTGTGGGGTAGGGTGCAGGGTGTGGGTGTGTGGTAGGGTGTGGGTGTGGGGTAAGGATGCAGGGTGTGGGTGTGTGGTCGGGTGTGGGTTTGGGGTAAGGATGCAGGGTGAGGGTGTGTGGTAGGGTGTGTGTGTGGGGTAAGGATGCAGGGTGAGGGTGTGTGGTAGGGTGTGGGTGTGGGGTAAGGATGCAGGGTGAGGGTGTGTGGTAGGGTGTGTGTGTGGGGTAAGGATGCAGGTGAGGGTGTGTGTAGGGTGTGGGTGTGGGGTAAGGATGCAGGGTGAGGGTGTGTGGTAGGGTGTGTGTGTGGGGTAAGGATGCAGGGTGAGGGTGTGTGGTAGGGTGTGGGTGTGGGGTAAAGATGCAGGGTGAGGGTGTGTGGTAGGGTGTGTGTGTGGGGTAAGATGCAGGTGAGGGTGTGTGGTAGGGTGTGGGTGTGGGGTTAAGATGCAGGGTGAGGGTGTGTGGTAGGGTGTGGGTGTGGGGTAAAGATGCAGGGTGAGGGTGTGTGGTAGGGTGTGGGTGTGGGGTAAAGATGCAGGGTGAGGGTGTGTGGTAGGGTGTGGGTGTGGGGTAAGGATGCTGGGTGAGGGTGGTTGTAGGGTGTGGGTGTGGGGTAAGATGCAGGGTGAGGGTGTGTGGTAGGGTGTGGGTGTGTGGAGGTGTGTGTGTGGGTAGGATGCAGGGTGTGGGGTGTGTGGTAGGTGTGTGTGGGGGGTAGGATGCAGGGTGTGGGTGTGTGGTAGGTGTGTGTGTGGGGGTAAGGGTGCAGGGTGGGGTGTGTGGTAGGGTGTGGGTGTGTGGTAGTTTTGTGTGTGGGGTAAGGGTGCAGGGGAGGTGTGTGGTAGGTGTGTGGGTGTCGGGTAAGGATGCAGGTGAGGGTGTGTGGTAGGTGTGTGGGTGTGGGGTAAGGATGCAGGGTGAGGGTGTGTGGTAGGTGTGTGTGGTGGGTAAGGATGCAGGGTGAGGGTGTGTGGTAGGTGTGTGGGTGGGGTAAGGATGCAGGGTGTGGGTGTGTGGTAGGTGTGTGGGTGTGGGGTAATGATGCAGGGTAAGGGTGTGTGGTAGGTGTGTGTGTGGGGTAAGGATGCAGGGTGAGGTTGAAGGACAGGTGAAGGTGCAGAAAATGATTTTTTGACTGTGAATCAATGTGTTATTTTCTCTGCAGTGATCAGTGCTGTGTGACACCCGGCAAGGTCAGATAACAGCGGATAGAGACTTGTTTACAGCATGGAAATCTGCCCTTCGGCCCAACTTCTCCATGGATTTTTTAAGAACCCCTAAGCTAATCACAAGAGCCCTGATTTGGCCCATACTCCTCTATACCCATCGTACCATGGAACTATCTAAATGCTTTTTAAGAGATAAAATTATACCCAAATCTACTACTACCTCTGGCAACTCGTTCCAAACATTCACCGCTCTCTGTGTGAAAAAAATTGCCCCTCTGGACATTTCTGTATCTCTCTCTTCTCACGCTAAACCTATACCCTCTAGTTTTAGACTCCCCTACCTTTGTGGAAAAGATATTGACTATCTCGCTAATCTGTGCCCCTCATTATTTTATAGACCTCTATAAGATCACCCCTCAGCCTCCTACGCTCCAGAGATAAAATCCCAGTCTATCCAACCTCTCCTTATAATCAAATTATAGCATCCTAGTAAATCTTTTCTGCACTCTTTCTAATTTAATAATATTCTTTCTATAATAGGGTGACCAGAACAATACCCAGTATTCCAAGAATGGCTTTACCAATGTCTTGTAGATTTTCAACAAGACGTCCCAATGATGAACAGAGGGATCTAGATGAGTCTAGATGAACAGAGGGATCTTGGTGTGTATGTGCATAGATCCCTGAAAGTAGGCAGTCAGGTCAAGAAGGTTGTTAGGAAGGCATATGGAGTTTTGGCTTTTATTGGTAGGGGGATTGAATTTCGGAGCCGCAACGTCATGTTGCAACTGTACAAAACTCTAATGCGGCCGCACTTGGAGTATTGTGTGCAGTTCTGGTCCCCGCATTATAAGAAAGATGTGGAGGCATTGGAGAGGGTACAGAGGAGGTTTACCAGGATGTTGCCTGGTATGGAGGGCAGGTCTTATGAGGAGAGGCTGAGGGATTTGAGGTTGTTTTCGTTAGAAAGGAGGAGGCTAAGAGGGGACCTGATCGAAACATATAAGATGATTAGAGGTTTAGATAGGGTGGACAGTGATAGCCTTTTTCCTAGGATGGAAAAAGCTAGCACGAGGGGACACAGCTTTAAATTAAGGGGTGATAGTTATAGGACGGATATCAGAGGCAGGTTCTTTACCCAAAGGGTGGTTCGGGAGTGGAATGCCCTGCCTGCAGCGGTTGTAGATGCGCCAAGTTTGGTGGCGTTTAAGAGGTTAGTTGATAAGTATATGGAAGAGAAGGGAATGGTTTAGTTTGGAGGGGCATTGCTTTTTATATTGGTCGGCGCAACATCGAAGGCCGAAAGGCCTGTTCTGTGCTGTAATGTTCTATGTTCTATGTTCTAATGATATACAGAGAAGGAAGTGACCCCAGGCTGGAATAAATATTCATCAATGCAGTTTTATCACCTGAGCAGGTCATAGAATCATAGGATCCCTAAAGTGCTGAAGGAGGCCATTCAGCCCATCAGGTCTGCACCAACCACAAGCCCACCTAAGCCCTAATCCTGTAACCCCACATATTTACCCTGCTAATCCCTCTAAGGAGCAATTTAACATGGCCAATCTATCTAATCTGCATATCATTTTTACAGTGTGGAGGAAACTGGAGCATCCGGAGGAAATCCACGCAGACAGAGCCCGAGGCTGAAATTAACCCCGGCTCGCTGATACTGTGGGGTATCAGTGCTAACGCTGTGCCATCCCCTTAGCGGTTGGCTGGATTGGGTCAGACTGTTGCACAATTTTGTTCCCAAGTCAAGTCAAAGGAACCTTGGCATGAATTTCTCCACTGGTGAGGAATGGGGTGGAACAGTGGATAGCTCTGATACCTCACAGCACCAGGGACCTGGGTTCAATTCCTGGTTTGGGTCACTGTCTGTGTGGAGTCTGTATGTTCTCCCGTTTCTGCAATGGGTTTCCCCCGGTGCTCTGGTTTCCTCCCACAGTCTGAAAGACATGCTGGTTAATGTGGAGTGCTGGTTAAGACGTGGAGTTTAATGTGGAAAAGTGTGAGGTAATTCACTTTGGCAGGAATAGCAAATGTGTAGAGTATAGGGCAAATGGTAGGACTCTTAATAGTGTTGATAAACAGAGGGATCTTGGTGTACGTGTGCATAGATCCCTGAAAGTTGGCAATCAAGTCGATAAGGTTGTTAAGAAGGCATATGGAGTCTTAGCTTTTATTGGTAGGGGGATTGAATTTCGGAGCCGCAACGTCATGTTGCAACTGTACAAAACTCTAGTGCGGCCGCACTTGGAGTATTGTGTGCAGTTCTGGTCCCCGCATTATAAGAAAGATGTGGAGGCATTGGAGAGGGTACAGAGGAGGTTTACCAGGATGTTGCCTGGTATGGAGGGCAGGTCTTATGAAGAGAGGCTGAGGAATTTGAGGTTGTTTTCGTTAGAAAGAAGGCGGCTAAGAGGAGACCTTATTGAAACATATAAGATGATTAGAGGTTTAGATAGGGTGGACAGTGATAGCCTTTTTCCTAGGATGGAGAAAGCTAGCACGAGGGGACATAGCTTTAAATTAAGGGGTGGTAGTTATAGGACGGATATCAGAGGTAGGTTCTTTACCCAGAGGGTGGTAAGGGTATGCACTGCCTGCGGCAGTTGTAGATGCGCCAAGTTTGGTGGCGTTTAAGAAGTTAGTAGATAAGTTTATGGACGAAAAGGGAATGGTTTAGTTTGGAGGGTCATTATTTTTTCCTAATTGGTCGGCGCAACATCGAAGGCCGAAGGGCCTGTTCTGCGCTGTAATGTTCTATGTTCTATGTTAGGGTGCATTGGCCATGCTAAATTCTCCCTCAGTGTACCTAAACAGGTGCTGGAGTGCAGCAACTGGGGGATTTCCACAGTAACTTCATTGCAGTGTTAATGTAAGCCTTCTTGTGACTAATAAATAAACTTCAACTTGAATGTACACTTGATGAGACCAGTGCATGATTTCACACAAGGGGACTGGGGAAAGGCTGGGCCTGCTGTTCCCAATGGGCTCCCACAGCGGGACGGCTGATATGGAGCTGTCTCAGAGAATAGCTGAGCCTGTACAAAATAGATTCCAATGGAAAAAACACTGCAAAAGAATCAACCTCAGCCTGCAGACACCTTTTAAAGCAGATTTCAGCCCTGACAGTTCACCCCAGAAGGTTGCAGCTAAAGGCCGATTGGCCAATTGGACAATCCACCAACCATTAGAGTGGACAGGCCATTGTCCAAACTGCTCATAATTGGCCCTTTAATGGGCTGAATGGTTTGATGGTTGGTGGGAAAATCTTGCGTGCGTTTGAAATATCACACAATGATGTCAGTCCACCCAAAAAAATGTCAATTTCTAGACTCTGATTTGGTAAAAGTTCAGATTACATTTTTACCAAAAGGCATGTGAGTGGTTAAAAGGCAGTCTGAAGCTGGTTTATTATTTTAGTTAGCTTTTGCCGTCCTACGTTTGACTGTGGTTAACATTCAGTCAGCAATGTGCAGTGGAGAGCCACAGTGAGTTTCCAATCACTGCCAGAGATTCCATATGTCAGTCAGTGGCAAAGGGGCAATAAAATGAACTCTCACAGGACGATGCAGAGACACGAGACAAAAGCTTTGACACCTGACCCATTCTGCTTGCAATGTTTTTGCAAATTGATGATTAACCCCGGTGCATTCGCTCCTTCAACAGCTTGTCATTCCAGGAAAAGCTGGGCAATTTGCCGCACCCACTGAAGGTTAAGTGATCTATTAATTGTTGCAACATGAAGTGAGAGGAAATTACTCAAACTATTCATTCAATTCTACTTTAAACTGTTGGCACTAGTACAACATCTGATAAATATTCAGCAAAGAATTTATGGAAGAGAGATAATGGTTACTTTGAGCTTCCTCTGAAGATCATAGTTTTCTTCACTGGTCTGTAGGAGTGGATTCTTCCCTGAATTCCTTTGAGGGATTTTGGGGAATTAAATGGTCACAGGTCACAGTTCCTAAAAGCAGTGATTTAAATTGTCAGCACGCATCTTTCTCAAATCTATTAACCAAAATTAACTCAACTTTTAAAAATCCATTCATGGGATATGGGTACAAGTGGTGTGGTGGCACAGTGTTTAGCACTGCTGCCCCACAGCTCCAGGGACCCAGGTTCAATTCCAGCCTCGGGTCACTGTCTATGTGGAGTCTGCACATTCTCCCCGGTTTCCTCCCACAGTCCAAAAATGTGCGGATTAGATGGTTTGTGACTCATGATAAATTGCCCTCAGTTTCATGAGTGTGAGTGAGTGTATGAGCGAATGTGTGTGAGTGAGAATGTGTATGTGTGATGATTTTCAGCAGATGATAAAGCAACAGGCTGTGAACGTTACGGAGGTGCCAAAGATAGTTTGTTCTGCATTCTGGTTCATGGACCATCCTAAGGATCTCCCACTCTCCTTTCTGTCCCAACCTTACTTGGAACCCCCATGGCACAATGCTTTCTCATCTATAGATGGACAGAAATGATTGCCCCAGGCCCAGATGCCAATTGTTCAAATGTTTTTGGTGTCCAGTTTGTGAAGAACCCTATTCTAGATGGTCACAGAATTGTTACTTCATTATTGACTCTGCGCAGATAAATGTTGATGGGGTATCAGACACAACAAGATGATGACCTGGTGATACTGTCGCTACACTATTAATCCAGAAACTCAGCTCATATCCTGAAGATCCAAGTTCGAATCCCACCATGGCAGGTGGTGGAATTTAAATTCAATAAAAAATATCTGGAATTAAGAATTGACTGATGATCACAAAACTATTGTTGATTGTCAGAAAGTCTGGTTCATTAACATCCCTTAGGAAAGGAAATCTACCATCCTTATCTGGCCTACATGGGACTCCAGAGCTACAGCAATGTGGCTTAACTGCCTTCGGGCAACTAGGGATGGCCAATAAATGATGGCCCAGCCAATGATGCTAATGTCCGTGAATAAATAAAAAATATTAACAGAACAATACTGAAGGGGTATTGCGGAGGGGGGGGGGGGGGTTGGGTCAATATTAAGGGGATGTTAGGGGATCAATATTTAGGGTGTTTTAAGGAGTCAATAATTTTGCAGAGAGACTTGGACAAGTTGCAGAGCTGGGCTGAGAGGTGGCAAATGGAGTTTAATGTGGAAAAGTGTGAGGTAATGCACTTTGGCAGGAATAATAAATGTGTAGAGTATAGGGCTAAGGGTAGGATTCTTAATAGTGTTGATGAACAGAGGGATCTTGGTGTGTATGTGCATAGATCCCTGAAAGTAGGCAGTCAAGTCGAGAAGGTTGTTAAGAAGGCATATGGAGTCGTAGCTTTTATTGGTAGGGGGATTGAATTTCGGAGCCGCAACGTCATGTTGCAACTGTACAAAACTCTAGTGCGGCCGCACTTGGAGTATTGTGTACAGTTCTGGTCCCCGCATTATAAGAAAGATGTGGAGGCATTGGAGAGGGTACAGAGAAGGTTTACCAGGATGTTGCCTGGGATGGAAGGCAGGTCTTATGAAGAGAGGCTGAGGGATTTGAGGTTGTTTTCGTTAGAAAGAAGGTGGCTAAGAGGAAATCTTATTGAAACATATAAGATGATTAGAGGTTTAGATAGGGTGGACAGTGATAGCCTTTTTCCTAGGATGGAGAAAGCTAGCACGAGGGGACATAGCTTTAAATTAAGGGGTGATGGTTTTAGGACAGATGTCAGAGGTAGGTTCTTTACCCAGAGAGTGGTAAGGGTATGGAATGCCCTGCCTGCGTCAGTTGTAGATGCGCCAAGTTTGGTGGCGTTTCAGAGGTTAGTAGATAAATTTATGGATGAAAAGGGAATGGTTTAGGTTAGAGGGTCACTGCTTGTTCCTAACTGGTCAGCGCAACATCGAGAGCCGAAGGGCCTGTTCTGCGCTGTAATGTTCTATGTTCTATGTTCTATATTGAGGGGCTGTTAGCAGGGCAATATTGAGGGGGGAACCTTAATTAATGGAACATTTTGCAGTGAGTCCAAACACAAATGTGAGTTCAATCCTCATCTGCTCAATGCTAACCCTAACACCATTATTCTTTCAAAACTCATTTCCAAACTCTATGGCCTGTGTTTTGGTGTAGAGATGCCAGCATTAGACTGGGGTAAACCCAGTAAGAGGTCTGACAACAGCCATTTTAAATCCAATCAATTTTCTATCAAATAAATCGGTTGGATTTAAAATTGGTGTTGTCAGACCTCTTACTGTGTCTTGGATCATGAACTTTCTAACTCACACCACAATCAGTAAGGATAGGCAACAACATCTCCTTCACAATCATCCTCAACAGTGTCCTGCAAGGCTGTGTTCTCAGCATCCTGCTATATTCCTTACACACCTATTACTGTGTGACCACATTCCCCTCCAACTCAATTTTCAAGTTTGCTGACGAAACCACTGTAATGGTGGGATCTCAAACAATGACCAGACAGAGTACAGGAATGAGATTGAGAATCTGGTGAACTGGTGCAGCAATAATAATCTCTCCCTCGATGTCAACAAAACAAAAGAGATTGTTATCAACTTCTCGAAGCATAAAGGAGAACATGCCCCTGAATACATCAATGGAGATGAAGTAAAAATGGTTGAAAACTTCAAGTTTTTAGGCATCCAGATCGCCAACAAACTGTCCTTGTCCCCCCCAGGCCAACACTTTGGTTAAGAAAGCCCACCAATACCTCTACTTTCTCAGAAAACTAAGACAATTCGGTATATCAGCCACAATTCTCACCGACTTTTACAGATACACCACAGAAAGCATTCTTTCTGGTTGTATCACAGCTTGGTATGGGCTCCTGCTCTGCTCAAGACCATAAGAAACTATAAAAGATCATGAATGTAGCCCAATCTATCACGCAAACCAGCCTCCCATTCTCACCTCTGCCCGCTACCTCAGCAAGGCGGTCAGCATAACTAAAGACCCCACAGACATTCTCTTTTCCATCTTCTTCCATCGGAAGAAAGATCAAAAGTTTGAGATCACATACCAACTAATATATGATCAGCTTCTTCCCTTCTGCCATCAGACTTTTGAACGGACTTACCTTGCAGTAAGTTAATCTTTCTCTATACCCTAGCTGTGACTGTAACACTACATTCTGCACTCTCTCCTTTCCTTCTCTACGTACAGTATGCATTGCCTGTATAGCATGCAAGAAACAATACTTTTCACTGTATACTTATACATGAGGCAATAATAAATCAAATCAATGCTTCTGGAGATAGACCAGCTGCTGGGGAGGGGTTGTCTAAGCCCCTTCCTCCCCATTCCCCTCTCATTACTGAACCCTTCAGTCAGGTGGACAATTCAGAGACAGACAAGTAAATCAGGGAACAGACATCAAACTGTGTTAACTGCAACGATTAGCAGGTTGAACTGTACCTGAGCTGTCAGTCTTCTAAGCAAGGGCAAACAATTCCAGAGCTCCATGCATGATAAAAGAAATAAAGATTAAGACGAAGCTGAGAAAATGTGCTTATTGACAGATATCAGGTGGATAATACAACAGAGAACTGGGCTGAAAATAGAAGATTTGGAGGAGAAGTGAAAAAACAACGAGGAGAAACAGAGATGGTATGAGAAGAGACTGGCAACTAATATAAAGATTTTGGTGGAAGGGCAGAAATTGAGTCCTCAGCTGAGAACTTCAATATTATCTGATTGAAGGGCATAGTTCAACATCAAATAATGGACTTACCTGTACTGAGACTGTTTTCTACTGTGGAACAGGAGGAGACTTGGTCACTCTGGTGATGATGCTGAGTTTCTCAAATTTCCGATGCTTTGTGTGCATGTAGGAAGCGTACTTCCATTGTTTCACCTGTTTTCCGATATCTCACAGCTGGTCCGCTGCATTCTGACTCTATCTCAGGTTCAATGTTGCAGCATCTGTTATAGAGCTGGTGTATGAGGTGGTTGAGGAATGTGAAAAAGGTGCAACAGTAAAGTCTCTCAGTGTAATCTATGTTGTATGTTGAGTGGGTTCATGATTGTAGTCCTTGCGGGATCTTGTCTGTTTTCTTGCATTTTTGTTGAAACTCGATATCTGTGTCAATACGTGTGACCTTCTTGGAGATCCTCTCCACTTTGAGCTGGCAGTTTGTGGTGTCGATGATAGATGCTAACTGGCAAGACAACATCACCAACAAGCAGTGCATCTGAGCTTTCACTCAATCCATAAGCTCACTAAATGATTTGGAGTTATACATGCTAGAAGCTGTAAGACTGCAAATAGTGTTATCTATCTGACTTCCACAAACACTTAGCAGAATTACTTCACATTTTTCTCCTCCTCTACTTCATTTGCTTGGAAATAATAACCAAGGCCTTTGATGTATTGTGTGCAGATCTGTGTGGAGAAGTCAAATGGGATTGGTCACCCAAAAGGAGACATTTTGGTGAGTATTTTATTCTTTGATAAAAACAGGATACTCACAAGTGTTGGGCCAGAGGAAGAGTCAGGATGATTTATCCTCGTGTGGCGCGATACGAAGATGGCACTTTTATTAACTAGAATTAAACTGTAGCCTTGTGGCTGGAACCAGCTCCTCAAACTGTCTCTGCTTAGGAACCTCTCTCCCCATGGGGTGAATCCACACCGAATCCCGATTGGTCACCAAAGCCAAGCAATCCAACTCTGCTGTGTTTCTCTTAAAAGGACAATCACCACAAAGAGTTTCACTTCTAGAGACTGG
Organism: Sphyrna mokarran; assembly: GCA_024679065.1. Taxonomy (NCBI): domain Eukaryota; kingdom Metazoa; phylum Chordata; class Chondrichthyes; order Carcharhiniformes; family Carcharhinidae; genus Sphyrna; species Sphyrna mokarran. The sequence continues at coordinate 40,088,016 of JAGIQG010000028.1, read as the reverse complement.
AACACTTGGCAAAACTCCCTCATTTTAGCTGGAGGAAGGTAACCCTTCACTGTACCAGGAGAGATTCACAGTATTTCACACGGCAAAAACCCACTGACAGCTCCAGACAAATTACAAAGGTGTTTTCATAGATCTCTTTCTGGCGCACATGGTGTTGAAGTAGACGAGAGTGTGAGGTCATCTTCGGAGGAGAGTTCCAGCAGCTGTCAGGTCCAGCCTGAAAGACAAGAGAGGTGAGCAAGATAGAACGTGAATAATTGAGGAAGTGACCAGTCCTGTAGACTGAGTTAGCAGCGTGGTAACATGAAAAAACCCAGATGGTGCACAGAAGCAAAGGAAATAAAACTTTGAAGAAATCTCACTACCCCATTGTAACCATTGAAGAAATTCTGCCACAAATTGTCAGAGTAAAGGTCTTATGACCCTAAATGTGAAAGATAAAAGTGAAGTTAGATGAAAAATATCAGTCTTCTGACAATGTCCTTGAGGGAGGTACTGGAGTTTGTGTGTGACATTTGGCATTCCATTGCTCTAGAATAATCCAATGCAGCTAATAGTCAACAGTTTACCTGCAGTGGAAATGATGTGAATGGTCTAGTCTCTGGATAAAGCCATTACAAATTGTGAGTGGTACACATAGAGAGAGTGCTTACCCAATGAACCTGAAGCTAAACAAATTGCTACTGAAGATGGCTGAAGTACACAGGTCACGAACTGACCGATTTGATGGAGTTGTGAACCACCTCACAAAGTCCCTGCCCACTTTATCATCAGAGTGTGAAACTCCACATACACAAGTCCACTGTCAGGTAAGTTCAGTTATTGCCACTGCTGAGATATTAGAGAACCAGTCAGAGTGTAAATATTCAATACATTGAAAAGCCAACCCACTTGACAACTTGGGATCTGTGCAGGGCGGTTATAACCTCAATCACACCTGATAAAAGTGAATGACCGGATCCATCGTCACAACTACAGACATCTCCAAGCAACCGTGAAGCTTTTCCTTCACAGCACATTGCTAATGAGAGAGATTTGATTTTGCCAATTAAACAAAGAACTGAATAACCGTCAGTCCCAAAAGTTACCCATTCCCCTCCTTGTGGCTACTTGGATGAATCCAGCTGTGAGCGGGCTATTGTGATGCAGGACATTGGGGGTAGCGGGGCAGGGGGAGGGGGGTGGGTGTAGGGGCAGTGCAGCAAAAGGTACTCACTGCTTGGTTGAGGCACTGCACATGGGGAAGGGAAGATGCTGCTGACAGCCTTGTTGCAAACCCTGTTCCCTCCCCCAAACCCCGGCCACACACCTTATCTGCAACTCCCACCCCAAAAAAACCCTCCCGCTCCACATTGCTCACTCTGCAATCCGGGGGTTCAGTCGCTGCAGCGAGAGTGCCCATCCCAGTGGTGTTACTGAGCTTCTGATTGGTTGGCAGCTTTCTGTAGGTGAGGCTGCACACTGCCTGATTGGCATGTGGTTTGATGTGTCCTCCCAAAAAGAGGCAGCGTGGGTCTCTCGCCCACTCTCCAGCGAGACACCCCTGATCTACCAAATCTGTCCCCATCTCCTCAAACAAGATTCCACCTACGTGTGCTATGTATGTGCCAGGAAACATGAGATTAGAAAAGGCTGGAAAGGACAAACATCTTTATCATGAATGATAATTTTCTGGATTGGGAGTAGCAGGAAATTTTAGTGTTTGTTATTAGTTTTTCTTTTCAGGAAATGGGAGATGTAGCTTTGTACACATTGTACATCAGAGTCAAACTTGTATGACTCTGATGTGATGCTCTGTAAATGAAGACTGTAGGGCAACACCAGCTATTTTACACACCAGATGGAACAATTACTAACTGCTCTTTGACTGTGTACAGGATGGGAATCATTCGCCTCTGCACTCAAATTCTTTTGGGCCAAACTCAAGCTTGCAGCCAATCACAATTCTCTAGCCACCCACCCAGCTCTCTCCAAGACAGAGGTACAAAGGGCCTCACATTCCGGAAGTTGGGGAATGGCCAGAGGTACATTTTTCCATCCCTGCATGGAAATCCATCCCTGAGTTTCCAGAAAATTCTCAGCACCGCTTGTGGAACTTCCACTGAAGAAACATCCACCCGGATTTACATCAATCCCAGAGTATTTCCAGTTCCCTCCTGCAGACGTTACAACAATCAAAGAGAACTTTACAAATGGCAGCAGTGGGGATGTTCACTCATCACTGACTTCAGAGAGACAACACCCAAATCTGGGCAGATATCTCATAAATGGCATTTGCGCCAAAGAATTTCCAGGCGATAACCATCTCCAATGAGAACAAATTCAACTACAGTTCTCAAACCTTCAAAAATCTCCCCACCATCAAGGTCTTTTGGAATCATCCTTTGACAGAACTGAAGTAGCCATCTAAATATTTGGGCGACAGGAGTTAATTAGAGACTGAGAATTCTACAATGATTCACCTCCTGATTCCCTAACTTGTATAAAGACCCTTCAGCCTATTGAGTGTGCTCCAATAAACCACCCCAGATCTACACTAATCCCGCTTTGCAACGTTTGGCCCATAATTTGAATGTTTTGATATTTCAAGAGCTCATAGAACATAGAACACAGAACATAGAACAATACAGCACAAACAGGCCCTTCGGCCCACGAGTTGCGCCGATCACATCTACCAATCCACAGACCTATCTATAACCCCCTATCCTATTCTTTTCCATATACTCATCCAGAAGTCTCTTAAAAGACCCCAGTGAGTTTGCCTCAACAACCTCCGACGGCAGTCGGTTCCATTCACTCACCACCCTCTGAGTGAAAAACCTACCCCTGACATCTCCTTTGTATTTGCTTCCCTGCACCTTAAATCTGTGTCCTCTCGTAGTGACCATTTCAGCTCAGGGAAATAGTCTCTGAGAGTCCACCCTATCTATTCCTCTCAACATTTTATAAACCTCTATCAGGTCACCTCTCAACCTACATCTCTCCAGTGAGAAGAGTCCCAGCTCCCTCAACCTATCTTCATAAGGCCTGCCTCCCAATCCAGGCAGCATCCTTGTAAATCTCCTCTGAACTCTCTCAATAGCCTCTACATCCTTCCTATAATGAGGCGACCAGAACTGCGCACAATACTCCAACTGGGGTCTGACAAGAGTCTTATAGAGCTGCATCATTACCTCCTGACTCCGAAACTCTATTCCTCGATTAATGAAGGCCAGTACACCGTACGCCTTCTTGACCACTTCCTCCACCTGCGAGGCCGATTTAAGAGTCCTATGGACCCGGACCCCGAGATCCTTCTGTTCTACAACACAGCTAAGACTCCTACCCCTTATATTGTACTCCTTCATCCCATTATTCCTGCCAAAATGGATCACTACACATTTATCTGCATTGAAGTCCATCTGCCACTTCTCCGCCCAGTCTTGCATCCTGTCTATGTCCCGCTGCAACTTTTGGCATCCCTCCAGACCATCCACAACACCACTGACCTTTGTATCGTCGGCGAACTTACTAACACATCCCTCCACTTCCTCATCCAGGTCATTTATGAAAATGACAAACAGCAGGGGTCCCAGAACAGATCCCTGGGGCACTCCACTGGTTACCGACCTCCATGCAGAACAAGACCCATCCACAACCACTCTCTGCCTTCTGCTGGCAAGCCAGTTCTGGATCCACGAGGCCAAAGCCCCTTGGATCCCATGCCCTCTCACCTTCTCCAGAAGCCTTGCATGGGGGACCTTATCAAACGCCTTACTAAAGTCCATGTACACTATGTCCACCGCCCTTCCTTCGTCAATGTGTTCAGTCACATTTTTGAAGAACTCAACTAGGCTCGTAAGGCATGACCTGCCCTTGACAAAACCATGCTGACTATTTCTAATCAGTCCAAACTTCTCCAAATGTTCATATATCTTATCCCTCAGAAGCCTCTCCATCAGCTTACCAACCACTGAAGTCAAACTCACCGGTCGGTAATTTCCTGGACTATCCCTGTTCCCTTTCTTAAAGATAGGAACCACATCCGCAATCCTCCAATCCTCCGGAACCTCTCCCGTTTCCATGACGCAAAGATCATCGCCAGGGGCTCTGCAACCACTTCCCTCACCTCCCACAATAACCTGGGGTACATCCCATCCGGTCCCGGTGACTTGTCTATCTTGATAGAATTTAACAGGTCTAACACATCCTCTTTCCTAACATCCACATACTCAATCTTTTCCATATGCCGCAAACCTGCAGTGCAATCTCCCAGTTCACTTTCCATTGCATTCTTCTTAAAGGTTGTGAGGTTTCCATCCCCTACCACCCTCTCAGGGTGCGCATTCCAGACTCCCACCACTCTCTGGGTGAAAAGATTTTTCCTCCAATCCCCTCCATATCTCCTGCCCTTCATAAGATTATGTCCCCTCGTTATTGACCCTTCAACCAAGGGGAATAGCTGCTTCTTACTCAGTCTGTCCTTACCCCTCATAATCACATACACCACAATCAGGTCCCCCTCAGCCTCTCCCCTCTAAAGGAAACAATCCAGGCCTATGCAGCCTCTTTTTAAAGCTCAAATGCTCCCTCCCCAGGTAATGTCCTGGTGAATCTATAGTGATGATGTGGAGGTGCCGATGTTGGACTGGAGTACACACAGTAAGAAGTCTCACAATATCAGGTTAAAATCCAACAGGTTTATTTGAACAAAGAGCAAAGAACAAAGAACAAAACAGCACGGGAAACAGGCCCTTCGGCCCAAACAGCCCGCGCCGCTACCTCAATGTTCCCACCTCTACCCGCGATCCCTGTCTATGTTTATAGATCTATGGATTAAAATCCAAATTTGAGATGATTTAGGGAGAATTTGTTTTGCCAATTAGCCTAAGAGCACATCTTTGGGATGTGGGAGGAAACCGGAGCACCCAGAGAAAACCCACGCAAGCACGGGGAGAATGCGCAAACTCCCACAGACACAGGCCCAAATCCATGTATCTGCACAGCACAGCGATAGTCACTGAGCTGTCGTGTTGCCCATCAAATGGTCCAGGTCAAGCGTACACTAACGACGTGAAGCACTAGGATACTCTCGAAAAAAATCCAAGAGCAGCCCTCCCACGACCCATCGCGTGTATGCCCCTCGTTAGACAACAAGGTGGACCAAAGCACCTGTAGGATAAAAACAAGTACATCAATATCATCATCTATTTACACACTTCCCAGGGACTCCCAAGGCTCATGATCCCTATTTTAAATCAGTTTTCTATACCCCTCCATTCCCATTCTGTTCATGTGCCCATCTAAGTATTTCTTAAATAACTCCAGAGTACCTGCCTCCACCACTTTACTTGGCAGCGCATTCCATACCCCCACCACCCTCTGTGTGAAAAAACTCCCTCTAGCATCCAAATTATACCTTACCCCCCTCACCCTAAGCCCGTGACCCCTCGTGCTATTTGAGTCCATCCTAGGAAAAAGCTTAACCCTGTTTACTCTATCTATACCCCTCATAATCTTGTACACCTCTATTAGATCTCCTCTAAGACTACGTCTTTCTAAGGAAAACAGTCCCAATTTGCCTAACCTCTCCTCGTAACTCAGACCTTCCATACCAGGCAGCATCCTGGTAAACCTCCTCTGCACTCTCTCCAGAGTCTCCACGTCCTTCCGGTAGTAAGGCGACCAGAACTGGACGCAGTATTCCAAATGAGGTCTAACCAGCATTTTATACAACTGCAACATTAAAGGCCAGCTCTTGTACTCTATACCCCTTCCTATAAAGGCTAACATACTAAATGCTTTCTTCACAACCTTCTCCACTTGCTCTGCCACCTTCAGAGACTTGTTCACCTGCACCCCCAGGTCCCTCTGCGTTTCTATACTCTTAATAGGTCTACCCTTTATCATATACCTCCCCCCTACATTCTTTCTCCCGAAATGCATCACCTCACATTTATCAGGATTGAATTCCATCTGCCATCTATCTGCCCAAGCTACCAGCCTATCTATGTCCTGCTGCATCGCCTGACAATGCTCCTCACTATCCGCAGGTCCAGCCATCTTTGTATCGTCTGCAAACTTGCTGATCACACCATTTACTTCCTCATCCAAGTCATTTATATATATTACAAATAGAAGAGGTCCCAGTACCGAGCCCTGCGGCACACCACTAGTGACCGACCTCCAGCTAGAAAGCTTTCAGAGCACTGCCATGTTGTCAAGTAGGTGGGAGTTCTGTTCACAAACAGGGCATATAAAGACATAAACCCAACTTACAAAATAATAAGAACATAAGAAATAGGAGCAGGAGTCGGCCATCCAGCCCCTCGAGCCTCCCCCACCATTCAATAAGATCATGGCTGATCTGTAGTGGTTCAGTTCCACTTTCCCGCCTGCACCGATAACCCTTAATTCCCTGAGTGGTCAAAAATCTATCTGTGACGTAAACACATTTAACGAGTAGGCTTCACCACTTCAATGGGCAGAGGGAAGAAGTTCCTCCTCAACTCTGTTCTAAACTGACCCTTTTCTTATTGTGAGGCCTCTAGTTCTGCTTTCTTTTCAAAGTGGGAAGAATCTCTCTGCCTCTACCCTATCTAGCCCCTTCATTATCTTATATGTCTCTATAAGATTCCCCCTCAGCCTTCTAAACTGCAACGAATATTTATCCCAGGCTGCTTAGCAAGGCGCAAGGTGAAATTGCTGGGCCTCTGACGCAAATCTTTATCTCTTCTTCGGACACAGGTGAAGTCCCAGAGTACTGGAGAATAGAACATAGAACATAGAACATTACAGCACAGAACAGGCCCTTCGGCCTTCGATGTTGCGCCGACCAATATAAAAAGCAATGCCCCTCCAAACTAAACCATTCCCTTCTCTTCCATATACTTATCAACTAACCTCTTAAACGCCACCAAACTTGGCGCATCTACAACTGCTGCAGGCAGGGCATTCCACTCCCGAACCACCCTTTGGGTAAAGAACCTACCTCTGATATCCGTCCTATAACTATCACCCCTTAATTTAAAGCTGTGTCCCCTCGTGCTAGCTTTCTCCATCCTAGGAAAAAGGCTATCACTGTCCACCCTATCTAAACCTCTAATCATCTTATATGTTTCGATTAGGTCCCCTCTTAGCCGCCTCCTTTCTAACGAAAACAACCTCAAATCCCTCAGCCTCTCTTCATAAGACCTGCCCTCCATACCAGGCAACATCCTGGTAAACCTCCTCTGTACCCTCTCCAATGCCTCCACATCTTTCTTATAATGTGGGGACCAGAACTGCACACAATACTCCAAGTGCGGCCGCACTAGAGTTTTGTACAGTTGCAACATGACGTTGCGGCTCCGAAATTCAATCCCCCTACCAATAAAAGCTAAGACTCCATATGCCTTCTTAACAACCTTATCGACTTGACTGCCTACTTTCAGGGATCTATGCACATATACACCAAGATCCCTCTGTTCATCAACACTATTAAGAATCCTACCATTAGCCCTATAATCTACACATTTATTATTCCTGCCATAGTGCATTACCTCACACTTTTCCACATTAAACTCCATTTGCCACCTCTCGGCCCAGCTCTGCAACTTGTCCAAGTCTCTCTGCAAACTATAACACCCCTCTTCACTATCTACCACTCCACCGACTTTAGTGTCATCTGCAAATTTACTAATCCATCCTTCAATACCCTCATCCAGATCATTTATAAAAATTACAAACAGCAGGGGCCCCAAAACAGACCCCTGAGGTACACCACTTGTCACCGAACTCCAAGATGAATATCTCCCATCAACCACCACCCTCTGTCTTCTATCTGCTAGCCAATTCCTAACCCAATTAGCTAAATCACCCTCTATCCCATACATCTGCATTTTCTGCAGAAGTCTTCCATGGGCCACCTTATCAAACGCCTTACTAAAGTCCATATATACCACATCAACCGCCTTACCCCCATCCACTTCTTTAGTCACTTTTTCAAAAAACTCAATGAGGTTAGTAAGGCACGACCTACCCTTCACAAAACCATGCTGACTATCTCCAATCAATTCATTACTCTCTAAATAACTATAAATCCTATCCCTAATTATTCTCTCCAATACTTTGCCCACCACAGAAGTAAGACTCACTGGCCTATAATTCCCTGGAAGGTCTCTCTTCCCCTTCTTGAACAACGGGACCACATTCGCTATCCTCCAGTCCTCCGGAACCACACCCGTAACCAACGACGACCTGAAGATCAGAGCCAGACGCTCTGCAATCTCCTCTCTTGCCTCCCAGAGAATCCTAGGGTAAATCCCGTCCGGCCCAGGGGACTTATCCAACTTCAAACCCTCGAGAATATCTAGCACATCCTCCCTATCTACTTCGATACCTTCCAGTTTGCTACCCTGTACCTCAGTGTTCTCCATAACTACATTTACATCACCCTGCGTGAATACCGAAGAGAAATATTTATTCAGTACCTCTCCAATCTCTTCAGGCTCCACGCACAACTTCCCACTGCTGTCTATGACTGGCCCTAATCTTGCCCTAACCAATCTTCTATTCTTAACATATCTAAAGAAAGCTTTAGGATTCTCCTTAATCCTATCAGCCAAAGTCTTCTCGTGTCCCCTCTTAGCTCTCCTCAATTCACTCTTTAGCTCCCTCCTGGCTAATCTATAGCTATCCATTGCACTAACCGAGCCTTCAAGCCTCATCCTGACATAAGCCTCCTTTTTCCTTTTAACCAGCAAATCAACTTTTTTCGTACACCAAGGTTCTCTTACTCGACCATTTCCTCCTTGCCTGACAGGGACATACTTATCAAGGACTCGCAGCTCCTTGAATAAGCTCCACATTCCAGATGTTCCCAGTCCCTGTAGTTTCCTAGTCCAATCTATGCACCCTAATTCTCTCCTGATGGCCTCATAATTACCCTTCCCCCAGCTATAACTACTGCCCCCAGCTTCATGCCTATCCCTATCCATCACTAAGGTGAACGTAACCGAATTGTGGTCACTATCACCAAAATGTTCACCAACTTCCAAGCCTAACACCTGGTCTGGCTCATTGCCCAGCACCAAATCCAATGTAGCCTCACCTCTAGTTGGCCTATCTACATACTGAGTCAAAAAACCTTCCTGCACACTTTGTACGAAAACTGACCCCTCTAACGAGCTAGAGCTATAGCTATTCCAATCAATATTAGTAAAGTTAAAGTCCCCCATAACAATTACCCTATTACTTTCACTCCTGACCAGAATTGACTTGGCAATCCTTTCCTCAACCTCTCTAGAACTTTTAGGAGGTCTATAAAAGACTCCCAACAGGGTGACCTCTCCTTTCCTGTTTCTAATCTCAGCCCATACTACCTCAACAGACAAGTCCTCATCAAACTTCTTCTCTGTCACTGTGATACAGTCTTTGACTAATAATGCCACTCCTCCCCCCCTTCTACCTCCTTCTCTACTCCGACTAAAGCATTTGAACCCCGGAACCTGCAACATCCATTCTTGTCCCTGCTCTACCCAAGTCTCTGAAATGGCCACAACATCGAAGTTCCAGGTACTGGTCCAAGCTGCAAGTTCCTCCCCCTTATTGCGAATACTCCTTGCATTAAAGTATACGCATTTCAAACCATGCCCTACCCCACCCGTGTGCTGCTGTGTTTTACAGCTTTCCTCTATGACCCCCTTACTCTCATCCCTCTTAGCACCCCAACTACTTAGGATCCCACCCCCCCCTCAAATCAGTTTAAAGCCCTCTGCATAGCCTTTGCAAATTTTCCCCCCCAAGATATTAGTTCCCCTCTGGTTCAGGTGTAGACCATCTCTCTTGTAGAGGTCCCACCTATCCCAGAATGAGTCCCAATTGTTCAGGAACCTGAACCCCTCCCTCCTGCACCATCCCCACAACCACGAGTTCAAACATTCCCTCTCTCTATTCTTCTCCAAACTATCCCTTGGCACAGGCAAGAGTCCAGAGATAACCACTCTGCCAGTTTTGGCCCTAAGCTTCCACCCCAACTCCATAAATTTCTGTTTAATATCCCCTTCCCTCGTCCTTCCTATATCATGTGTCCCTACATGAACTATGACTTGGGGTTGACTCCCCTCTCCCTTAAGAATCTTAAAAACCCGATCTGCGACATCCTGGACTCCAGCCCCTGGGAGGCAACACACCAGCCCTGAGTCACTTTTATTACTATTTACTCTCCTATCTGTCCCTCTAACTATGGAGTCTCCAATTACTAGGCCCAATCTCTTATTCCCCCTACCCACCTGAGCATTCTCAGCAGGCTCACCCCCAGAGACCTGCTCCCTTTGGTCCTCTCCAGTTGATTCTTCCTCAACTGTAGCATCCAAGACAGAAAATTTGTTTCGGAGGGGAACAGCCCCAGGGGATTGTCTACCCGATTGCTTCTTACCCCTCCTCCTAACAGTTACCCACGAATCACTTTTAGGAGTGACTATCTCTTTGTCACTCCTGCCAATATCCTCCTCAACCTCTCGGATTATCCTGAGTTCCTCTAATTCCAGCTCCAGCTCCTTAACACGATCCTCAAGGAGCTGCAAACGGGCACACTTCCTGCAGGTATAATCAGCAGGAACACTACTGGTGTCCCTCACCTCGTACATACTACAGGAGTTGCAACGGACTGCCTGCACTGCCATCCCTGATACTTTAATTTACTTTAAGGAGAGAGAGAAAAAAAAACTTCCCACACACTTATATTATTAGGTTAGAGGAGGGGGGAGGGTGGGATACTCTACCTGTGTAGAGTATCGGGTTTCCTCTCTGGACCAATTTATAGAGACAGAGAAAAATACAACTACCGGCAGCCTCCTAGTGACGACTTTCGGTTTCTTGTTAGTTTAAATAAAAAAACGCCAAAAAACTACCCCCGCTCGCTATTTTAAACAAAGAGAAAAGTTAAAAAAGTACTTCACACTCGAACTTCACGCTTTCCCAAATCGCTGCCTCTCCGTGCTGCTCCAAGGGAACAAATAGCTAATGTTGTACCGTTGTTTAAAAAGGATAGTAGGGATAACCCTGAAAATTATAGGCCGGTGAGTTTGACGTCAGTGGTAGGGAAGCTATTGGAGAGGATTCTTAGAGATAGTATGTATAGGCACTTAGAGAGTTGCGATCTGATTAGGGATGGCTTTGTTAAGGGGAGGTCGTGCCTTTCGAGAGTAGGTGGAGAAAGTTGTGAAGAAAGCATATGGTATGCTAGCCTTTATGGGAAGGGGTATAGAGTACAAGAGCTGGCCTTTAATGTTGCAGTTGTATAAAACGTTAGTTACACCTCATTTGGAATACTGTGTGCAGTTCTGGTCGCCTTACTACCGGAAGGACGTGGAGAATCTGGAGAGAGTGCAGAGGAGGTTTACCAGGATGCTGCCTGGTATGGAAGGTCTGAGTTACGAGGAGAGGTTAGGCAAATTGGGACTGTTTTCCTTAGAAAGACGTAGACTTAGAGGAGATCTAATAGAGGTGTACAAGATTATGAGGGGTATAGATAGAGTAAACAGGGTTAAGCTTTCTCCTAGGATGGACTCAAATAGCACGAGGGGTCACGGGCGCGGGGTAAGGTATAATTTGGATGCTACAGGGAGTTTTTTCACACAGAGGGTGATGGGGGTATGGAATGCACTGCTAAGTAAAGTGGTGGAGGCAGGTACTCTGGAGTTATTTAAGAAATACTTAGATGGGCACATGAACAGAATGGGAATGGAGGGGTACAGAAAACTGATTTAAAATAGGGATCATGAGCCTTGGGAGTCCCTGGGAATTACATAATTTGTGCATGATATTGATGTATTTCTCTTTTATCCTACAGGTACTTCGGTTTAAAAAGGGGCTTGTACGCGATGGGTCGTGGGAGGGCTGCTCTTGGATTTTGAGAGTATCCTAGTGCTTCACGTCATTAGTGTATGCTTGACCTGCACCATTTAATGGGCAACACGACAGCTCAGTGACTATCGCTGTGCTGTGCAGATACATGGATTTGGGCCTGTGTCTGTGGGAGTTTGCGCATTCTCCCCGTGCTTGCATGGGTTTTCTCCGGGTGCTCTGGTTTCTTCCCACATCCCAAAAATGTGCTCTTAGGCTGTTTGGCAGAACAAATTCTCCCTAAATTGTCTCGTTAATTTGGGTTTCAATGCAGATTTCTATAAACATAGACAGGGGTCATGGGTGGAAGTGGGAACATCGGGGTGGCGGCGCGGGCTCGTTGGGCTGAAGGGCCTGTTTCCCATGCTGTTTTGTTCTTTGTTCTTTGTTTGAATACAGGCCCAATATTCTCAATCTCTCCTCATAAGCTAACCCCCCCCATCTCCTGAATCAACCTGGTGAACCTTCTTTGTACTCCCTCCAAGGCCAATATATCCTTTCGCAAATAAGGGGGCCAAAATTGCACACAATACTCCAGTTGCAGTCTCACCAGTGCCCTGTACAGTTGCAGCAAGACCTCCCTGCTTTTATATTCTATCCCCCTCATGATAAAGGCCAACATTCCATTTGCCTTCTTGATCACCTGCTGCACCTGCAGACTGGGTTTTTGAGATTTGTGCACAAGGACCCCCAGGTCCCTCTACACAGTAGCATGTTGCAATTTTTCACTGTAGTCATTTTACTATTATTTCTTCCAAAGTGGATAACCTCACATTTGCCAACACTATACTTCATCTGCCAGATCCTTGCCCACTCACTCAGTCTATCCAAATCTCTCTGCAGACTTTCCACGTCCTCCGCGCAGTTTGCTTTCCCACTCTATCAGCAAAGTTTGTTCCCCTGCACTCAGCCCCTCCTCCAGATGGTGTAAATGGTAAATGGTAAACAGTTGAGGTCCCAGCACCGATCCCTGCGCCACACCACTATTCACCAACTGCCAATCAGAAAAGAACCCATTGATTCCAACTCTCTTCCTGTTAGATAACCAATCCTCAATCCACACTAACACTTTACACCCAACTCCATGTACTTTACCTTCTGCAGCAACCTTTTGTGAGGCACCTTATCAAATGCCTTCTGGAAATCTAAAAACACCACATCCACTGGTTCCCCTCTGTCAACCGCATTCATTACATCTTCATAAAAATCCAGTAAATTTGTCAAACATGACTTTCCCTTCATGAATCCATTTGCTTGATTGAACCGTTCTTTCCAGGTATCCTGCTATTTCTTCTTTAATGATGGATTCTAGCATTTTCCCAACTATGGACATTGAGCTAACCAGCTTGTAGTTACCTGCCTTTTGTCTACTTCCTTTTTTAAACAGCAGCGTTACATTAGCTGTTTTCCAATCAGCCGGCATCTGCCCAGAGTCCAGTGAATTTTAATAAATTACTACTAAGGTATCCGCTATCATCTCTGCCATTTCTTTCAGAACCCTGGGATGCATTCCATCCGATCCTGGGGACTTGTCTACCTTTAATCCCATTAGCACTACCTCTTTAGTAATAGTGATCTTTTTAAGGACCTCATCCCCTACCATCCCACAACCATTAATGTTCAGTAAGCTATTTGTGTCCTCTACCATGAAGACTGACACAAAAAACTTGTTTAAGGCCTCAGCCATTTCCTCAACCGAATGGTTGGAATGCGAGTCTTTACAGCTGATCAAGTCTTAAAAGGTACATAGAACATAGAACATAGAACATTACAGCACAGAACAGGCCCTTCGGCCTTCGATGTTGTGCCGACCAAAATAAAAAGCAATGCCCCTCCCAACTAAACCATTCCCTTCTCTTCCATATACTTATCAATTAACCCCTTAAACGCCACCAAACTTGGCGCATCTACAACAGCTGCAGGCAGGGCATTCCACTCCCTAATCACTCTTTGAGTAAAGAACCTACCTCCGATATCCGTCCTATAACTCATACCCCTAATTTAAAGCTGTGTCCCCTCGTGCTAGCTTTCTCCATCCTAGGAAAAAGGCTATCACTGTCCACCCTCTCTAAACCTCTAATCATCTTATATGTTTCAATAAGGTCTCCTCTTAGCCGCCTCCTTTCTAACGAAAACAACCTCAAATCCCTCAGCCTCTCCTCATAAGACATGCCCTCCATACCAGGCAACATCCTGGTAACCTCCTCTGTACCCTCTCCAATGCCTCCACATCTTTCTTATAATGTGGGGACCAGAACTGCACAATACTCCAAGTGCGGCCGGACTAGAGTTTTGTACAGTTGCATCATGATGCTGCGGCTCCTAAATTCAATCCCCCTACCAATAAAAGCTAAGACTCCATATGCCTTCTTAACAACTTTATCCACTTGACTGCCTACTTTCAGGGATCTATTGACACATACACCACGATCCTTCTGTTCCTCAACACTATTAAGAGCCCTACCATTAGCCCTATACTCTACACATTTATTGTGCCTGCCAAAGTGCATTACCTCACACTTTTCACATTAAACTCCATTTGCCACCTCTCGGCCCAGCTCTGCAACTTGTCCAAGTCACTCCGTAAACTAAAACACCCCTCTTCACTATCTACCACTCCACCAACTTTAGTATCATCTGCAAATTTACTGATCCATCCCTCAATACCCTCATCCAGATCATTTATAAAAATTACAAACCGCAGGGGCCCCAAAACAGACCCCTGAGGCACACCACTCGTCACCGAACTCCACGATGAATATCTCCCATCAACCACCACCCTCTGTCTTCTATCTGCCAGTCAATTCCTAATCCAATTAGCTAAATCACCCTCTATTCCACACATCTGCATTTTCTGTAGAGACATTTTCTGTACAGACAATGTGAGTGGAAAGAGCTTTAAGCACAGGTTAGAGAGATGTGTATTGTCTCCAGACAGCACAGTAAGTGAGGTTTTGCTAACCCAGGCAAGTCATGGGGGTTACAGATAGTGTGACATGAAGCCAAGATCCCTATTAATACCGTCCTCATGTGTGCGGAACTTGGCTATCAGTCTCTGCTCAGCGGCTCTGTGCTGTTGTGTGTCATGAAGGCTGCCTTGGAGAATGCTTACCCAAAGATCAAAGGCCAAATGCCCGTGACCGCTGAAATGTTCGCCAACAGGAAGGGAAATGTTTTGCCTGGTGATTGTGGAGCGATGTTCATTCATCCGCTGTTGTAGTGCCTGCATGGTCTCCCCAATGTACCGTGCTTCAGGACATCCTTTCTTGCAATGTATTAGGTAGACAACGTTGGCCAAGTTGCAAGAATATGTACCATGTACCTGGTGGATGTCACACTATCTGTAACCCCCATGACTTGCCTGGGTTTGCAAACCCTCACTTACTGTGCTGTCTGGAGACAATACACATCTCTCTAACCTGTGCTTAATGTTCTTTCTACTCACATTGTCGGCATCTTTAAGACTTGAATAGCAGGTTAGGTGTAAAGATTCGCATTCTAATCAGTAACCTGTAAACTGTCTGTGCTGTTATATGCTCTGTCTGAGGCCAGAACTCTCCACTCACCTGACGACGGGGCAAACCCCAAAATCTTGTGAGTTTACTATCAAATAAACCTGTTGGACTTTAACCTGGTGTTGTGAGACTTCTTATTGTGTTTACCCCAGTCCAACACCAGCATCTCCACATCATGTGTATCAGGTAGACAGCATTAGCCGAGTTGCAAGAATATGTTCCGTGTACCTGGTGGATGGTGTTCTCACGTGAGATGATGGTATCCGTGTCAATGACCCAGCATGTCTTACAGAGGTTGCTGTGGCAGGGTTGTGGGGTATTGTGGTCACTGTTCTCCTGAAGGCTGGATAATTTGCTGTGGAGAATGGTTTGTTTGAGGTTATGTGGTTTTTTGAAGGCAAGAAGTCGGGGTGTGGGGATGGCCTGGCGAGATGTTTGTCTTCATCAATGTTGAAGGCTCTGGAGAAGATGTCGTAGTTTCTCTGCTCCAGGGAAATACTGGACAAGATATTTCGTACATACTCTTACAACTCGGCAGCATTATCTACCTGATACGCTGTAGGAAAGGATGTCCCAAGGCATGGTGCATTGGGGAGACCAGGCAGATGCTACAACAACAGATGAATGAACACCACTCAACAATCACCAGGCAAGACTGTTCTCTTCCTGTTGGGTTCAGTGGTCATGGGCATTCGGCCTCTGATCTTTGAGTAAACATTCTCCAAGGTGGCTTTCACAACACATGACAGTGCAGAGTTGCTGAGCAGAGATTGATAGCCAAGTTCCGCACACATGAGGACAGCCTCAACTGCAATCTTGGGTTCATGTCACACTATCTGTATCTTGTCTGGGCTTGTAAAATGTCAGTAATTGTTCTGGCTGAAGACAATACACATCTCTTTAACCTGTGCTTATCCTGTCTCCATTCACATTGTCTGTATCTTTAAGACTTGATTACCTGTAAAAACACACATTCCAACCATTATTTTGTAAATTGAGTTTGTGCCTTTATATACCCTGTTTGTGAACAGAACTCCCACTTATCTGACAAAGCGCCCCGAAAGCGAGTGGCTTCTGCTACCAAATAAACCTCTTGGACTTTAGCCTGATGTTGTGAATCTATAGTGTGCAGGTAAACACTATACTTCCTGTGTATCTATCAGTGCAGCTCTAATAAGAGTGAAGAACCACAATACCACCCAGGACAAAGCCACCTGCTTGATTCGTATCCCATCCTCCAGCATCTTAAGCAGGCACTCCCTCCACTACAAGATGCACTGCAGCAACTCACCAAGGTTCCATCCACAGCACCATGTGGACAAGGGCCTGTTTCTGTGCTGTAAACCTCTATGATTCTCTGACCAACTGAACCCACAACCACAATGAGCTAGTATGACAAGAACAGCAGATACATCGAAACACCAGCATCTGCAGTTTTCTCTGAAAGTCATACACCATCCTGACTTGGAAACATAGAACATAGAACATTACAGTGCAGAACAGGCCCTTCGGCCTTCGATGTTGCGCCGACCAATATAAAAAGCAATGACCCTCCAAACTAAACCATTCCCTTCTCTTCCATATACTTATCAACTAACCCCTTAAATGCCACCAAACTTGGCACATCTACAACTGCCGCAGGCAGGGCATTTCATTCCCTAACCACCCTTTGGGTAAAGAACCTACCTCTGATATCTGTCCTATAACTATCACCCCTTAATTTAAAGCTGTGTCCCCTCGTGCTAGCTTTCTCCATCCTAGGAAAAAGGCATCACTGTCCACCCTATCTAAACCTCTAATCATCTTATATGTTTCAATAAGGTCTCCTCTTAGCCGCCTCCTTTCTAACGAAAACAACCTCAAATCCCTCAGCCTCTCTTCATAAGACCCTGCCCTCCATACCAGGCAACATCCTGGTAAACCTCCTCTGTACCCTCTCCAACGCCTCCACATCTTTCTTATAACGTGGGGACCAGAACTGCACACAATACTCCAAGTGCGGCCGCACTAGAGTTTTGTACAGTTGCAAAATGACGTTGCGGCTCCGAAATTCAATCCCCCTACCAATAAAAGCTAAGACTCCATATGCCTTCTTAACAACCTTCTCGACTTGACTGCCTACTTTCAGGGATCTATGCACATACACACCAAGATCCCTCTGTTCATCAAGACTACTAAGAATCCCACCATTAGCCCTATACTCTACACATTTATTATTCCTGCCAAAGTGCATTACCTCACACTTTTCCACATTAAACTCCATTTTCCACCTCTTGGCCCAGCTCTGCAACTTGTCCAAGTCACTCTGCAAACTATAACACCCCTCTTTACTATCTACCACTCCACCGACTTTAGTGTCATCTGCAAATTTACTAATCCATCCTTCAATACCCTAATCCAGATCATTTATAAAAATTACAAACAGCAGGGGCCCCAAAACAGACCCCTGAGGTACACCACTTGTCACCGAACTCCACGATGAATATCTCCCATCAACCACCACCTCTGTCTTCTATCTGCTAGCCAATTCCTAATCCAATTAGCTAAATCACCCTCTATCCCATACATCTGCATTTTCTGCAGAAGTCTTCCATGGGCCACCTTATCTAACGCCTTACTAAAGTCCATATATACCACATCAACCGCCTTACCCCCATCCACCTCTTTGGTCACTTTTCAAAAAACTCAATAAGGTTAGTAAGGCATGACCTACCCTTCACAAAACCATGCTGACTATCCCCAATCAATTCATTTCTCTCTAAAATAACTATAAATCCTATCCCTAATAATTCTCTCCAATACTTTGCCCATAACAGAAGTAAGACTCACTGGCCTATAATTCCCTGGAAGGTCTCTCTTCCCCTTCTTGAACAATGGGACCACATTCGCTATCCTCCAGTCTTCCGGAACTATACCTGTAACCAACGACGACCTGAAGATCAGAGCCAGAGGCTCTGCAATCGCCTCTCTTGCCTCCCAGAGAATCCTAGGGTAAATCCCGTCCGGCCCAGGGGACTTATCTACCTTCAAACCCTCAAGAATATCTAGCACATCCTCCCTATCTACTTCAATACTTTCCAGTTTGCAACCCTGTACCTCAGTGTTCTCCACAACTACATTTACATCTCTCTGCGTGAATACCGAAGAGAAATATCACCTCATAGTTAATGAGTCAAAATCCTGAGACTCCCTCCCTAGCAGCACTGTAGGTGTAACTGCACTACGTGGATTGCAGAGGTTCAAAATGGGATTTATTGATTGACAATTAATGATGGCCTAGTCAGCGATACCACTTCCCATGGCTAAATGCTAACAAAAGAATCCAAATCATAGTACCAAAGCATTTCAAACCTTTTGTCAAATAGGACAAAATTTGCAGGGATACAAAATTCACTCCTGCATGAGTACAAGTCATACTACACAAACACCAAACAACAGTCCAGGAACATGAAATGTTATCTTACAAAAACGCTAAATATACTTCCCCATCAATACAAAACATAGCTTCTTCTGAACGTAAAAGACAGTTCACCAGAGACACAACATGTATCACTGATGCACTGAAGAAAAGTACAAGAGGCTTCAAATCTCACAAATCTATTGAGAGTTCACACCTACTACACACATTCACTTCTGAGTCACAAATGCTACAAATGCTGTTAATTACTGTACCTCATCACAGCAACAGTGGAGTTCCTGACTTGTTACATAAAATACACAGATTGCATTTATATAAAACACTTCACAGCCTCCGAATAAATCAAAATGCTTCTCTACTGGTGAGTTACTTTTGAAGTGTACTTGCAGTTATTATGCTGTGGATCACAGTGTAATGTTTCTATATGGCAAAGCGTCAAATAAACAACAAAGGTCTGATTGTATTTTGAGGATTTTGTTTTGGACTGTGGGAGAATTCAATGTTTTTAGGTAGAACCAATCCATTTACACCCTTTCTGAACAGAGGGACAGGGAACTCAGTTTAGCATCTCCTACAAAAGCTGCTCCCTCTGACTGCAGCACTCCAACTGGCGTGCCATCTTGGATAACATTTTCAAACCCGAGAGTGTGGATTGAATGTACAACCTCCTGCCCTAGCGGTAACGATGATACCGCTGAACCAAGCCACACTGTCCAAGCAGATGGAACTCACAGAGAGTGATAATACACCATATGTCTCGGCATGTATGAAGATAAAGGTGAGATACAGCAGACATCAATGAACTCAAAAATGGGGACCTACAAAATCAGATCAGGTGGATCAGACATTCAATTCCACCTTTAGACTTGTTTACGCACAATGAGAAAAAAACTAGCTCATCTGTATAGTCCAAAAATCTCTTCTGCAATCTATAGATAATTCATTTTTGCTTTGACTGGTTTGTAATAGTCATATAAATATCACTGCATGTCAGACTGAACGTGCTGCAAACTGGAATAGTTTCTCACGGTCACCTTGCGATGACATGAGGTCAGTATTAAGGTATAATCGAAAACTGTCTTCCCCATTACTGTTTTAAAAAGGTTTGAATTTCCAAGATTACTAACATCATTCCGAAAACCAAAACTGCACTCGGTATCACTGAGATACTGACACCAGGAATCTCAAATCTTTCTTCTCATTAAATTTCACTGATTAGATGAAGAATTTTCCCTACACTTCCTCATCACCATAAACAAATAAAATTCCCTCACTCAGATTTGAACATCTGCAAAGATAACGAGTAGACAATAAAATATTCTGCAGTCCTCTGAGAAATCCCAGGAGCCTTTCCATTTCACAAGCTTTCTGCTTGAATGGATTAAGGAAACCATTTCAGGATTTGCCAGGACTGAATTTTGGGGGGTTTATGGAAACAAAGTGAGACCATTATTAAAGACATTGCATTTCTCCTCATCCAAGGCTGTGCTTCAAAACCAAGAGAAAATCACCTTAATCTTCAAATTCAGCGGCCTATAATTCTTGTCAAAGAACACAGGCCTCCTTACATCCTACATTAACATACAATCACTGCTAACTATCGTGAAGTAAAATAAAGAATCTCATAGAATGGGAGCACTCTCATTCAAAGAGGTTTCTCAATTAAAATTAGCATTAAATATTTCTCATTACATATTTTCCTCAACAGGTTAACATATTTTTTGTATGAATGAAATATTCATCTGTTCTACATTTCTTTAGAAATAAGCAATGGGAATGAGTTTCTGCTATTCCACAGGAGAGAACATATCAACACTCCTATTCTCCATCGTTTTCCAGGAATCTATCCTGTTATTGTAATGATATAATATCTTGGCCTTACTTACTGTACAAGACACGAGGCATCAATCACTCACAAGGGATTGGGTAAACATACTGGTGGTTTATTTAGTAAGACTAGGCACATGAGACTAGTGATATGTAGGTCTCATGCCTGACGGTTCAACTCCAGCGTCGGCTCACTGTCTGTGTGCGTTGTATGTTCTCCTCGAGGCACTGGTTAGCTACACATATCGTGAACAATCACACCAGCTGCTTAACCAGTGACCGAGTTTCCATCACCCACGCTGAGGGCCTTGTGTTCCTCAACTGTGAGCACTCATGGGAGGATTGCATTTTAAACCAATGGAATACATCCAAGATTATTCCAGAAGATATGCTGTCAACAGGAATTATTTCAGCTGTAGAAATATTAATGATTCCTTTGGTCAGTAACAGAGTATCACAGATAGCCAAATCCTAGCTTGATTAAAAAACTCAAAGCTCATCATTTGATCAAGGTTATGAAATAAAGAGCCTTTAAAATAAAGATCTTTTATAAACTGTCCCTTTCAACAAAATTGTTATCATTAAAGTAATTAAAACCAATTAAATTACCCTAATAATAACTAGAATCAATGAGCTAAAAGTCACATAACTTGACATGAATGGTGTCACAAGAAGGTTGTCATTAACACTGCAATGGAGTTCCTGTGAAAATCCCCTAGTCACCACACTCCAGTGCCTGTTTAGGGAGAACTTAGCATAGCCAGTGCACCTAATCAGCACATCTTTCAGACTGTGGAAAGAAACTGGAGAATCTGGAGGAAACCCACGCAGGCACAGGGAGAATGTGCAGGCTCTGCGCAGACAGTGACCCAAGCCGGGAATCAAGCCGAGGTCCCTGGCACTGTGAGCTATTAATGCTGACCACTATGCAGCATGACATTCACTAAAGAGGATAAAGCAAGGCTTTAGGGAAGAGCCCTTTGTTTATCATATTCCAGTTGAAGGATACCTGTTGCAACAAGGAAGTGATGGCAAGGAAGTGATGGCAGCATAATCATTTGTTGTAAGTTATAAGTTTTGTTTTCGGATTTAATAAGTATTCCTTTTTATATCTCAGGCTATTTATAGTTAGGATGTTCCTAGTTAGAAGGAAGGTGATGAATTGATTTTAATTACAGAGGCAAATGAATACATTAATTTACGTTATAGAACATAGAACACTACAGCACAAACAGGCCCTTCGGCCCACAAGTTGTGCCGAACACCTCAAAACCTACCCAGCCATAGACCTATCTATAACCCCCAATCCCATTGGATCCCATATACTCATCCAGAAGTCTTTTAAAAGACCCCAGCGAGTTCGCCTCGACCACCACCGACGGCAGCCGATTCCATTCACTCACCACCCTCTGAGTGAAAAACTTTCCCCTAGCATCCCCTCTGTACTTGCTTCCCTGCACCTTAAATCTGTGCCCTCTCGTCGCGACCATTTCAGCCCTGGGAAATAGTCTCTGAGAGTCCACCCTATCTATTCCTCTCAACATCTTGTAAACCTCTATCAGGTCGCCTCTCAACCTTCATCTCTCCAGGGAGAACAGTCCCAGCTCCCTCAACCTGTCTTCATAAGGCATGCCTCCCAATCCAGGCAACATCCTTGTAAATCTCCTCTGCACCCTTTCAATAGCTTCCACGTCCTTCCTATAGTGAGGCGACCAGAACTGCGCACAGTACTCCAAGTGTGGTCTGACAAGGGTCCTATAAAGCTGCAGCATTACCTCCTGACTCCTGAACTCAATCCCTCGATGAATGAAGGCCAGTACACCGTAAGCTTTCTTAACCACATCCTCCACCTGGGAGGCCGATTTGAGAGTCTTATGGACCCGGACCCCAAGATCCCTCTGCTCTTCCACACAGCTAAGACTCCTACCTTTGATAGTGTACTCATTCATCCCGTTGGATCTGCCAAAATGGACCACAACACATTTATCCACGTTGAAGTCCATCTGCCACTTCTCCGCCCAGTCTTGCATCCTGTCGATGTCATGCTGCAACTTCTGACATCCCTCCAGACCATCCACAACACCACCGACCTTCGTGTCATCGGCGAACTTACTCACCCATCCCTCCACTTCCTCATCCAGGTCATTTATGAAAATGACAAACAGCAAGGGTCCTAGAACAGATCCCGGGGGCACTCCACTGGTGACCGACCTCCATGCAGAAAAAGAGCCATCCACAACCACCCTCTGCCTTCTGCAGGCAAGCCAGTTCTGGATCCACAAGGCCAAAGCCCCTTGGATCCCATGGCCTCTCACCTTCTCAAGAAGTCTTGCATGTGGGACCTTGTCAAATGCCTTGCTGAAGTCCATGTACACCACGTCCACTGCTCTTCCTTCGTCAATGTGTTCAGTCACATTTTCGAAGAACTCAATTAAGCTCGTAAGGCACGACCTGCCTTTTACAAAACCATGCTGACTATTTCTAATCAACCTAAACTTCTCCAAATGCTCGTAAATCTTGTCCCTCAGAAGCCTCTCCATCAGCTTACCAACCACTGAGGTCAGACTCACCGGTCGGTAATTTCCAGGACTATCCCTGTTCCCTTTCTTGAAAATAGGGACCACATCCGCAATCCTCCAATCCTCCGGAACCTCTCCCGTCTCCATCGATGACGCAAAGATCATCGCCAGGGGCTCTGCAATGACATCCCTCACCTCCCACAATAACCTGGGGTACATCCCATCTGGTCCCAGAGACTTGTCTATCTTGATAGCATTTAAAAGTTCTAACACATCCGCTTCCTTAATATCTACATACTCAATCTTTTCAGTCTGCCGCAAACTTGTAGTGCATCCTCCCAGATCACTTTCCACCGTGAATACTGAGGCAAAGTACTCATTAAGCACCTCTGCCATTTCTTCCGGTTCCATACAGACTTTTCCCCCTTCACCTTTTATAGGTCCTATCCCTTCTCTTCTCATCCTTTTACTTTTCACATATTTGTAGAAGGCCTTGGGATTCTCCTTAATCCTACCAGCCAAGGCCTTCTCATGACCCTTCTGGCTCTCCTAATTTCCTTTTTAAGCTCTCTTCTATAAGCCTTATACTTCTCTAGATCCCCAACATCTCCTAGCTCTTTGAACCTTTTATACACCTTTCTTTTCTTCTTGACTATGTTCACCACAGCCTTCGTGCACCACGGTTCCCGCGTCTACCAAAACCTCCTTGTCTCACCGGAACGTTGTCGTGCAAAGCTCCAGACAAGCATTCCTTGAATATCTGCCACCTTCCTTCTGTGCTTTTTCCCAAGAACACCTCCTTCCAGTTTATTCGCCCCAACATCTGCCTGATGTCTTCATATTTCCCCTTATTCCAGACAAACACCTTCCTAGCCTGCCTGATCCTATCCTTTTCCAATGCAAGGGTGAAGGAGATAGAATTATGATCTCCATCCCCAAGATGCTCTCCTACCGAGAGATCCATCACCTGTCCTGGTTCATTAGCTAGTACCAGGTCCAGTACAGCCTCTCCTCTTGTAGGCTTGTCCACGTGCTGTGTCAGGAAACCCTCCTGAACACACCTAACAAACTCCTCCCCATCCAAACCCCTTACCCTTGGGATATTCCAGTCGATGTTTGGGAAATTGAAGTCTCCCATCACAACAACTCTGTTATTTCTACATCTCTCCAGTATCTGTTTCCCTATCTGCACCTCAACTTCCCTGTCACTATTGGGCGGCCTATAGAATACACCCAGCAATGTCACCGACCCTTTGCTATTCCTAACTTCCACCCACAGAGACTCCGTAGACATTCCCTCCTCGGTATCCACCTTCTCTGCAGCCATGACACTGTCCCTGATCAACAGTGCCACTCCACCACCTCTTTTGCCTCCCTCCCTGTCCTTCCTGAAGGATCTGAATCCCGGGACCTGTAGTACCCAGTCCTGTCCCTGAGACATCCAAGTCTCTGTAATGGCCACCACATCACAATCCCAAGCAGCAATCCACGCCCTAAGTTCATCCACCTTATTTACTACACTCCTGGCATTAAAATAGACACACCTCAGCCCCTCAGACTGGACATTTCCCTTCTCCCCCACTCGTCTAACCTGCCTCTCATCCTGCCTAGAGTCCTTCCCTACCTGGGAGCTAACTTCCTTGCTCCCAGTCTCCACATCACTATTCCCTCCCCCTAACCTTTCTAGTTTAAAGTCCCCCCAGTAGCCCTAGCCAGTCTTCCCGCTAAGTTATAACCCAGTATTGATTCATATTTTTTTGAATAGTCTCCTTTTTAAAATTTGCGATATGAAGATGCTTGTGGCTTTAGGACTTGTTCAAACTTAAAGAAGGTAAAATGAATGACTGGTAAATTAGGCTTTCTATATTTTAAAACACTTCGCAAAATGCTGAAGTTCTTACTTGGGATCCAGGGCATTACACATAACGGCACAGAATACAAAAGCTACAGAGTTAGACTGAACTCAATATACTGATTCAATGTCAACTAGAGCATTGTGTTTAATTCTGGACAACACAGTTTTTCAGAAAAATATGAAGCCATTGGTAAGGATGGAATGAAG
The DNA here is from genome assembly GCA_024679065.1 of Sphyrna mokarran. Taxonomy (NCBI): domain Eukaryota; kingdom Metazoa; phylum Chordata; class Chondrichthyes; order Carcharhiniformes; family Carcharhinidae; genus Sphyrna; species Sphyrna mokarran. The sequence goes on along the minus strand of JAGIQG010000028.1, from coordinate 40,062,810 downwards.
ATTGATGAGAATGTGTCCCCTGATGAGAGACTTCAGCGATGAGGGTACTTTGATGGAGCAGCTATCTATGGAGAACAGAATGTTGAGAAGAGATTTGTTGAAGATATTCAAAATCTTGGAGTGAGCAGATAGGGAGAAACTGTTTCCATTAGCAGAACAGTTGAGAATTAGAGAACAAAGGAAATTAGATGACCCGAGGAAATCATTTTTAGGCAGCAAGTGGATATTCCTGAAAGGCGCTGTATGGAATAGCAGCCGGTGGAGAATCATAGAATCCTACAATGCAAAGGAGGCCATTTGGCCCATCAAGGCTGCACTGATCACAATCCCATCCAGGCCGCATCCTCATAACCCCATGCATTTACCCTGGCTAATCCACCGACACTAAGGAGCAATTTAGCACGGTCAATCCACTTAACCCACACATCTTTGGACTGTGGGAGCAAACCAAAACACCCAAAGGAAACCCACGCAGACACAGAGAGAATGTGCAACTCCACACAGACAGTGACCTAAGCCAGGAATTGAATCCAGATCCCTGGCGCTGTGAGGCAGCAGTGCTAACCACTGTGCCATCATGCTGCCCACAGCCAATCATATATTTCAGAACAGAATTAGATAACTATCTGAAGAGAAACAGTTTGTAAGACTATTTCCTAAGGTTGATGGTGGGGTAGGGCAGGGAAGGGTACTAGGCGAGTTGCTCCAGCAGAGAGCCAGCATTGACATGATGGGCTGACTATCCTCTTTCTGTGCTATAACTATTCCAATTGTGTAAGTAGCACAGAGAATTACAAACTGGTTGCTGTGCTGCTCCAATCTACAGCAGTAGTTAAATATACTTTACTGTTAAGTCTTTGTAAAGCAATTTACATATTGCTGTACAACACAGAAGGAGACCATTCTGCTGTGCCGGTTTTTCAAAGAGTTATTCATTAGACTTGTGAGAAAAGTTATAGCTCACAGAATAAAAAGGGACAGTAGCAACGTGGATGCAAAATTGACCGTGTAATAGGAAGCAGAGAGTAATGGTCAGTGGTTCTTTTTGGGCTGGAGGAAAGTTTGTAGTGGTTCAATATGAGGGCCCTCAAGTGGATAGAGCCATGAAGAAAGCCTATAGTGTGTTAGTGTTTATTAACAGGGGGTTGAGTTTCAGAGCCGAGGGGTTCTGCTGCAACTGTACAGGCCCTTGGTGAGACTGCACTTGGAATATTGTGTTCAGTTCTGGTCACCTCACTATAAGAAGGATGTGGAAGCATTGGAGAGAGCGCAGAGGAGATTTACGAAGATGCTGCCTGGTTTGGAGGGTAGGTCTTATGAGGAAAGGTTGAGGGAGCTGGGGCTTTTCTCTTTAGAGCGGAGGAGGATGAGAGGCAACTTAATAGAGGTTTATAAGATGATGAGGGGGATTGATAGAGTGGACGTGCGGAGAATATTTCTTCAGTGGATGTAGCTGTTACTAGGGGGCATAACTAGGGGATCATTTTTATAAATGATCTGGATGAGGGTTTTGAGGGATGGATCAGTAAATTTGCAGATGACACTAAAGTCGGTGGAGTGGTAGATAGTGAAGAGGGGTGTTATAGTGTACAGAGTGACTTGGACAAGTTGCAGAGCTGGGCCGAGAGGTGGCAAATGGAGTTTAATGTGGAAAAGTGTGAGGTAATGCACTTTGGCAGGAACAATAAATGTGTAGGAGTATAGGGCTAATGGTAGGGCTCTTAATAGTGTTGAGGAACAGAAGGATCTTGGTGTATGTGTCAATAGATCCCTGAAAGTAGGCAGTCAAGTGGATAAGTTGTTAAGAAGGCATATGGAGTCTTAGCTTTTATTGGTAGGGGGATTGAATTTAGGAGCCGCAGCATCATGTTGCAACTGTACAAAACTCTAGTGCGGCCGCACTTGGAGTATTGTGTGCAGTTCTGGCCCCCACATTATAAGAAAGATGTGGAGGCATTGGAGAGGGTACAGAGGAGGTTTACCAGGATGTTGCCTGGTATGGAGGGCAGGTCATATGAGGAGAGGCTGAGGGATTTGAGGTTGTTTTCGTTATAAAGGAGGCGGCTAAGAGGGGACCTGATCGAAACATATAAGATGATTAGAGGTTTAGATAGGGTGGACAGTGATAGCCTTTTTCCTAGGATGGAGAAAGCTAGCACGAGGGGACACAGCTTAAAATTAAGGGGTGATAGTTATAGGACGGATATCAGAGGTAGGTTCTTTACCCAAAGGGTGGTTCGGGAGTGGAATGCCCTGCCTGCAGCAGTTGTAGATGCGCCAGTTTGGTGGCGTTTAAGAGGTTAGTTGATAAGTATATGGAAGAGAAGGGAATGGTTTAGTTTGGAGGGGCATTGCTTTTTATTTTGGTCAGCACAACATCGAAGGCCGAAGGGCCTGTTCTGTGCTGTAATGTTCTATGTTCTATGTTCTATGTTCTATAACTATAAGGTTCATGGTGGGAGATATAGGAGGGATGTCCGAGGTAGATTCTTTACTCAGAGAGTGGTTGGCGTGTGGAATAGACTACCTGCTGTGATAGTGGAGTCGGACACTTTAGGAACTTTCAAGCTGTTATTAGATAGGCAGATGGAGCACACCAGAATGGTAGGGAGTGAGATAGTTTGATCTTAGATTTAGACATTGTTCGGCATAACATAGCATTGGAACAGTATAGGTTAGAGGGTCATAAAATTGGTTCCATTGGTCGGCGCAACATCGAGGGTCGAAGGGCCTGTACTGAGCTGTACTATTCTATGTTCTATGTTCTACGACCCTTGCTTTTTCTGACAAATATTAACGATTATTAATAATTAAGGAGTTGGAGTTGAAGTTGTACAAGACATTAGTGAGGTCACACTTGGAATACTGTGTACACTTCTGGTCACCCTACTATAGAAAGGATATTGTTAAACTGGATAGAGTGCAGAGGAGATTTACTAGGATGTTACCGGGACTTGATGGTTTTAGTTATAAGGAGAGGCTGGATAGAATTTTTACACTGGAGACTTAGGGTGATTTGATAGTAGTCTACAAAATAATGAGGGGCACAGATCAGTTAGATAGGCAATATCTTTTCCCACAGGTAGGGGAGTCTTAAACTAGAGGGCGTAGGTTTAAGGTCAGAGGGGAGAGATACAAAAGTGTCCAAAGAGGAAATTTTTTCCCACAGAGGGTGATGAGTGTCTGGAGTAAGCTGCCAGATGTAGTAGTAGTGGTGGGTACAATTTTGTCTTTTAAAAAGCATTTCGACAGTTACATGTATAGAAGGCCAAATGTAGCTTAGTTGTTACAAAAAGGGCGGCATAGACAAGTTGAACTTAGAGCGTTGCGATCTGATTAGGGATACACAGCATGGATTTGTTAAGGGGAGGTCGTGCCTTACGAGTCTGGTAGAATGTTTTGACGAGGTGACGAAAATGGTGGACGAACGGCGAGCCGTTGAAGTCGTCTATATGGATTTCAGTAAGGCGTTTGACAAAGTCCCTCATGGGAGGTTAGTTGAAAACGTCAAGGCTAATGGGATACAAGGACAGGTAGCTAGATGGATAAGTAACTGACTTGGTAATAGGAGACAGAGAGTAATAGTGGAAGAGTGTTTCTCTAGCTGGAGGTCGGTCACTAGTGGTGTGCCACAGGGCTCGGTACTGGGACCTCTTCTATTTGTAATATATATAAATGGCTTGGAAGAGGGAGTAAGTGGAGTGATCAGCAAGTTTGCAGACGATACAAAGATGGCTGGACTTGCGGATAGTGAGGAGCATTGTCAGGCGATGCAGCAGGACATAGATAGGCTGGTAGCTTGGGCAGATAGATGGCAGATGGAATTCAATGCTGATAAATGTGAGGTGATGCATTTCGGGAGAAAGAATGTAGGGGGGAGGTATATGATAAAGGGTAGACCTATTAAGAGTATAGAAACGCAGAGGGACCTGGGGGTGCAGGTGAACAAGTCTCTGAAGGTGGCAGAGCAAGTGGAGAAGGTTGTGGAGAAAGCATATGGTATGTTAGCTTTTATAGGAAGGGGTATAGAGTACAAGAGCTGGCCTTCAATGTTGCAGTTGTATAAAACGTTGGTTAGACCTCATTTGGAATACTGCGTCCAGTTCTGGTCGCCTTACTACCGGAAGGACGTGGAGAGTCTGGAGAGAGTGCAGAGGAGGTTTACCAGGATGCTGCCTGGTATGGAAGGTCTGAGTTACAAGGAAAAGTTAGGCAATTTTGGGCTCTTTTCTCTAGAAAGACGGAGACTGAGAGGAGATCTAATAGAGGGATACAGGATTATGAAGGGGATAGATAGAGTAAACAGTGTCAAGCTTTTTCCTAGGTTGGAACCAAATAGCACGAGGGGTTTCGGGCTTAGGGTGAGGGGGGGTAAGGTATAATTTGGATGCTAGAGGGAGTTTTTCCACACAGATGGTGATGGGGGTATGGAATGCGCTGCCAAATAAAGTGGTGGAGGCAGGTACTCTGGAGGTATTTAAGAAATACTTAGATGGGCACATGAACAGAATGGGAATGGAGGGGTATAGAAAACTGATTTAAAATAGGGTTCATGAGCCTTGGGAGTCCCTGGGAATTGCATAAGTTGTGCATGATATTGACGTATTTCTCTTTTATCCTACAGATACTTTGGTCCATCTTGTTGTCCATCAAGGGGCATACACGCGATGGGTCGTGAGAGGGCTGCTCTTGGATGTTTTTGAGAGTATCTTAGTGCTTCACGTCATTAGTGTACGCTTGACCTGGACCATTTGATGGGCAACACGACAGCTCAGTGACTATCGCTGTGCTGTGCAGATACATGGATTTTGGCCTGTGTCTGTGGGAGTTTGTGCATTCTCCCCGTGCTTACATGGGTTTTCTCCGGGAGCTCCGGTTTCCTCCCACATCCCAAAGATGTGCTCTTAGGCTAATTGGCAGAACAAATTCTCCCTAAGTTGTCTCCTCAGGTTCCAATGCAGATTTCCGTAAACATAGACAGGGGTCATGGGTGGAAGTGGGAACGTTAAAATGGCGGCGTGGGCTCGTTGGGCCGAAGGGCCTGTTTCCCGTGCTGTGTTGTTCTTTGGGCCGAAGGGCCAGTTTCCATCCTGTAAACCTGTAATCCAGATCTTGGTGTGCAGGACAGTTTCAATATTTGTGATTGATCCAAAATTTGGAAGCGTTGTAAACTGTGAGGAGGAGGCCGATACAATCTAATGGGCTGGAAGATAATGGCGTGTATTATTGCGAGCAGCAATGCAGCCCTCCCCAATGCATTCTGTGCTCGTTTTGAGTCAGATGTCAGCGAGAACATGCCATCCACCGTGAAAGTCTTGATTGAACCAGATCCCGGGTCACCATCGCAGACATCAAATCAGCCTCCTCCAAAGTGTACTCGTGGAAAGCGAATGGCCCAGGTGGGGTATCTGGATGGGCACTCAGATCCTGACCAGCTGGCGGGGATATTCACAGACCATCTTTAACCTCTCTTTACAGCAATCTGAATTCCCTACCTGCTTCACGAAGACAAAAATCATCCCGGTACAAATAAAAATCCAGGCAGTGTGCCTTAATAATAATTGTCCAGTGACTCTGACATCTATTATTATAGAACATAGAACAATACAGCACAAACAGGCCCTTTGGCCCACGAGTTGCGCCGATCACATCTTCCAATCCACAGACGTATCTATAACCCCCTATCCTATTCTTTTCCATATACTCATCCAGAAGTCTCTTAAAAGACCCCAGTGAGTTTGCCTCAACAACCTCCGATGGCAGTCGGTTCCATTCACTCGCCACCCTCTGAGTGAAAAACCTACCCCTGACATCTCCTTTGTATTTGCTTCCCTGAACCTTAAATCTGTGTCCTCTCACAGATCCCCCAGTAGCCCTAGCTAGTCTGCCAGTGCAAGAGGGGATAGTACAGTGGCGTAGTGGTCAGCATTGCTGTCTCACAGCACCATGGCCCCAGATTTGATTCCGGGCTCGGGTCACTGTCTGTGTGGAGTTTGCATGTTCTCCACATGTCTGCATGGGTTTCCTCCACGTGCTCCAGTTTGCTCCCACATTCTGAAAGACGTGCTGGTTTTGTATATTAACCCGAACAGGGACCAGAATGTGGGTGACTAGGGGAATTCCACAGTAACTTCATTGCAGTGTTAATGTAAGCCTTATTTGTGACTAATGATAAATAAACTTTAAACACGATGGGCAGAATGGCCACTTCCTGCACTGTGACAATGCCACTTGCTCTTTCCCCATATTGTGTAAATCCCTTTCCAGGTACATTACCGCTTCACACAACCTTTCAGGCAGTGCATTGCTGATCAGAACCACTCAGCAAGAAGTCAGTTCTCCTCAATTCTTCCTGATCTTTTACCAATTACCTTAAATCAGTATCCTCCACTAACCAATCCTGCAGCCACTAAAACACTGTTTCTCAATTTACTCTGTCAGAACCTTTGTAACTGTATCTGCCTGTTTAGCTTTCTTTCCTTTGAAACGGTGATTTATAATAAAGAGCTGAGTGACGTTTACACCAGTGTTCTCCTATCAAAGGAAAACTATCAATGAATAAATAAACTGCAGTTTACCTGATATTCTGATTCATAGCATTGAACAAAGTGACATTTTTGTTATTGGGGTAGATTTTGGAGAGCAGAAAGCAAGCTGTCTTTTGCAGCATTCAGTAGTTTTAAAATAAAGTTATTTATTAGTCACAAGTAGGTTAACATTCACATTGCAATAAAGTTACTATGAAAGTCCCCTAGATTTGGATTGGAACCAACAATCTGATCTAAGATGGGTTGATTCCATGGTGGATTGCACTGGGAAGCTGCAGAGGCATCACTGTCCAAGACAAGAAGAGTGATTGACAGAACATGATGATGATAAAGTTTGACCTGGACTCGAATCGTCAGCTCTTTTCTCTCCCTACAGATTCTGCCAGACCTGCTGAGATTTTCCAGTGTTTTCTCTTCTGGAGAAGATGAAGGGTTGGGTCTTATTGATTGTAAGACATTAGTCACAATGGAGTCACTTTGACTTTCACAACAGACTTCTGATTGCAAGACAACAGGAATTCAGCTCAGGTGCAACAACTGTCTCAGGTGTTCAGAATCCCCTCAGAAGAATCCCATCAGATCTCTGGATCCCTGCTGACTCTCTGTAAAGCAATCCAGTCACTCCCATTCCCTTTTTCTCCCATTACCTTGTGTAAGTTCATTTACCTCAAACAGTGACCCAGTTTTCTTTTGAAAACCTTGCTCAAAATTTTAAATGATATATCCGTTGTTCCTTGTATCATCAACTATTGGGAACAGCTTTTTATACCTTATCTGAACCTGTCATAATCTCTATCAAATCTCCTCACAGTCTCCTTTGCTCCAAGGAGCTTCTCCAATTAAGGACTCTTAATAGTGTTGAAGAACAGAGGGATCTTGGTGTATGTGTGCATAGATCCCTGAAAGTTGGCAATCAAGTTTCTTTACCCAAAGGGTGGTTCGGGAGTGGAATGCCCTGCCTGCAGCAGTTGTGGATGTGCCAAGTTTGGTGGCGTTTGAGAGGTTAGTTGATAAGTATATGGACGAGAAGGGAATGGTTTAGTTTGGAGGGGCATTACTTTTTATATTGGTCGGCGCAACATCGAAGGCCGAAGGGCCTGTTCTGTGCTGTAGTGTTCTATGTTCTATGTTCTATGTAAGTCGATAAGGTTGTTAAGAAGGCATACAGAGTCTTAGCTTTTATTGGTAGGGGGATTGAATTTCGGAGCCGCAACGTCATGTTGCAACTGCACAAAACTCTAGTGCAGCCGCACTTGGAGTATTGTGTGCAGTTCTGGTCCCCTCATTATAAGAAAGATGTGGAGGCATTGGAGACGGTACAGAGGAGGTTTACCAGGATGTTGCCAGGTATGGAGGGCAGGTCTTATGAGGAGAGGCTGAGGGATTTGAGGTTGTTTTCGTTAGAAAGAAGGCGGCCAAGAGGAGACCTTATTGAAACATATAAGATGATTAGAGGTTTAGATAGGGTGGACAGTGATAGCCTTTTTCCTAGGATGGAGAAAGCTAGCATGAGGGGACGTAGCTTTAAATTAAGGGGTGGTAGTTATAGGACGGATGTCAGAGGTAGGTTCTTTACCCAGAAGGTGGTAAGGGTATGGAATGCCCTGCCTGCTGCAGTTGTAGATGCGCCAAGTTTGGTGGCGTTTAAGAGTTAGTAGATAAGTTTATGGATGAAAAGGGAATGGTTTAGGTTAGAGGGTCATTGCTTTTTCTTAATTGGTCGGCGCAACATCGAAGGCCGAAGGGCCTGTTCTGCGCTGTAATGTTCTATGTTCTATGTTCTAATTTAACCTTGTAGCTAACCATCCTTAATATCCATACAACTATTAAAAAGTTACAGCGCAGAAGAAAGCCATTTGGAATATATGAGCCAATTTCTGGGAATGTACTGGGAACATGTGAGGAGAGTCCATAGAAAAGTTACAGCACAGAAGATGGCCATTTGACCTATCATGTCCATGATAGTCCGAGGACACTCAGATATCCTTTGTAAGCCCACTTCCTGAATTCGGCCCCTAACCCTGTAGTTTACAGCACTCAAGGTGCAGATCCAGGTCATTTTTTTTAAAACTACCAACTCGAGCAGTGAACTCCAGACACCACCCTCTGCATAAACAGGTTGTTCCTCAGCTCCCCTTTCCATCTACTGCTACTTATCTTGAATAAATGTCCCCTGGTTCTAAAATTCTCCACAAAGGGAAACAATCTTTTCTCCTCATAATTTTGTCCACCTGTGTCAAGTCAGTTTGTTCTGAGGAAAATCTCTCCTCATAGTTACACTTTCCTGATCTTGGCAACATTCTTGTAAACCTCCTCTGTAGCACTTACCTCCTTGCTGTAATATGGTGACTAAAACTGCACAAAACTCTCCAGTCGTGGGTCTCACCTTTAACTTTGCTAATATTGATTGGAATAGCTATAGCTCTAGCTCGTTAGAGGGGTCAGTTTTCGTACAGAGTGTGCAGGAAGGTTTTTTGACTCAGTATGTAGATAGGCCAACTAGAGGTGAGGCTACATTGGATTTGGTGCCGGGCAATGAGCCAGACCAGGTGTTAGGCTTGGAGGTTGGTGAACATTTTGGTGATAGTGACCACAATTCGGTTACGTTCACCTTAGTGATGGACAGGGATAGGCATGAAGCTGGGGGCAGTAGTTATAGCTGGGGGAAGGGTAATTATGAGGCCATCAGGAGAGAATTAGGGTGCATAGATTGGACTAGGAAACTACAGGGACTGGGAACATCTGGAATGTGGTGCTTATTCAAGGAGCAGCTGCTGCGAGTCCTTGATAAGTATGTCCCTGTCAGGCAGGGAGGAAATGGACGAGTAAGAGAGCTTGGTGTACGAAAAAGTTGATTTGCTGGTTAAGAAGAAAAAGGAGGCTTATGTCAGGATGAGGCTTGAAGGCTCAGTTAGTGCAATGGATAGCTATAGATTAGCCAGGAAGGAGGTAAAAAGTGAATTGAGGAGAGCTAAGAGGGGACACGAGAAGATGTTGGCTGATAGGATTAAGGAGAATCCTAAAGCTTTCTTTCGATATGTTAAGAATAGAAGATTGGTTAGGGCAAGATTAGGGCCAGTCATAGACAGCAGTGGGAAGTTGTGCGTGGAGCCTGAAGAGATTGGTGAGGCACTGAATAAATATTTCTCTTCGGTATTCACGCAGAGTGCTGGAAATGTAGCTGTGGAGAGCACTGAGGTACAGGGTTGCAAATTGGGAGTATTGTAGTAGATAGGGAGGATGTTTAGAAATTCTCGAGGGTTTGAAGTTGGATAAGTCCCCTGGGCCGGACGGGATTTACCCTAGGATTCTCTGGGAGGCAAGAGAAGAGATGGTGCAGAGCCTCTGGCTCTGATCTTCAGGTCCTCGTTGGTTACGGGTGTGGTCCGGAAGACTGGAGGATGGCGAATGTGGTCCCATTGTTTAAGAAGGGGAAGAGAGACCTTCCTGGGAATTATAGGCCAGTGAGTCTTACTTCTGTTGTGGGCAAGGTATTGGAGAGAATTATTAGGGATAGGAATTATAGTTATTTAGAGAGAAATGAATTGATTGGGGATAGTCAGCATGGTTTCGTGAAGGGTAGGTCATGCCTTACTAACCTCATTGAGTTTTTTGAGAAAGTGACCAGAGAGGTGGATGGGGGTAAGGCGGTTGATGTAGTATATATGGACTTTAGTAAGGCTTTTGATAAGGTGGCCCATGGAAGACTTCTACAGAAAATGCAGATGTGTGGAATAGAGGGTGATTTAGCTAATTGGATTAGAAATTGGCTGGCAGATAGAAGACAGAGGGTGGTGGTTGATGGGAGATATTCATCGTGGAGTTCGGTGACGAGTGGTGTGCCTCAGGGGTCTGTTTTGGTGCCCCTGCTGTTTGTAATTTTTATAAATGATCTGGATGAGGGTATTGAGGGATGGATCAGTAAATTTGCAGATGATACTAAAGTTGGTGGAGTGGTAGATAGTGAAGAGGGGTGTTTTAGTTTACAGAGTGACTTGGACAAGTTGCAGAGCTGGGCCGAGAGGTGGCAAATGGAGTTTAATGTGGAAAAGTGTGAGGTAATGCACTTTGGCAGGAACAATAAATGTGTAGAGTATAGGGCTAATGGTAGGGCTCTTAATAGTGTTGAGGAACAGAAGGATCTTGGTGTATGTGTCAATAGATCCCTGAAAGTAGGCAGTCAAGTGGATAAAGTTGTTAAGAAGGCTTATGGAGTCTTAGCTTTTATTGGTAGGGGGATTGAATTTAGGAGCCGCAGCATCATGTTGCAGCTGTACAAAACTCTAGTGCGGCCGCACTTGGAGTATTGTGTGCAGTTCTGGTCGCCACATTATAAGAAAGATGTGGAGGCATTGGAGAGGGTACAGAGGAGGTTTACTAGGATGTTGCCTGGTATGGAGGGCAGGTCCTATGAAGAGAGGTTGAAGGATTTGAGGTTGTTTTCGTTAGAAAGGAGGCGGCTAAGGGGGGATCTTATTGAAGCATATAAGATGATTAGAGGTTTGGATAGGGTGGACAGTGATAGCCTTTTTCCTAGGATGGAGAAAGCTAGCACGAGGGGACACAACTTTAAATTAAGGGGTATGAGTTATAGGACGGATATCAGAGGTAGGTTCTTTACTCAAAGAGTGATTAGGGAGTGGAATCCCCTGCCTGCAGCTGTTGTAGATGCGCCAAGTTTGGTGGCGTTTAAGAGGTTAGTTGATAAGTATATGGAAGAGAAGGGAATGGTTTAGTTTGGAGGGGCATTGCTTTTTATTTGGTCGGCACAACATCGAAGGCCGAAGGGCCTGTTCTGTGCTGTATTGTTCTATGTTCTATGTTCTATGTTCTATGTTATATAATCCCAACATTTATACTCTTATATTCTATACCTCAACCAATGAAGGAAAGCATTACAAATTCCTTCTTTATAACTCTGTCCACTTGAACTGCTGCCTTTAGGAACTTGTGCACTTGTAAGCCAACATCTCTCAATTAATCAACCCTCCTTAGCATATTCCTATTTACTGTGTGTTCCCTGTGACTGTTTGACCTCCCTAACCTCACACCTCTCTATGTTAAAATCTAACTGCCACTTTACCACCCCCTCCACCAGCCCATCAATCTGATTTTGTACAGTATAACTCTCCTCTGTACTATTCAGTGTTCAGCCAACATTTGTGTCACCTGCAAATTTTCCAATCCTGTCTCCCACATTCACGTCCAAGTTGTTAATAATATAACACAAACCACAAGGGTCCCAAACCCTGTAGAACATCATTTGAAACAACGTTCCATTCGTAAGGACACCAATCGACCATTACCCTTTGTTTCCTGTTCTAAGAACGTAAAACATAGAACCCTACAGTGCAGAAAGAGGCCCTTTGGCCCATCCCACCCAAGTCCTACCTTCATAACCCTACATGTCATATCACTAATCCCTCTAACCTACGCATCCCTGGACATTAAGGGGCAATTTGTTAGCATGGCCAATCAATCTAATTTGTTAGCATGGCCAATCAATTTGCTAGCACGAGGGGACACAGCTTTAAATTAAGGGGTATGAGTTATAGGACGGATATCAGAGGTAGGTTCTTTACTCAAAGAGTGATTAGGAGTGGAATGCCCTGCCTGCAGCTGTTGTAGATGCGCCAAGTTTGGTGGCGTTTAAGAGGTTAATTGATAAGTATACGGAAGAGAAGGGAATGGTTTAGTTTGGAGGGGCATTGCTTTTTATTTTGGTCGGCACAACATCGAAGGCCGAAGGGCCTGTTCTGTGCTGTAATGTTCTATGTTCTATGTTCTATGTTCTAATCTACCCCACACATCTTTGGACTGTGGGAGGAAACCGGAGCACGTGGAGGAAATCCACGCAGACACGAAGAGAATGTGCAAACTCCACACAAACAGTGACCCGAGCCGAGAATCAAACGCAGGACCCTGGAGCGGTGAAGCAGCAGTTCTAACCACTCTGCTACCGTGCCACCCACTAAGCCAACTGTTGATTCAATTTGCCACATTACCCTGATCCCAGCTGCAGGTGCATTTGCTTTTTTTTTGACCCAATCTGCCATGTGAGACCTTGTCAAATTCCTTGCTAAAATTCATGTAAACCACATCCACTGCGCTACCTTTATCAACCCTTCTTATCACTCCCTCAAATAATTCAATAATGTTGGTGAGGCAAGACCTTCCTTCAATGAATGCATGCTGACCATCTCTGTCTGGTCCATGCCTTTCTATATGACTGTTAATCCCATCTGTCAGGATTAAATCTACTAATTTGTCCAGCACTAATGTAAAACTAATTATTTGGCATTTCCTTTGATCCCTTTTTTAATCCCTAGAGCCATTCTGGTAAATCTTCCTCTTCAGAATCTTCACATCTTTCCTAAGGTGTGCTGACAGACCTGGATGCTGGACTCTGGTTCTGGCCTGTTTACAGGTTGATAAATGTTCAGAGTGACTATTTAGGAAGTTTAGGTTTCCATTTGCTTTGCCAGTTACTTTCTTAACGTGTGCCACCTTTAAATATCAATGCACATGAACTCCAAGATATCTCTCTCCCTACATATTCTGAGCTACTAGACAATATTGCCTCTCCCTATCCTTTCTGCTAAAATGAACCACATCATGCTTCTCTAAACAAAATCCGGTTGTCTGTCGAATAGATCCCTTTTTGGTTTTTAAAAGGCCCCAATCCTCCTCATCCCCTCTGACTATTTTAAATCTATAGAAGACTCTACTCGATTATTATCTACTGTGTTGACCGTCAGTCTCAAGTAATACTCTCTCTTTGCTTTTCTGATTTCCTTTTCTTCACATCAGGTTCTCCAGTTTCCTCCCACACTCTAAGAATGTGTGGGTTAGGTGGACTGGTCATGCTAAACTGCTCCTTATGTTCCAAAATGTGTAGACAGGGAAGATGAGCAGGATAAATATGTCAGGTTATGGGGATAGGACCTGGGTAAGATGCTCTGTTGAAGAATTGGTGCAGACTCAATGGATCGAATGGCTCCTTCCGCACTATAAAGATTCTATGTTCAATGTGTGACACCCTCGGCTTTATAAATAGAGGAAGAGCACAGGAACAAGCATCTTTTTGTAAACCTTTCCAAATCATGACTTCAGTTTCAAGCATGGTTTTGTGTTCAATTCTGGTAATCAGAACCTTAAGGAAGGTTCACAAGAAACTTGTCAAGTTGACACCTGGAATATAAGACTTCAATCGTGTGAACAGAAATTGGGACTGTTCTCCTCTGAGCAAAAAATGTTAATGGGAGATTTAATGGATCAGTTCAAAATTGAGAAGTATTGATCACAATAACTTGTTTCCATTTGTTAAATAGAGCAAACAGAAATAAGGTCAGGAAGGCAAGAGGGAAATTGGGAATATTTGTAATGTGTATTGATTTCTGAAAGGATAGTGCAAACAGGTTCAAAGGGTGGGATTCTCTTGCCTCCCAGCAGATGTTGCCCAGCCTTTGGCTGGTAGCAGGATTTTTTGGTTTTGCCACTGTTCTCAGGGGTTTTCCAGTCTATGCACTCCCTGCTGCCAGGAAACCCATGGCAATGATTTATTGTCAGTAAGAGTCTGGCAACACCAATTTTAAATCCAACCGATTTATTTGATAGTAAACCTGCTAGCTTTCGGCGTTTGTGCCTTCATCAGGCGAATGAGGTGTTCTGGTCTGCAATAGCACACATATCAGCACAGACAGTTTACAGATTACTGATTAGAATGCGAATCCTTACACCTAACCTGCCATTCAAGTCTTAAAGTGGCTAACAAAGGAACACTGAGCACTGAGGTTAGAGAGATGTGTATTGTCTCCAGACAGCACAGTAAGTGAGGTTTTTTGCTAACCCAGACAAGTTATGGGGGTTACAGATACTGTGACATGAAGCCAAGATCCCTGTTAAGACCGTCCTCATGTGTGCGGAACTTGGCTATCAGTCTCTGCTCAGCGGCTTTGCGCTGTCGTGTGTCGTGTGTAATGATTTACTGTCAGCAGAGACACAGGATTCCATTGGCAGTGCTGGAGATCCTGTCAGTGGGACTGGAAAATCCCATCGGGTGCTGGACAATCCCATTGCAGAGCTGGAGGATCCTGTCAATGGAGCTGGAGGATCGAATCAGCGGGGCTGGAAGATCCTGTCAGTGAGGCCAGAAGATCCTGTTGACAGGGCTGGAGGATCTGTCAGCAGGGCTGGAAGATCCCAAGGGCACGGCTGATGTAATTTTCAGGTATTAGAAATGGAAGACTCTGCAGGGCAAGTGGAATGAAGATAGTGGGACGAATTAGTTTGCTTTTCAAAGAGCTGTCATGGCCACAATGGACAGAATAGCCTCCTTCTGAACCATGTATGGTACTGGGATAGTGTAGGTTAGATAGGCTTCACAGTACGGCACAACATTGAGGGCCAAAGGGCCTGCACTGCACTGTAACGTTCGATATTTTATGTGTCAATTTCTCATACTCTCGTAATAATTCACAAAACCTCAATAGCTCCTTGAAGTGATCTGCAGAAGTAAATGTTGCTGCCATAGACGGCTCAGTTAGTTGATTTGGCTGAGCAGTACATGGAATAGACTGTTACAGAGGGACAAAGAGACAGAGCCAATTGCTGATCGTAACCCTGCCGGGAGTCCTTGTGTATTATCGTTAGACTCAGGCAGCATCTGATTTGTCTTTAATACCCTGGCCGGGTGACTTGCCAACTCACTGTCGCTGCTCACAAATGAATCGTAGTGTCATGAGAAGGTGTTCAGGAATAATTAGTGCTCAAGGGATCATCAACCAGCAAGGAGCCAACACCTTCAAAAAGGGGAGAGAAGGAAGATAAAACTATGCAGGAATCGGTGACAAAACAGACGAGGGAAGAAAAAGCACAAATACGTTTTTGATTTTCAGTGTTTGTAAAATGGATCCAGTGTCAACCTAGAATAACACATTATAGACTTTCTAAAAAAAATGACACGATTAGTTTACATGTTATGTTTGTGGTATTTGACAGTGAGCTGTAATGCAAATCACCATTAAAGCATCTCAGTCACATCTGAGGCAACGAAGTGGAAATAGTTTTTGTTAGAATTGATATGTGGGGCTGTCCTCATGACACATTGAGGGAATCTCATTTCCTAATCAATTTGCGCTCTGGATTTGAACTAAAGGTGGAAAAGCTCCTTTTTTTATATAAAATGTTGATTAAATCAGTTATTGACTCAATCTGCATCATGTAAAACTCCAACGATAAAGTGTTCAGTGAAACAGGCTTCAAGAATACAATTATTCCATGTACCATTATGACCAAAGTTAATTGTTGGATGAATTTCTTGATCATAGAATCTGCATTAACGCTAAAATGTAGTTACTGCGAAAATCCCCTAGTCACCACACTCTAGCACCTATTCGAATCAATGCACCTAACCAGCGTGTCTTTCAAACTGTGGGAGGAAATTGGAGCACCCAGAGGAGACCAATGCAGACACGGGGAGAATGTGCAAACTCCACACAGACAGTGACCCAAGCGGGAAATCGAACCTGGGTCCCTGGTGTTGTGAGGCAGCAGTGCTGACCACTGTGCCACCGTGTAGTATATCTTTCAGATAACATTTATAACCAGATGTTAACAATGAGCATTATCATTTTACTGAGATCATTCCTTGATTGGTGGATTTCAAAAGGGAAAAAATGGATCACTGAGGGTTAAGTGATTGTGCCGGAGGGGGGAGGGGGCAAAAGGGGGCCCAAACAGTGGATCTGTGATAAGCAACTGACTCTGCTCCTAACCCTTCAGGTTTGGAAGAACAATCAGTATCTGAACTAATCCAGAAATCACTTCTCTGAAATAAGTGCTTTGACATTTCCTTCTGAAGGCTCTCAAGTTGTATCATCCTTTGCTGACGCTTTGTGGAGTGAGTAATCCCAATTAATTCCAATTTTGCATCGTGAGTATTTGGCACAGTCGGCAAAGCAGCAGAGACAAGAACTGGTTAGACAGTCCAGTGAGAGTGTTTGGATACAGAGAATGGCTTATATAGTCGGAGACGTCTGTAATATTCCTGCAGTATTTATATTTCCCGTTGAATTGAAATGAAATAACTTTTTCAGGATGTGAGATCCCACACCACATTATCATCACTAATCAAATACAGGCTGAAAAATAACATCAAATAGAGCAACAAACTGCTCAATCCTCTTCAACACTGATAGAACATCACTGTCACTTACTTGTTTGTGGTTAAGTATTAAATATCTGAGTAAATAATGTTTTTGACTAACATGCTGTTTTTGCTCCTTTTAATAGGAGCGGAGTGCTCAGTCACCTTCCTGATCTTGGTTCCCCAAACAAGATAATTCCACACTCCTGAACTAACCTCATGTTTCTTAATTCTCTTCATAACCCAAAATTCTGTCCACCTCCATCATGAATGTACTCCACCACTGAGTCCACAGCTCTCTGGGCTTGAGAATTCTCCTCTGCGTGGAGAAACTTCTCCTTGTCTCAGTCCGGAATGGATGATCCTTTACTCTGAGCCTGTAATTCCACAGCCAGGAGAAATATTCTTCCAAATCAACCCTGTCAAACCACTTAAGAAAAGTATATTTTTCAAAATGATAACATCTCATTCTTCTATTTGCTATGAATTTTATGCCTACGGCAATCAATCTCTCTTCATAATACAATCCCCTGAATATCCATGAGCAATCTAGTGAACTTTTATACTCTCTCCAAGATAAGTATATTTTCACTTTGATAAGGAGACCACAACAAGAGACAGCAATCCAAACATTATCCCCATTGCAGTAAAAACCTTTCGCTCTGATACTCTAACCCTTGGTAATAAAGGCAAACACATCACTTTCTTTCCTAACTATTTGAGATATCTGCACATTAACTTTACATACACAAAGGAACTAAGCCCCTTGAAATTCCAGTTTTCTTAGTTTCTCACCACCTAATTTCACCTTTGTTCATCCTGGATTCCATTTGTTCACCCCTAGTGCCGTTGATTGATAATAACCAACTATTCTGCAATCTCTTTCATCCTCCACACAGCTTAGTATTCCACCCAACTTTACACTCAGCCATTCATCAGAGACATTGACATAGATTCATAGCTTCAAGCACTGATTCTTACAAGCTATATCTGATAACCTGAAAATGGCCCAATAATTTCCTGTCTATTAAACAAACCTCCGTGATTATTACCTTCTTCAGCCCAATTTCGTCAAATACCAAAGAACAAAGAACAAAGAACAAAACAGCACGGGAAACAGGCCCTAGGGCCCAACGAGCCCGCGCCGCCACCTCAATGTTCCCAAGTCTACCCGCGATCCCTGTCTATGTTTATAGATCTATGGATTAAAAAACAAATTTGAGACAATTTAGGGAGAATTTATTCTGCCAATCAGCCTAAGAGCACATCTTTGGGATGTGGGAGGAAACCAGAGCACCCGGAGAAAACCCACGCAAGCACGGGGAGAATGCGCAAACTCCCACAGACACAGGCCCAAATCTATGTATCTGAACAGCACAGCGATAGTCACTGAGCTGTCGTGTTGCCCATCAAATGGTCCAGGTCAAGCGTACACTAACGACTAAAAATCCAAGAGCAGCCCTCTCACGACCCATCACGTGTATGCCCCTTGCTAGACAATAAGGTGGACCAAAGCACCTGTAGGATAAAAACAAGTACATCAATATCATCATCTATTTACACACTTCCCAGGGACTCCCAAGGCGCATGATCCCTATTTTAAATCAGTTTTCTATACCCCTCCATTCCCATTCTGTTCATGTGCCCATCTAACTATTTCTTAAATAACTCCAGACTACCTGCCTCCACCACTTTACTTGGCAGCGCAATCCATACCCCCCCACCCTCTGTGTGAAAAAACTCCCTCTAGCATCCAAATTATACCGTACCCTCCTCACCCTAAGCCCGTGACCCCTCGTGCTATTTGAGTCCATCCTAGGAAAAAGCTTAACCCTATTTACTCTATCTATACCCCTCATGATCTTGTACACCTAGAACATAGAAACATAGAACATAGAACATTACAGCGCAGAAAGTGATATATCAGCCTTCGATGTTGCGCCGACCAATTAGGAAAAAGCAATGACCCTCTAACTTAAACCATTCCCTTTTCATCTCATTGAGTTTTTTGAAAAAGTGACTAAGGAGGTGGATGGGGGTAAGGTGGTTGATGTGGTATATATGGACTTTAGTAAGGCATTTGATAAGGTGGCCCATGGAAGACTTCTGCAGAAAATGCAGATGTATGGGATAGAGGGTGATTTAGCTAATTGGGGTAGGAATTGGCTAGCAGATAGAAGACAGAGGGTGGTGGTTGATGGGAGATATTCATCGTGGAGTTCGGTGACAAGTGGTGTACCTCAGGGGTCTGTTTTGGGGCCCCTGCTTTTGTAATTTTTATAAATGATCTGGATGAGGGTATTGAAGGATGGATTAGTAAATTTGCAGATGACACTAAAGTCGGTGGAGTGGTAGATAGTGAAGAGGGGTGTTATAGTTGCAGAGAGACTTGGACAAGTTGCAGAGCTGGGCCGAGAGGTGGCAAATGGAGTTTAATGCGGAAAAGTGTGAGGTAATTCACTTTGGCATGAATAACAAATGTGTAGAGTATAGGGCTAATGGTAGGACTCTTAATAGTGTTGAAGAACAGAGGGATCTTGGTGTATATGTGCATAGATACCTGAAAGTTGGCAATCAAGTCGATAAGGTTGTTAAGAAGGCATATGGAGTCTTAGCTTTTATTGTAGGGGGATTGAATTTCGGAGCCGCAACGTCATGTTGCAACTGTACAAAACTCTAGTGCGGCCGCACTTGGAGTATTGTGTGCAGTTCTGGTCCCCACATTATAAGAAAGATGTGGAGGCATTGGAGAGGGTACAGAGGAGGTTTACCAGATGTTGCCTGGTATGGAAGGCAGGTCTTATGAAGAGAGGCTGAGAGATTTGAGGTTGTTTTCGTTAGAAAGAAGGCGGCTAAGAGGAGACCTTATTGAAACATATAGGATGATTAGAGGTTTAGATAGGGTGGACAGTGATAGCCTTTTTCCTAGAATGGAGAAAGCTAGCACGAGGGGACATAGCTTTAAATTAAGGGGTGGTAGTTATAGGACAGATATCAGAGGTAGGTTCTTTACCCAGAGGGTGGTTAGGGTATGGAATGCACTGCCTGTGGCAGTTGTAGATGCGCCACGTTTGGTGGCCTTTAAGAGGTTAGTAGATACATTTATGGACGAAAAGGGAATGGTTTAGTTTGGAGGGTCATTGCTTTTTCCTAATTGGTCGGTGCAACATCGAAGGCCGAAGGGCCTGTTCTGCGCTGTAATGTTCTATGTTCTACATTCTAAACGCCACCAAACTTGGCGCATCTACAACTGCAGCAATCAGGGCATTCCATACCCTTATCACCCTCTGGGTAAAGAACCTACCTCTGATATCCATCCTATAACTGCCACCCCTTAATTTAAAGCTATGTCCCCTCGTGCTAGCTTTCTCCATCCCAGGAAAAAGGCTATCACTGTCCACCCTATCTAAACCTCTAATCATCTTATATGTTTCGATAAGGTCTCCTCTTAGCCGCCTCCTTTCTAACGAAAACAACCTCAAATCCCTCAGCCTCTCTTCATAAGACCTGCCTTCCATACCAGGCAACATCCTGGTAAACCTCCTCTGTACCCTCTCCAATGCCTCCACATCTTTCTTATAATGTGGGGACCAGAACTGTACATAATACTCCAAGTGCGGCCGCACTAGAGTTTTGTACAGTTGCAACATGACATTGCGGCTCCGAAATTCAATCCCCCTACCAATAAAAGCTAAGACTCCGTATGCCTTCTTAACAACCTTATCGACTTGATTGCCAACTTTCAGGGATCTATGCACACATACACCAAGATCCCTCTGTTCATCAACACTATTAAGAGTCCTACCATTAGCCCTATACTCTACACATCTGTTATTCCTGCCAAAGTGAATTACCTCACATTTTTCCGCATTAAACTCCATTTGCCACCTTTCGGCCCAGCTCTGCAACTTGTCCAAGTCTCTCTGCAAACTATAACACCCATCTTCACTATCTACCACTCCTCTGACTTTGGTGTCATCCGCAAATTTACTAATCCATCCTTCAATACCATCATCCAGATCATTTATAACAATTACAAACAGCAGGGGCCCCAAAACTGATCCCTGAGGTACACCACTTGTAACCGAACTCCACGATGAATAATTCCCATCAACCAACACCCTCTGTCTTCTATCAGCTAGCCAATTCCTGATCCAATTCGCTAAATCACCCTCAATCCCATACATCTGCATTTTCTGCAGAAGCCTTGCATGTGCCACCTTATCGAACGCCTTACTAAAGTCCATATATACCACATCAACTGCCTTACCCCCATCCACCTCTTTGGTCACTTTTTCAAAAAACTCAATAAGGTTAGTAAGGCACGACCTACCCTTCACAAAACCATGCTGACTATCCCCAATCAATTCATTTCTCTCTAAATAACTATAAACCCTATCCCTAATAATTCTTTCCAATACTTTGCCCACAACAGAAGTAAGACTCACAGGTCTATAATTCCCCGGAAAGTCTCTCTTCCCCTTCTTGAACAATGGGACCACATTCACTATCCTCCAGTCTTCCGGCACTATACCCGTAACCAACGATGACCTGAAGATCAGAGCCAGAGGCTCTGCAATCGCCTCTCTCGCCTCCCAGAGAATCCAAGGGTAAATCCCATCCGGCCCAGGGGACTTATCTAACTTCAAACCCTCAAGAATATCTAGCACATCCTCCTTATCTATTTCAATACTTTCCAGTTTGCAACCCTGTATCCCAGTGTTCTCCACAACTACATTTACATCTCCCTGCGTGAATACCGAAGAGAAATATTTATTCAGTGCCTCTCCAATCTCTTCAGGCTCCACGCACAACTTCCCACTGCTGTCTCTGACTGGCCCTAATCTTGCCCTAACCAATCTTCTATTCTTAACATATCTAAAGAAAGCTTTAGGATTCTCCTTGATCCTATCAGCCAAAGTCTTCTCGTGTCCCCTTTTAGCTCTCCTCAACTCACTCTTTAGCTCCCTCCTGGCTAATCTATAGCTATCCATTGCACTAACTGAGCCTTCAAGCCTCATCCTGACATAAGCCTCCTTTTTCCTTTTAACCAGCGAATTAACTTTTTTAGTACACCATGGTTCCCTTACTCGACCATTTCCTCCTTGCCTGACAGGGACATACTTATCAAGGATTCGCAGTAGCTGCTCCTTGAATAAGCTCCACATTTCAGATGTTCCCAGTCCCTGTAGTTTCCTAGTCCAACCTATGCACCCTAATTCCCTCCTTATGGCCTCATAATTACCATTCCCCCAGCTATAACTACTGCCCCCAGCTTCATGCCTATCCCTATCCATCACTAAGGTGAACGTAACCGAATTGTGGTCACTATCACCAAAATGTTCACTAACTTCCAAGCCTAACACCTGGTCTGGCTCATTGCCCAGCACCAAATCCAATGTAGCCTCACCTCTAGTTGGCCTATCTACATACTGAGTCAAAAAACCTTCCTGCACACTTTGTACAAAAACTGACCCCTCTAACAAGCTAGAGCTATAGCTATTCCAATCAATATTAGTAAAGTTAAAGTCCCCCATAACAATTACCCTATTACTTTCACTCCTGTCCAGGATCGACTTTGCAATCCTTTCCTCTACCTCTCTAGAACTTTTAGGAGGTCTATAAAAGACTCCCAACAGGGTGACCTCTCCTCTCCTGTTTCTAATCTCAGCCCATACTACCTCAACAGACAAGTCCTCATCAAACTTCCTTTCTGTCACTGTGATACAGTCTTTGACTAATAATGCCACTCCTCCCCCCCTTCTACCTCCTTCTCTACTCTGACTGAAGCATTTGAACCCCGCAACCTGCAACAACCATTCCTGTCCCTGCTCTATCCATGTCTCTGAAATGGCCACAACATCGAAGTTCCAGGTACTGGCCCGAGCTGCAAGTTCCTCCACGTTATTGCGAATACTTCTTGCATTAAAGTATACGCATTTCAAACCATGCCCTACTCCATCCATACGCTGCTGTGCTTTACAGTTCTCATCTATGACCCCCGTATTCTCGTCCCTCTTAACATCCAAGCTACTCAGGATCCCACCCCCCCTCTGAATCAGTTTAAACACCCTGCATAGCCTTTGCAAATTTTCCCCCCAAGATATTGGTTCCCCTCTGGTTCAGGTGTAGACCATCTCTCTTGTAGAGGTCCCACCTACCCCAGAATGAGCTCCAATTGTTCAAGAACCTGAACCCCTCCCTCCTGCACCATCCCCGCAGCCATGAGTTCAAACATTCCCTCTCTCTGTTCTTCTCTAAACTATCCCGTGGCACAGGCAAGAGTCCAGAGATAACCACTCTGTCTGTTTTGGCCCTAAGCTTCCACTCCAACTCCATAAATTTCTGTTTAATATCCCCTTCCCTTGTCCTACCTACATCATGTGTCCCTACATGAACTATGACTTGGGGCTGACTCCCCTCTCCCTAAAGAATCTTGAACACCCGCCCTGAGACGTCCTGGACCCTGGCCCCTGGGAGGCAACACACCAGCCCTGAGTCCTGTTCATTACTATTTACTCTCCTATCTGTCCCCCTAAGTATGGAGTCTCCAATCACCAGGCCCAATCTTTTATTTCCCCTACCCACCTGAGCATTCTCAGCAGGCTCACCCCCAGAGACCTGCTCCCTTTGGCTATCTCCAGTTGATTCTTCCTCAACTGTAGCCTCCAGGACAGAAAACTTATTTTGGAGGGGAACAGCCCCAGGGGATTGTCTCCCCGATTGCTTCTTACCCTCTATTAGATCTCTTCTAAGTCTATGTCTTTCTAAGGAAAACAGTCCCAATTTGCCTAACATAGAGCCTTCAGCCCTCGATATTGTGCTGACCAATGGAGCCAATTTTATGACCCTCTATCCTAAACTATTCCAATGCTATCCGTACGCCTATCCACTGCTCATTTGAATGCCCTTAAACTTGACGAGTCCACAACTGCTGTAAGCAGGGCATTCCATGCCCTCACTACCCTCTGAATAAAGAACCCACCTCTAGCATCTGTCCTATAACTATCACACCTTAATTTAAAGCTATATCCTCTCGTCATAACTCAGACCTTCCATACCAGGCAGCATCCTCATAGGATTGTGGTTTGGGACCCAACTCCAGAGTCCTGAGCACGCAATTTAGGCTTGCATAGTTAGAGGCATGGTTCTTTTCAACTTTATGATGTGGAGTTGTTGGTGTTGGATTGGGGTAGGCTCAGTAAGAAGTCTCACAACACCAGGTTAGAGTCCAACAGGTTTGTTTGAAATCACGAGCTTTTGGAGCACTGCTCCTTCATCAGGTGAGTGAAGGATTAGCACTCTGAAAGCTCGAATTACCAACTAAACTTGTTGTTCTGAGACTTACATAGAAACATAGAACAGTACAGGCCCTGAGACTTACATAGAAACATAGAACAGTACAGGCCCTTTGGCCCTCAATGTTGTGCCGAGCTAAGTCCAAAGCCAAGATCAAGCTATCCCACTCCCTATCATTCTGGTGTGCTCCATGTGCCTATCCAGTAACTGCCTGAAAGTTCCTAAAGTGTCCAACTCAGCAGGCAGTCTATTCCACAGCCCAACCACAAAAGTAAAGAACCTACCTTCAATATCCCTCCTATATCTCCCACCATGAACCTTATAGTTATGCTCCCTAGTAACAGCTACATCCACATGAGGAAATAGTTTCTGCACGTCCACTCTTATCTCTACCCCTCATCGTCTTATAAACCTCTATTAAGTCGCCTCTCATTCTCCTCCACTCTAAAGAGAAAAGCCCCAACCTTTCCTCAAGACTTACTCTCCAAACCAGGCAGCATCCTGGTAAATCTCCTCTGCACTCTCTCCAATGCTTCCACATCCTTTTTATAGTGAGGTCACCAGAACTGCCCACAATATTCCAAATGTGGTCTCATCAATGTCCGGTATAGTTGCTACATAACCCTACAGTTCTTAAACTCAAACCCTCTGTTAATAAACACTAACACACTATAAGCCTTCTTCACAGCTCTATCCACTTGAGTGGCAACGCTCAGAGATCTGTGGATATGAACCACATATGATCTCTCTGTTCCTCCACATTCCTCAGAATCCTGCCGTTGACCCTATAATCACATTCAAGTTTGTCTTACCAAAATGAATCACCTCGCACTTATCAGGGTTAAACTCCATCTGCCTTTTTTTGGCTCAGCTCTGCATCCTATCAATGTCTCTTTGGAGCCTGCAAGAGCCCTCCACCTCATCCACTATGCTTGGTGTTATCAGCAAATTTACTAACCCATCCTTCAGCCCTCTGTTCCAAGTCATTGATAAAAATCACAAATAGCAGAGGACCCAGCTATTATTATTAAAGGGCTGTTTACTGTGCTCTGTGACGGTGAAAGTTGCTGTATAAAGTCACCTCTTTTTTGTTGACACATGCTGTTTTTGCTTTTTAATAGTTGTTCCCCAGAGTGAGGCCTGCCATGTAGGATAGGGAGACGCACTTGTACAATGTGCGTGCAGCCCATCCATCAGACAGCAGCGGTGCACCGGGTCTCTTCAACCCCGTAACTCGGACCACCCCAGGGTGACCGGAGAACCTGCTGCTGCGGAGGTCGGGCACTGGGACCTGAGCGGCAAATCCGACCCATTCTCCAACCTATCCCTCATCCAGCACAAAATCAGGCCTTTCAGCCCATCCATCCTGTACTGTCCCAGCAGTCGAGTCGCCACCAGGCTGCATTGGCATCTCTGCAAGGCAGAAGCTTGGACACTGTCCTCCTGGATAGCCTCCAACCAAGGTTATATACTAGATACATTGATGACATCTTTTTCCTTTGGACTCACGGTGAACAATCATTGAAACAACTGTATGATGATATCAACAAGTTCCATCCCACCATCAGACTCACCATGGACTATTCTCCAGAATCAGTTGCATTCTTGGACACACGCATCTCCATCAAGGACGGTCACCTCAGCACCTCACTGTACCGCAAACCGACAGACAACCTCACAATGCTCCACTTCTCCAGCTTCCACCCTAGACATGTTAAAGAAGCCATTCCCTATGGACAAGCCCTCCGTATACACAGAATTTGCTCAGATGAGGAGGATCGTGACAGACACTTCCAGACACTGAAGGATGCCCTCGTGAGAACAGGATATGGCGCTCGACTCGTCGATCAACAGTTCCAACGTGCCACAACGATAAACCGCACTGATCTCCTCAGAAGACGAACACGGGACACGGTGGACAGAGTACCCTTTGTTGTCCAGTACTTCCCCGGAGCGGAGAAGCTACGACATCTTCTCCGGAGTCTTCAACATATCATTGATGACGATGAACATCTCGCTAGGGCCATCCCCACCCCCCCACTTCTTGCTTTCAGACAACCGCACAACCTCAAACAGATCATTGTTCGCAGCAAACTACCCAACCTTCAGAAGAACAGTGACCACAATACCACACAACCCTGCCACAGCAACCTCTGCAAGACATGCCGGATCATAGACATGGACGACATCATCAAACGTGAGGATACCATTCACCAGGTGCACGGTACATACTCTTGCAACTCGGCCAACGTTGTCTACCTAATACGTTGCAAGAAAGGATGTCCCGAAGCATGGTATATTGGGGAGACCATGCAAACACTACGACAGCGGATGAATGAGCATCGCTCAACAATCACCAGGCAAAACAGTTCCCTTCCTGTGGGCGAACACTTCAGCAGTCATGGGCATTCGGCCTCCGACCTGCGGGTAAATGTTCTTCAAGGGGCTTTCGTGATACACGACAGCGCAGAGTTGCTGAACAGAGACTGATAGCCAAGCTCCGAACACATGAGGACGGTCTTAACAGGGATCTTGGCTTCATGACACACTATCTGTAACCCCCGTAACTTGCCTGGGTTAGCAAAAAACCTCACTTACTGTGCTGTCTGGAGAAAATACACAATTCTATAACAATGCTCAGGATCCCCTTCACACACATTGTTAGCCACTTTAACACTTGAATAGCAGGTTAGATGTAAGGATTTGTATTCTAATCAGCAATCTCTGACTGTCTGTGCTGATGTGTGCTATTGCAGACCAGAACACTGCACTTGCCTGAGGAAGACACAAGAGTGTTGAAAGCTCGCTTTTTTACTACCAAATAAATCGGTTGGATTAATAATTGGTGTTGCTAAATTCTTACTGAGTTCTTACCACCCCAATCCAACGCCGGCATCTTTACATCATAGCCCCTAAATGGCAGAAGAACGAACCTTGATTTGTGGGAGAGAGTCTGGTTGGGCCTCCGTTGACTGTCTCACTCCTAAATTCTCTCCCTCCACCCCGGAGGAAGCTGGTCTACACACACGGCCCTTTGCTACCTCCAATACGAGCAAGCGACCCTGAGGCACAAAGCAATGGACTTTATCAAGGAATTTTTATTCCTGTTGTAAATAAGCTAACATAATCGACCCAGAATGGTGATTTGATTTCCTCTGTGTGTGTGTGGAGGGGGGGAGAGGAGGTTAGGAAGAACCCTCTTCACACTCACATTGTATCTTTTTCCATTCTGTTAACTGAATGTACAAAGTGTAATCAGAGCGACTGGTTGTCTGAGTGCTTTTAGACTTCTTACCGATTTATAAGATTAATAAACTGATATCCATGCAAACTCAGTTTATTTCCTGCTTCTGATTCAGCCCAGTTGAGAGTTTAAAGTTTATTTGTTAGTGTCACAAGTTAGGCTCACCCTTTCACAGTCACTTCATTGCGGTGTTAATCCCTTAGTCACCACACTCTGGCGACAGCCCAGGTACACTGAGGGATGGTCAACACACCTAATTACAATGTCTTTGCACTGTGGGAGGAAATCGGAGCACCCAGAGGAAACCCACGCAGACACGGGGAGGACACGCAGACTCTGCACAGACAGCCACCCAAACCCAGAATCGAACCGGGGTCCCTGGCACTGTGCCACAGTGCCACACTAAGGTAGTCAGATAATTATTTATACAAAAGAACAACATTGAAAGTTTTCTGGAGTGCTCAGAAGAGGGGGATTAGATCAATTGAATCTTGCAAGAAGAATTCAGTACTTACAAAGGTCATCAAATCTGACAATGCAGGAGGCCATTCAGTCCATTGAGTCTATATTCCCACCCAGCCCATATCCCGATAACTCAATGATTCTAGCTAGTTCCTCCAATGGGCAATTTAGCAAATTATCTGAAACAAAAACATAAAAGGCTTACATTAACATTGCAATGAAGTTACTGTGAAAATCCATAACCTCATGCATTTACCCTAATTAGTCCCCTCCTGACATGAAGGGGCAATTTAGCATGACCAGCCCACTTAACTGGCACATCTTTGGACTGTGGGAGGAAACCAGAGCACCCAGAGGAAGCCCATGCAGGCACTGGGCACGAGTGGGGAGAATGTGCAAACTCCACACAGACAGTGACCCGAGGCTAGAATCGAACCTGGGCCCCTGTGAGGCAACAGTGCAAACCCACTGCACTATGAGTGAGGGATTCTGAAACTGGATACACACCAATGACTCAACCTCCAGGATGTTAGCCTTTCGTTTTAACTCCAAGGATTTGACTGTGGCTCCAAACCAATGGGCTTGGCTGAATAGGCCCTCTCTTAAAGCTTTTGACCCCTTGTGTCTGCTCCGCCATTCAATACAATCATAGCTAATTTCACCTCAGTCTCAATCCCACCTTCGTGCCTATTCATTGTAATCCTTCAGCCTATTAATTAAAGAGGGGAATAGTCTCAGCTTCTCTGAAAGTCTTGGTTTGTAAAAGGGAAATCAGGTTGAACCAATTTATTGGAGTTTGTTGAAGGAGTTGTACATGTGTTGTGGAGAAAGGGGAACCTGTGGATGTACTTAGATTTCCAGAAGGCATTTGATAGGGTGTCTCAACAGATATTCAGAGACTATAAGCAGCTCTAGTATGAAATCTTATTGATGCTGTCAGTCACAAAGTTAAAAACTCTCGTCAGAAGGTTATGGGTTCAAGTTCCAGTCCAGGAATTGGGCAGAAAAATCAAAGCTGATGTTCCAGTGTGAACAGGAAGTGCTGCACTGTCAGATGTGATACTAAACCCTTGCCCTGTCTAAATTTCTCAGCCGATGAAAAAGATTGTACTTTGAGAAAGAGCAGAAGAGTGATATCCCGTGTCACAAGGAATATTTATCCCTCCACCAATATTACTACAATAAATTATCTGGCCATTGTCTCAAAGCTGTTTAAGAACAAGAACAAAGAACAACATAGCACGGGGAACAGGCCCTTCGGCCCAACGAGCCCGCGCCGCCGTCCTAACGTCTTAATAACATATAGAGACCAATATAGGGACAATTTGTTACCCAATCAGCCTAACAGCACATTTTTGGGATGTGGGAGGAAACTGGAGCACCCGGAGAAAACCCACACAACCACGGGGAGAACGCGCAAACTCCCGCAGACACAGGCCCAAATCCATGTGTCTGCACAGCAACAGCGATAGTCTCTGAGCTGTCATGTTGCCCATCTGATGGTCCAGTTTAAGCATACACTAACGACATGAAGCACTAGGCCACTCCTGAAGTAACATCCAAGAGCAGCCCTCGCACGACCTGCCAAATGCATGCGCCTTGTTGGTCAACAAGGTGGACCGAATAGCCTGTGGAAACAAATAAAGTATTTAAACAGTCCTCCTATATCCCTCTATCTGCAGACCGCTCATGTGGCTGTCCAAGAGACCCTTAAACAACCCTAGCGTGCCTGCTCCCACCACCCCACTCGGTAGCGCATTCCACACCCCCACTACCCTTTGTGTGAAAAAATGCCCTCTAATATTCATCTTATACATAGCCCCCCTCACCCTAAGGCCGTGACCCCTCGTTCTATCCAATTCTAATGGTGGAAAAAGCTTACCACCATTTACTCTATCTATACCCCTCATAATCTTATATACCTCTAATAGATCCCCTCTCAGCTGACGTCTTTCAAGGGAAAACAACCCCAGTGCGTTCAATCTTTCCTCGTAAGACAGCCCTTCCATACCAGGCAGCATCCTGGTAAATCTCCTCTGCACTCTCTCCAGGGCCTCCACATCCTTCTGGTAGTACGGCGACCAGAACTGGACGCAGTACTCCAAGTGAGGCCTAACCAACGTTCTATACACTTGTAACATCAGACTCCTACTCTTGTATTCTATACCCCTTCCTATGAAGGCTAACATACCATACGCTTTCTTTATCACATTCTCCACCTGTACTGACACCTTCAGAGACTTGTGAACCTGCACCCCCAGGTCTCTCTGCGTCTCTATACTCCGGATAGTTTTACCTTTTATCCTGTAACTCCCCTCTACATTATTCCGGCCAAAATGCATCACCTCGCATTTATCCGGATTAAATTCCATTTGCCATCTATCTGCCCAATCTACCAGCCTATCTATGTCCTGTTGTATTGCCTGGCACTGCTCCTCAGTCCCCGCCAATCCAAGTATCTTAGTGTCATCAGCAAATTTGCTGATCACACCACCTACCCCCTCTTCCAAGTCATTTATATAAATCACAAATAGAAGAGGTCCTAGTACTGAGCCCTGTGGCACACCACTAGTGACTGACCTCCAGTTGGAAAAAGAGCCTTCCACTAATACCCGCTGTCTCCTCCTCCCAAGCCAGTTCTCAACCTATCTACATACCTGGCCCTGTATCCCATGCGCCTTCACCTTTTTTATCAGCCTACCATGGGGAACCTTGTCAAACGACTTTCTGAAATCCATGTAGACGACATCAATGGCTTGTCCTTCATCAACCGTTATTGTCACCTCTTCAAAAAATTCCACTAGATTCGTAAGGCACGACCTCCCCTTAACGAAGCCATGCTGCGTATCCCTGATCTGATCACAGCGCTCCAGATGCTCATACATCCTATCCCTGAGGATCTTCTCCATTAGCTTACCTATAACTGAAGTCAAGCTGTTTGTAGGAATTTTCTGCTGGGTAATGAGTTGCTGCATCTTCCACATGAATTTTGGGCTCTGGGCAATGCTGAATTTGTCTTCCATTGTCTCCATCCTCAATTTGGGCAGGAATCTGCCCCCTATGCAATGGCTCCTTTCTCCCATTTTCAGTCCTTTCCCTCTACCTGGACCCCTCCCACCCTCTGGCTTCTCACCCGCTCTTGGTATTTTCATTGTGTAACTGATATCATTTTAATTTCTCTGCTCCTCTCACCCCTCTAACCTGCATTCCGTTCTCTTAGATCCAACTCTGACCTTGTGGCCAAACCCACCATTGAGGCTGTTGTTATTTGGTGTATTCTACTTGCAGAGGCTGAGTATCAACGCAGACACTTCCTCCTACCTCCCCCTGCACATCAAGCCACTATTTCTGCACTGTCACTGATCTCATCCCCTCTGGAGATCTTCCCTCCGCAGCTTCCAATCTGTCTCCTTAACCCAGACAGCCCTACATCCATCCTAAATTCCACAAACAGAATTGGGCGGTAACCATTGGTAATGTTCTATTTAGATCAGCGCACAGTTTTCTGTAGCTATATCAGCCTCTGCTCTCATGCACTGTCACTGTCGATGCCCCTTTCTGACACATTCCTTACAGAATTGCTGGGAAGCTGGGCATTTTCTTGGTTCAAGCAGAAGGTCTCACCTCCCAGATACCTTGCTGGCTTTGGCTGTTCTAGTGAGTGCATCAATAATTGGAATCATACTCAGGACCTGTAAGCTTTATCTATGTATGAGGATCACTTCACACTTATTTCATCCTTCAAGATCTTTTCATTGTTATACCATTTTGAGCTTTTCTAGCAGATCCTTTAGGAATTCCATGAATTCCATGAACTTGTGACTCTGATTATCCATTCTGAGTTTGCATCTGCTGCCAATGTGGTCCATAAATTCTGTAGGCTGTTGTCAAAACAGATGTACATGAACAGAAAGCTGGAACAAAAACAGTGAAACCTATAGGGTGCAGATGAACAGGGGGATCTGGGAATACAGGTCAGAATTCCCTAAATGTGGCATCACAGGCGGATAGGGTTGTGAAGAGTGCTTTTGGTACATTGGCCTTTATAAATCGCAGCATCGATTTGGAGTGTTGGAGTGTTATGGTAAGGTTATATTAAGATTATATAGCTTTTTTACTATCAAATAAATCGGTTGGATTATAAATTGGTGTTGCTAAATTCTTACAAGGTTATATAAGGCATTGGTGAGGCTGAATTTAGAGTATTGTGTACAGTTTTGGTCACCTAGTTACAGGAAGGATGTAAATAAGATTGAAAGAGTGCAGAGAAGGTTCACGAGGATGTTGCTGGGACTTGAGAAGCTGAGTTACAGAGAGAGATTGAATAGGGTTAGGGCTTTATTCCCTGGAGCGTAGAAGAATAAGGGGAGATTATACAAATCTTATGTGGATAAGATTTTGATGGGTATCGATAGAGTGAATGCAAACAGGCTTTTCCTACTGAGGCTAGGGGAGAAAAAAACCAGAGAGCATGGGTTAAGGGTGAAAGGAGAAAAGTTTAAAGGAGATGTTACGGGGGATTCTTCACACAGAGAGTGGTGGGAGTGTGGAATGAGCTGCCGGATAAAGTGGTAAATGGGGCTCACTTTTAACATTTAAGAAAACTTGGACAGGTACATGGATGAGAGGGGTGTGGAGGGATGTGCAAGTTAGTGGGACTAGGCAAAAAATGGTTTGGCACAAAATATGGTTCTGAGCTGTAATTTTCTATAGTTGCTATGGTTTCTATTCATGGAATGTGGGTATCGCTTGCTGGCCAGTATTTATTGACCACCCCTAGTGCCGTTGATTGATACAACTGAATAGCTTGCAAGACCATTCCAGAGGGCAGTTGAGAGTTAGACACATTGTTGTGGCTCTGGAGTCACATCGAGACCAGACTGGGTAAGAGCTGCAGATTTCCTTCGCTAAAGGACATTAGTGAACCAGGTGGGTTTTTCCTGACAATGGTTTCATGGTCACCAGTAGATTCTTCATTCCAAATATATTTTATTGAATTCAAATTTCACCATCTAACGTGGCAGGATTTGAACCCGGGTCTCCAGAATATTAGCTGAGTTTCTATATTAATAGGCTTGTGATAATACCACTAGACCATCACCTCTCCTGTGGTCTGGGCATGATCTGCTCAATGCAAAAAAATGAACTTAAATCAGGATCACATGAAACATGAATGATATCATACTGCAATCCTGTACAGGAATGTTACAACAAACAACATTCCCTCAGTACTGTCCCATTCACCTAACAATGCTGCACTCTCCCACTCAGTAATAACCCACTGACAGTACAGCACTCCCTCAATACTGACTCTCCAACACTGCTGCAATCCCTCAGTACTAAATTGTTTAGGAAACTCAGCCCAGGTTATGAGACCTAATAGAGGGAAGGAAATCCAGACAAAGCCAGCAAACTGCTGAAGGAATTAGCATTGGGACAGAGCCCATGGTGCCCAGAGAATTACTAAAACTGATCACTGATTGGTACGCTGAATATTATAATGAAACTGACAGCTGTGAATGAGGAATTCTAATGTGGACAAGACTCCTGCAAAGACAGTTATTCTGAAGTTTTCTTTTCCAAGTTTAACGAATTGAAATACCCTCATAATCACTGGGTGGCATGGTGGCACAATAGTTAACACTGCTGCCTCACAGCGCCAAGGACCCAGATTCAATTCTTGGCTTAGGTCATTGGCTGTGTCGAGTTTGCACATTGTCCCCCTATATGCCTGGGTTTCATCCAGATGCTCTGGTTTCCTCCCACAGTCCAAAGATGTGCAGGTTAGGTGGATTGGCCATGCTAAATTGCCCCTTTAGTGTCAGAGGGACTAGCTTAGGTAAATGCATGGGGTTATGGGGATTGGGCCTGGGGTGGGACTGTGGTCGGTGCAGATTTGATGGGCCAAATGGCTTCCTTCTACACTGTAGAATTCTCTGATTACATAGTATTGAATTTTAGAAGTACTATCTTGTTAGTTATCAGAAATATACAAGATGAAAATATTGAATCAGTTCAATGTTTTAAAATATTTTTGAATGTGCTGTTATCAGGGCAACAAATCTGCGACTGCCTTTTCCACAAAAAAACTTAGAAAAAAACAATTTTGGTCTAAAATACTGCCCTCTGTTAAATCCTTTACATATTCTAAAGGCTGTTCTGAAGTGGCTGTGACACTATTAGTGCTGATTGTGTGGCACAGATACCTCACACCCCTTCAAACTGTCACCACTCTGGCCAGTGTGACACTTTGATTGGGCCCTGATTATCTCCCAGCAACAGAGGAATGACAGGTTAGAGGCTCGAAGATGAAGAACATTGTTCACCTTGACCTCTTCCCAAATAGATTCTGTGGCCTGTCACTGGTTTAATATACTGAATGCAGCCCAGCTGATTTGGACTGGAAATATTCCTCAAACAAGAACAAAAGTAAAACTATAATATTAACAGAAAGATAACATCAGAACTGAAGATGATATACCCTTTTTCTCTAGTGCAGCTTGACAAGGTGACAAGAGAAGAAAGAAATATATATTGGTTTTCAATTAATTTGCACATGACAATTTGCATATCTGTAGACCAGGAGAGATCAAACTGATGGCATCAATTTAAATCAATCATTCAGATTGAATATTGCCTCAAGGCTCCCAATCTTCAGTCAGTGTTGTGATAGATTATAGATATCTCCGAGAGTTAATCCCAGAGATAGAGAATGGACGGGCAGGGGTTTGAAAATGCAGATGAGAATTTTAAAGTTGAGGCATTGCCTAAACCGGTGTCAATGTAGGTCAGTGAGCAGAGGGGCAATGGGGAAACAGAATTTGCTGTGAGTTAGGATATCACCAGCTCAATTTTATTCAAACAGGGGAGACAGGTGTTAGACTTGGAAGTTGGTGAACATTTTGGTGATAGTGACCACAATTCAGTTACGTTCACCTTAGTGATGGATAGGGATAGGCATGAAGCTGGGGGCAGTAGTTATAGCTGGGGGAATGGTAACTATGAGGCCATAAGGAGGGAAATTAGGGTGCATAGGTTGGACTAGGAAACTACAGGGACTGGGAACATCTGAAATGTGGAGCTTATTCAAGGAGCAGCTACTGCGAGTCCTTGATAAGTATGTCCCTGTCAGGCAAGGAGGAAATGGTCGAGTAAGGGAACCATGGTGTACTAAAAAAGTTAATTTGCTGGTTAAAAGGAAAAAAGAGGCTTATGTCAAGATGAGGCTTGAAGGCTCAGTTAGCGCAATGGATAGCTATAGATTAGCCAGGAGTGAGCTAAAGAGTGAGTTGAGGAGAGCTAAAAGGGACACGAGAAGACTTTGGCTGATAGGATCAAGGAGAATCCTAAAGCTTTCTTTAGATATGTTAAGAATAGAAGATTGGTTAGGGCAAGGTTAGGGCCAGTTATGGACAGCAGTGGGAAGTTGTGCGTAGAGCCTGAAGAGATTGGAGAGGCACTGAACAAATATTTCTCTTCGGTATTCACGCAGGGAGATATAAATGTAGTTGTGGAGAACACTGGGATACAGGATTGCAAACTGGAAAGTATTGAAGTAGATAAGGAGGATGTGCTAGATATTCTCGAGGGTTTGAAGTTGGATAAGTCCCCTGGGCCGGACGGGATTTACCCTAGGATTCTCTGGGAGGCAAGAGAGGAGATTGCAGAGCCTCAGGCTCTGATCTTCAGGTCGTCGTTGGTTACGGGTGTGGTTCCGGAGGACTGGAGGATAGCGAATGTGGTCCCGTTGTTCAAGAAGGGGAAGAGAGACCTTCCAGGGAATTATAGGCCAGTGAGTCTTACTTCTGTTGTGGGCAAAGTATTGGAGAGAATTATTAGGGATAGGATTTATAGTTATTTAGAGAGAAATGAATTGATTGGGGATAGTCAGAATGGTTTTGTGAAGGGTAGGTCGTGCCTTACTAACCTTATTGAGTTTTTTGAAAAAGTGACCAAAGAGGTGGATGGGGTAAGGCAGTTGATGTGGTATGTATGGACTTTAGTAAGGCGTTCGATAAGGTGGCCCATGGAAGGCTTCTGCAGAAAATGCAGATGTATGGGATTGAGGGTGATTTAGCTAATTGGATTAGGAATTGGCTAGCTGATAGAAGACAGAGGGTGGTGGTTGATGGAAATTATTCATCATGGAGTTCGGTTACAAGTGGTGTACCTCAGGGATCTGTTTTGGGGCCCCTGCTGTTTGTAATTTTTATAAATGATCTGGATGAGGGTATTGAAGGATGGATTAATAAATTTGCGGATGACACCAAAGTCGGAGGAGTGGTAGATAGTGAAGAGGGGTGTTCTAGTTTGCAGAGAGACTTGGACAAGTTGCAGAGCTGGGCCGAGAGGTGGCAAATGGAGTTTAATGTGGAAAAGTGTGAGGTAATTCACTTTGGCAGGAATAACAAATGTGTAGAGTATAGGGCTAATGGTAGGACTCTTAATAGTGTTGATGAACAGAGGGATCTTGGTGTATATGTGCACAGATCCCTGAAAGTTGGCAATCAAGTCGATAAGGTTGTTAAGAAGGCATACGGAGTCTTAGCTTTTATTGGTAGGGGGGTTGAATTTCGGAGCCGCAACGTCATGTTGCAACTGTACAAAACTCTAGTGCGGCCGCACTTGGAGTATTGTGTGCAGTTCTGGTCCCCACATTATAAGAAAGATGTGGAGGCATTGGAGAGGTACAGAGGAGGTTTACCAGGATGTTGCCTGGTATGGAGGGCAGGTCTTATGAGGAGAGGCTGAGGGATTTGAGGTTGTTTTCGTTAGAAAGAAGGCGGCTAAGAGGAGACCTTATTGAGACATATAAGATGATTAGAGGTTTAGATAGGGTGGACAGTGATAGCCTTTTTCCGAGGATGGAGAAAGCTAGCACGAGGGGTGGTGGTTTTAGGACAGATGTCAGAGGTAGGTTCTTTGCCCAGAGGGTGGTAAGGGTATGGAATTCCTTGCCTGCGTCAGTTGTAGATGCGCCAAGTTTGGTGGCGTTTAAGAGGTTAGTAGATAAGTTTATGGACGAAAAGGGAATGGTTTAGGTTAGAGGGTCGCTGCTTGTTCCTAATTGGTCGGTGCAACTTCGAAGGCTGAAGGGCCTGTTGTGCACTGTAATGTTCTATGTTCTAGGTGACCTTCAGGAGCACAATCAGGCTAGAGGGATTAGTGGGTATAATATGTAGGGACATAGGGGTATGGCCTGGGTAGAATTGTGTTCGATGCAGACTCGATGGGCCAAAGGGCCTCTTTCTGCATTGTAGGGTTCTGTGAAATCTCTGATAAGATGATTGTTCCAATGACAGATGGATGGGGCAATGGCATAGGTGAGCAATAATACATAAGTGTGTTGTAATATTCCTTTGAGGGATAGCAGGAAGTCATCTCCAGAAGGGAAATGTAGCATGTGATCCAGTCTTAGTTTCATTGTGGCTTATGAGCCAACATGGGCAGCGCTGTTACTGATGTCTTCAAGAATTCATGTCTAAATATTTCTAGTCTTAATAAATGAACCCACAAAGTCCTTACACAATCAGAGAATGGCATTTTGGTGCAGTGGTTAGCACTGCTGCCTCATAACTTCAGGGAGCTTGGTTTGATTCCTGGGTTGGGTCACTGTTTATGTGGAGCTTGCACATTCTTCCTGTGTGTGCTTGGGTTTCCTCCGGGTGCTCCAGATTCCTCCCAAAGAAGGTTGGTGATGTTGTGGATAGTCTGGAGGGATGTCAGAATTTGCAGCAAGACATAGACAGGATGCAAGACTGGACAGAGAAGTGGCAGATGGACTTTAACCCAAATAAATGTGTAGTGGTCTATTTTGGCAGGACCAATGGGATCATGGAGTATAATATCAAGGGTAGGAGTCTTAGCAGTGTTAAGGAGCAGAAGGATCTTCGGGTCCGAGTCCATTAAATCGGCTTCACAGCTGGAGGATGTGGTCAAGAAGGCATATGGTGTACTGGCCTTCATTAATCAAGAGATTGAGTTTAGGAGTCGGGAGGTAATGCTGCAACTTTATAAGACCCTTGTCAGACCCCACTTGGAGTATTGTGCACAGTTCTGGTCGCCTCACTATAGGAAGGATGTGGAAGCTATTAAGAGGGTGCAGAGGAGATTTACAAGGATGTTGCCTGGACTGGGGGGACATGCCTTATGAAGATAGGTTGAGGGAGCTAGGTCTCTTCTCCCTGGAGAGACAAAGGTTGAGAGACGACCTGATAGAGGTTTATAAAATGTTAAGAGGAATAGATGGGATGGACTCTCAGAGGCTATTTCCCCGGGCTGAAATGGTCGCTACGAGAGGACACAGATTTAAGGTGCTGGGGGGCAAGTACAGAGGAGATGTTAGGGGTAAGTTTTTCACTCAAAGAGTGGTGAGTGAATGGAATTGGCTGCCATCAGTGGTGGTAGAGGCAAACTCGCTGGGGTCTTTTAAAAGACTTCTGGATGAGTAAGAATAGAACATAGAACATAGAACATTACAGCGCAGAACAGGCCCTTCGGCCTTTGATGTTGCGCCGACCAATTAGGAAAAAGCAATGACCCTCCAAACTAAACCATTCCTTTTTCGTCCATAAACTTATCTACTAACCTCTTAAATGCCACCAAACTTGGCGCATCTACAACTGCCGCAGGCAGGGCATTCCATACCCTAACCACCCTCTGGGTAAAGAACCTACCTCTGATATCCGTCCTATATGACATAAGAACATAAGAAATAGGAGCAGGAGTGGGCCATCCAGCCCCTTGAGCCTGCCCCGCCATTCAATAAGATCATGGCTGATCTGTAGTGGTTCAGTATCACATTTCTGCTTTCTCCCTGAAACCCTTAATTCCCTTGTCAATCAAAAACCTATCCACTCTTGACTTAAATATATTCAGCGAGGAAGCCTCCACCACTTCAACAGCAGAGAATTCCAAAGATTCACCACCCTTTGCGTGAAGAAACTCCTCCTCAACTCTGATCCGAACTCCCCCCCACACAAGCTTGAGGCTGTGCCCTCTAGTCCTGCTATCTTTGTTAAATGGAAAGAGTCTCTCAACCTCTACACTATCCATCCCATTCATTATCTTATACGTCTCTATAAGATCTCTATAAGAGCACATGGGACTAAATGGGATTGGGAATTACAGATGTTCTACGGCCTAGTAAGTATGGGTATGATTGGTGCAACTTGTGGGCCGAAGGGCCTGTTTGTGCTGTAGTTTTCCTATGTTCTATAATCTAAGTGTGGGTTTGGTACATTGGCCATGCTAAATTAACCCTTGGCATTGTGAGATGTGTAGGTTAGAGGAATTGGCAGGGTAAATGTGTGGGATTGTGGGGATGGGGCCTGGGTGAGACTGTTGCTAGTGTAGGCTCAATGGGTCAGATGCCTTCTTCTGCATTGTAGGGTTTCTGTGTTTCTGTGCCTTTTGAATGATTGGTTTTTTTATATAATTATAACAGCACAACATGATGTTCAGGGATAGTCACGCAGCCCGGCGGGTATATTCAGCACAGGAATTGTGCTCAGGCTTATGGTGTATGACATGAGGCAATTCTTGACATTTTGGTCAAACTGCGACAGATTCAAGCAGCAGAGTGAGTATGCTACATGCTGACTGCACTGTAAAGTTTTGGGGTCGAGCACTGTGATAGAGCTGGCAGGAAGACGGAGCTCATGTGTTGAGTGCATCAAGAGGACTGACACCTGATTGGCTCAGCCAGGAAAGGCAAGTGACCGGGGTGTGGGCTGGACCAACACTGAGAGCGAGGGAGAGGGAAAAAAACACACACAGAACTGTTCATCAGACCAGTGAAGGATGCGATAGTATTAGGCAGAGCTTCGGAAAAGCACACAAAAATGAACAGTAACAATCATCCCAGAGAAAGAGAAAGACCGAGCAGCACGGTGGTTAACACTGCTGCTTCACAGTGCCAGGGAGGCAGGTTCGATTCCTGGCTCAGGTCACTGTCTGTGTGAAACCTACATGTTCTCCCCATGTCTGCCTGGGTTTCCTCTGGATGCTCGAATTTCCCGCAAAAGACATGCTGATTAAATGGCCATGCTTAAAAAAATTCACTCTCAGTGTACCTGAACAGGTGCCAGAGTGTGGTGACCAGGGGATTTTCACAGTAACTTCACTACATTAATGTAATGTCTATTCATGACACTAATAAATAAACTTCAAACAAAGAGATATTGTCAAAATATACACACCATTCTCCAGTTTGATTGGGATGCGCTGACATATGATCTGAATTCAAAATTGTTTAAACAACATACAGCAGTTTTGTTTCTTGATTCAGGTGTATTTAACAGACAAACAAGCCAGAAGAATTCACCGAGCAATTGGGAATAAAGATTTACATACGCTGAATGTGTCAAAATTAACAACAGAAGAGAACTAAACGATCCCAAATGACATGCATCACATTGGAAGATGAATTCAGAATTACACTTCAGTGCTGGAAACACAGAGACATAGGAAGTAGCAGCATGAGTAAAAATTCAGACTCTCCAGCCCTCTCCTCCACTCAATATGATTGTTTTGGCAGCATGGCCCCTTTAAATTTAAATTTAAGGGGAACTCTGTGGCTCAAAGTAACAAAATATTTATTACTACATTTATTTATTATGTTTGTCTGGAGTTAAATCAGGACAAAAGTGAGGTAATGCATTTTGGAAAGTCTAATACAAATAGGGAATATACATTAAAGGGTAGAACCCTTCAGAGTATTGACAGGCAAAGGGATCTGAATGTACAGGTACACAGATCGCTCAAAGTAGCAATGCAGGTGAGGAGATAGTCAAGAAAGCATACGGCATGCTTGCCTTCATCGGCTGAGGCATTGAGTTTAAAATTGGCAAGTCATGTTGCAGCTTTATAGAACCTTAGTGAGGCCGCACTTGGAATATAGTATTCAATTCTGGTCGTCACACTACCAGAAGGATGTGGAGGTTTTGGAGGTTTACCAGGATAATGCCTGGTATGGAGAGCATCAGCTATGAGGAGAGCTTAGAGAAACTTGGTTTGCTATCAGTGGAACGACAGAGGTTGAGGGAAGACCTGATAGAAGTCTACAAGATTATGAGGGGCATGGACAGAGCAGATAGTCAGAAGCTTTTTCCCAGAGTGGAAGAGTCAATTACTAGGGGGCCACAGGTTTAAGGTGCAGGAGGCAAGGTTTAAAGGAGACGTACGAGGCAAATTTTTTTAACCCGTTGCCGGGGGAGGTAGTGGAAACAGATATAATAGTAACTTTAAAGGGATGTCTTGATAAATATGTGAATAGGATGGGAATAGAGGAATGTGCTCCCCAGAAGGATAAAGGATTTTAGTTCAGTCTGATAACATGGTTGGTGCAGGCTTGGAGGGGCCAAAGGGCCTGTTCCTGTGCTGTAATTTTCTTTGTTGCTAAATGAATAAATAAGTACTTACACAAATAGAGTGAGAAAGAAATAACTACACGACTATACAACACTCCTCCCTGGCTCCAACTGAGGATCCTCCTGATCCCGGAATACACACACTGTCCCACCGACTGGCTCTGCTTCCCACCTTGACACTCCATTAGGATCTGGCTCGATCATGTGACCCTCAGGGATGCTCCTTTAAAGGGACCACGCTGCCAAAATGATCATATTGAGTAGAAGAGCAGATTGGAGGAGCTGAAAACCATTCTCGCTGCCACTTCCTTTGTTTCCACATCTCCACATTCTCCCCATACACCTTGACACCTTTCATGTATCAAGATCTATTTTCTTTTGAAATATATTCACTGACTTGGTCTCCACAGCCTTCCATGGGAGCAAATTCCACAGGTTCATCACTCTTTAAGTGAAGAGGTTTTTCCTCATCTTAATGACCAAATCCATATCCCGAGATTGCGAATCCTTATTCTAGTTCCCCCAGCCTGAGGAAACACTATTTCTAAATCCATCCTCTCCAATCCTGTCAGAAATATGATGTGTGCCATTCTTGAGTTCATTATGAATTCAAATTTCACCACAGAATCCGACAGTGCAGATGTACAGTGCATCCGTCATAGTGAGATTCAAACCCGGGTCCATGATTGCTAATCCCATGAGTGAGTGCCCGTCCCAGAAGTACTAATCCAGTAATACGATTACTCAGCCAATACCTCCCAATCAGCCAAGTCTTTTTCTACATCAACATTTCCCAAATTATCAACAATCACAGAACACTCTTGCCATTCTGTTTTGCAGTCTATGTTATACTGCATCTGTCATGTAATTGCTCACACAACCAACTAGCCTAAATCACTTTGAAGCCTCTTTACATCCTCCTCACAACTCATGTTCCCATCTAGTTTTGTGTCACTATCAAATTTGGCAATATTACATTTCATTCCCTCATCCACATCATTGCTGCATATTGTGATTAGATGAAGCACTGATCCCTGCAGGGTCTCCCCAGTCACTGCCAATTCTCAATCCATACCAATACATGTTAATGCATGTGACAATAATAGATCAAAACAAATCAAAATATTGCCAGGATAGAATTCCGACAGTGTAGAAGGAAACCATTTGATCCATCCAGCAGGATTTTACAATCTCACTCGGGCGAGATTGGAAATTTCCATCCAAGATCAATGAAGATTTCCATTCTTGGACTCTTGCCTGTGCCGATTCTGTGGTGCACAAGGTGGTAAAGTTCTGCCAGCAAACCCGTGCCAACTCTCTGAAAGAACATCTCTGATTTTCTCAAAGAATTCTCAAAGTCCAAACATCACATCCCACATATCCATACAGCCCTGCTGTGGTTGTCTTCAAGTTTTCTATCCATGTATAATTTTCCCTTATGCCTTGTTTCATTAATGCCCTTCATTAATTGAGAGATTGGGTTTAGGAATCGGGAGATAGAACATAGAACATAGAACACTACAGCACAAACAGGCCCTTTGGCCCACAAGTTGTGCCGAACACATCAAAACCTACCCAGCCATAGACCTATCTATAACCCCCAATCCCATTGGATCCCATATACTCATCCAGAAGTCTTTTAAAAGACCCCAGCGAGTTCGCCTCGACCACCACCGACGGCAGCCGATTCCATTCACTCACCACCCTCTGAGTGAAAAACTTTCCCCTAGCATCCCCTCTGTACTTGCTTCCCTGCACCTTAAATCTGTGCCCTCTCGTCGCGACCATTTCAGCCCTGGGAAATAGTCTCTGAGAGTCCACCCTATCTATTCCTCTCAACATCTTGTAAACCTCTATCAGGTCGCCTCTCAACCTTCGTCTCTCCAGGGAGAACAGTCCCAGCTCCCTCAACCTGTCTTCATAAGGCATGCCTCCCAATCCAGGCAACATCCTTGTAAATCTCCTCTGCACCCTTTCAATAGCTTCCACGTCCTTCCTATAGTGAGACGACCAGAACTGCGCACAGTACTCCAAGTGTGGTCTGACAAGGGTCCTATAAAGCTGCAGCATTACCTCCTGAATGTTCAGATGTCAGAATCCTCAGATGTTGGCTGAGTAATCATATTACTGGATTACTACTTCTGGGACTGGCACTCACTCATGGGATTGACAATCATGGACCCGGGTTTAAAGAGTACATGGGTCTTTATAAGACCACTTGGAGTACTGTGTGCATTTCTGGTCGCCTCATTACAGGAAGGATGTGGAAGCTATTGACAGGATGCAGAGGAGACTTACAAGGCATTTTGGTAAATCGAACCATGATAGGACTTACTCAGTTAATGACGGGGCACTGAGGAGAGTTACAGAATAAAGAGATCTAGGGGTACATGTTCATAGCTACT
The DNA here is from genome assembly GCA_024679065.1 of Sphyrna mokarran. Classification (NCBI taxonomy): domain Eukaryota; kingdom Metazoa; phylum Chordata; class Chondrichthyes; order Carcharhiniformes; family Carcharhinidae; genus Sphyrna; species Sphyrna mokarran. Next base: position 40,019,335 of record JAGIQG010000028.1, on the reverse strand, counting down.
TGAAAGACAAGTCATAGATGGACAGAGTAGTGAAGAAGGCATTCAGCATGCTTGGTTTCATTGTCAGAACATTCATTAGCGGTTGAAACGTCTTGTTGAAGTTGTACAAGACATTGGTAAGGCCATACTTGGAACATTGTGTACAACTCTGGTCACTCTGCTGTAGAAACTAGAAAGAGTGCGGAAAAGATTTACTAGGATGTTATCAGGACTTGATGGTTTGAGGAGAGGTTGGATAGACTAAGACTTATTTTCCCTAGAGCGTAGGAGACTTAGAGGTGATCCTGTAGAGGTCTATAAAATAATGAGGGGCAGAAATCAGTTAGATAGTCAATATCTTTTCCCAAAGGTAGGGGACTCTAAATCTGGAAGACATAGGTTTCAGGTGAGAGGGAAGAGGTACAAAAGTGTCTAGAGGGAAAACTTTTTCACACAGAAGTTGGCAAGTGTCTGGAACAAGTGCCAGTGGTAGTAGTGGAGGTGGGTACAATTTTGTCTTTTAAATGTCAGATGTCAGAAGTTGCAGCAAGACATAGATAAGATGCGAGAATGGGCGGAGAAGTGGCAGATGGACTTCAACACAGATAAATGTGTAGTGGTCCATTTTTGCAGGAACAATGGGATGAAGGAGTACAATATCAAAGGTCTTAACAGTGTTGAGGAGCAGGACGATCTTGGGGTCCGGGTCCATAAGACTCTTAAGTTGGCCTCGCAAGTGGAGGATGTGGTCAAGAAGGTGTACTGGCCTTCATTAATCGAGGGATTGAATTTGGGGGTCAGGAGGTAATGTTGCAACTTTATAAGACCCTTGTCAGACCCCATTTGGAGTACTGTGAGCAGTTCTGATCACCTCACTACAGGAAGGACGTGGAAGCTATTGAAAGGGTGCAGAGGAGATTTACAAGGATGTTGCCTGGATTGGGGGGGCAGGCCTTATGAGGATAGGTTGAGGGGAGCTCAGTCTCTTCTCCTTGGAGAGATGAAAGTTGAGAGGTGACCTGATACAGGTTTATAAAATGTCGAGAGGAATAGATAGGGTGGATTCTTGGACGCTATTTCCCAGAGCTGAAAAGGTGCTGGGCAGCAAGTACAGAGAAGATGTTGGGGGTAAATTTTTCACTCAGAAGGTGGTGAGTGAATGGAATCGGCTGCCGTTGGTGGTGGTGGAGACGAACTCGCTGCGGTCTTTTAAAAGACTTCGGGATGAGTACATGGGATTAAATGGGATTGGGAGTTACAGATAGTTCTATGGCCTGGTGGGTATGAGTATGATCGGCGCAACTTGTGAGCCGAAGGACCTGTTTATGTGTAATGTTCCATGTTCTATGTTCTATGTTCTATAAAAACGATTAGTAGTTACATAGGTAAGATGGGTATGGAGGGACATGAGCCAAATGCTTGCTTTGAGACTAGCTTAGTGACTTAAAAAGGGATGGCATTGATAAGTTGGGTCAAAGATGACTCAACCTGATATTTTAACATTCAGGGTAAGCATAAGTTACATGTGATTTAACAGCTGAACTCTGGTCAAACAAATCAATCGACAAAATAAATGCTCAATCTATCCAAAACAGATTGCATAGATTCCTTAACAACCCACTCCATCGTGAGTCACAGTGTGAGTCAAGCAGTTTCATTGTATCTTTATCTCTCTCACAATAGTTTCCAATCTTCAGCTTTGAAAATCTCACCTTGGCATTCTCTCCTGAAGCCACTTGTACACAGACAATTCAACAACAGCCCATCTCTCCAGCTTTGACTCTCACCTTCTGAGAATCTGTTGTCCTGGATTTCTGAATTCACTCCAGCATCCACTTCTAAAAACAATCTTAGGCCTGCAGCCTTGCCAAGCTGAGCACCTATTCTCTAAAGGAGCATCAAATCAATTGCTCTATTTACATCAAGACAGCTCCCTGCAGCCTTTCGTTTTACATGGAACCTGTTCCTCTGCTCCTTTTTTCTTATCTGAAGTGCAACATAGAACATAGAACAACACAGCACAGAACAGGCCCTTCGGCCCTCGACGTTGTGCCGACCAAAATAAAAAGCAATGCCCCTCCTAACTAAACCATTCCCTGCTCATCCATATACTTATCCACTAACCTCTTAAACGCCACCAAACTTGGCGCATCTACAACAGCTGCAGGCAGGGCATTCCACTCCCTAATCACTCTTGAGTAAAGAACCTACCTCTGATATCCGTCCTATAACTCATACCCCTTAATTTAAAGTTGTGTCCCCTCGTGCTAGCTTTTTCCATCCTAGAAAAAAGGCTATCACTGTCCACCCTATCCAAACCTCTAATTATCTTATATGTTTCAATAAGATCCCCCCTTAGCCGCCTCCTTTCTAACGAAAACAACCTCAAATCCTTCAACCTCTCTTCATAGGACCTGCCCTAACATATTAGTGGCCCCTGGCTTTGTCTTTAAAGAAAAATCCAAGGTAAATCTCTCAAATGTAGAGATCAGAAACCTTATGAGAAAGGTAGAGGATGAGTTTCCAGCCTCATTCACCCCAAAACTGGAAAATCCCAACCAAAGCCCATGGGCCTTTTCATGTCTGTCCTTTGCTCACTATGATTCCTGTGGCAGGTGAATTGGGAAAATTCACAGTGAATTTCAGTGAAACTGAAAAATGAACTGAAGGTTTTATTCTTTGTGTTAAATCTGTTCAGTAATTTTCTCCATGGTTTCTGAAAAGGGAAATTAGTACCTATCAATTCAGGGTTCACTCCGGTTTCACTCATGTCCAGTGTTAACATTGGCCAGGATTATAACACAATCACTAACGTTTTTTTTAAATGTAAGATTAAAAACGAATACACGGAATAGCCTGGGGAGTATCAGTTACCAATGTGGATTTAGAGCTGAGAAATTATTCAAAATGTTCTTTCCAGTGTTGATGAGTGACAATGTCATCCCCAAGAAGAGAAAGACCATCTCCTACCCAATTCCGTATATACGCCAAGAGGTTTGTTAAAAGCCAATAGAATCTGCCCCACACACTCCACAATCTTGAATGGACCAGTGATTAACACACAGGCAGATAGGAAGGACTGGCCAGCTATAGATAGCTAGATGATAACTGTTTAAAGGAGTCTTGTAGAGACAGTCCAGGAGAACAGTGCAGGCTTACACTGTGGTCAACTCTTAAATGCCTTCAGGGATAAACAATAAATGCTGGCCCAGCATGGGATACCCACATCCCATGAATAAGTAAAAAACATACTGATTCACCATTCTCAGCACCTGTATTGAGCAGGCAGGGATGAGAGATATAATTAAGGTATGGTTACTGCGGTAACCAGAAAATAAATTCAATGGATCACCGTGATGTACCCTATGTGTGGGTGAGGAGAGTTAGTGTGATTTCTGCCCTTGCCTGCTGGTTTGCTTCTCATTTTCAGCCTACATTAATAGTTGATAACAATGTGAAAAAGAGAACCTCAGTGCAGAATCTTCCACTGCCACAGGAATTGTAGTGGGGCATACAGATCATGCCAGGGTCCATTGGTATCGGACAGATATTTTCCGGTTTTGGGGTAGGGTGGCCAGAAAATCCCACCCTCATTGTGTAATTTTCTCCCTGTCAAAACAGCCTCTCCATTGGTGAGTCCTCGAGGTGAACTCCAATCCCAGGCTGAAGCTTCAAAGGAGCCCAGAACGGGTTTGGCTCCCAGACATGCATGGTCCAGGTGGACGCACCCATGAATCAAACCCTCAGCTATTGGGTAATTATTCCACTGCTTTGTGGATACCTCAGGAGGGGAGTAAACCCTGGTTAAAAAATCTGCAATCCAAAGATGGACGGCTATCTCCTTTTGAACTTCCTGCAACCAGGCCAGAACCAATCATAATGCTCTACATTCCTTCACTAGGCAGGAAGAGGGAACTAAGTAGACAGCTGAGAAAGAGGAAGTAACCTCAGGATTGTTGCCTGTGCCGTGGGAGAATAGGGGTCTGCAAGGGGTCGGTAATTTCCTGGACTATCCCTGTTCCCTGTTCGGTGGTGTTGTGGATGGTCTGGAGGGATGCCAAAAGTTGCAGCGGGACATAGACAGGATGCAAGACTGGGCGGAGAAGTGGCAGATGGACTTTAACGCAGATAAATGTGTAGTGGTCCATTTTGGCAGGAATAATGGGATGAAGGAGTACAATATAAGGGGTAGGAGTCTTAGGTGTGTTGTAGAGCAGAAGGATCTTGGGGTCCAGGTCCATAGGACCCTTAAATCAGCCTCGCAGGTGGAGGAAGTGGTCAAGAAGGCGTACGGTATACTGGCCTTCATTAATTGAGGAATAGAGTTTAGGAGTCAGGAGGTAATGATGCAGCTCTATAAGACTCTTGTCAGACCCCAGTTGGAGTATTGTGCGCAGTTCTGGTCGCCTCATTATAGGAAGGATGTAGAGGCTATTGAGAGGGGTCAGAGGAGATTTACAAGGATGCTGCCTGGATTGGGAGGCAGGCCTTATGAAGATAGGTTGAGGGAGCTGGGACTCTTCTCACTGGAGAGACATAGGTTGAGAGGTGACCTGATAGAGGTTCATAAAATGTTGACAGGAATAGATAGGGTGGACTCTCAGAGACTATTTCCCCGAGCTGAAATGGTCACTACGAGAGGACACAGATTTAAGGTGCAGGGAAGCAAATACAAAGGAGATGTCAGGGGTAAGTTTTTCACTCAGAGGGTGGTGAGTGAATGGAACCGACTGCCGTCGGAGGTTGTTGAGGCAAACTCACTGCGGTCTTTTAAGAGACTTCTGGATGAGTATATGGAAAAGAATAGGATAGGGGATTTTAGATAGGTCTGTGGATTGGTAGATGTGATCGGCGCAACTCGTGGGCCGAAGGGCCTGTTTGTGCTGTATAGTTCTATGTTCTATGTTCTAAGGTGTCGAAAACTTTGCTGGGTGTATTCTATAGGCCACCCAATAGTGACAGGGAAGTTGAGGTGCAGATAGGGAAACAGATACTGGAGAGATTTAGAAATAACAGAGTTGTCATGATGGGAGACTTCAATTTCCCAAACATCGACTGGAATATCCCAAGGGCAAAGGGTTTGGATGGTGATGAGTGTGTTCAGGAGGGTTTCCTGACACAGTATGTGAAAAGCCTACGAGAGGAGAGGCTGTACTTGACCTGGTGCTGGCTAATGAACCAGACAGGTGTCGGATCTCTCGGTAGGAGAGCATCTTGGGAATGGTGATCATAATTCTATCTCCTTCATGATAGCATTGGAAAGAGATAGGATCAGGCAGGCTAGGAAGGTATTTGTCTGGAGTAAGGGAAATATGAAGGCATCAGGCAGATAATTGGACGAATAAACTGGAAGGAGGCATTTCTGGGGAAAAGTACAGAAGGAAAGTGGCAGATATTCAAGGAATGTTTGTCTGGAGCTTTGCACGACAACGTTCCGAGGAGAAAAGGAGGTTTTGGTAGGTCGAGGAACCATGGTGCACGAAGGTTGTGGTGAACCTAGTTAGGAAGAAAAGAAAGGTGTATAAAAGGTTCAGAGAGCTAGGAGATGTTAGGGATCTAGAGGAGTATAAGCTGTGTAGAAGGGAACTTAAAAAGAAAATTAGGAGAGCCAGAAGGGGTCATGAGAAGGCCTTGGCAGGTAAGATTAAGGAGAATCCCAATTCCTTCTACAAATATGTGAAGAGTAAAAGGATGAGAAGAGAAGGGATAGGACCTATAAAAGGTGAAGGGGGAAAAGTCTGTGTGAATCAGGAAGAAATGGCAGAGGTGCTTCATGAGCACTTTGCCTCAGTATTCACGGTGGAAAGTGATCTGGGAGGTTGTACTACAGGTTTGCGGAAAACGGAAAAGATTGAGTATGTGGATGTTAGGAAAGAGGATGTGTTAGAACTTTTAGATTCTATCAAGATAGACAAGTCGCCAGGACCGGATAGGATGTACCCCAGGTTATTGTGGGAGGTGAGGGAAGTGGTTGCAGAGCTCCTGGCGATGATCTTTGCATCATCCATGGAAACGGGAGAGGTTCCAGAGGATTGGAGGATTGCGGATGTGGTTCCTATCTTTAAGAAAGGGAACAGGGATAGTCCAGGAAATTACCGACCGGCGAGTCTGACCTCAGTGGTTGGTAAGCTGATGGAGAGGCTTCTGAGGGATAAGATATATGAACATTTGGAGAAGTTTGGACTGATTAGAAATAGTCAGCATGGTTTTGTCAAGGGCAGGTCATGCCTTATGAGCCTAGTTGATTTCTTCAAAAATGTGACTGAACACATTGACGAAGGAAGGGCGGTGGACGTAGTGTACATGGACTTTAGTAAGGCATTTGATAAGGTCCCCCATGCAAGACTTCTTGAGAAGGTGAGAGGGCATGGGATCCAAGGGGCTTTGGCCTTGTGGATCCAGAACTGGCTTGCCTGCAGAAGGCAGAGAGTGGATGTGGATGGGTCTTTTTCTGCATGGAGGTCAGTCACCAGTGGAGTGCCCCAGGGATCTGTTCTGGGACCCTTGCTGTTTGTCATTTTCATAAATGACCTGGATAAAGAAGTGGAGGGATGGGTTAGTAAGTTCGCCGATAATAAGAAGGTTTGTGGTGTTGTGGATGGTCTGGAGGGATGTCAGAAGTTGCAGTGAGACATAGATAGGATGCAAGACTGGGCGGAGAAGTGGCAGATGGACTTCAACGCGGATAAATGTGTGGTGGTCCATTTTGGCAGGACCAATGGGATGAAGGAGTACAATCTCAAGGGTAGGAGTCTTAGCTGTGTTGAAGAGCAGAAGGATCTCGGGGTCCGGATGCATAGGAGTCTTAAATGGGCCTCGCAGGTGAAGGATGTGGTCAAGATGGCATACGGTGTACTGGCCTTCATTAATCGAGGGATTGGGTTTAGGAGTCGGGAGGTAATGCTGCAACTTTATAAGACCCTTGTCAGACCCCACTTGGAGTATTGTGCACAGTTCTGGTCGCCTCACTATAGGAAGGATGTGGAAGCTATTGAAAGGGTGCAGAGGAGATTTACAAGGATGTTGCCTGGATTGGGGGGCATGCCTTATAAGATAGGTTGAGGGAGCTGGGACTCTTCTCCCTGGAGAGACGAAGGTTGAGAGGCGACCTGATAGAGGTTTATAAGATGTTGAGAGGGTGGATTCTCGGAGGCTATTTCCCCGAGCTGAAATGGTCACTACGAGAGGACACAGATTTAAGGTGCAGGGAAGCAAATACAGAGGAGATGTTAGGGGTAAGTTTTTCACTCAGAGGGTGGTGAGTGAATGGAATCGGCTGCCATTGGTGGTGGTGGAGGCGAACTCGCTGGGGTCTTTTAAAAGACTTCTGGATGAGTACATGGGATTAACGGGATTGGGGGTTATAGATAGGACTATGGCTTGGTAGGTATAGATGTGATTGGTGCAACTTGTGGGCCGAAGGGCCTGTTTGTGCTGTAGTGTTCTATGTTTTATATTCTCATCTTAATATATCAGCTTATATTCCAGGCTTTGACTAAGATGAATATTGAGAGAGGGGAGATTAATGATGGAATCTTTGTGCATTGAGGAATTGTCAGAATTATGTACAAGGCCAGTCCTAGGAAGATAATTGAATGTTTATCAAATATGAAGCTGATATGAATATCAAAGAGGGTGAATTTTATTAAATTTCAATCTCTTGTAATATATTCCAACTACTGGACTAAATGTGGAGCTTATTTGGCTGATTGTTTGCACTTGAGCTAATAGAAAGGCCCGTTCTTTCATCAATCAGCGTTAGTAATGTTTGGCCAAGCCTCAGTGTGAAAGGATTTGGAAAGCTAAATTCAAAATCATTTTGTGCAATTAAATAAGGCCTTCACATTAATTGTGGTGAAAGGTTTTCAGACATGTTAATGTTGTGAAAGGGTCTCGGTAAACATAAGTCTTTCCTCGTTGGAGAGACCTTGCAATTGTGAAGGTCAGTTCCCTATAAAGCAAGAAGGAGACATAAATGCTATCTTCCCAGAATGTGGGGTTTTTCTATAGATAGGGGCGATAACTCAAAAATATTAAGAAAAACCAGGTTAACTCAAAGAAGGCATATGGAATGTTCTCCTTCATTGGCAGAGATAAGTATATAGAGGATGATTCTCCCATCCTGTTGTGCAGTGAGCCAGGAGATTCCAGTGGAGTCCAATGCCCAGGATCCATACTGGGCATCCCAGCCCACTCGTGTCTCCCAGTGCCAGGTTTCCAGCAACTTCACCTTCACACCGAAAATCAGCAGGGAAATGCATAGATTATGATAATACTCGTTACCATATATTTTAAATGTCATTAGTATGCACAGGACTGAAGTTTTGGGCCTGTTAACATCTCCACCATCCCCTGACCGCCCAATGGGGATTCGAGTAGTTTCCCACTTTCGGGGAGTTATTAGCCTGATCATGTTGGAGTGAAGGGGAGGCAATCAGAGCCCCATAAAGTATTGGGCAGTGGGGGGGGGGGGAAGATTCTTCTTGGCACCTTGGCAGTACCAGTTGTGCCCCCAGCACAACCCAAGGGGTACCTTGGAACTGGCTATCAGGCACTGGGCAGGGCCGATGGAGGTGGTGTCTCCTGGGTGATCAATGGATCACCCAGGATCAATGGATCAATGGGGATGTCCTATTACCAATCCGAATAGGGACCGGTGGGGGAGGGAGGGAAGTCAGGGAACAAATTGTCCCTAAATCCAGTGGGTCCCGCCCACTGAATTTGGGGGTGAATCACATTGGGAGCACTCTGCAGTGTAGGAGGTTCATTTTAAAACTACCACTGGAAAAAAAAGCATGATTTTCTCCAGTTTTCATGTGAATTTGATACACAGAATTCCAGCCATAATACTGAGTTTTTATAAGACACTGTGAGGCCACAACTGGAGTTTTGTACAGTTCTAATCACCTAATTACAGGAAGGATGTGATTGCTTTGGAGAGAGAGGTTTACAAGAATGTTGCCAGTACTGGAAAAGTGGAGCTATGAGGAGAGATTGGATAGATTGAGGTTATTTTCCTTGGAATAAAGACTAAGGGGTGACTTGATAAAGGTGCACAAAATTAAAAGGGGAAGAGATAAAGTGCATAGGATAAATTTGTTTCCCTTTGAGAACCAGGGGGACATTGATTCAAGGTGGCAGTAGGCAAAGAGGGGACATGAGGAAAAATATTTTTATGCAGCAGGTGGTGGGTGTCTGGAACTTGTTGCTTGAGTTGGTGATGGAGGCAGAGACCCAAAACTCTTTTTAAAAATACCTGCATCTGCACCTTAAGTGCTGTCAGTTACAGGGCACAGGGCCAGGTGGGAATAGAAAGGGCATCTGTGTGTCCTTGGGCTGGCATGGACAAGATGGAGTGAATGGCCTCCTTTTGTGCTCTGACTTTTCTGTGATTCTAACCAGAGATTCAGGGTTATACGTGAGTTTTAGAAAACCAAAAGGGAATGCTATAAAGATCAGTTTTGATTCTAATGAAAGAACAAAACAGCACGGGAAACAGGCCCTTCGGCCCAACAAGCCCGCGCCGCCACCCTGATGTTCCCACCTCTACCCGTGATCCCTGTCTATGTTTATAGATCTATGGATTAAAAACCAAATTTGAGACAATTTAGGGAGAATTTGTTTTGCCAATTAGCCTAAGAGCACATCTTTGGGATGTGGGAGGAAACCGGAGCACCCGGAGAAAACCCACGCAAGCACGGGGAGAATGCGCAAACTCCCACAGACACAGGCCCAAATCCATGTATCTGCACAGCACAGCGATAGTCACTGAGCTGTCGTGTTGCCCATCAAATGGTCCAGGTCAAGCGTACACTAACGACGTGAAGCACTAGGATACTCTCGAAAAAAAAATCCAAGAGCAGCCCTCTCACGACCCATCGCGTGTATGCCCCTCGTTAGACAACAAGGTGGACCAAAGCACCTGTAGGATAAAAACAAGTACATCAATATCATCATCTATTTACACACTTCCCAGGGACTCCCAAGGCTCATGATCCCTATTTTAAATCAGTTTTCTATACCCCTCCATTCCCATTCTGTTCATGTGCCCATCTAAGTATTTCTTAAATAACTCCAGAGTACCTGCCTCCACCACTTTACTTGGCAGCGCATTCCATACCCCCACCACCCTCTGTGTGAAAAAACTCCCTCTAGCATCCAAATTATACCTTACCCCCCTCACCCTAAGCCCGTGACCCCTCGTGCTATTTGAGTCCATCCTAGGAAAAAGCTTAACCCTGTTTACTCTATCTATACCCCCATAATCTTGTACACCTCTATTAGATCACCTCTAAGTCTACGTCATTCTAAGTAAAACAGTCCCAAACTGCCTAACCTCTCCTCGTAACGCAGACCTTCCATACCAGGCAGCATCCTGGTAAACCTCCTCTGCACTCTCTCCAGAGTCTCCACGTCCTTCCGTAGTAAGGCGACCAGAACTGGATGCAGTATTCCAAATGAGGTCTAACCAACGTTTTATACAACTGCAACATTAAAGGCCAGCTCTTGTACTCTATCCCCCTTCCTATAAAGGTTAGCATACTATATGTTTCTTCACAACCTTCTCCAGCTGCTCTGCCACCTTCAGAGACTTGTCCACCTGCATCCCCAGGTCCCTCTGTGTTTCTATACTCTTAATAGGTCTACCCTTTATCATATACCTCCCCCCTACATTCTTTGTCCCGAAATGCATCACCTCACATTTATCAGGATTGAATTCCATCTCCCATCTATCTGCCCAAGCTACCAGCCTATCTATGTCCTGCTGCATCGCCTGACAATGCTCCTCACTATCCACAAGTCCAGCCATCTTTGTATCACCTGCAAACTTGCTGATAAGCAGCTGATTGAAATGTCTCAACACACTCAGAGATAGCAGGCAGATTATTTACAGGGAGGTGAGGAGGGAGCAAGGTGGGAACAGGAGGAGGTGGTTCATAGCAGCAAATAGCACAAGGATCTGGATAATGTGAGGGTTTTAGGGGATTAGGAGGCTGCAGAGGGAAGTAACTCAGAGGGAGCTTTGGGGTGAGCGGCAAGGAGATCCTGCTGCAATTAGAAGTTGGATTTATTTCCATCAAATTGACAGGTGTATGGGTGGGAACAGCTCTTCAAAGGCTTCAGGTAGAATCTCAAGTAGACAGTGGGAGCAGGGGCAAAATTTGCAGGTTAGGAGAGATCACTGGGATTAGATGTGTGTGTGCGTGTGCGTGTGCACGCGTGTGTGTTTACCTGTGTGCGCAGGTGGGTATTTGTATATTCAGGGTAGATGGTATCACGGGTTAATGTAGAGATGCCGGCGTTGGACTGGGATAAACTCAGTAAGAATCTGGCAACACCAATTTTAAATCCAACCGATTTATTTGATAATAAATCTGCGAGCTTTCAACTTTTTTGTCTTTGTCAGGCAAATGCAGTGTTCTGGATCGTGACAGACACCTCCAGATGCTGAAAGATGCCCTCGTGGGAACAGGATATGGCGCTCAACTCATTGATCGACAGTTCCGACATGCCACAGCGATAAACCATACTGACCTCCTCAGAAGACGAACACGGGGCACGGTGGACAGAGTACCCTTTGTTGTCCAGTACTTCCCCGAAGCGGAGAAGCTATGACATCTTCTCTGGCGTCTTCAACATATCATGATGAACATCCCGCTAGGGCCATCCCCATCCCCCCACTTCTTGCTTTCAGACAACCGCACAACCTCAAACAGATCATTGTTCGCAGCAAACTACCCAACCTTCAGGAGAACAGGGACCACAATACCACACAACCCTGCCACAGCAACCTCTGCAAGACATGCCGGATCATAGAACATAGAACATAGAACATTACAGCACAGAACAGGCCCTTCAGCCCTCGATGTTGCACTGACCAATTAAGAAAAAGCAATGACCCTCTAACCTAAACCATTCCCTTTTCATCCGATAAACCTATCCACGGACCTCTTAAACACCCCCAAACTTGGCTCATCTACAACTGCAGCAGGCAGGGCATTCCATACCCTTACCACCCTCTGGGTAAAGAACCTATCTCTGACATCCGTCCTATAACTACCATCCCTTAATTTAAAGCTGTGTCCCCTCATGCTAGATTTCTCCATCCAAGGAAAAAGGCTATCACTGTCCACCCTATCTAAACCTCTAATCAGCTTATATGTTTCAATAAGGTCTCCTCTTAGCCACCTTCTTTCTAACAAAAACAACCTCAAATCCCTCAGCCTCTCTTCATAAGACCTGCCTTCCACACCAGGCAACATCCTGGTAAACCTCCTCTGTACCCTCTCCAATGCCTCCACATCTTTCTTATAATGTGGGGACCAGAACTGCACACAATACTCCAAGTGCGGCCGCACTAGAGTTCTGTACAGTTGCAACATGACGTTGCGGCTCCGAAATTCAATCCCCTACCAATAAAAGCTAAGACTCCATATGCCTTCTTAACAACCTTATAGACTTGATTGCCAACTTTCAGGGATCTATGCACATATACACCAAGATCCCTCTGTTCATCAACACTATTAAGAGTCCTACCATTAGCCCTATACTCTACACATTTGTTATTCCTGCCAAAGTGAATTACCTCACACTTTTCCGCATTAAACTCCATTTGCCACCTCTCGCCCCAGCTCTGCAACTTGTCCAAGTCTCTCTGCAAACTATAACACCCCTCTTCACTATCTACCACTCCTCCGACTTTGGTGTCATCCGCAAATTTACGAATCCATCCTTCAATACCCTCATCCAGATCATTTATAAAAATTACAAACAGCAGGGGCCCCCAAACAGACCCCTGAGGCACACCACTCGTCACTGAACTCCACGATGAATATCTCCCATCAACCACCACCCTCTGTCTTCTATCTGCTAGCCAATTCCTGATCCAATTAGCTAAATCACCCTCTATCCCATACATCTGCATTTTCTGCAGAAGCCTTCCATGGGGAACCTTATCGAACACCTTACTAAAGTCCATATATACCACGTCAACTGCCTTACCCCCATCCACCTCTTTGGTCATTTTTTCAAAAAACTCAATAAGGTTAGTAAGGCACGACCTACCCTTCACAAAACCATGCTGACTATCCCCAATCAATTCATTTCTCTCTAAATAACTATAAATCCTATCCCTAATAATTCTCTCCAATACTTTGCACACAACAAATATTTCTCTTCGGTATTCACGCAGGGAGACGTAAATGTAGTTGTGGAGAACACTGGGATACAGGGTTATAAACTGGAAAGTATTGAAGTAGATAAGGAGGAGGTGCTAGTCATTCTTGAGGATTTGAAAATAGGGTAAATCCTAGGGTAAATCCCTGGGCTGGACGGGATTTACTCTAAGATTCTCTGGGAGGCAAGAGAGGCGATTGCAGAGCCTCTGGCTCTGATCTTCAGGTCGTCGTTGGTTACAGGTATAGCGCCGGAAGACTGAAGGATAGTGAATGTTGTCCCATTGTTCAAGAAGGGGAATAGAGACTTTCCTGGGAATTATAGACCGGTGAGTCTTACTTCTGTTGTGGATCATAGACATGGTCAACATCATCAAACGTGAGAATACCATTCACCAGGTACACGGTACATACTCTTGCAACTCGGCCAACGTTGTCTACCTAATACGTTGCAAGAAAGGATGTCCCAAAGCATGGTACATTGGGGAGACCATGCAGACACTACGACAGCGGATGAATGAACATCGCTCGACAATCACCAGACAAAACAGTTCCCTTCCTGTAGGTGAACACTTCAGCAGTCACGGGCATTTGGCCTCCAACCTTCGGGTAAATGTTCTTCAAGGGGGCCTTCACGACACACAACAGCACAGAGTCGCTGAGCAGAGACTGATAGCCAAGTTCCGCACACATGAGGACGGTCTTAACAGGGATCTTGGCTTCATGTCACACTATCTGTAACCCCCGTAACTTGCCTGGATTAGCAAAAAACCTCACTTACTGTGCTGTCTGGAGAAAATACACAATTCTATAACCAATGCTCAGGATTCCCTTCACACACATTGTTAGCCACTTTAACACTTGAATAGCAGGTTAGATGTAAGGATTCACATTCTAATCAGCAATCTGTGACTGTCTGTGCTGATATGTGTGCTATTGCAGACCAGAACACTGCATTTGCCTGACGAAGACGAAAAAGTCGAAAGCTCGCAGATTTACTATCAAATAAATCGGTTGGATTTAAAATTGGTGTTGCTAGATTCTTACTGAGTCACAGGTTGAGACAGACTTCAGAATGTTGAGCATAGGGGAGAAGCCAAAAATATCTCTTGCTGCTCCTGGCCCACAAGCTGTGTGGAAAATCATTTACTGTACTTACTGGATCTAGATGCACCTGTCTCCCTTTAGCTGCTGGGTTTCCCTAACCCTGGGAAGCACACAGCCATTAAAAATTCATGCTTGTTATTAACAGCATATCACTGGTCCACCACCCAAAAGAGAATTAATCACCCAGTCCCGATTCCAGCTCCATCAAAACTGGAACTGGGCATGTCAGAAGCAGACTGGGTTGTTTTTGTGCTAGATGATCTGAGTTATCTGCCTCTATAATCCCCTGGTCCCCTAACTCCTTTACATCATGCACACCTTTGTGCTAAATGCTGCTATGAGCTCCCTCCTCCTGGTCCATCATTGTAGAGAGGTTAAAATTCCTCCCCGGGTTTCTCATATCAATGTCGGAAAGAAAAGGGGAAAAGCTGTAAAGTGGCACGGAGCTTAGTAAATTACATAATTAAAGTAGGTTTTCAGGACACCATGATTTTGGAAAGATGCAAAGACATTAGAAAGAGAGCAGAGAATATTGACCAGGATGTTGTCAGGGATGAGGTTGGAAAAGGAACAGAAAGAGCTGATCTCATCAAGGTTTCAGAATGATGAGAAAGAGAGAAAGAACATTCCCTCTAAAAAGTATAAAAATCATACCAATTGAGCTGAAGTAGACATGAGGAGAAATATTTTAATACAGAACTATTAGGATCTGGAATGTTCTGCTTGCAAGGTACTGGGAAGTCGATCCATTAATAAATTTCAAAGGAAAAATTTACAGAGTTACCGAGAAAGTCATAGGGAATGTGAGGCTAAGCACAACATCTCTTATAAGAAAATAGCACAGCCACAATGGGCTGAATGGCCCCCTCTGTGCTATAAGTTTCTGTTCTATGATTTAGGTAATTGGGTTTCTCACTGGATGATAATGTGAAAATGAGTGTGATATTTAAATATCACAAAGACTAGAGCAATCTATTGAAAATTATTAATGTTTGAAGTCAGAAATGAAAACTGTCGGTGAGGATGGAAATTGATTAAAATAAGTAATCATTTGAAAAATTCCAAGTAAATTCTGTTTCAGCTGCAGTACATTTATGCAAGCAGCGATTTTAGAATTTTTCATTTTATGGAGGATAATGTAATTTATTTAATTATGTTCAGGAGAGAGCGTGGAGACAGTCAGAGACTTGAGCCAATGGGTAAGGTGCAGACATGTGAGAGGTAAGAATTTAAAATTTTCAAATCCAAACCCAGCTCCAAGTCAAACACTGGTTGATCATGATGTGGATAACCAATCCAATCTGAGGAGACAGCTTGATGGCAGAAATTCTTTCGGAATCCTGTATGTCTCCATTTTAACTGTTTACTTTTAACACATGGAGGCCCCCGGATGCACAGCAGGTAAAATGAAGTAAGATTGGTTAGATCCATGAAGTAACTATCTTTGCTGAGCTCCTTGTGGTCCAACAGCATCTGCAGTGTTTCGCTCAGTGTAACTCAGTGTTGTTCATCACCTTGCCACCCCCCTCAATCAGTGATACTGGACTTCCACTCCCATCGGCCAATCACCAGGCAAATGTTCCGTCATCAATAATATACAGTATTCATGCGGTACGCAGATATATGACTCACAGGAAGAGTTAGTCTTGTGACAGAGCAAAAATTCCAGTAAAGTAGCAACTTTCCAATAATAAATGAACTTATCCAGTAACCAAATCCTTTCTGTACTTTTAACATGTTTTCTTGGACATGGGTGTTATTGGTGAAGTCTCTTTTTGCCCCGAGAAGACTGTGATAAACTGATTAACTTGCTCAGCTATTTCAAGGACAGTCAACCATCTTTATCATAAAATCAGTGCAGAAGGAGGCCATTCTGCACCATTTTACCAAGGTTTCCCCAGTAACTCCACATATTTACCCTGTTACCCTTGGGATACCAAGGGGCAATTTCACACACTCAATTAACCTAACCCACACATCTTTGGACTGTGGGAGGAAACCAGAACATCTGGAGGAAACCCACGCAGACACAGAAAGAACATACCATCTCCACACAGACAGTCATCCAAGGCTAGAATTGAACCCAGGCACCTGACGCTTTGAGGCAGCAGCGCTAACCAATGGAATTTATATGGAATTCTAGTCACATCCAGGTCCAGACCAGGTTTTAATAATGATCTAACAGCTTTGCGGCTTTAACTAATGCCAGCTTTTACATTTTTTTAAACTAATCACAGATTCTCAAACTGCTCTGGTTACTCATCCACTCACCAGTCTGCTTGTTCAACTCGGTTTCATATTGGTAAGCTGCAGTAACATTGAAATGTTTGTTTGTAAATGATATCACTGAATTATCTATCAGAGAAGAAGGATTATTCCAATAGACACAAGGATAAGTGAAATCAGACAGGTGTTCATTAATAATTCAATAACCACTCCTCTTAAGCTTGGGTCACCTCAGTATCTGGTGGGACATTAAACCTTGCCCCATACATAAAGGATGAGGACATGATTTGAATTATTGCTGCATCAACTTCGCAGACAGTTTAAAGAAAAAGGAGAATACAGAATAAAAATGTCACTGTTAGTATAATGGTGCTTAAAACTCAGGACGCAGCTGCAATTACTTAAATGAAGAAGTGACCTGGAGATACGGTCACATAACGTCACACACCAGAGCTCCCACGTGAATAAATAAAATAATCGTTTTGATAATTAAACTGGGATTAACGAGGTTGATATGCCTTTAGGGAGTGGATATGAGAACTGGAATAGATTGCTACAGTATTTAAAACTCCAGCCAAAGATGTTGGCTAATCTTGAGGGAACGGTATTTAGAGAAGATTGCTGTTGGATAAAAATCTGGCAGATTAATAATAATGAGTAACATCCAGGCTGTGAGTAGAGGGGTTCATTCAACACCCTAAAAGAGAAGTGATAATTATTTTTCAAAATGATGAATAAATGAATTTTGGAGGATCAGGAGATGTTAATAATCTGGAATTAGTTGCATTTAAAAAACAAATTTCCAGAAGAATGATTACTAGAAAATAGAAGCAATCCCCAGCAATACGATGGTTTAAATTTTCGAGTGAATTTAACTCGATTCATATGCATTTGAGTTTTTTTTGTTGGAAATAGACATGGTTAGACCAGCAGTAATTGCCATTTGCTAATTGCCCTCATGAGGGCAGTTTAAGAGTCAATCCAGTGTCACCTGTAAGCCAGACCAGGTATGAGTGGCAGATTTCCTTCCCTAAAGGGTATTTGTGAACCAGATGGGTTTTTCCAACAATGATTTCAATTCACTTTTAATTCCAGATTTTTATTGGGTTCAAAATTCACCGTCTGACGGGGGTAGGCTCCTTGTCTATATTTAAGACTGAGATATATAAGTTTTTGACAGTAAGAGAAACAAAGATTATAGATCATAGAACATAGAACATAGAACACTACAGTACAAACAGGCCCTTCAGCCCACAAGTTGCACCAATCAGACCCATACCCACCAGGCCATAGACCTATCTGTAACTCCCAATCTCATTAAATCCCATGTACTCATCCAGAAGTCTCTTAAAAGACCCCAGCGAGTTTGCCTCTACCACCACCAACGGCAACCGATTCCATTCACTCACCACCCTCTGAGTGAAAGGGGGGAAGGGAACGAAAGTGGACATGAGGAATTACAGATCAGCCATAATCCTATTGAATGGCAGAGCCTGCTTGAGGGGCCGAATGGCCTACCCTTCTTCCTATTTCTTACTGACTTATGCAGCGGCGGGATTTGAACCTGGGTCTTCTGTGTACAGCTCTGGGTCTCTGGATTATCAGTCTGGTGACAATATCACTATGGCACCACTGCCCCATCAGATTTACCTTCTAAATAGATGAATATAGCTCATAAAAAAAGTAAAGATTGGAAATGTTGACTGGATTTAATTAAGGATTGTTGATGGTTAGTGCTTTTTTGCTTCAAAGATGCTGAGGATGATTCTTTCAAAAAAAATACAAAATCTCAAATTTGTGTAGAAACTGAAGTAAATCCTGTAGATATTTTCAGCAGGATTTTTAAAATAAAACTCCCACATTCTGTTTATTACAGAGAGTTATAGCTTCAATCACACCAAAAACCCCAGTGATGGGACCGGCAGCCTGGGGCTGAGCGGGTTACTATGTGTGTGCTGCTCTATCAGCGCTGAGAGCACATGGCTCCTGTCTGTCATCCACTCAATCGCTGACCAGCCCAGTGTCCAGGCCAGCCTCGACACCCCCCCACCACCCTGCTCCCCACCTGCCTCGATCTTATCTATCCACCCCTCCCCACAATCAACCCCACCACTGGCAGCCCCACAACCCCCCTTCTCCATAGTGCTGACCCCGCTCCTCCTGAAGACCAGCCCCAATTGCTGGGCTGCCTCCTCCCCCATCAATCCCGAGTGCGGAATGGCAGTGAGATCCCCCCACCCCTAATGATTGCCTCCTGAGACCCTGCTCCCATCAGGTGCCATCCCATTAGGCCATTCCCCCTTTGCACTACCCCATTACAGGTGGGCAGTGCCAAGATGCCCTTGGGCATCGGCACTTTGTCCCTTTGATGGTGCCAGGGAGACCAGATTGGAACTGCCAAGGTGCCAATGCCCAGGTCCATGCCATACCCAACCCTTTGGGGAACCTTAATTGCCCTCCCCACCCCCACCTTCGCTTCAGCAGAGACTGACTGCCAGCTCCCCACAAGTGGCGAGCTACTGTAAACTCTGCTGGAGTGAAATATTCCTGGCGGGTTGGGAGAGGCTAACAGGCCTGGAGACTTCAGTCCCGGGCCGGCTAATTGCAGTGAAATTACATGCAAGTCAGTCGATGCATAATGTATTAAGCTCCAGCTTATTACTGGTATGAAGCTGATGGTGCCGAATATCTGCTACTGGGAAACAGGTTCAGGGCCGGTGCCCATCATCGATCCAAGATGGCACCAGACTGAGGCAACTTCATGCGAGCTGTGTCCAACATACCTTTTAATTCTATCTTTCACCCTCGTTCTATGTTTCTAAAACTTCATTCTAATGCTTTTAAACTCTCTAACAATGCTTTAATAATATTCTGCACTCTCTTGTTTCCTTCTCAATGAACGGTATGTTTTATCTGTATTGCGTGCAAGAAACAATACTTTTCACTGTATGTTAATACGTGATAATAATAAATCAAATCAAACCACACTAATCAGACACTATTTGAATCTCTCAGCGCTAAAAAAAATCAGTGCAGCAGAATAGGACAATAAATGCCGTTAAATCTGATATCGCTTCTTGTTGCTGATGCCAATCGATAGATTTTAATTCCCAAGATTATAATGGATCAACTTTAATGACAATTAAAATGAGAGAAAAGTCGACCACAAGAGAAATACTCTGATTGTGGATCAACTTTGCCTTTTATAAACCCTGAATTTCCTCTTTATATTGTTATTTATCAAATACAAAGATAAAAATCATAGAATCCTTACAGTACAGAAGGGGGCCTGCCCAATGTCTGCATCTCCACATCATCTAAATAAAACTATTTGTGTTAAATATCTTGGTGTTTTATTCGACATTGGTTCATTTATCTATCTTGTGCAAACACAAAGAACAAAGAACAGAACAGTTCAGGAACAGGACCTTCAGCCCTCCAAGACTTTGCTGATCACATTCACCTATCTAGACCAGTCGGCTATACCCCTCTATTCCCCAATTGTTCATGTGTCTATCGAGAAAAGTCTTAAATGTGAGTAATGTGACTGCTCCAACCACCTCACTTGGCAGTGCATGCTCAGTCCCATCACCATCTGAGTAAAAAACTTACCCCTCACATCTCCACTGAATCTTTCCCTCCTTATCTTGAACTTGTGCCCCTTTGTAATTGTCATTTCTGCCCTGGGAAAAAGCTTCCAACTGTTCACCCTATCAATACCTCTCACAATTTCATAAACTTCTATCAGGTCACCCCTCAGCCTCCATCTTTCCAGGGGGAACAATCCTAGTTTGTTCAATCTCTCTTCATAACTAATACCCTCCGTACCAGGCAACATCCTGGTAAACTTTTCTGTACTTTTTCCAAAGCCTTCAAACCATTAATTGATTCCAAACCTCAGGCCTGGTTTGCTTGGAGGCGTATTGAATAAGTATATTACATTGAATTGTAAATGACAGAATGTCTCTGAGTTTGACTCGGAAGGTCTCTCCTACATGCAGGTGATAAAAGTTAGAATAAATTCACCTTGTTACACTCCACTCAGATCTGAAGGTTCAATCTTTGGTAAATTCTCCAAAATACAAAGGAAGGAGTTGTGTTAGTTTGGCACAAGAGCATAAGTTGTGGACAGAAATATGTGGAGATAGGAGAGGAGAAAGGCTGTTCATAAGGGACAGGCTGCACAGAGAGTCCCGAGGGAGGGAGTGACGGGTGCTGTGTTGTCAGCAGTTAAGGAATTGGAGAACAAAAAGAAAAAACTAGTCATAATTCCTGGTCAAGCAGTCAGGGTGTGAGATTATAGTCAGTCCCACGGCTTTGCAAACCATGCCACAGCATTACAAGCACGTTGTAATTTTGCTCCAAGGAGGCCTGCGTGCTCTACAGAATGATGTCGAGATGCTGGTGTTGGGCTGGGGTAAAAACAGTAAAAAGTCCCACAACACCAGGTTAAAGTCCAACAGGTTTATTTGATAGTAAACCCGCCAGCTTTCGGAAATGCTGATCCTTTGTCAGGTGTGTGGAAAGTTCTGATCAGAGAAGAACTTATAAAGACACACACAGTTTACAGAATAGAACATAGAACATAGAACATTACAGCACAGAACAGGCCCTTCGGCCTTCGATGTTGCGCCGACCAATATAAAAAGCAATGACCCTCCAAACTAAACCATTCCCTTCTCTTCCATATACTTATCAACTAACCTCTTAAACGCCACCACACTTGGCGCATCTACAACAGCTGCAGGCAGGGCATTCCACTCCCGAACCACCCTTTGGGTAAAGAACCTGCCTCTGATATCCGTCCTAATACTGATACTGATTAGTATACTGATTAGAATACTGATTAGAATGTGAGTCTTTACAGCTAATCTGCTATTCAAGTCTTAAAGATGCAGACAATGTGAGTGGAGAGAGCATTAGCACAGGTTAAAGAGATGTGTATTGTCTCCAGACAGGACAGTTAGTGAGATTTTGCTAACCCAGGCAAGTCATGGGGATTACAGATAGTGTGACATGAAGCCAAGATCCTGGTTGAGACCGTCCTCACATGTGTGAAACTTGGTTATCAGTCTCTGCTCAGCGACTCCGCGCTGTCGTGTGTCGTGAAGGCCACCTTGGAGAACATTTACCCAAAGATCAGAGACTGAATGCCCGTGACCGCTGAAGTGTTCACCCACAGGAAGGGAACTGTTTTGCCTGGTGATTGTCGAGCGATGTTCATTCATCCATTGTTGTGGCATCTGCATGGTCTCCCCAGTGTACCATGCTTCAGAACATCCTTTCCTGCAGTGTATTAGTTTGTCTCATCTGCTTGGCAGAGTTTTGCAGCTGGTCTGCATCCTGAGTGCAAGTTGAGAATATGTACTCTGTCTTGGTTTCCAGGATGTGGCATTTGCTGTAGTTGTACTGGGATCAGGTAATGCTTGGTGAGGAGGGTACGGTCATTGTCTTACAACTGTTGGCATTGAGATTGTCTGGTCTGGTGGTGATCTGCAGAAGGGATGATGAAGGGAGGTGTCTGCAGCCTTTCAGGGGTTTTTACAGAGGGGGCAATTCCAAGCTTTCCTGTGGGGCTCTGCTCAAGCAGTGGGGAAGGGTTGGGTTCACAGTGGACGTGCAACAGTTATGGGCTCAGGTATGAGGGTTGGAATGTTGACCACAATGATTCACAGAGGTAGTCAAATCTGGTCACAAAATGAAATCTCAAAGCCACCACTTAGTGCAAATTGGAAGTGGAAGGGAACAGAGGTTGGGGGGATTTGGAGTCAGTGTTGAAGGATCCCAGAGCTACACTTGGGGCCATTTGCAGAGTCAATCCCAAACTGCTTCGAGCCACAACACTGAATCGGAGTCAGAGCTGAGAGAGAAGTGGAACATTGGAGCCTGTTATTTGGTATTTGAATGAGAGACCACAGGAGTCACAATGCAGTTGCTCCAACTGAGCTTCAGCAGAGGGATATGTGAGGCTGGAAATGAAAACAAGCATCCAAGATGTACAGCGACTGCATGTATACCCAATCACCAATGAATATATTTCATCCAATCTGCATGGATCACAGGCCAAAGCACATCCGGTCATCGCTGAACTGCAGATTAATGTTGATCAGCATCAAGGATAATAGATTTGCAGGGCTGCCTTTGGTAAGGTGACACATTTTATAATGTGCCCAAGGTTCTCACAAGTTGTGTGGGATTGAGATGTGAACTGTCAGGGCTGATATTCTGGATGGTTAAATCTGTGGCTGAGTGTCTCAGCTGTAAGGCTGCATCAGTGAAAAGCTCAGAGCAGATGCTGCTCTGGGACATGACATTCTGTTTGTGAGTGGGAGCTCTGGCCACTATTTGCTAATCTCTTGCACTGAACATTCTGCAGGGAGAAGGAGGATTGAATCATGGAGCCTATGCTTCTACCTCGGGGTCTACATCATCAGGAACAATATAGATCTGCAATGTTGGACGAACTGGTAAATAGCAGAGCAGGGAGAAAGTTGTTTCATAAAATCCCTATAGTGCAGAAGGTGGCCATTCAGCCTATCGAGTCTGCACTGACAACTGATGGAGCATCTTAACACCACCCTATCCTCGTAACCCATACATTTACCAAGCCACCAATGTGCACATCTTGGGACATTAAGGAGCAATTTAGCTCAGCCAATCCATCTAACTTTCACAGCTTTGGACTATGGGAGAAAACCAGAGCACTATGAGGAAACCCATGCAGACATGTTCACACAGAGGTTGGAATCAAATCCAGGACTCTGGTGCTGTGAACACACTCCCACTCACCTAATGAAAGAGCAGCACTTGGAAAGGTAATGGCTTTTGCTACCAAATAAACCTGTTGGACTTTAACCTGGTGTTGTGATGTTTCTTACTGTGCTGTGAGGCAGCAATGTTAATCACTGTGCCACCTCTTGAAAGTTCAACTTTTTGGACTGTATTTGTTTTAGATTAAATTGATATTATTGATGTATGTATATTTAGAACAAAAACAACAGTAGTTATTGCATGATTACTAAAGTGGTTTAGTTGTTAAGTGGCTACATGGTGTAACACTCATTTTGATGAATGTGACAATGGAGTTAATTAACACAAGCTGTGTGGAAATGTTCACAAAACTGTAACTAATTTTAGCAGTTATCTTCTCGATGAAGGAAGTGGCAGAGTAACGAGTCCTTTCATACAGGTATTCAATCTTACTTTTTTTTCATTTCAGAGCTGTTCCTTCGGAATAATGTCAAAATACAGAAACGAGATCTCCATCATCACCTCCACTCCCACATAGGGTGGATGGGAAGAAACATCTCCTTTTATCAGAGGTGTCAATAACCAAGACGTAGATAAGAAGCAGGAGATTTAGAGGGGATGGTGGGAATCTGGGACTCTCGTTGAAAATGTGGTACATAAAACATAGAACATTACAGCACAAACAGATCCTTCGGCCCACAAGTTGTGCCGATCATATCTATACCTACCAGGCCATCTGTAACTCCCAATCCCATTAAATCCCATGTATTCATCCAGAAGTCTCTTAAAAGACCCCATCAAGTTTGCCTCTACCACCACTGATGGCAACCGATTCCATTCACTCTCCTTCCCCCTCCCCCACCCCTGAGTGAAAAACTTACCCCTAACATCTCCTCTGTACTTGCCCCCCAGCACCTTAAACCTGTGTCCTCTTGTAGTGACCATTTCAGCCCTGGAAAATAGCCTCCGAGAATTCACTCTATCTATGCCTCTCAACATCTTATAAACCTCTATCAGGTCGCCTCTCAACCTTCGTCTCTCCAGGGAGAAGAGACGCAGCTCCCTCAACCTAAAGCATGCCTCCCAATCAAGACAACATCCCTGTAAATCTCCTCTGCACTCTCTCAATAGCTTCCACATCCTCCCTGTAGTGAGGCGACCAAAACTGCGCACAGTACTCCAAGTGGGGTCTGACAAGGGTCTTATAAAGTTGCAGCATTAAGGCAGAAACCATAGAATCATAGAATCCCTGCAGTGCAGAAAGAGGCCATTCAGCCCATCGAATCTGTACTGACAACAATCCTACCCTGGCCCTATTCCCATAACCCCACATATTTACCTCACCAATCACTCTAATCCACACATCCCAGGACACTAAGGGGCAATTTAGGATGGCCAATACACATGATCCTCACATCTTTGAACTGTGAGAGGAAACCAGAGCACTCAGAGGAAACCCACGCAGACACAGGCAGAATGTGCAAATCCCAAACAGACAGTGGCCCAAACTGGGATTCGAACCCCAACCCCGGCACTCCGAGGTACCATGCCATCTTAACACCACCACATCTAAGAAGCATTTAGATGAGCACTTGAAATGCCACAGTTTATAGAATGCTATGGGCCAAATGTTGGGAAATGAGATTACAATACACCCTCCGATTGCCGAGGATGATTCTCCAACTCCCAATAGTCTCAGTTTAACTTCTCCTCAAATCCCTCTGAGTATCCAGCTCCCAGACACCCTGCTCACAGTTGAATGACCAGCATCAGAGCTCTTGTTTGATATGTCAAAGTTTGAGATGAAATTCCGAACCACTAGGCTCTAGATTAAAGGCTGAACCATGATAAATTGTACGGCTCTAATGAGGCAGACAAAACAATCCATCAGTGCACTTGCTGCAGGCCCAAGAAACCAAATGGGACTGAGCTATTTAATTATTATCAAATATTAATAAAATAATTACTTACATACTGAAGAGATCAGAGCATTTTGTCTCCAATCCCTGTTTAAATTCGTTTCCACTGACTCCATCCGTCTCCCTGTTTGCCACATCAATGTGGTGTTTAACACTCACGTGAACTTCCACAATCCTCTGTCCTCTGCAGCACTAAAACTGCCTTCATTCACTTCCACAATCACACCTGAACCCACTTCTGCCTGATCCATTTGCTGCTAAAGCTCTCACTTATGTCTTTGTTACTTCCTGAATCCACTATTCCAAGTCCATCCCTAAACATCTTGAACTCTGTTGGTTTCTGGAATGATCCCTGATCCCTGGTAATCACTGAACTTCTCTGGCTCTTGTTCGGCAATCATAACAACTTTAAATTCTCATCCTTGTTTTCAAATCCCCTCCCGTCTTTCTGGAATCGCACACACCGCTACAACCCCCTTAGATTCCTGACCTCTCATTCTGATCTTGAGTAGATCTCTGATTATAATCACTCCATCATTGGCAATAACCTCTTCAATTACCAAGGTCCTTGGCTATGGAATGACCTCGGTAACATCTCTGCCTCTCTCTCTCCTCCCTCAGATTGTTGCTTAAAGCTGACCTCATTGGCAGGTCATCTCTCTGAGTATCTTCCTCTGGATGTCCATCTCTCTGAGAATCATTCTAACGAAGCATCTTCCACATGAAAAGTGCAATATTAATCAATTGGGGATCAATGTGAAATTCAATGTAGATTGGTGGATTGGTGGATCAGCTTCATGTTGCAGTCCTGCCCATTACACACCTGCCTGTTACAAACCCATCCATTATACACACACTCAGGATATACCCTCCTTTATGGACCCACCTTTTACATACACATCCATTACAAACTAGCCAGTTACACACTACCTGTTACACACCCATCTTTATACACCCACTTGTAATACATCTGTTACATCCCTGATTTTTTGCACACCTTCCTGTTACACACCTGCTGTGATGATAGTGTATCTTTAAACATTTTATTTCAATTTATGTTCTCAGGCTTAGGTGATTGTCTGTAATGACCAGGATGTATTTGTAACCTCCCCATTATGTGTGGTAGGGGACCAATATCATCAATCTGGACATTTGTCCAGCGACTTTCCACAAAGCGAGTATGCCTCAGTTCCCCCTTGTGAGCATATTTTTCAGGACTGTTCTCTGTGCAAATGATATAATTATCTATGTAATGCTGCACATCTTGTTCCAGGTTTGGCCACCAGTACAATCCTTTAATTCACTCACTAATCATTCCTGTCCCTTGATGGCCCTTGATGGGGTGTTTCTTCATAAAAGTTCAGACAAAGAAGTGGCTTTGGTGGCAAAATCATCAAAGTGGTTCTGGCAGTATCCCACGGAGCCCAGGAAGGAGCTCAGGCAGCTCACATCCTTTGGTATGGAAGGTGTGTTATCGACCCGATTCACTTCCTATCTCATGCTTTCCCTCAGTCACTACTGCTCCCAACTAAGTGACCTGTGGTCCATGATCTGGGCTTTCTTGGGTTTTATCTTTAATCCCAATGCAGTTTGGGGTCACTAGTTTGTGCAATAACAAAAAACAAAGAACAAAACAGCACGGGAAACAGGCCCTTCGGCCCAATGAGCCCGTGCTGCCACCCCAATGTTCCCACCTCTACCCACGATCCCTGTCTATGTTTATAGAACTATGGATTAAAAACCAAATTTGAGACAATTTAGGGAGAATTTGTTTTGCCAATTAGCCTAAGAGCACATCTTTGGGATGTGGGAGGAAACCGGAGCCCCCAGAGAAAACCCACGCAAGCACGGGGAGAATGCACAAACTCCCACAGACACAGGCCCAAATCCATGTATCTGCACAGCACAGCGATAGTCACTGAGCTGTCGTGTTGCCCATCAGAAGGTCCAGGTCAAGCGTACACTAACGACGTGAAGCACTAGGATACTCTTGAAAAATATCCAAGAGCAGTCCTCTCACGACCCATCGTGTGTATGCCCCTTGTTAGACAAGGTGGACCAAAGCACCTGTAGGATAAAAACAAATACATCAATATCATCATCTATTTACACACTTCCCAGGGACTCCCAAGGTTCATGATCCCTATTTTAAATCAGTTTTTTATACCCCTCCAATAATTTGAGATGTTCCCCTCTTGTTTCAGTTTGTAGGAGGAGATCAAACATTCTGGTTTGGAGAATCCCCCACAGCCCTTTGCTAAGCGCTGGTGAAATATGGAGGGGAAATTAACCCGTTCAGGTGTATTGTTGTCCCTGGAGCGTGAAGGGAAATTTGTACTAGCACTGGTGAGCTAAGGGAATTGACCAGAAGCTGTTACTGATGTCCAACACTGTGAAAAATTTTGCTTTGGGGGGTTGTTTCATCACGGCCTCTGGGCTCGTGGCCAGTGTGGGTGCTGTGATGGGGATGGTCTGATTTAGGGCTCGATAATCAATTGTAAGCCTCCAGGAACTGTCCGCTTTCCTTAGCGTCCATATGGGAGAGTTGTTAGTGAAGCAACAGGGCGCAGGACTCCTTAAACTGCTAATCACCCTGTCCACTTGCCCTTCGGCTGCTTAGGGAAGCTGTACTGTCTTTGGGATTTAGGGTCAGGACCTTCTATGATTTCCTCCCCTGTTAGTTGGCCGCAGTCATGCTTGTGACTGGTGAATTTCTATGTGTGTTTGGCTAATATACCCTGTACTTCAGGGTCCTCTGTCATTTCTGTGGGCCTGATCCACAGTTCTCCAAAAGTGGTGGAGGCAGGTAGTCTGGAGTTACTTAAGAAATACTTAGATGGGCACATGAACAGAATGGAATGGAGGGGTATAGAAAACTGATTTAAAATAGGAATCATGAGCCTTGGGAGTCCCTGGGAAGTGTGTAAATAGATGATGATATTGATGTACTTGTTTTTATCCAACAGGTGCTTGCCTGGACCACCTGATGGGCAACACGACAGCTCAGTGACTATCGCTGTGCTGTGCAGATACATGGATTTGGGCCTGTGTCTGTGGGAGTTTGCGCATTCTCCCCGTGCTTGCGTGGGTTTTCTCCGGGAGCTCCGGTTTCCTCCCACATCCCAAAGATGTGCCCTTAGGCTAATTGGCAAAACAAATTCTCCCTAAATTGTCTCAAATTTGGTTTTTAATCCATAGATCTATAAACATGGACAGGGATCGCGGGTAGAGGTGGGAACATTGGGGTGGCGGTGTGGGCTCATTGGGCCGAAGGGCCTGTTTTCCGTGCTGTTTTGTTCTTTGTTCTTTGTAAAGAATCAGTCTCTGTATCTGCCGATGGCCCCTCCACTGGGGATAGACATTAGCCAAATACAACAATTAGTGAGGCCAAACGATAGGTTGTATTTCCTCATCAGATTGGACCCCAGAATGTGCTCAGTCTCTGGCTGGAGTTTCTCACGGAGAGCAGGATAATGCCATTATCAAAACTCCAATGGGTCTGTTTCTAAGGCCTCCTGTAAATGCCCCATAAAGCCACTTCACATCATTGTTTTCCTGGTAGGCCAAGAACAGCTGAGGTCACGGGATGTGTTAAGAGTGGTACAGGATCCCCCCGTGTCCCATAGGAACTCGGTAGGGCAGCCTCCTATTTTGACTTTTACAAGAGGTCGCCCTACACTATCCCATTCAGTTTTGCAAACACGAGTTGGGGACGTTTGACACAGTCATGCTTTCAGTCCAGTATCTAATTAGGGGTAGAGGCTGAAAGGGGTGTCAGAGGCACCCCCGGCGTTGTGATGTACCGTCTGGTGTAGGTCGAGTTCCCCTCTGTGAAACTGTTGGGGTGGTCATGGTGTCTGGGCTGAGCTGGGCTCCACATTCCCTGATAAAATGCCCAATCTGGTCATAGTTGTAACACTGCATTTGCTGGGCTGAATATCTAGGGTTGGTTTTATCTTGTTCAGTGAACCTGGGGTTGGAACTACATCAGGGTTCTGCACAGGGCTGCAGTTTGCTGTCTCAATGTTTGACAGGGGTATATAGGAGCGGATCCTCTGAATTACCCTGGCCCCTGTTTCCACCTTTGTTACGCCGAACTGGGGTCGGGTCTGTCTGGATGGGGTTCCCCTTTCTGTATTTTGTGGACTTGAGAGCGTCTGTCTAACTCCCCAATCCCACACATAAATCATTTTGCAGATGACCCAGGTTTCTGTGTGTTATCATCGGGGTTAAAATTCTCACAGGCTTTCCGATTCCTCTCGGTTGTGTGTGCTATCAGGGTCCGGATCCATGTGGATCAGTGACATGTTTAATTGGACTTGATTTAATTGGCCAAAAACCACAACAAATTGGTTCCATACTCGGCTAGCAGAGACCGACAGGTCTCCCCTCTCTTTTATTGCCAGTTATTTAAGCCTTAAGATTCCTCGGTCACGTTCTGGGATTCGGGTGGGGCTCAACTAATATTGGGACTTAAACATAACAGAATAAGTTTAACCTCTTCAGTCTCATCTAAGCCGTTTAAAACACGATATTGGGTGATTTTTCAATAAGATCTTCTGGATCCCTGTAGGGTTCGAATATGCCAATCGCTTTAGCTTTGTCAGTGAGTTGGGTTAGGGGGTATGGAGTTACATTAATCACATTGTGGTTCTGTCTGTCCTGTTGTCAGGGGATGATTGGATTCATTGATACAGGAACCGGATTAATGACTGGACTTATTGGGATGGGAATCAGTCTGGGGATGGGTCTACTGGGATGGGAACTGGACTAGGGGCTGAGACTGAGTGTCCCAGGGTGGGGGCCAGATTAGGTGGTGGTGCTGGTTCCGTTACCAGGAAGAGAGGTGTGGGGTCCCCAGTAGACAGTGACACTAACTGTTCTTTTAAAAACTATAGTTTTTAATCCATAGATAGTGAAGAGGGGTGTTATAGTTTACAGAGTGACTTGGACAAGTTGCAGAGCTGGGCCGAGAGGTGGCAAATGGAGTTTAATGTGGAAAAGTGTGAGGTAATGCACTTTGGCAGGAACAATAAATGTGTAGAGTATAGGGCTAATGGTAGGGCTCTTAATAGTGTTGAGGAACAGAAGGATCTTGGTGTATGTGTCAATAGATCCCTGAAAGTAGGCAGTCAAGTGGATAAAGTTGTTAAGAAGGCATATGGAGTCTTAGCTTTTATTGGTAGGGGGATTGAATTTAGGAGCCGCAGCATCATGTTGCAACTGTACAAAACTCTAGTGCGGCCGCACTTGGAGTATTGTGTGCAGTTCTGGTCCCCACATTATAAGAAAGATGTGGAGGCATTGGAGAGGGTACAGAGGAGGTTTACCAGGATGTTGCCTGGTATGGAGGGCAGGTCCTATGAAGAGAGGTTGAAGGATTTGAGGTTGTTTTCGTTAGAAAGGAGGCGGCTAAGAGGGGATCTTATTGAAGCATATAAGATGATTAGAGGTTTAGATAGGGTGGACAGTGATAGCCTTTTTCCTAGGATGGAGAAAGCTAGCACGAGGGGACACAGCTTTAAATTAAGGGGTATGAGTTATAGGACGGATATCAGAGGTAGGTTCTTTACTCAAAGAGTGATTAGGAGTGGAATGCCCTGCCTGCAGCTGTTGTAGATGCGCCAAGTTTGGTGGCGTTTAAGAGGTTAATTGATAAGTATATGGAAGAGAAGGGAATGGTTTAGTTTGGAGGGGCATTGCTTTTTATTTTGGTCGGCACAACATCGAAGGCCGAAGGGCCTGTTCTGTGCTGTAATGTTCTATGTTCTATGTTCTAGATCTATAAACCTGGACAGGGATCACGGGTAAAGGTGGGAACATCGGGGTGGTGGCGCGGGCTCGTTGGGCCGAAGGGCCTGTTTCCCGTACTGTTTTGTTCTTTGTTCTTTGTTCATAATGGCAGGCATCATCTTTTAAATCCGGCCCCCCACTCTATCCCTGGGTCACTAGCCCCTGTTTCAGTAGTGAATGCACACATTACACCCCTTTTTTACAGCTGATTGTGATTTTAAATCTACAATCTCACACAGGCATTTGGAGTGTTCTGTTTCGCAGTCTGTATTTGCTTTTCCTGCTTTTACTGCAGTTATGTTTAACTTCCTCTACCCTGTGACAGTGCAGCCTCTCTCTCATTGACAGCACACTGTGCCTTTTCATAAGCTTTATCACATTGAGCTGGAATTGGTGTGTGTGTTTCATATTCATTTGGTTCCTTTCCTCTCCTGGCCTTCTCTCTGCTTCCAATTATTGTATGCTAGATCTGTAAACATGGACAGGGATCGCGGGTAGAGGTGGGAACATCGGGGTGGTGGCGCGGGCTCGTTGGGCCAAAGGGCCTGTTTCCCGTGCTGTTTTGTTCTTTGATCTTTGATGCGCACAATAGCACTCACTAAGTCCTGTTTTAGTTGGGTTACCTGGGCCTCTCTGTCCCGTTTAACCCGGATAATCTCTGCTTCTCTACCAAGGAGCTGTTCTAGACAACTGGCAATCGCAATCGCCTCCCTCAGGTTGGGAGCCCTTTTACCCACTTCCTTATGGACACACTCCAACAATTCTCTCCCTCGGATCCCAGATCCAGTTTCGGGACGTCCCCCCACTGCACCCGTTTGGGCCATTTATATTCTTATATATTTGAACCATAAGAAAGCAGGAGTCGGCCATCCAGCCCCCGCCATTCAATAAGATCATGGCTGATCTGAAGTGGATCAGTTCCACTTTCCCACTTTCTCCCCATAAACCTTAATTCCCTTGTCTATCAGAAACCTATCTACCCGTGACTTAAATATATTCAGCGAGGAGCCTCCACCACTTCAATGGACAGAGAATTCCAGAGATTCACCACCCTTTGAGTGAAGAAGTTCCTCCTCAATTCCGTTCTAAACTGCCCCCCCCCCCCTTTATTTTGAGGCTGTAGCCTCTAGTCCTGCTATCCTTTCTAAGCAGGAAGAATCTCTCTCCCTTTACCCTATCCACCCTCTTCATTATATATGGATGACTTCCTCCCATTTGCCATCACTGGCCATAATTATTTCCTTTTAGGATTTGTCATGTGATTATGGGGAAGGGATTGGGGTGGGGGTCCAATTTTCACCACATTTCCTCCCATAGATTTTACCTAAACTCCCTTAACTATCCTGGTTCTAACTACGGTTTGTCTGCTTTGTGTCACAGACACTAGATTTATGGCCCTATTTACGAGTCAAATCTGTATTATTCCTTCATTCATTTAAGACTGGTCAGCATGTGGGGCACTGGGAGTAATCCTGAGATTACTCACTGAGGCACTGAATAAATATTTCTCTTCGGTATTCACGCAGAGTGCTGGAAATGTAGCTGTGGAGAGCACTGAGGTACAGGGTTGCAAATTGGGGAGTATTGTAGTAGATAGGGAGGATGTGTTAGAAATTCTCGAGGTTTTGAAGTTGGATAAGTCCCCTGGGCCGGACGGGATTTACCCTAGGATTCTCTGGGAGGCAAGAGAGGAGATTGCAGAGCCTCTGGCTCTGATCTTCAGGTCCTCGTTGGTTACGGGTGTGGTTCCGGAGGACTGGAGGATAGCGAATGTGGTCCCATTGTTTAAGAAGGGGAAGAGAGACCTTCCAGGGAATTATAGGCCAGTGAGTCTTACTTCTGTTGTGGGCAAGGTATTGGAGAGAATTATTAGGGATAGGATTTATAGTTATTTAGAGAGAAATGAATTGATTGGGGATAGTCAGCATGGTTTCGTGAAGGGTAGGTCATGCCTTACTAACCTCATTGAGTTTTTTGAGAAAGTGACCAGAGAGGTGGATGGGGGTAAGGCGGTTGATGTAGTATATATGGACTTTAGTAAGGCTTTTGATAAGGTGGCCCATGGAAGACTTCTACAGAAAATGCAGATGTGTGGAATAGAGGGTGATTTAGCTAATTGGATTAGGAATTGGCTGGCAGATAGAAGACAGAGGGTGGTGGTTGATGGGAGATATTCATCGTGGAGTTCGGTGACGAGTGGTGTGCCTCAGGGGTCTGTTTTGGGGCCCCTGCTGTTTGTAATTTTTATAAATGATCTGGATGAGGGTATTGAGGGATGGATCAGTAAATTTGCAGATGATACTAAAGTTGGTGGTGTGGTAGATAGTGAAGAGGGGTGTTTTAGTTTACAGAGTGACTTGGACAAGTTGCAGAGCTGGGCCGAGAGGTGGCAAATGGAGTTTAATGTGGAAAAGTGTGAGGTAATGCACTTTGGCAGGAACAATAAATGTGTAGAGTATAGGGCTAATGGTAGGGCTCTTAATAGTGTTGAGGAACAGAAGGATCTTGGTGTATGTGTCAATAGATCCCTGAAAGTAGGCAGTCAAGTGGATAAAGTTGTTAAGAAGGCATATGGAGTCTTAGCTTTTATTGGTAGGGGGATTGAATTTAGGAGCCGCAGCATCATGTTGCAGCTGTACAAAACTCTAGTGCGGCCGCACTTGGAGTATTGTGTGCAGTTCTGGTCGCCACATTATAAGAAAGATGTGGAGGCATTGGAGAGGGTACAGAGGAGGTTTACCAGGATGTTGCCTGGTATGGAGGGCAGGTCCTATGAAGAGAGGTTGAAGGATTTGAGGTTGTTTTCGTTAGAAAGGAGGCGGCTAAGAGGGGATCTTATTGAAGCATATAAGATGATTAGAGGTTTAGATAGGGTGGACAGTGATAGCCTTTTTCCTAGGATGGAGAAAGCTAGCACGAGGGGACACAGCTTTAAATTAAGGGGTATGAGTTATAGGACGGATATCAGAGGTAGGTTCTTTACTCAAAGAGTGATTAGGGAGTGGAATGCCCTGCCTGCAGCTGTTGTAGATGCGCCAAGTTTGGTGGCGTTTAAGAGGTTAGTTGATAAGTATATGGAAGAGAAGGGAATGGTTTAGTTTGGAGGGGCATTGCTTTTTATTTTGGTCGGCACAACATCGAAGGCCGAAGGGCCTGTTCTGTGCTGTAATGTTCTATGTTCTATGTTCTATTACTACATTTGAGGTCCTCCTTTTTAATTTATGGCTTAACTTCCTGTATTCAGCTTTCAGGAGCTCATCCCTTTGTTTACCTGTGTTGTTGGCACCAATGTGTATCACACACACTGGCTGTTCACCCTCCCTCTCCAGAATTTCCTGCAGCCACTTTATGATATCTCTGATCCTGGCACTGGCACCAGGGAATCAACATACCATCCAGGGTACACGTCAATGCCACAGAAGTACCTGCCTGTGCCCTTTACTATTGAATCCTCTCTTGCTACAGCCCTGCCGCTTGTTCTGTCCTCTGTGCAACAGAATCACCCACAATGCGATGAATTTGGCAGCTACTGCTTTCCCCTGAGAGGCCACCCCCCCCCCCCCCCCCCCCCCCACCCCGCAACAGTATCCAAAGCACTACATTCTGCACCTTCTAGTTTCCTTCTCTATGTACAGTATGCTTTGTCTGTATAGTGCACAATAAAGAATATTTTTCACTGTATACTGATACGTTACAATAATAAATCAAACTAAATATCTGTTTGAGAGGGCAATGTCTAGAGTGGTCTCCTGCACTTCCTTCCTGAGTTTTTTTACCCTGTATGATGATTACCCATTCCCTTTCCGCCCATGTAATCCTCATTTGTGGTGTGACCATCTTGTTTAACATGCTATCCATGACATTCCCAGCACTGTAGATACTCCACAATGAGTTCACTTGCAGATCCGAAACATGGGTAGCCAATAGCTACAACAGGATACACTTCCTGCACACATAGTTGTCAGGGACACCAGAAGCAATCTTATTTCCCACATTGTGCAAGAGGAGCACACCACAAGTTTCACGTCTCCAGCCGTGACTTCTCTCTAGACTAAACTAGTTCCTTCCTATTAGAGAATGTAATTAAGCTAGGGACCTTCCTTCACTTAGAACCATAGAGCCATACAAAATTACACCTCAAAAACAGGCTTTTCAATCCTTCTTGTCTGTGCCGAACCATTTTTTGCCTAGTCCCACTGACCTGCATTTGGACCACATCCCTCCACACCCCTCTCATACATGAACCCGTCAAAGTTTTTCTTAAATGCTAAAAGTGACCCCGCATTTACCACTTTATCCGGCAGCTCATTCCACACTCCCACCACTCCCTGCAGCTTATCTGTATTCCTCTGTAACCTGCAACATCCATCCACACTGTCCACAACTCCTCCGACTTTAGTGTCATCTGCAAACTTACTAACCTATCC
Source organism: Sphyrna mokarran (assembly GCA_024679065.1). NCBI lineage: Eukaryota > Metazoa > Chordata > Chondrichthyes > Carcharhiniformes > Carcharhinidae > Sphyrna > Sphyrna mokarran. Next base: position 39,983,959 of record JAGIQG010000028.1, on the reverse strand, counting down.
TTTTACTCCCTCATCCAGGGCATTTACAAAAGTGACAAACAGCAATGGCCCCAAAATAAGAACAAAGAACAAAGAGCAACACAACACAACACAAAATAGATTCTTTGAAAAAGCCCCTCCTAATATTCCCTTTAGACTTTTCTCCTTTCACCCTTAACCCATGCCTTCTGGGTTTTTTCTCCCCTAGCTTCCGTGGAAAAAGCCTGCTTGCATTCATTCTATCTATACCCAACTTCAAGCTCCATACTTCAAACATTCCAAGGAGAGTTGACACTTTGTAGGGTGATCTCTCTTTCCAGAGCAAGACTCCCGTGACAGCAAAGCAAATTCGTGTTGGAGGCACATTCCAGATTCCAGCAGGCTACAGTTTAATTTTTTTTTTAAATTTCATTTGTGGGACATGGGCATCATTGGCTGGCCAGCATTTATTGCCTATCCATTGTTGCTCTTGAAAGAATTGAGGGTCAACTACATATTGTGGCTCCGGAGTTACATGTAGACAGAGCGGGTAAGGAAGGTAGATTTCCTTCCCTAAAGGACATTAATGAACCGGATGGGTTTTTCTGACAATTGACAATGATTTTAATGGTCATTAGTAGAGTTCTAATTCCAGATATTTTTTATTAAATTCAAATTCCACCATCTGCCACAGTGGGATTCAAACCCGGATCCCCAGAACATTAGTTGAGTTTCCGAATAATAGTCTAGCTCTAATCGCTAGGCCATTGCCTTCCCCAATGATGAGTTTTGATAAGTTCTGTTCTCATTGGAGGTTAAGCAGTAACTGGAACACAGGGACATATTACAGTGACATACATCCCAACATTCCTCCTCAATGTTGGACAAAAGATATATTTTCCCAGCGGTGAAGTGTTTAATTGGAGTCAGGATTCCTTTGGTTCTTGGAGACACTGATTTTGGTTTGGCTGAATGATGTTCTTTTGATCACACCATTGTTTTAGAACAATTAATGTTTCGGTTATTAGCATCGTTATTGCACAGTGAGGTGGGCTGGAGCAGAGCCACCATCTACTGGCTCTGTGTGTTGGTCGGGTTAGAACGTTTATTTGATGCATGGAATGGAACATTCCAGATGTTAGAGATATTAACCTTCGTTAACTTTGAAACTTCTGGAAAGCAGCAATATGACCAGCTAAAGTCATCTTGTTAGCTCTGCAACTGTCCACGATGAAAAGCATTTAAAAAATGTTAAAGAGCAGTCCAGTTGACAAATATTTATTTATATTTATCTTTATGTCACAACTGTAACAGCTGGAAATTTCTCCCGTTCAACGACAATTTACATCTGTAATAATTCAGCAACATGTCAATTTCCCGTCACCCTTCATCGTACACCAAAGGAAAGGCCACTCCTGCGGTTTACTGTCGGATAGTCTACAACTCCCGTCTGGGTAAAGTTACAGGTTTAAAAACGATGGCTGTTCCCAACGGGAAGCCTCTCCTCACCCAATAAAACAGCTTATACTCCCTGAAATCCATGGATAGATCGATCCATAATTCCCCGTACCCTTTGTGGTCGTCATAACAACATTTATCAAACGCCCTTTAAAGGAGTAAAATGCTGCAAAACACATGACCGCAGGAACGGTTTAATAAAAAACTGGCAGAATCTGCAGGAGACAGTGAACACCCTCAACAAGCATAAGCTCAAATGGCAATGCGGGGGGGGGGGGGGGGGACAGGGAATGGGTGGGGGCAGCGAGCAGGGGAGCAGGCAGTGAGTGGGGAGGCCGGAAGGAGCGGGCAGTTGGGGGTGGACAGTGGATGGGTGGGAATGGGCAGTGAAGGCGGTGGGAGCGGACAGTGGGTGAGAGCAGAGATTTGGGACATGCAATAATAAAGTTAGTGGTTTTGGGAAGAAGCTGTGCTGTCATTTGGATTGGGAGATGACTTTTCAAATTCCTGTTTGTGTTTGGCAGTAACAACAGGTAGAGTGTTTTAGCACAGAGGGACAGAAAGGTAGATGTGTGGGGTTACGGGAGTTGCCTCAGGGTTGGATTGCTGTCAGTGCAGGCTCAATGGGCCAAATAGCATCTTTTTGCACTGTAGATTTTCAGAATGCTCACTACCTTCAGGAAAACAACCCCAGATTCTCTATTCTCTCCAGTGAAGTCACGAGCACCATGTTGGTAAAATCTCGGCATCTGCTTTCCAATGTAAAGTGTGCGAATGCCCCATCTGTTCCTGCATTCCATTTACCATTTCACTAATAATGGTTCTCTTCATTTTTCCTATAAAATCTGTGATCCCTGTTTTTCTCTCTCTCTCACTCTCTGTGCTTTGGCCTTCAGGAGCCGTGTGCTGAGGATGCTCAGGAATCCCCAGGGAATTGTGACTGATCGAAGGTAAAGAAATCCAACGATTCATTAGGGCTGTGACTCTGTCACAATTCCCCCTAAAAGGTAAGGCTGAACTGAGAAATCCAGTGCATCTCAAATAAAAAACACTCACCCAAATATAACAATGAAAAATAACAAAAATAAGACTATCAGAGAGAAAATAGAATAGATAGATTCTGCATATTTCAATTTCTGTCTAGTTAATGAGTTATAAAGCTGTGGCAAAATGCCTCTTGCTGCAAAATTAGTATATATAATATTTAATTCTTGACCTAAATGTCAGTTCTGATTAAACATGATTGGATCGACTCTGCCATATGTGACCTACAATTTCCTACTGCACAAACTGTCAGAGGGTCAGTGATCTCTCCAGGCTGTAATTGCTATGGTAACAGCCTGTGAGTGCTCACTCGCTGCAGTCTGGCCCTGTGTCTCACTGCAGGCTGAACTTCCCTGAACACTCTGCTGTCAGTGTCCTCACATTCTGCTCTGTCACCCAGTCGCCAGTAATTCTCCATTAGGACATTGTGTCAGAATAATGACAAGAAGAATAGAATGTCACCGCCTGAGAAAGACATGTTAGCAGGAGAAAATAATAAAATAAGGATTCAACATTTGTGTCCTAATTGGTTAGCATTCTGTACTGTTTGACCTCCCAAGTGTGGCACAACACTTCCACCTCAGATAACCATTCGACCAGATGACCTCGCTAAGGGCTGGCTTCTGCAGACACCAAGATCGGAATTGGTTTTCACAAGACCTTTCTGTGCACAAAACTGAAAATACATTTTTGCAAGCTGTGGACTTTGTGCGTTTTTGAACTCAAACCTCCTGAATCAGTTGGCCAGTGACAGGAGTAGCCTGGGAAACACAGCATTCCAGTCTTGATATCCTTGGGGAATAAATTAACATTAAAAACTAGATCAAGACCTTACATAATCAGTAGGGAAGAAGATCAGGAATATTCTAACAGTGTAAGGAGTGCACCATTACATAAATACCAAGTGTACAATACTTAACAAAGCAACAGCACAGCTGAACACAATAATAACTGTTCAGTATAAACGCAGATAGAACATAGAACATTACAGCGCAGTACAGACCCTTCAGTCCTCGATGTTGCGCCGATCAGTAGAACCACAGTAATGACCCTCTAACCTAAACTATTCCAATGTTATCCATATGCCTATCCACTGACCATTTGAACGCCCTTAAAGTTGGTGAGTCTACAACTGCTGCAGGCAGGGCATTCCACGCCCTTACGGCCCTCTGAGTAAAGAAGTAAAGGTAGATCCAATTGTTTATTGTATTTATTAATCCGTTCATTACAAACTCTGCAAAATGCTTCATTGACTGAAAAAAATCTTGCAACGATCCATATGTATTGATATCGTTTCTATATGGTTACTTGTGAAGTTTAAACATCTCATTGTTTAAAGATGAAACAGGGTCTGAGGAATATGAAATCTCTGGTCTGTTGGTCTCGAAGTGCCGTAGTGAACCCAGCCGAATATTTAATTGCAGTTAGGAGAGATAAAAGTGAATGACCATTATTAACTGTATCATGGTGGTCTGGACCCCCAGAAGTGTTAAAGTTGCAGTCATGCAATTGAAATTTATGAACAGGGACTGTAGTAGAATAAACACTAACAAAACAACCTCCATGTGTGAGAAACAGCTGAAACACGGGGAAGAACACGGAGAGGATTCTTAAATCCCATCCTCTTCCGTTCCACTGCCGGCAAGAATGGAGAATTTCGCACTCAGCCAAAACTCCATCACTGTGGCGGCATTGGAAAATCCCAGCCTAGGATGGGGATCGGAGGTTTCTGCCGCATAACTGAGAATCTTCTGATGCAAACTACTTGTTCCAGCTTCCACTTCACGGCCAACCTCCTGATTATTCATCTACAAATGGTTTCACAGCTTCATGAGAACTTCTTGTTTCTAAAATACTTTCACTCCAACAAAATGATCAACTCAGCCAAGAACACATCAGACCTACATTGACAGAGACTGTACAATAAAGTCTATTTTTATAATTACAGCTTTAACTATACTGGTGTCTGGTTAGCACTGCTGCCTCACAGCGCTGGGTTCAATTCCGGCCTCCTCAGGTCCCTGCCTGTGTGGAGTTTGTATGTTCTCTCTGCTTCTACACGGATTTCCTCTGGGCACTCCAGTTTTCTCCCACAGTCCAAAGCTACGTGGGTTAGGTTGATCTGCCACGATAAATTGACCCTAGTATCAGCGGATTAGCAGGGTAAATATGTGGGGTTAGGGGAATAGGTTCTGGGTGGAATTGTGCTGGGTGCAGACTTAATGGGCCGAATGGCCTCCCTCTGCACCGTTCGGGATTCTATTCTATTCTATATTATAATCTATTCTATATTATATTCTATTCTATATATTATAATCATTACACATATATTACATAATATGAGTGAGACAAATGACTGAGATGTTGCATTCAAACATCCAGGACAAATGTGTAATTGTAAATAACCTCTTATTTTAAAAAAAATCATCAAAAATCCAGCTGCTGGAATTTATTCTAGATTCAGAAAAATTACTCAGTGTAAGGAGATGCAGACATTCATACTCAAACATCCTGATTGAAAATGGAGAGATCACAATAATCCAGTAACACAATCCTCTAAATTCCAAATGTGTTTCAGCCCAGCCTCTCTACAAAATATCAGCTTGTCAACTCAGGAAGGAGTTGACAAATGAATCTTTTCTGAACTGTTTTGATTGCAATCATATTATCTTCCAATAAGGGGGCTAAAACTGTACAATGTGATCTCCCCAAGTCTCTGGGCAGCTGCAAGAAAACTCCTCACTTTTATACTCCACCCTCCTGGCAATAAACACCAATTTGCTTTCCCAACCACTTGCTGTAGCTGCATACCAACTTTTCAGATTCATACACCAGGACACCCAGATCATTCTCTATCACCAAGCTCTGCAATCTGTCTCATTTAAATCAATTGCTGCTTTGCTATTCTTCTTCCCAATGTGGACAAGTTCACATTTTCCCACATTATATTCCCGCATTCCATCGGTCACATTTTTATCCTTTTATTTAACCTGTCTGGAATCTTTCATTTTGACAACTTAGTTTCCTGCCTAATTTAGTGCCATCAGCAAATTTAACCATCTACATAGAACATAGAACACTACAGCACAAACAGGCCCTTCGGCCCACAAGTTGTGCCGAACACATCAAAACCTACCCAGCCATAGACCTATCTATAACCCCCAATCCCATTGGATCCCATATACTCATCCAGAAGTCTTTTAAAAGACCCCAGCGAGTTCGCCTCGACCACCACCGACGGCAGCCGATTCCATTCACTCACCACCCTCTGAGTGAAAAACTTTCCCCTAGCATCTCCTCTGTACTTGCTTCCCTGCACCTTAAATCTGTGCCCTCTCATCGCGACCATTTCAGCCCTGGGAAATAGTCTCTGAGAGTCCACCCTATCTATTCCTCTCAACATCTTGTAAACCTCTATCAGGTCGCCTCTCAACCTTCGTCTCTCCAGGGAGAACAGTCCCAGCTCCCTCAACCTGTCTTCATAAGGCATGCCTCCCAATCCAGGCAACATCCTTGTAAATCTCCTCTGCACCCTTTCAATAGCTTCCACGTCCTTCCTATAGTGAGGCGACCAGAACTGCGCACAGTACTCCAAGTGTGGTCTGACAAGGGTCCTATAAAGCTGCAGCATTACCTCCTGACTCCTGAACTCAATCCCTCGATGAATGAAGGCCAGTACACCGTAAGCTTTCTTAACCACATCCTCCACCTGGGAGGCCGATTTGAGAGTCTTATGGACTCGGACCCCAAGATCCCTCTGCTCTTCCACACAGCTAAGACTCCTACCTTTGATAGTGTACTCATTCATCCCGTTGGATCTGCCAAAATGGACCACAACACATTTATCCGCGTTGAAGTCCATCTGCCACTTCTCCGCCCAGTCTTGCATCCTGTCGATGTCATGCTGCAACTTCTGACATCCCTCCAGACCATCCACAACACCACCGACCTTCGTGTCATCGGCGAACTTACTCACCCATCCCTCCACTTCCTCATCCAGGTCATTTATGAAAATGACAAACAGCAAGGGTCCTAGAACAGATCCCTGGGGCACTCCACTGGTGACCGACCTCCATGCAGAAAAAGAGCCATCCACAACCACCCTCTGCCTTCTGCAGGCAAGCCAGTTCTGGATCCACAAGGCCAAAGCCCCTTGGATCCCATGGCCTCTCACCTTTTCAAGAAGTCTTGCATGTGGGACCTTGTCAAATGCCTTGCTGAAGTCCATGTACACCACGTCCACTGCTCTTCCTTCGTCAATGTGTTCAGTCACATTTTCGAAGAACTCAATTAAGCTCGTAAGGCACGACCTGCCTTTTACAAAACCATGCTGACTATTTCTAATCAGCCTAAACTTCTCCAAATGCTCATAAATCTTGTCCCTCAGAAGCCTCTCCATCAGCTTACCAACCACTGAGGTCAGACTCACCGGTCGGTAATTTCCAGGACTATCCCTGTTCCCTTTCTTGAAAATAGGGACCACATCCGCAATCCTCCAATCCTCCAGAACCTCTCCCGTCTCCATCGACGACGCAAAGATCATCGCCAGGGGCTCTGCAATGACATCCCTCACCTCCCACAATAACCTGGGGTACATCCCATCTGGTCCCGGAGACTTGTCTATCTTGATAGCATTTAAAAGTTCTAACACATCCGCTTCCTTAATATCTACATACTCAATCTTTTCAGTCTGCCGCAAACTTGTAGTGCATCCTCCCAGATCACTTTCCACCGTGAATACTGAGGCAAAGTACTCATTAAGCACCTCTGCCATTTCTTCCGGTTCCATACAGACTTTTCCCCCTTCACTTTTTATAGGTCCTATCCCTTCTCTTCTCATCCTTTTACTTTTCACATATTTGTAGAAGGCCTTGGGATTCTCCTTAATCCTACCAGCCAAGGCCTTCTCATGACCCCTTCTGGCTCTCCTAATTTCCTTTTTAAGCTCTCTTCTATAAGCCTTATACTTCTCTAGATCCCCAACATCTCCTAGCTCTTTGAACCTTTTATACACCTTTCTTTTCTTCCTGACTATGTTCACCACAGCCTTCGTGCACCACGGTTCCCGCGTCCTACCAAAACCTCCTTGTCTCACCGGAACGTTGTCGTGCAAAGCTCCAGACAAGCATTCCTTGAATATCTGCCACCTTCCTTCTGTGCTTTTCCCCAAGAACACCTCCTTCCAGTTTATTCGCCCCAACATCTGCCTGATGTCTTCATATTTCCCCTTATTCCAGACAAACACCTTCCTAGCCTGCCTGATCCTATCCTTTTCCAATGCAAGGGTGAAGGAGATAGAATTATGATCTCCATCCCCAAGATGCTCTCCTACCAAGAGATCCATCACCTGTCCTGGTTCATTAGCTAGTACCAGGTCCAGTACAGCCTCTCCTCTTGTAGGCTTGTCCACGTGCTGTGTCAGGAAACCCTCCTGAACACACCTAACAAACTCCTCCCTATCCAAACCCCTTACCCTTGGGATATTCCAGTCGATGTTTGGGAAATTGAAGTCTCCCATCACAACAACTCTGTTATTTCTACATCTCTCCAGTATCTGTTTCCCTATCTGCACCTCAACTTCCCTGTCACTATTGGGCGGCCTATAGAATACACCCAGCAACGTCACCGACCCTTTGCTATTCCTAACTTCCACCCACAGAGACTCCGTAGACATTCCCTCCTCGGTATCCACCTTCTCTGCAGCCATGACACTGTCCCTCATCAACAGTGCCACTCCACCACCTCTCTTGCCTCCCTCCCTGTCCTTCCTGAAGGATCTGAATCCTGGGACCTGTAGTACCCAGTCCTGTCCCTGAGACATCCAAGTCTCTGTAATGGCCACCACATCACAATCCCAAGCAGCAATCCACGTCCTAAGTTCATCCACCTTATTTACTACACTCCTGGCATTAAAATAGATACAGCTCAGTCCCTCAGACTGGACATTTCCCTTTTCCCCCACTCGTCTAACCTGCCTCTCATCCTGCCTAGAGTCCTTCCCTACCTGGGAGCTAACTTCCTTGCTCCCAGTCTCCACATCACTATTCCCTCCCCCTAACCTTTCTAGTTTAAAGTCCCCCCAGTAGCCCTAGCCAGTCTTCCCGCCAAGATATTAGTCCCCCTGGGATTCAGGTGCCACCCGTCTTTGCTGTACAGGTCACACCTGCCCCTAAAGAGGGCCCAATGATCCAGGACCCGGAATCCCTGCCCCCTGCTCCAGTCCCTCAGCCACGTATTCAACCTCCACCTCATACTATTCCTGCTCTCACTCTTCCGAGGTGCAGGCAGTAATCCTGAGATTACTACCTTCGCTTTCCTCTCTCTCAGCTGCCTACCCAGTTCCCTATAATCCCTTTTCATGTCCACTTCCCTCTTCCTGCCTATGTCAGTAGTACCTATATGTACTACAACTTCCAGTTCCTCACCCTCCCCTTTCAGGATGTCCGGGACGCGTCCAGAGACATCCCGAATCCCAGCTCCAGGGAGACATACCACCATCCGCGACTCCCGTCTGTGTCCACAAAAATGCCTGTCCGCCCCCCTCACTAGGGAGTCCCCTATAAGCACTGCCTTTTTGCTCTGTTTTTTAGGTTTTTGTTTTTGTTCAGCTCCAGGGAGCTGGCCACCGCTGCCTCCCTTGGATGAGCTGTCCCCCACAGTAGTACTCAGGCAAGAGTACTTATTTTGAAGGGGGACATCCACCGGTGTACTTTCCATCACCTGAGGTTTCCCTTCCTAATAGTTACCCATGTGCCTTCTCCCCTTTGCCCTGGTGTGACTACTTGTCTGTAGCTCCTATTAATAATCTCCTCATTCTCCCTAATGAGTCGAAGGTCCTCAAGCTGCATTTTCAGTTCTTTTACCTGGTCCCGTAGGGATTGCAGCTCCACACAGCGATCACAGGTATGGACATCTGGGAGACCAGGAGCCTCCAAGACCTCCCACATGTTACACTGGCAACAACATGCTGGCCTCACACCCATGCTTGCCCCTTTTTAGTAACCCAGAGAAAAAAAAAGTAAGAAAGATTAAAAAAAAACTTACCTTACCTCCCCTTTTTGCTTAGGCCGTGTGAGCCAAGGACCTTACAGCTCACACAAAAACAAACTTACCTCCTCCTTGGTCTCTCTACATTTGGTCACTCACTTGGTCACTTACCTACACTTGGTCTCTCTTGCTCCGAGTCTTTGATATAGTTTGTAAATAGTTGGTTCTCTCATTCCAGTGACACTCCCCTAGTTACCAACGCAAAAAGATCCATTTATCACCATTGTCTGCTTCCTGTCAGCAAACCTGGTTCTTTATCTGTGCTAATATGTTCTCTCCAACCACACCCGACCTCATCCCCACATGCCATCTTCTTTTGTCTAACCTTTGATGTGGCACCTATCAAATGGGGTGAACAAGCTGATGGAATGTGCTGGCAAGTGTAGGTCAAATTTAGGTCAGAGAAGTGCAGAGCAACTCAGTTGCAGAGAACAATGAGGAGAGACGATATAAAAGAAAGAACACAATTCTAGAGGGTGGCAGGATCAGCCTGAGCTTGGGCAGGAAAGGTTCGCGAGATTGAGAGACTTCAGTCTTGTGGACAGATTGAAGAAACTGGGGTTATTCCCCTTAGAGAAGGTTGAAAGAAGATTAGATCAAGGTGTTTGAGGGTGTGAAGGATCTAGACAGCGCTGCAGAGGGAGAAACAGTTTCTATGTAGAAGGCTGAACAGTGTCGAGAGGGAGAAGCATTTATCAAACAAGATTAACTATAATACACCAATCCTTCACCTCAGCTTTACCCTCACAGATCTATTACACAAGTTACAGAATCTATTTTATCCTCCAATAGGCACAGTAATATGGTCAGATACACCACACTCTGAAATCAAGAGAAATGCTACTCAATAGAACTTCTATGGATTTCTCATCAGATTCCCCTGTCCAAATGTGGCAGGGAACATCCTGCTCCTATCTCAATAAGACAATAAGACATTTCAATTACTGTCTGTGTGTGTAGCCAGCACTGCTTAGGCTACAGTAAGCCTTTGAGGCCTGAGTGAAGCAAGACTGGATCTAACTCAATCTACCCTGACAAACTCCCCTTGGGGAGGCCATGCATAGTGGTATCATCACTAGACTAGTAATCCAAAGGCCCAGGGCCAGATCTGGGGTTTAAATCCCACCACAGTAGATATTGAATTTGATTCAAATTGTCTGGAATTACTGCTCTGTTGATGAACACAAAATAATTGTTATAAAAATAGAGTGTTGTTCTCTGGGCCAGCATTTACTGCCCATCTCTAACTGCCGTGGACAGGTATAGTTATACTTTGGTTTTGATATTGCCCATTTGGCAGCACTGGGAGGATCGGTCCTGGGCTATTTTGCCAGGGAGTTGGTGTTCTTGTTCCAGATTGTTTTTGAGAATTGGACTCAGTCAGGATGAAGTTTTTTCCCTTCATGCTGAGCTATATTAGAAGTCACTTCCTTATTCCTCGTTGGAAAAAGCAACTTTTCAGTCCCTCCCACTGGTTTGTTCCCAGTTGTTTTTAAGATTCAAAAATGCAAGTTAAAAATTCAACAAAGCCAAAAACACTTTTTATCACAATTTCAAATGGGTCATCTCTTAAGCAGCCTAGTTGAGGGATTCGAATAGCTTTGAATCAGGTTCATTATCATTCAGAATATCCCAACCCGTTGACTTTTAGCTGTAAAGTGAACATATGTCTGGTTAGTTAATTCGCTATTCGATGCTTTGGTTTATTTTACATTTTGACTTTTGCCTTTGACATTGGAAGAGAAGGAATTTGGAATGGTTTAGTGAAGGAACTGATTCAGAAAGATTATATTGTGAACAATTCTCCTTCCAGATGTGTATAAATGTCACGACCCAGGGAACCAGCCTCATTAAATCATTGTACCAAATAATCAAATTAGAACACAATCAGCCGTATGTAATATTGCATTTGACAAGACGCAGTGAGGATATTTTGCAGAATTCATATATTTGGGAGACTGGCTTGTTTGGAAATGGATTTCTTTTAGATTATGAGGACGATCTTTAATCTAATTGTCAGAGAGAGAGAGGTAGCTTTGGTGACAGTTCTGTCCATTGATATGCTGAAGGTGTTTGATGGGCTGGATGGGCTTAATTAGTGTGTGTGACACCTTCACTCAGTGGCTGAGTGCTTGCCCTGATTCTGCTCCAGCCTTGCCTGGCTACATCTTGGGTTTTGTCCAGTTAAATTGTTTTTTGAGTATCCTGGGGTACAAATGAATTCCTATGTCAGTGCACCGGCAAGTATTGTCCCTGCTGCTGTTTAGAAGTGACTCTGGTATTGCTGTTTTCCTGAGGGATTCACAATCTTCAAATTGATGGAATAGACTGGTGATTGGCTTTTAGCTTTGTCAGAATGTTCCTGACTGTGATGTTTGCTGAGAATGTGTTGAGGTGCGAATTGAGGTGACTGATTGCTTGATAATATCTGGGGTTGATTTAGTGATGAATATATCTGCTTTGAGTGTGGTATACTGGACTTGGAACTCTGTTTGCGATTATCTATCCTAACCGTTAGCAGCACAAGGAGCTGTTCCCTGAGAATTACCAGATCACAGCATACAAGGGGAAGTTTTAACTTTGAGGAAGGTAGAAGTTACTGTGGAACAGGATGGAACCCATTTCCACTCTGCAGCAAGAGATTGTTATTCTTTCTGGAAGTTGATAAATTCCTAAAGCAATGGGAGTCACATACCGTGCTATTAAATCACAGTGTGATGTTGTATGCGATACTCCAAAAGCTGTACAACCATTGACTGAAAGAGATGCAGGATTATTTTTAAAGTTTATTTGTTAGTAAGGCTAACACTGCAATGAAGTTACTGTGAAATTCCCCTGCCTGCTCTGCTATACATTTAAACATAATTTCTTTGAAACATTAGCTGCTCCTGATTTAGGGGAAAGGCTCGTATCTGACCTTCTCAGCTCTGTGGTGTGATCTGTACTGATGTACTACCATCAACAGCCGTGGGCACACCTCTGCAAATCAAACTCCCCATTATAAAGGAAGAAACTTGCAGGGAGATATCATATGACCAGGTTGTCACATGATGAAATTCGACGTGATTAAATGTCCTATAATCAAACCTCAAGGAATAATCACTCCTCGAGTTGGCAACTCCAAATAATGAAATGGGAAGTGTTTGCGAAGAGAGATTGAGCAGCTTAGGCCTCTAATCGTTGAAATTTCAAAAGAGAGAAGAGGTACCTAAGATGCTAAAGGGACTGACTGAGTAGATGTAGATGTTGCTTCTTGTTGGAAATCCTAGAATGAGAGGGCATAGTTTTAGGCTAATGGATGTCAAATTTAAAACAGAAATGAGGAGGAATTACTTCACTCAAACGGTTATGAATCTGAAGTTTTCTACTGCAGAGTGCAGTAGATAGAACATAGAATGTAGAACACTACATCACAAACAGGCTCTTCGGCCCACAAGTTGTGCCGATCATATCTATACCTACCAGGCCATAGAACTATCTGTAACTCCCAATCCCATTAAATCCCATGTACTCATCCAGAAGTCTCTTAAAAGACCCCAGCTAGTTCGCCTCTATCACCACTGACGGCAGCCGATTCCATTCACGGAATAGATGCTGGAAGACTAAACATATTTGAAGAATTGATAGGTTTTTAATAGTTGAGGGATGAAGGGTTATGGAGAAGGTGATGAGAAGGCTGAGATGAGATCAGCCACAATCGTACTGAATGGCAGAACAGACTCAAGTGGCTAAATCGCTGACTCCTGCTCCTAATTCTTATGTTCTTCTGATCAGGGCAATCTACAGGCAAAGTAATAAACTGCTTCAAGACCCACAAGGTCTCCGGCATTTAACTTGTGACACCCAGACCTAATCCTCTCCACGAGAGTGATATAGATGATAATGCGGGGAGGATGATAAGCAAGGTTGAAGCTGACACCATGATTTGTTGGGTGGTTAATGAAGAAGATATTTGTAGATTTCAGGAAGCTATAGATAGGTTGGTCAGATGGGCAGTGGCAGATGGAATTTAGCATGGTGGCACAGTGGTTAGCACTGCTGCCTCACAGTGCCAGGGATCCAAGTTCAATTCTGGCCTTGGGTCACTGTCTGTGCGGAGTCTGCACATTCTCCCCCTGTCTGCATGGGTTTCCTCCGGGTGCTCTGGTTTCCTCCAACAGGTTCAAGGATGCACTGGTTCGGTTGATTGGTCATACTAAATTAACACAAGCGTGAGGGGGATTAGCAGGGTAAATGTGTGGAATTATGGGACTTATGGTGGGATTGTCGTCAATGCAGATTCAATGGGCTGAATGGCCTCCTTCTGCATTGTAGGGATTCTATTACTCTTTGAAGTACAAGGTGATACATTTTGAAAGAAGTAAGTCGACAAGGGAATATTTAATCAATGGCAGAATACCAGAAAGCTCATAGGAACAGATGAATCTTGGGGTATTTATTCACAGATTCCTGAAGACTGCAGAGTAGGTTAATAGAAGAGTTAATAAGGCAGACGGGACACTTGCTTTCATCAGTAATGGCATAAAGTACAAGAGTGAGGAGGTAATGTTGGAGCTGTACGGAGCACTGGTTAGGACACAGCTGGAGTACTGGGTGCTGTACTGGCCATCTCACTATAGAAAGGATGGGATTGAATTGGGAAGACTTCCAGAGGAGGTTCAGCTGGTTTTTGCCTGAGAGGGAGAATTTGAGCTATATATAAGGAGAGATGGGCTTGGATTGTTTTCTTTAGAGCAGAAGTGGCTGAGGGGCACATGATTGAGGGATATGTAAGATTATGAAAGGTGTGGACAGATTGAGTAGAAATAAACTGTTCGCCTTGGTTGAGGGGTCAGTTATGAGAAAGCAGAGTTTTAGTGTGAGGGGGAGGAGATTCAAAGGGGATTTGAGGAAAAAAAGTCACTCAAAGGGTGGTGGGAATCTGGATTGTGCTGCTTGGGAAGTTAGTGGAGGCTGGAAATCTTTAAAAGATATTTAGAACATGGAACATAGAACACTACAGCACAAACAGGCCCTTCAGCCCACAAGTTGTGCTGATCAGCCCAATACCCACCAGGCCATCGAACTATGTGTAACTCCCAATCCCATTAAATCCCATGTACTCATCCAGAAATCTCTTAAAAGATCCCAGCGAGTTCGCCTCTACCACCACTGACTGCAGCCAATTCCATTCACTCACCACCCTCTGAGTGAAAAAGTTACCTCTAACATCTCCTCTGTACTTGCTCCCCAGCACCTTAAACCTGTGTCCTCTCGTAGCGACCATTTCAGCCCTGGGAAATAGCCTCTAAGAATCCACCTTATCTATGCCTCTCAACATTTTATAAACCTCTATCAGGTTGCCTCTCAACCTTTGTCTCTCCAGTGAGAACAGTCCCAGCTCCCTCAACCTATCTTCATAAGGCCTGCCTCCCAATCCAGGCAACATCCTTGTAAATCTCCTCTGCATCCACTCAATAGCTTCCACATCCTCCCTGTAGGTGAGGCGACCAGAACTGCACGCAATACTCCAAGTGGGGTCTGACAAGGGTCTTATAAAGTTGCAGCATTACTTCCCGACTCCTAAACCCAATTCCTTGATTAATGAAGGCCAGTACACCATATGCCTTCTTGACCACATCCTCCACCTGCGAGGCCGATTTAAGAGTCCTATGAACCCGGACCCTAAGGTCCTTTTGCTCCTCAACATTGCTAAAAGTCCTACCTTGATATTGTACTCTTTCATCCTTTGGTCTTGCCAAAATGGACCACTACACATTTATTTGGACGAGCAACTGAAATATCATAATATTCAAGAATATTGCCAAGGATGTGGGACAAGTGCTGGAAAATGGGATTGGCATGCCTTTTGTGATAGTTATTGTGGGTGTAGACTCAATGGGCCAAAGTGCTTTTTATATGCTGTATGATTTTATGACCAGAACTTCCTGCTTTGCTGGATTCTGGGACACAGATCTCTAACCGCCAGCCAATAGGCTGTTGCTTGGACAGGATGAAATCAGACGTCTCCCTGCTAATCCCAGGCTGCCCATTCCAGGGGCCTGGATTAAAGTTCTTCCGATTGATGTTGAATATCACAATATCACTACAAAGAAAGTCTTTAACTTGGCAGACTGTGACTCTTGTTCGAGATAAATAACTCAGTTCATCACAAGCATATGTTGGGTATTGTCGACAATAAATTTGTCCAGCTCTAAGTCTGTGATAGATAAGCAAGATTCTTCCTGTTTCCCCTCTCGTTCCTGAGGAATGTTTGAATGGACCCCCTGAGCCCAGAGGTTGAACAAGCACAGCAGGAGAAGATTCTGGATAACTCATTGAGACACAGAGTGTATAGAAATCAAGCAGCGATCTTAAGGTTTACAGTCGGTGGAATGGAACAAAGGGCTAGGATTACAATCAATCTTGGAGTGCATACTTTAATAGTATATTAATATAATCTTTTAATTCATTGCTCTGTCACATAAATCTTCTTTAAGCACCTATTAGTCAGGGCAAGAATCTTCATGCTCAGTGTTGTACTCCCTGCCAGCACTATCTGTCTGGAATGTCAGTGCTTTAGACTCTATCCACTCTGCGTGAAGTGTTTGAGGTAGATCATTCAAAGCTCCTGGTTCCTACTGATGTCTGCGGTGTAACAACTTTCCCAGGAACACAATAGAAGCAGTAAGAATTGATTAAATTCCATCAATATCATTGAGAAAGTAACATTTTGTAATTCAATTTCTGAGTAACCTGAGGCATAACATCCAGTCATAGATCAATGCTTCCCAAAGCCCTCTCCACAGGATCTGGTGGGAGAGGATGGTTCTCTCACACTGGGCAGAGTCTTCACTGTCTGTAAGACACGGATCAGGGAGCAAAATGAGAAGATCATACATTAGGCAACCTTTTCAGTTTGTTCCACCTCTGACCAAAGGCATTGGCTACCTGCCCAGCAATGACCAATCCCCATTGGGCTATTAATTTTTCACTTGAGGAAAAATCTGTGTAGTCACTAGAATCTTCCCTGAAGCTAATTGCTCCTTTTGGCTGGAGGCTGAGGGGCCAATGGTTCTTTCTTTAATCCTCCAATTCCAGAGCCACAGAGTGGAGGAGTGGAGGGCCATAGTCTCACAGTTTTTGAAGAAACTTTTCTCCATTCTAACCTGACAGCTGTGGTCAATCTTTATTTTTAACTCTGCTGAACTGTTATGAAAGTGCCTCTACTTCCGTCAGCAGAACCTCTCCTGTGGAACTGACAGCCATTCAGAATGTTAGGCCTTCTGATTGGACCTTCCATCTCGAGAACTCACTCACTCTCTTTAATTGAACAGTGAGTGTGAAGGTGGACTTTAAACTGATCACCACTCATAAGATCGTTGTATTATTGAAAATAGTCACACCTACTGAAACCTTTCAAATGATTTTCAAAGAATGTGATTGCACTAGAAAGGATGCGGAGGCAGTTCACCGAGATGCTGCCTGTGTGGAGTGCTTTACCGATGAAGAGAGGCTGGATAGGCTGGCTTTGTTTTCCTTGGAGCAGAGAAGGCTGAACATAAGAACTAGGAGCAGGAGTGGGCCATTCGGCCCCTCGAGCCTGCTCTGCCATTCAATAAGATCATGGCTGAGCTTTTCGTGAACTCTAAGTAATTGTTTCATCCATTGGATGTGAGTGTTGCTGGCTGGGCCAGCATTTATTACCCATCCCTAATAGTCCTTGAATTGAATGACTATTCCAGAAAACAATTAAGAATCAAGAACATTGCAACATTGCTGTGACTCTGGAGTCAATGTAGGCCAGACTAGGTAAGGGCAACAGATTTCCTTCTCTAAAGGACATGGAATGAATCAAATGGGTTTTTACGACAATCAATTCATGATTATCATGAGACTTTTAGTTCCAGATTTTTATTGGATTTACCCATCTCACTGTTTGTCGGATGGATTTGAACCCCAGTCCTCAGAGCCTGGGTCTCTAGATTATTAGTCCAGTGACAATACCACCACCTCCCCAATGTAGTAGAAGAAGAATCTCAATTTATTTTGTTCAGTGTCAGTTTAGACCCTTCTATCACCACAAGTGATGACACCCATGGTTAGCACTGCTGCCTCTCAGCACCAGGGATCCAGGTTCGACTCCCAGCTTGCATCACTGAGTATGTGGAGTTTGTGCGTTCTCCGAGTCTGCACAGGTTTCCCCCGGGTACTTCAGTTTCCTTCCACAGTCAAAAAGATGTGCTGGTTAGGTGCATTGGCCATCCCTCCGTTCTCCCAAGTCACTGGGATGTGGCAACTCGGGGAGTTTCACAGTAATTTAAGTGCAGTGTGAATGTAAGTCTACTTGTGACTAATAAATGAACTTTAATCTCCAATATCAATCTACATTTCCTGCTGTATGAATAGAGCCACTCTATTACAGTGCCCTGAGCTGTATCTGAACCCAGCAGATCAGTTCTAACCCAGAAAAAAATATTTTATCCAATGACTGAAATGAGCGCTTGATTTCAACATAGTTGTTACATTCTGTATCTCAATGAGTTATCCAGAAATTCACTAGGATCCTCTCCTCCTTATTGAACCTTTGGGCTCAGTGAGTCCATTTAAAAAATTCCTCAGGAACTGAGAGTTGAAACAGGAAGAAATTTGCTGACTGAATTAAAACAGGATCTATATATTGTCCACAATATCCAATGTCAATTACTGATGTGCTGAATTATCCTGTAGATCAGCATTCTCAAATCTTTATTCACTCAAAAAGTGGAAAAGCAAGTTGTGCAAATTTATTTGATACTGTGACAATCTCAATAGACACAATCAGAAAGAGATTCCTCCAATCATCTGTGTGTTTTCATTTTAGAACATAGAACATAGAACAATACAGCACAGAACAGGCCCGTCGGCCTTCGATGTTGTGCCGACCAAAATAAAAAGCAATGCCCCTCCTAACTAAACCATTCCCTTCTCATCCATATACTTATCAACTAACCTCTTAAACGCCACCAAACTTGGCGCATCTACAACAGCTGCAGGCAGGGCATTCCACTCCCTAATCACTCTTTGAGTAAAGAACCTACCTCTGATATCCGTCCTATAACTCATACCCCTTAATTTAAAGCTGTGTCCCCTCGTGCTAGCTTTCTCCATCCTAGGAAAAAGGCTATCACTGTCCACCCTATCTAAACCTCTAATCATCTTATATGCTTCAATAAGATCCCCTCTTAGCCGCCTCCTTTCTAACGAAAACAACCTCAAATCCTTCAACCTCTCTTCATAGGACCTGCCCTCCATACCAGGCAACATCCTGGTAAACCTCCTCTGTACCCTCTCCAATGCCTCCACATCTTTCTTATAATGTGGGGACCAGAACTGCACACAATACTCCAAGTGCGGCCGCACTAGAGTTTTGTACAGTTGCAACATGATGCTGCGGCTCCTAAATTCAATCCCCCTACCAATAAAAGCTAAGACTCCATATGCCTTCTTAACAACTTTATCCACTTGAATGCCTACTTTCAGGGATCTATTGACACATACACCAAGATCCTTCTGTTCCTCAACACTATTAAGAGCCCTACCATTAGCCCTATACTCTACACATTTATTGTTCCTGCCAAAGTGCATTACCTCACACTTTTCCACATTAAACTCCATTTGCCACCTCTCGGCCCAGCTCTGCAACTTGTCCAAGTCTCTCTGTAAACTATAACACCCCTCTTCACTATCTACCACTCCACCGACTTTAGTGTCATCTGCAAATTTACTGATCCATCCCTCAATACCCTCATCCAGATCATTTATAAAAATTACAAACAGCAGGGGCCCCAAAACAGACCCCTGAGGCACACCACTCGTCACCGAACTCCACGATGAATATCTCCCATCAACCACCACCCTCTGTCTTCTATCTGCCAGCCAATTTCTAATCCAATTAGCTAAATCACCCTCTATTCCACACATCTGCATTTTCTGTAGAAGTCTTCCATGGGCCACCTTATCAAAAGCCTTACTAAAGTCCATATATACTACATCAACCGCCTTACCCCCATCCACCTCTCTGGTCACTTTCTCAAAAAACTCAATGAGGTTAGTAAGGCATGACCTACCCTTCACGAAACCAATTTTGTTCTTGAACTATAAATCTTCACAAATTTCTCCAACACTACACAGATAGAGCAAGGTTTCCAAGCCAATCATTCCAAGATCAACTGTGACAGGAGGTCAAAGCAAAGCAGGGAGGTTGTACTGAATTGAAAGAAGCTTATTTGGATCATACTTACAGTATGGTGTATAGTTCTGATCTACAAAAGGATATTAATACACTGGAGAATGTGGGTAAATGTTGGACTGTTTTATAAATAAATGATGTACATAAGGGCATGATAGGACCAATGATGGAAAGCTTGGGATTGAAGCTGCATCCTAAAGGAGGAGAGAGAGAGACAGAGAAAATCAGAAAGGAAAGACAAAGGAATTTAAGACTTTGTAGGGCCTGGGATCCGAAGAAATGGCTGCTAATACTGCGATATTTAAAGTCAGGGATACCCCAGAGGCCAGAATTTGATCTGGAAGATTGTAGAGTTGGAGGATGTTATTGAAATAGGGAAGGCTCTGGAGGGATTTGAAAACAATCAATAGAATTTTTAAATGGAGACGTTGCTGGGCCAGGTATGTTTGTGCGTGAGGTCATATTTGACCAATCTGTTGGAGTTTTTCAAGGAGGAAGGGAAAGCAGTGGATGTTGAATTCAGTAAGGGCCTTTGACAAGGTCCTGCATGGGAGGTTAGTTAGGAAGATTCAGTCCTTGGGTATACATGGAGAGGTAGTAAATTGGATTAAACACTGGCTCAATGGAAGAGTAGTCATGATGTAAAGATGCCGGCGTTGGACTGGGGTAGTAAGAACTCAGTAAGAATTTAGCAACACCAATTTTAAATCCAACCGATTTATTTGATAGTAAATTTGCGAGCTTTCGACACTCTATCAAATAAATCGGTTGGATTTAAAATTGGTGTTGCTAAATTCTTACTGAGTTCTCAATGGAAGAGGCCCGAGAGTGGTTGCAGAGGATTGTTTCTCTGAGTGGAGGCCTGTGACTAGGGGTGTACCACAGGGATCGGTGTTGGGTCCGTTGTTGTTTGTCATCTATATCAATGATCTGGATGATAATGTGGTAAATTGGATCAGCAAATTTGCTGATGATACAAAGATTGGAGATGTAGTGGACAGTGAGGAAGGTGTTCAAAGCTTGCAGAGGGATTTGGATTAGCTAGAAAAATGGGCTGAAAAAGGGCAAATGGAATTTAATGCAGACAATGTCAGGTATTGCACTTTGGAAGGACAAACCAAGGTAGAACGTACAGGGTAAATGGTAGGACACTGAAGAGTGCAGCAGAACAGAGAGATCTGGGAATACAGATACAGAATTCCCTAAAAGTGGCGTCACAGGTAGATAGGGTCACAAAGAGAGCTTTTGGAACATTGGCCTTTATAAATCAAAGTATTGAGTATAAGAGTTGGAATGTTATGGTGAGGTCGAATTTAGAGTATTGTGTACAGTTTTAGTCACCTAATTACAGGAAGGATGTTAATAAGGTTGAAAGAGCACAGAGAAGATTCATGAGGATGTTGCCTGGATCTCAGAAGCTGAGTTACAGAGAGAGATTGAATAGGTTAGGACTTCATTCCCTGGAGTGTAGAAGAATGAGGGGAGATTTGATAGAGGTGTATAAGATTTTGATGGGTATAGATAGAGTGAATGCAAGCAGGCTTTTTCCACTGAGGCTAGGGGAGAAAAAAAACTAGAGGGCATGGGTTAAGGGTGAAAGGAGAAAAGTTTAAAGGGAATATTAGATGGGGTGTTCTTCACGCAGAGAGTGGTGGGAGTGTGGAATGAGCTGCCAGATGAAGTGGTAAGTGTGGGCCACTTTTAACATTTAAGAAAAACTTGGACATGTTCATGGATGAGAGGGGTGTGAAGGGATATGGTCCAGATGCAGATCAGTGGGACTAGGCAAAAAAATGGTTTAGGCAAGACAAGAACAGTCAAAAGGCCTGTTTCTGAGCTGTAATTTTCTATGGTTCTATGGTTTGTGGGCACAGGGATAATAAAGGAACAGCGCTTGGCGCAAATTACAACACAGATGGTGGAGTTTTGGATATGTAACTGGCTGGGATAGTGCTGGAATCCTGAAGTTAAAAGATAACAAAGACATGGGTGAGTGTTTCAGCAGCAGATAAGCTGAGGGAAAGGCAGAGATTTAGGAAGATGGGAGCAGGCATTGTTAGTGATGGAGCAGAATGTGTTCAGAACTTCATTTTCCTTTATAACATTCCCCTGAAAAGCTTGCCTCTCATTTTAGGTGTTTTTCTAGTCTGTGACATCAGAGGAAAGAACTGCCCTCTCTCAGCCTATGAAATCCTTTGAATACTATAAAGAATTGTAATTTATTCAAACCTTAATCTTTGAAACTCTAATGAAAATAAATCCAGTCTATACGATCACACCTCATAATCTGGCCTTTTTATTCCCAATGTCAATCTAGTGGAGGTGGAATTGGCCTCTCTAAGGCCTTACATTTTTACACAAGTCTCCTAAAAAAGAGATGTGAAGCTCAATTAGAGTGCTTGAGAGTTACAAGTTAGCTGGAAAGGACCTGAAGAAAGTGCTAAGAACAACCAGGAGAGGCAAGAGAAGAGTTTGGCAGGTAGGATCAAGGAAAACGCTAAAGCTTTCTCTAGGTATGTCAGGAATAAAAGAATGACTAGGGTAAGATTAGGGCCAGTCAAAGACAGTAGTGGGAAGTTGTGTGTGGAATCCGAAGAGATAGGAGAAGCGTTAAAGGAATATTTTTCGTCAGTATTCACACAGGAAAAAGACAGTGTTGTTGGGGAAGATAATGAGATACAGGTTATTAGACTGGACGGGATTGTGATTCATAAGGAGGAGGTCCTAGCAATTCTGGAAAGTGTGAATTCCCTGGGCCGGTTGGGATTTACCCCAAGATTCTCTGGGGTGCTAGAGAGGAGATTGCAGAGCCTTTGGCTTTGAGCTTTAGGTTGTCATTGCCTACAGGAATAGTAAGAAGTCTCACAACATCAGGTTAAAGTCCAACACATTTATTTGGTGGTAAATGCCACTAGCTTTCAGAACGCTGCTCCTTCACCAGGTGTGTGGAGAGTTCTGATCACAAATAGGGCATATAAAGTCACACACAGTTTACAGAATACTGATTAGAATGCAAGTCTTTACGGTTAACCTACTATTCAAGTCTTAAATATAAGACAATGTGAGTGGAGATGGCATTAGGCACAGATTAAAGAGATGTGTATTGTCTCCAGACAGGACAGGAAGTGAAATGATGCAAGTCCAGGCAAGTCATGGGGGGTTACAGACAGTGTGATATGAACCCAAGGTCGTGGTTAAGATTGTCCTCATGCGTGCACAATTTTCAGCTATCAGTCTCTGCTCAGCGACTCTGCATGTCATGAAGGCCGCCTTGGAGAACACTTAACCAAAAATCAGAGGCCGAATAGCCGTGACTGCTGAAATGTTCACCAACAGGAAGGGAACAGCCTTGTCTTGTCGAGTGCTGTTCATTCATCTGTTGTTGTAGCGTCAGCATGGTCTTCCCAATGAATCACCCTCGAGACCCACCATCAGACTCACCAGGGACAATTCTCCAGAATCAGTTGCATTCTTGGACACACGCATCTCCATCAAGGACGGTCACCTCAGCACCTCACTGTACCACAACCTCACAATGCTCCACTTCTCCAGCTTCCACCCTAAACATGTTAATGAAGCCATCCACTATGGACAAGCTTTCTGTATACTCAGGATCTGCTCAGATGAGGAGGATCACAACAGACACTTCCAGACGCTGAAAGATGCCCTCATAAGAACATGGTATGGCCCTCAACTCATCAATTGACAGTTTTGACATGCCACAGCGAAAAAGTGCACTGACCTCCTCAGAAGACAAACATGGGACACGGTGGACAGAGTACCTTTCATCGTCCAGTACTTTCCCAGAACAGAGAAGCTACGACATCTTCTCTGGAGTCTTCAACCTATCATTGATGAACATCTCACCTAGACCATTTCCACAACAACCTCCACCACCCCCCGCTCTTCTTGCCTTCAAACTACTGCACAAATCTCAAATTGCATTTGATAAGGTCCCCCATGCAAGACTTCTTGAGAAAGTGAGAGGGCATGGGATCCAGGGGCTTTGGCCTTGTGGATCTGGAACTGGCTTGCCTGCAGAAGGCAGACAGTGGTTGTGGACGGGTCTTTTTCTGCATGGAGGTCAGTCACCAGTGGAATGCCCCAGGGATCTGTTCTAGGACCCTTGCTGTTTGTCACTTTCATAAATGACCTGATGAGGAAGTGGGGGGATGGGTTAGCAAGTTCGCCAACGATACGAAGGTTGGCGGTCTTGTGGATAGTCTGGAGGGATGTCAGAAGTTGCAGCGAGACATAGATCGGATGCAAGACTGGGCGGAGAAGTGGCAGATGGTCTTCAACGCAGATAAATGTGGGATGGTCCATTTTGGCAGGTCCAATGAGATGAAGGAGTATAATATCAAGGGTAAGACTCTTAGCAGTGTAGAGGATCAGAAGAACCTTGGGGCCTGGGGCCATGGGACTCTTAAATTGGCCTCGCAGGTTTCATCTTCATCAACTGGCCCTCATCAATTGAGGGATTGAGTTTAGGAGTCGGGAGGTAATGCTGCAACTTTATAAGACCCTTGTCAAACCCCACTTGGAGTACTGTGTGCAGTTCTAGTCGCCTCACTATAGGAAGGACGTGGAAGCTGTTGAGAGGGTGCAGAGGAGATTTACAAGGATGTTGCTTGGATTGGGAGGCAGGCCTTATGAGGACAGCTTGAGGGAGAGACGAAAGGATGAGAGGTGACCTGATAGAGGTTTATAAGGTGTTGAAAGGTATAGATCAGGTAGACTCTCAGAGGCTATTTCCCAGAGCTGAAATGGTCGCTACGAGAGGACACAGGTTTAAGGTGCTGGGGAGCAAGTACAGAGGAGATGTCAGGGGTAGGTTTTTCACTCGGAGGGTGGTCAGCAAGTGGAATCGGCTGCCGTCGGTGGTGGTGGAGGCAAATTCGAAAGGGTCTTTTAAGAGATTTTTGTATGAGTACGTGGGATTTAATAAGATTGAGGGTTATAGGTAAGCCTAGTAGGTAGGGATGTAATCGGTGCAACTTAGGAGCCGAAGGGCCTGTTTGTGCTGTAGTTTCTCTATGATTTTTATGTCTAGATCATGATCCACAGCAAACTACCCAGCCTTCAGGAGAACAGTGACCACAATACCACATAACCCTGCCACAGCAACCTCCGCAAGACATGCCGGATCATCGACATGGATACCATCATCTCAGATGAGAATACCATCCACCAGGTACACAGTGCCTACACTTGCAACTCGGCCAACGTTGTCTACCAGATACGCTGCAGGAAAGGATGTCCCGAAGCATGGTACATTGGGGAGACCATGCAGGCACTACAACAGAGGATGAACAAACACTGCTCGACAATCACCAGGCAAAACTATTCCCTTCCTGTTGGCGATCACACGCATTCTGCCTCTGACCTCCGGGTACATGTTCTCCAAAGCGGCCTTCACGACACACGACAGTACAGAGTCGCTGAGCAGAGACTGATGGCCAAGTTCCGCACACGAGGACGGCCTCGACTGGGAACTTGGGTTTATGTCACACTATTTGTAACCCCCATGACTTGCCTGAACTTGCAACATCTCACAAACTATCCTGTCTGAAGACAATACACATCTCTTTAATGTGCTTAATGCTATCTCCAGTCACATTGTCTGCACCTTTAAGACGTGAATAGCAGGTTGCTGTAAAGACTCACATTCTAATCAGCATTCTGTAAACTGAGTGTGCCTTCACATGCGCTGTTTGTCATCAGAACTCTCCACTCACCTGATGAAGGAACAGCGTTCCAAAAGCTAGTGGCATTTACTACCAAATAAACCTGTTGGACTTGAACCTGGTGTTGTGAGACTTCTTACTGTGTTTACCCCAGTCCAACACCAGCATCTCCATGTTACAGGAGTAGTGCCAGAAGACTGGACAATAGCAAATGTTGTCCCCTTGTTCGAGAAAGTGAGTAGTTGCAATCCTGGTAATTATAGACCAGTGGGCCTTACTTCTGTTGAGGAAAGTTTTGGAAAGAGTTATAAGTAGGATTAATAATCATCTAGAGAGGAATAATTTGATTAGTGATAGTCAACACGGTTTTGTAAAAGATAGGTTGTGCCTCACAAACCTTACTGAGTTCTTTGAGAAAGTGAGCAAAGAGGTGGATGAGGGTAAAGCAGTTGACGTGGTGTATATGGATTTCAGTAAAGTGTTTGATAAAGTTCCCCACAGTAAGTTATTGAAGAAAATACGAAGGCATGGGATTGAGAGTGACGTAGTGGTTTTGATCAGAAATTGGTTTCTGTGGAAGCATTGGAAAGGGTACAGAGGAGGTTTACCAGGATGTTACCTGTTATGGTAGGAAGGCCTTATGAGGAAAGGCTGAGGGACTTGAGGTTGTTTTCGTTACAGAGAAGAAGATTAAGAAGTGACCTAATTGAAACATACAAGATGCTCAGAGGATTAGATAGGGTGGACAGTGAGAACCTTTTTCCCTCGAATGGAGATGGCTAGCACAAAGGGACATAGCTTTAAATTGAGGGATGATAAATATAGGATGGATGTCAGAGGTAGGTTCTTTACTCAGAGTAGTAAAGCATGGAATGCCCTGTCTGCAACTGTAGTGGACTCATCAACTTTAAAGGGCATTTAAATGGTCATTGGATAAACACATGGATGATATTGGAATGGTGTAGGTTAGATGGGCTTTAGATTAGTTTCACAGGTCAGTGAAACATCGAGGGCCGAAGGGCCTGTACTGCACTGGAATGTTCTATGTTCTAAAAAGGCTCAATAATTTTCAAAAAATTTATACACACACTTTGTTGTACTGTTGTTTAAAAAGGGTAGTAGGGATAACCCTGGAAATTATAGGCCGGTGAGTTTGACATCAGTGATAGGGAAGCTGTTAGAGGGGATTCTTAGAGATTGGATGTATAGGCACTTACAGCGTTGCGATCTGATTAGGGATACGCAGCATGGATTTGTTAAGGGGAGGTCGTGCCTCACAAATCTGGTAGAATTTTTTGAGGAGGTGACGAAAACGGTGGATGAAGGGCGAGCCGTTGATGTTGTCTATATGGATTTTAGTAAGGCGTTTGACAAAGTCCCTCATGGGAGGTTAGTTGAGAAGGTGAAGGCTCATGGGATACAAGGACAGGTAGCTAGATGGATAAGTAACTGGCTTCGTAATAAGTAATAGTGGAAGGGTGTTTCTCTAGCTGGAGGTCGGTCACTAGTGGTGTGCCGCAGGGCTCGGTACTGGGACCTCTTCTATTTGTAATATATATAAATGACTTGGAAGAGGGAGTAAGTGGAGTGATCAGCAAGTTTGCAGACAATACAAAGATGGCTGGACTTGCAGATAGTGAGGAGCATTGTCAGGCGATGCAGCAGGACATAGCCGGTAGCTTGGGCAGACAGATGGCAGATGGAATTCAATCCTGATAAATCTGAGGTGATGCATTTTTGGGAGAAAGAATGTAGGGGGAGGTAAATGATAAAGGGTAGACCTATGGTAGACCCAGATGGGAACATCTGGAATGTGGTGCTTATTCAAGGAGCAGCTGCTGCGAGTCCTTGATAAGTATGTCCCTGTCAGGCAGGGAGGAAATGGTCGAGTAAGAGATCCTTGGTGTACGAAAAAAGTTGATTTGCTGGTTAAGAAGAAAAAGGAGGCTTATGTCAGGATGAGGCTTGAAGGCTCAGTTAATGCAATGGATAGCTATAGATTAGCCAGGAAGGAGCTAAAAAGTGAATTGAGGAGAGCTAAGAGGGGACACGAGAAGATTTTGGCTGATAGGATTAAGGAGAATCCTAAAGCTTTCTTTCGATATGTTAAGAATAGAAGATTGGTTAGGGCAAGATTAGGGCCTGTCATAGACAGCAGTGGGAAGTTGTGCGTGGAGCCTGAAGAGATTGGTGAGGCACTGAATAAATATTTCTCTTCGGTATTCACGCAGAGTGCTGGAAATGTAGCTATGGAGATCACTGAGGTACAGGGTTGCAAATTAGGTAGTATTGTAGTAGATAGGGAGGATGTGTTAGAAATTCTCGAGGGTTTGAAGTGGGATAAGTCCCCTGGGCCGGACGGGATTTACCCTAGGATTCTCTGGGAGGCAAGAGAGGAGATTGCAGAGCCTCTGGCTCTGATCTTCAGATCGTCGTTGGTTACGGGTGTGGTTCCGGAGGACTGGAGGATAGCGAATGTGGTCCCATTGTTCAAGAAGGGGAAGAGAGACCTTCCAGGGAATTATAGGCCAGTGAGTCTTACTTCTGTTGTGGGCAAAGTATTGGAGAGAATTATTAGGGATAGGATTTATAGTTATTTAGAGAGAAATGAATTGATGGGGGATAGTCAGCATGGTTTTGTGAAGGGTAGGTCGTGCCTTACTAACCTTATTGAGTTTTTTGAAAAAGTGACCAAAGAGGTGGATGGGGGTAAGGCAGTTGATGTAGTATATATGGACTTTAGTAAGGCGTTTGATAAGGTGGCCCATGGAAGACTTCTGCAGAAAATGCAGATGTATGGGAGAGAGGGGGATTTAGCTAATTGGATTAGGAATTGGCTAGCAGATAGAAGACAGAGGGTGGTGGTTGATGGGAGATATTCATCGTGGAGTTCGGTGATGAGTGGTGTGCCTCAGGGGTCTGTTTTGGGGCCCCTGCTGTTTGTATTTTTTATAAATGATCTGGATGAGGGTATTGAGGGATGGATCAGTAAATTTGCAGATGATACTAAAGTTGGTGGAGTGGTAGATAGTGAAGAGGGGTGTTTTAGTTTACAGAGTGACTTAGACAAGTTGCAGAGCTGGGCCGAGAGGTGGCAAATGGAGTTTAATGTGGAAAAGTGTGAGGTATGCACTTTGGCAGGAACAATAAATGTGTAGAGTATAAGGCCAATGGTAGGGCTCTTAATAGTGTTGAGGAACAGAAGGATCTTGGTGTATGTGTCAATAGATCCCTGAAAGTAGGCAGTCAAGTGGATAAAGTTGTTAAGAAGGCATATGGAGTCTAGCTTTTATTGGCAGGGGGATTGAATTTAGGAGCCGCAGCATCATGTTGCAACTGTACAAAACTCTAGTGCGGCCGCACTTGGAGTAGTGTGTGCAGTTCTGATCCCCACATTATAAGAAAGATGTGGAGGCATTGGAGAGGGTACAGAGGAGGTTTACCAGGATGTTGCCTGGTATGGAGGGCAGGTCCTATGAAGAGAGGTTGAAGGATTTGAGGTTGTTTTCGTTAGAAAGGCGGCGGCTAAGAGGGGATCTTATTGAAGCATATAAGATGATTAGAGGTGTAGATAGGGTGGACAGTGATAGCCTTTTTCCTAGGATGGAGAAAGCTAGCACGAGGGGACACAGCTTTAAATTAAGGGGTATGAGTTATAGGACGGATATCAGAGGTAGGTTCTGTACTCAAAGAGTGATTAGGGAGTGGAATGCCCTGCCTGCAGCTGTTGTAGATGCGGCAAGTTTGGTGGCGTTTAAGAGGGTAATTGATAAGTATATGGAAGAGAAGGGAATGGTTTAGTTTGGAGGGGCATTGCTTTTTATTTTGGTCAGCACAACATCGAAGGCCGAAGGGCCTGTTCTGTGCTGTAATGTTCTATGTTCTATGTTCTATTAAGAGTATAGAAACGCAGAGCGACCTGGGGTTGCAGGTAACAAGTCTCTGAAGGTGACAGAGCAAGTGGAGAAGGTTGTGAATAAAGCATATAGTATGTTAGCCTTTATAGGAAGGGGTATAGAGTACAAGAGCTGGCTTTTAATGTTGCAGTTGTTAGTTAGACCTCATTTGGAATACTGCGTCCAGTTCTGGTCGCCTTACTACCGGAAGGACGTGGAGACTCTGGAGAGAGTGCAGAGGAGGTTTACCAGGATGCTGCCTGATATGGAAGGTCTGAGTTACGAGGAGAGGTTAGGCAAATTGGGACTGTTTTCCTTAGAAAGATGTAGATTTAGAGGAGATCTAATAGAGGTGTACAAGATTATGAGGGGTGTAGATAGAGTAAACAGGGTTAAGCTTTTTCCTAGGATGGACTTGAATAGCACGAGGGATCACGGGCTTAGGGTGAGGGGGGTAAGGTATAATTTGGGTGCTCGAGGGAGTTTTTTCATACAGATTGTGGTGGGGGTATGGAAAGTGGTGGAGGCAGGTACTCTGGAGTTATTTAGGAAATACTTAGATGGGCACATGAACAGAATGGGAATGGAGGTATAGAAAACTGATTTAAAATAGGGATCATGAGCCTTGGGAGTCCCTGGGAAGTGTGTAAATAGATGATGATATTGATGTACTTGTTTTTATCATATAGGTACTTTGGTCCATCTTATCTAATGAGGGGCATACACGCGATGGGTTGTGAGAGGGCTGCTCTTGGATGCTTTTGAGAGTATCCTAGTGCTTCACGTCATTTGTGTGCGCTTGACCTGGACCATTTGATGGGCAACACGACAGATCAGTGACTATCGCTGTGCCATGCAGATACGTGGATTTGGGCCTGTGTCTGTGGGAGTTTGCGCATTCTCCCCGTGCTTGTGTGGGTTTTCTCCGGGTGCTCCGGTTTCCTCCCACATCCCAAAGATATAGATATAGAACATTACAGCACAGAACAGGCCCTTCGGCCTTCGATGTTGTGCCGACCAAAATAAAAAGCAATGCCCCTCCAAACTAAACCATTCCCTTCTCTTCCATATACTTATCAATTAACCTCTTAAACGCCACCAAACTTGGCGCATCTACAACAGCTGCAGGCAGGGCATTCCACTCCCTAATCACTCTTTGAGTAAAGAACCTACCTCTGATATCCGTCCTATAACTCATAACCCTTAATTTAAAGCTGTGCTCTTAGGCTAATTGGCAAAACAAATTCTCCCTAAATTGTCTCAAATTTGGTTTTTAATCCATAGACTATAAACATAGACAGGGATCGCGGGTAGAGGTGGGAACATTGGGGTGGCGGCACGGGCTCGTTAGGCCAAAGGGCCTGTGTCCCGTGCTGTTTTGTTCTTTGTTCATTCTATTGCAATCTGCTGTGACAACTGTATTTCAAACCACAGGGCGAACTAGATAATGGCCCCTGACTGTTTGAATCCCAGTCAGGGAGTACATAGAACATTACAGCACAGAACAGGCCCTTCGGCCTTCGATGTTGCGCCGACCAATATAAAAAGCAATGCCCCTCCAAACTAAACCATTCCCTTCTCTTCCATATACTTATCAACTAACCTCTTAAACGCCACCAAAGTTGGCGCATCTACAACAGCTGCAGGCAGGGCATTCCACTCCCGAACCACCCTTTGGGTAAAGAACCTGCCTCTGATATCCGTCCTATAACTATCACCCCTTAATTTAAAGCTGTGTCCCTCGTGCTAGCTTTTTCCATCCTAGGAAAAAGGCTATCACTGTCCACCCTATCTAAACCTCTAATCGTCTTATATGTTTCGATCAGGTCCCCTCTTAGCCTCCTCCTTTCTAACGAAAACAACCTCAAATCCCTCAGCCTCTCCTCATAAGACCTGCCCTCCATACCAGGCAACATCCTGGTAAACCTCCTCTGTACCCTCTCCAATGCCTCCACATCTTTCTTATAATGTGGGGACCAGAACTGCACACAATACTCCAAGTGCGGCCGCACTAGAGTTTTGTACAGTTGCAACATGACGTTGCGGCTCCGAAATTCAATCCCTCTACCAATAAAAGCCAAGACTCCATATGCCTTCCTAACAACCTTCTCGACCTGACTGCCTACTTTCAGGGATCTATGCACATACACACCAAGATCCCTCTGTTCATCTAGACTACTAAGAATCCTACCATTTGCCCTATACTCTACACATTTATTATTTCTGCCATAGTGCATTACCTCACACTTTTCCACATTAAACTCCATTTGCCACCTCTCGGCCCAGCTCTGCAACTTGTCCAAGTCCCTCTGCAAACTATAACACCCCTCTTCACTATCTACCACTCCACCGACTTTAGTGTCATCTGCAAATTTACTAATCCATCCTTCAATACCCTCATCCAGATCATTTATAAAAATTACAAACAGTAATTTGCAGTAAGATGCACTCAGGAAGCAAGGTGCACTCAGGAAGCTCCTATAGCACCGGCTGGTCCCTCTCAACAGCCATCCGGTCACTCATTCCCTCTCTCCCCTCACAACATTAAGCTGCTGGATGTCCACATTCCACAATGTGTTCTCCACACTGTTCTCAGCCCAGTGATGCCAGCTGTTGATCAAGTTCTAAAACACAAAACCCAGGCCCAGCTGCTCCACTTGTAGTTCCTCAGGAGCTACAGCATTGTCTGACAGCTTCCAATAGACACTCTGCAAATGGCCTTTCAAGGGCGGCTTGCTGAAGCTCTGGCTTCAGACTGCAGCACTCTGGGTTCATTGACTGACAGGCAATACAGAATGCCAACGGAGAAAGCAGGAATGCTGTCATCCTGAGCAGCTGTCATCTCCACGGAATCACTAGTACATACAAAAACAGACGGAATTCTTTCCTTTATTAGCCCTGGCGTAAAATATAACAACAAAGAACAATGTAAAACACTGTGCCTCTATTGCTCCAAAACGTGTTGACTATTCTTTCCTCACAGATGCTATTAGACCTGCTGAAATTTTCCAGCATTTTCTGATTTTGTTTCAGATTCCAGCATCTGCAGTATTTTGTGGATGTAAAATACTAGTTTCTGTAAAATCCAGTTAGACCACAACCTGAGTATTGTGTGCAGTTCTGGTCATGTTGTTACAGAAAGCATGTCATTGCAATCAAGAAGGTGCAGGGGAGATTGATGAAGAATGTTGCCAGCACTGGGAGATTGCAGCTCTAAGGGGAGACTGGATAGGTTGAGATTGTTCTCCCTGGAACAGTAAGTAGTCTCACAACAGCAGATTCAAGTACAATAGGTGAATCTGGTAGCACAAGTTCTCAGAGTGTTGCTCCTTCATCAGGTGAGTGCAGGATTTGTTTCACAAACAGGACGTATACAGACACAAACTCAGTCACAAGATAATGGTTGGAATGTGAATCTTAACAGGTAATCAAGTCTTAAAATGTACATGCAACGTGAGTGGAGAGAGCGTTAAGCACAGATTAAAGAGAAGTGTACTGTCTCCAGACAGGACAGTCAGTGAGAGATTTTACAAGCCCAGGCAAGTCGTGGGGGTTACAGATAGAGAGACATGAACCCAAGATCCTGATTGATGCCATCTTCATGTGTGCAGAACTTGGCTATCAGTTTCTGCTCAGTGACTCTGCATTATGTATCACAAAGGCCGCCTTGGAGAACGCTTATGCGAAGGTCAGAGACTGAATGCCCTTGACTGCCGAAGCGTTCCTCGACAGAAAGGGAACACACCTGCCTGGTGATTGTCAAGCAATGTCCATTCATCCTTTGTCATAGCATCTGCATGGTTTCATCAATGTATCACATCTTGATTCCTGCAGGGAATCAAGTAGACAACGTTGGCCAATCACAAGAGTATGTACCTGGTGGATGGTGTTCTCACGTGAGACGATGGCATCCGTGTTGATGACCCGGCATGTCTTGCAGAGGTTGCTGTGGCAGGGTTATGCAGTATTGTGGTCACTGTTCTCCTGGAGGCTGGGTAGTTTGCCGAGGACAATGATCTGTTTAAGGTTGTGCAGTTGTTTGAAGGCAAGAAGTGGGGGTGTGGGGTTGGCCTTGGTGAGATATTTGTCTTCATTAATGACATGTTGAAGACTCTGGAGAAGATGCTGGAGCTTCTCCACTCCGGGGAATTACTGGATGACGAAGGGTACTCTGTCCACCGTGTCCCATGTTTAGCTTCTGAGGAGGTTGGTGCGGTTTTTTGCTGTGGCACATCGGAACTGTTGATCAATGAATCAAGTGCCATATCCCGTTCTTACAAAGGTACCTTTCAGTGTCTGAAGATGTCTGTTGCGCTCTTCCTCAACTGAGCAATCCTGTGTATACAGAGGCCTTGTCCATAAGGAATGGCTTGCTTAACGTGCTTAAGTGGAAGCTGGAGAAGTGGATGAACCATGAAGTTATCTGTGGTACAGTGAGGTGCTGAGGTGACCATCCCTCGATGGAGATGTGTGTGTCCAAGAATGCAACTGATTCCGGAGAATAGTCCATGGCGAGTCTGATGGTGGGATGGAATTTGTTGATGTCATCATATAATTATTTCAGTGATCACCAGGAGTCCAAAGGAAGAAAATGTCATCGATGTATCTAGTGTATAGCTTCAGTTGAAGATCCTGTGCGGTGAAGATGTTGGCATATTGAGGTGCGAATTTGGTCCCCATGGCTGTTGAGTTTAGAATTGTGTCTAGAGATTGGTAGTTATTGGCACTGAGTACTGACACAGTTGCTGTCATTGTGGGGAATGCTGGATGCTGAGACATCTGTTATGACGAGGAGTGTTCCTGTTTCAACTGCTCCATGGGTGCTGAATTTCTGTTAGAAGTCCGGAGAGTCGTGACAGAAGCTGGAAGTTCTTTGGATGATGGATTTCAGATGCTCTCGACGTAGCCAGTGACGTTTTCACACAGGCTCTCACTGCTTGATACGATGGGATGGCTGGGTGTATTGGCCTTCTATATCTTAGGCAACAGAGATCTCCAACCTGAGGAGTACTTGGGATGCACAGAGAGTGCTTTGAAGGTCTGGATCAAAGGTCTTGATCAGTCTGTTGAGCTGACAGGAGATTTCATCGAAATGTACAAAATTGCGAGGGGCCTGGATAGAATGGATGAGAAGGAGCCATCTCTCTTAGCAGAGAGGTCAGCAACTAGGAGGCACAGATTTAAACTGATTGGGAAAGGATTAGAGGGGAGATGAGGAAAAGGAAAATTCTCCCAGAAAGTTGTGGACGTCTGGAACTCACTGCCTGGTGGAATCGTGGGACCAGAAAGATCTCAATCCATTTAAAATCTGTGTAGATACACTTCTCAAGTGTTAGAACTTGCAGGGTTGCTGACCATATGGTGGAAATTGGAATTAGACTGGGTGCTACAGTGGTCTCCTCCTGTCCCAACACCTGCCTTCCCAAACTCCCTGTTCCAAACACACTCCCAACATCCTGATGGCAGTAACCCAAAGCAGTCCTGCAAACAAACATCCACTTCTTCCACTGCGCCCTCCCACAGCCACATTCATCAAAAAAAATTCAAAGGTTGTTTGCCAATCCAACAACCAAGAATGGATAAAATGAGGATGAAATTTTTGAAGAAAACTCACAGAATTCTCTTAAAAGAAGAAAATCCTGAGAACTGAATGGGTGAGATTCTCTCGCCTCCCAGCTACACGTTCCCTGGCAGTGGGAGGTGGTACAGTGATGGGATTCTCTGATCCTCCTGTTCCCTTTGATGTCACCCCATGCAGGCAGGAAACATATTGGTGGAGGTACAAGGCAGGCTGGGCAGGAGAATCCCACCAGTGAGAACAGCTGGAGAACTCTAGCCAACATTTTCTCATAAACCCTTTTACAGCATCAAAGCTCTACTCTTCCCTTTTCTACCTCTCCCAAGAGCTGCCACCTCCATGGCTATCCTGACCTCTCTGTCTGCTCAGGTCCTCCAGACTGATATCTGCGTTCTGGAGCCCAAAAAGGGCCAACCAAAAATAACTGCACCAGCTCCTGTGCAGAAGCAGCAGACTGGCTCACAGGACCAGGAGGCAAAATGTGTGACACTGACTGAGGGAGGAAGGCAACTTTTGAGAAGTGGAAGCATTTTGAGTGGAATTCCCATGTGCATAACAGCTGTTTCACTCCTCATTCTCAAGATCCAGACACACTTTTGGAAGGCTCTTGTATAGATCAATACAGCAGTCAGGTCACAGCTCAGGTACCTCTCAAGCTATTTCTGGTGATAAATATGTTGGCATCCAGACTAAGTGTGATCATGGTCAAAGTGTGTGCGTGTGCGCGCATTTGCTGGCTAGGTTCAATGTTCTACACCCCTAGTTATACTCTCAAAGTCCTGTAATATTAAACTACTCATGCTTAAAATTAACTTTTCCATTCTCTGTTTTAAGTCCTGTCTGTAGCTTGCATGTTCTCTATTGCTGTTCGATGGTTTTTCTTTCTCTTAATGACCCCTCAATACGATGTGAACACCTGGCTGAGCAGAACTTGGAAACGGCAGCACACTCTGTCACTGACTTGCCACAGCAGTCCTCACTCATGCCCACCATAGAACACCACAGCACAAACAGGCCGTTCAGCCCACAAGTTGTGCCGACCATCTTTCCTATAACATGAGAGTCAACAGGTGAAAGTCCAACAATGTGACTGAACCACAAAATTGAGAGTAACTCAGTTGTGACAGTTCACAGTCACAATCTTAAAATCCCTACAGTGCAGGAGACCATTTGGCCCATCGCGTCTGCACCAAACTCAATCCCACCCACGCCCTATTCCCTAACCCCACATGTTTACCCCCCCAATCTCCTAACACTAGGGTCAATTTAGCATGGCCAATCAACCAAACCTGCACATCTTTTAGACTGTGGGAGGAAACCAGAGTACCCAGAGGAAAACCACACAGACACGAGGAGAATTTGCAAACTCCGCACGGACAGTGACCTAAGCTGGAAATCAAACCCGGGTCCCTGACGCTGTGAAGCAGCATTGCTAACCCACTGTGTCTCACCTCTCTTCCTCTGACAGCTCATCATCTGTAAGTCCATTTGACAGCTGATTCTTACAAAGGCCATGGCAGAGAGAATGGAGATGAATCTTTGCAGGTGAGATAATGAAGATGATTATATTTCACTTGCTGTTGAAATAAATCAATGAGAGTGAGTGCTGGAGCGTACGTGGGTTTCTGATATTTAATTCTGCTCCAGGTAGATGGGAGGACCCTGACTCCTATCTCCAATTCCCCAATGCTGATGCATCCTAAACTGAAGCATTTAGCTGAGGAATATGTGCAGGATTATCTCTGGCTTACTCCCTCTGCTGTGTTTCCATCTCCTGCAAATCAGGGAAAGAACAGTCTATTAGCAGTGGGTTCACTTAATGAATAAGATGCATTTAATGAGTGTAATAATGAGATTGAGATGGAAATTGCATCAGGACTAGTGTGTCAATGCCGGATGGACAGATTGTGATGCGAGGAAGTGACTAACTAGAGGGAAAGATGGGCCTGGAACCCAGAGAGAAAAAGGCTTGATGTGCCAGTCGGAATGTAGGCAGATGTATAACGATGCCAGTTCAGGAGAGTGTGTAAGGCCATTAAAACACTTCCTGCACTGAATCCAGAAACAAGGCACCACACCTTGTTAATGAGCCCCTGCCACACTTCCAGCCACACACACAGAAGCAGAATGTCTTCCTGTTAAATATTAGGCTTCAAGAAGTGTAAAAGGAGATCAATGGGGACAAAGTAGAAAGGGTCAAAGTCTCCAAGTTTTTAGGTGTCCAGATCACCAACCTATCCTGTCCCCCATGCCGAAACTACAGTTAAGAAAGCCCCACCAATGCCTCTACTTTCTAAGGAAATTTGGCATGTCAGCCATGAGTCTCACCAACATTTACAGTTGCACCATAGAAAGCATTCTTTCTGGTTGTACCACAGCTTGATCTGGGCTCCTGCTCTGTCCAAAACCGCAAAGAACTACAAAACATTGTGAATCCATCGCACAAACCAGCCTCCCATCCACTGACTCTGTCTACACTTCCTGCTGCCTCAGCAAAACAATCAGTCTAATTAAGGACTCCACACACCCCGGACATTCTCTCTTCCACCTTCTTCCTTTGGGAAAAAGATATAGAAGTCTGAGGTCACATACTAACCGATTCAAGAACAGCTCCTTCCCTGCTGCTGTCAGAGTTTTGAATGGACCTGTCTTGCATTGAGTTGATCCTTCTCAACATCCTTAGCTATGACTGTAACACCACATTCTGCACTCTCTCGTTTCCTTCTCTATAAATGGTATGTTTTGTCTGCAGAACGCACAAGAAATAGTACTTTTCACTGTATGTTAATACATGTGCCAATAATAAATCAAATCAAATTAGCTCTCTTTGGTTTAATGCATGTTTGGAGAACTAGAACAAATGGCTTCCTTCTGCACAGAACAACTCCACAGTCGGTGATTTTTCACAGTCTCCAGTGGTTCAACAATAGTGGGAGGTGATGCTGAAGAAGCCTTTAAGCATTCTCACATCTGTTTCCAAATACAAACTCCATCAAATTCCATCTTTGGATTGGTCACTGAAATATTGGAATTGAGACTCCTCATTCCTCAATAGGTCCTCATCTGGCCTATTGTCACACTCAA
The DNA here is from genome assembly GCA_024679065.1 of Sphyrna mokarran. Lineage (NCBI taxonomy): Eukaryota > Metazoa > Chordata > Chondrichthyes > Carcharhiniformes > Carcharhinidae > Sphyrna > Sphyrna mokarran. The sequence continues at coordinate 39,945,997 of JAGIQG010000028.1, read as the reverse complement.
CATCAAATCTAGACGTGAAATGATAACGAGCCATCTGACTTAAAATACCCTTGAGAAAAGTTTGGACATATTCCCAACATGTTTCACATGAATATCGGAGTTATAGATTCTTACAGCACAGATAGAAGCCACAGGTTCCATCATACCTGCACCTAAGAGAAAGCTAATCCACCACAAAGCTTTTCCACGCAGCTTTAAAAATTCTTATCCGTAGCAATTGGTCAATATCCTTTGGAAAGTCATCATTTAATCTTCACCCATCACCAACAACACGGCGCAATCCAGATCACAACAATACATTGCATTAAAAAAAATCTGATCAATTCACCAATCACCATTAATATGTGGATCGGAAAATTCCAGCCTTTCACACTCCACCGATGGTGCAAGTCAGGAGGGAGGATTTGACGTTCAGCTAAACCTCCATTCACTGCAGCAGGATCAGAGAAGTGGAGTGGACAGCTGAAAATTCCACTGTGGCCTTTCTGTACTGACCCTCTACTAACCCCAGAAATAATTTCTTTTCATTTTCATGATTTTAAACATCTCTAATCACTTTCCCTTTCACATTTTCGGTTCCAATCAGAACAATTTCAGCCTCCCCACTCTCTGCACATTAGTCAGTAATATCCTTCATTACATTCCAGTCAATTTTAACTGCAAAATCATGACCTCCTACCAAAATTCTCTGATAAAAACATTCTCAAAACATGCCATTTTGACTCTGTATTTTGGATGTCAAGGCAGTGAAGCACTTTGTGCATTTTAATTCTTTAAATGAAAGGTAATGTGTAAATTGCAGAAGGACAAGACAAGGATCTTGGAGATTTTCAAATGGCCGATGATGTGGTATCACATTGCAGAATCATTGTGTGATCAGAGACTACGGGAACAATTAACAGAAAGGGGAGACCTGGCTTCAAGTAAAAAGCAACAACTTATCATTATTCAACATCTTTAATGTAATAAAATGATTAGGGAGAATCTGAAGATATTTACCAAGTGTATTAAGGAGAAGAAGATAATCATTGAAAGAATAGGGGCCATAGGGGAGCAATGGACAACTCTGCATCAAGCCAGAGGGCATAGAACAATACAGCACAAACAGGCCTTTCAGCCCACGAGTTGCGCCGATCACATCTACCAATCCACAGACCTATCTATAACCCCCTATCCCATTCGTTTCCATATATTCATCCAGAAGTCTTTTAAAAGACCCCAGTGAGTTTGCATCAACAACCTCCGACAGCAGTCGGTTCCATTCATTCACCACCCTCTGAGTGAAAAACCTACCCCTGACATCTCCTTTGTATTTGCTTCCCTGCACCTTAAATCTGTGTCCTCGTAGTGACCATTTCCGCTTGGGGAAATAGTCTCTGAGAGTCCACCCTGAGAGTTGAACAAATACTTCACTCGGGAGGAGGCAGATATAGGTACAGAATTTGTGAAGCGGAAGTAGGTGGTTTTTGAACCATTTGACATATGGGGTGAGGAGATATTAGACATTTTGGCAGGCTTAAAGTGGACAAATCTCCAGGTCCAGACAGGGGAGGAGATTACTTGGATCTAACCCAAATTTTTAATTCCTCTCTGGCCACAGGGGAGGTGCCAGAGAGTTGTAGGATGGCTAAAGTGGTTTTACTATTTCTCAGGATGATGCGATGGTACAGTAGTTAGCACTACTGCCTCAAGGTGCCAGAAACCCAGGTTCCGTTCTCGAGTTGGGTCACTGTGTGTGGAGTTTGCAAATTCTCCCTGTGTCTGTGTGGGTTTCCTCTGGGTGCTCCAGTTTCTTCCCACAGTCCAAAAATGTGCAGGATAGATTGATTGGCTGTGCTAAATTGATCCTTAGTGGTGGGAGTTTAACAGGGAAAATACGCTGAATTATGGTAATGGGGTCTGGGTGGAATTGTTGTCAGTGCAGACTCAGTGGGCCGAATGGCCTCTTTCTGCATAAGGATTCTATGAATCTAAGAAGAGTGGTAGAGATAAAACAGGGAATTGCAGATCAGCACCATGGTTCCAACTTATTTATGTCATAGCATACCTCCAAATTATAAAAATATTCTGAGGCACGACTCTGAACAAAAGACTTGTTTGTGACCAACATTCAACTTGCCAGAGAGACTAGTGATGCACGCAAAACAATCTGGAGAGAATTGGAGTTTCCATGTTTTTCAGAGAGTGTGTGGATGCCAAAAATCTGATTTCCAGCCTAAGAATTGCTGTGTACTGATAGGTTCAGTTCCAGTGATCACAAAACCTGGGCCATTGACTGAGAAAAATGTTAACTGTAGAAGAGGAATCCTAATTTCCTTAAAAATATCGTTCACAACTTATCTATTCAGCTCATACAAGCTTTAATAGTTTGAAACCATCATCAACATGAGTACATGATGCTGCTGATTATCTGAGTTTTTCCAGGATTATTTCTTTTTGTGTCAGATTTCCAGCATCTCCAGCAGGGCAACACATTATCACAGTGATTAGCATTGCTGCCTCACAGTGTCATGGACCCAAGTTCAATTCTAACCTTGGGTCATTGTCTGAGTAGACTTTTGCACAAATCTCCTCATGTCTGCGTGGGTTTCCTCCAGGTGCTCCAGTTTCCTTCCACTGTCCAAAGATGTGCAGGTTAGGTTGATTGGCCGTGGTAAAATTGACTCGAGTATAAACATGTGGGGGTAAGGGAATAGGGTCCTGGGTAGGATTGTGATTGGTACAGAATCGATGCACCAAATGGCTCCATTCTGCATTGTAAGGTTTAAGATCTGCAGTATTTTGCTTTTGCATTACTATTTTGAGTACCTTTTCCTCAGGTAGAAAGATTAAGCGCAATAACTAAAAAGCAAAGAGGAGAGAGCTGAAATGTAGAAGTCTCAGCACAATTCTAATCTCATGTCGAGGCAAAGCATAATTATAAATACAAGTTATTGACATGATTTCAATATTGTGATTTTCAGAACACCATATACCATTTGTCACCTCTGTATCTCTTCTCCCAGGACTTTTACGGCCTGAGTACTTGCTTTTTATGCAGTGAATGGACTTTTATCTTCAGGTCCAAGTTCTATTGATCATGTGCAAAGGCCTGACCAACACAACAAATCTAGCTGTCCATGTGTGGCTGTTCCCACATGGGTACCACTGGACTAGTGGCTCTCACTGACATCATTGGTAGAGAAACTGTTAGAGAAACGTTTGAAAGAGAGCATCTATCTCTACTTGGAGAGGCAAGACTTGATCAGGGATAGTCAGCATGGCTTTATCAGAGGGAGATTGTGTAAATTTGATTGAATTTTTTGAGAAGGTGAACAGATGTATAGATAAGGGTAGTGCACTGATGTAGTTTATATGGATTTCAGCAAAGCCTTTGGCAATTTCCCACATGGGAGACTCAAAGTAGATAAACTCAAATGAGACACAGACTTAGTGGCTGGAGACAGAGGTTCTTGGTGGAAAGTTGAGGCCAGCATCCAATGATGTTCCACAGGCATCAGTGTTCAATCCCTTACTGTTTGTGATATATGTAAACAATATAGATGAGAATGTAAGGAGGTGATAAGTAAGATTACAGATGACAAAAAATTGAACCATAGAGCAATTGAAAATTACAGCTCAGAAAGAGGCCTTTTGGCCCTTCTTGTCTGTGCCAAACCATTTTTTGCCTTGTCCCACTGACCTGGACTTGGACCATATCCCTCCACACCCCTCTCATCCATGAACTTGTCCAAGTTTTTCTTAAATGTGAAAAGTGGCATTTACCACTTTATCCAGGAGCTCATTCCACACTCCCACCAGTCTCTGTGTGAAGAAGCCCTCGCTAATATTCCCTTTAAATTTTTCTCCTTTCACCCTTAACCCACGCCCTCTGGTTTTTTTTTCTTCTCTAATCTCAGTGGAAAAAGCCTGTTTGCATTCCCTCTATCTATACCCATCAAAATCTTATAAACCGCTATCAAATCTTCTTCTTCTACACTTCAGGGAATAAAGTCCTAACCTATTCAATCTCTCTCTGTGACTCAGCACAGGGTATTCTTTTATTCATTTGTGGGGCATGAGTATTGTTGGCTGGTCAGTATTTACTGTCCATCCCTACCTGCCCTTGAAAAGATGGTAGTGAGCTGCCTTCTTGAATCACAACAGTCCACATGAACAAAGAACAAAACAGCACGGGAAACAGGCCCTTCGGCCCAACGAGCCCGGACCGCCACCCCAATGTTCCCACCTCTACCCATGATCCCTGTCCATATTTATAGATCTACGGATTAAAAATCAAATTTGAGACAATTTAGGGAGAATTTGTTTTGCCAATTAGCCTAAGAGCACATCTCTGGTTTGTGGGAAGAAACCAGAGCACCCGGAGAAAACCCACGCAAGCACGGGGAGAATGTGCAAACCCCCACAGACACAGGCCCAAATCCATGTATCTGCACAGCACAGCAATAGTCACTGAGCTGTCGTGTTGCCTATCAAATGGTCCAGGTCAAGTGTACACTAATGACGTGAAGCACTAGGATACCCTCGAAAAAGATCCAAGAGCAGCCCTCTCATGACCAATCGCGTGTGTGCCCCTCGTTAGACAACAAGGCGGACCAAAGCACCTGTAGGATAAAAACAAGTACATCAATATCATCATCTATTTACACACTTCCCAGGGACTCCCAAGGCTCATGATCCCTATTTTAAATCAGTTTTCTATACCCCTCCATACCCATTCTGTTCATGTGCCCATCTAAGTATTTCTTAAATACCTGCCTCCACCACTTTACTTGACAGCGCATTCCATACTCCCACCACCCTCTGTGAGAAAAAACTCCTTCTAGAATCCAAATTATACCTTACCCCCCTCCCCCTAAGCCCATGACCCCTCGTGATATTTGAGTCCATCCTAGGAAAAAGCTTAACCCTGTTTACTCTATCTATACCCCTCATAATCTTGTACACCTCTATCAGATCTCCTCTAAGTCTACGTCTTTCTAAGAAAACAGTCCCAATTTGCTTAATCTCTCCTCGTAACTCAGACCTTCCATACCAGGCAGCATCCTGGTAAACCTCCTCTGCACTCTCTCCAGGGTCTCCACATCCTTCCGGTAGTAAGGTGACCAGAACTGGACACAGTATTCCAAATGAGGTCTAACCAACGTTTTGTACAACTGCAACATTAAAGGCCAGCTTTTGTACTCTATACCCCTTCCTATAAAGGCTAACATACTATATGCTTTCTTCACAACCTTCTCCACTTGCTCTGCCACCTTCAGAGACTTGTGCACCTGTACCCCCAGGTCCCTCTGCGTTTCTATACTCTTAATAGGTCTACCCTTTATCATATGCCTCCCCCCTACATTCTTTCTCCCAAAATGCATCACCTCACATTTATCAGGATTGAATTCCATCTGCCATCTGTCTGCCCAAGCTACCAGCCTATGTCCTGCTGCATCGCCTGACAATGCTCTTCACTATCTGCAAGTCCAGCCATCTTTGTATTGTCTGCAAACTTGCTGATCACTCCACTTACTCCCTCTTCCAAGTCATTTATATGTATTACAAATCGAAGAGGTCCCAGTACCGAGTCCTGCGGCACACATGCTGTAGATTGATCCACAATTCCAGAATTTAAACCCAGCGACTCAAAGTGAACGGCGATAAATTTCCAAGTCAGGATAGTGAGTAGCCTAGAGGGGAACTTGCAGGTGGTGGTGTTCCCATGTATCTGCTGTCCTTTAACTTCTAGATGGAAATGGTCTTTGGGAGGTGCTATCTAAGGATTTTTGGTGAATTGCTGCAATGCATCTGTTAGACGGTACACACTGCTGCTACTGAGTGCTAATAGTGGAGGGATTGAATATTTGTAGATGTGTGTCAATGAAGCAGCCTGCTCTATCTGGATAATGTCAAGCTTCTTGAATGTTGTTGGAGCTGCTCCCATTCAGGTAAGTGAGAAGTATTCCATCTCACTCCTGCCTTCTCCCTCGTAGACAGTGGATAAGTTTTTGGGACTCGGGAGGTGAATTACTCACTGCACATCCCTAGCCTCTGACCTGCTCTTGTAGTCACTACATTTTTGTGATGAGTACCATTGAGTTTCTGGTCAATGGTAACCTCAAAGATGTTTGCAGTGGGGGATTCAATGATGGTTACATCATTAATGAGGGCTGGTTAGAATATCTCTTATTATTGCTGGTCATTGCCTGGCATTTGTGTGGTGTGAATATTACTTGCCACTTGTCTAGGTATTGTCCAGATCTTGTTGCATTTGAATGTGGGCTGCTTCAGAATCTGAGGAGTCACAAATGACGCTGAATATTGTGCAATCGTCGGCAAACATCCCCACTTCTGACTTTATAACAGAAGGAAGGTCATCGGTGGATCAGCTGAAGATTGTTGGGACACTACCCTGAGAGACTCCTGCAGAGATATCCTGGAACTCAGATGACTGATCCTCCACAACCATCTTCCTGTGTACCAGGTATGATACCACCCAGTGGAGAGTTTGTTCCCTGTTATCCACTGATTCCAATTTTGTTAGAGCTCCTTGCTGCCACACTGTCAGTTGCAGCCTTGATGTTAAGGGCTATCACTCTTACCTCTGGCACTCAACATTTTTGACCATGTTTGAACCAAGGCTGTAACAAGATCAGGAGCTGAGTGACCCTGGGCAAAACCCAAACTCGGCGTCACTGAGCAGGTGCTGCCTGATAGAGCTATCAATGACCCCTTCCATCACTTTACTGATGATCAAGAGTAGACTGATTGGGTGATAATTGACTGGGTTGGATTTGTCCTGCTTTTTATGTACAGGACATACCTGGGCAATTTTCCACATTGCTGGATAGTGCCAGTGTTAAAAGTGAGGAAGGAGGCTATAGGTCACAGAAGATATAGATGGGTTGGTCAAGTGAATGGATTAGCAGCAGATAGACTTTAACTCTGATAAGTGATGCACTTCAAAAAAAATTAGCAAGACAAGGGAGTGTTTAATGAATGGCAAGAATTTAGGAAGCTCTAAGGAAGAGAGGGATCTTGACGTGCTTGTGCACAGATCCTCAAAGGTGGCAGGATGGATTAATAGGATAGTTAAGAAGGGATATGGGGTATTTATCAGTCTTGGCATAGAGAATAAGAGCAAAGAAGTAACGTTGGAACTGTACAGAACATTGGTTAGGCCAGAGCTGGAGCACTGTGTACAGTTCTGTTCATCTCACTATAGGAAGGACTGATAACACTAGAGGGATTACAGAGGAGATTCACCAGGATGTTACCTGGGATGAAGCGTTTGAGATACAAGGAGAGACTGGATAGGCTTGGATTGTTTTCTTTAGAGCAGAGAGGCTGAGGGAGACACAAATGAGGTGTATAAGATTATGAGAAATATGGACAGGATAAATAAGAAGCAGCTGTTCCCCTTGGCTGAGGTGACAATAATAAGGAGGCATAATTTTAAGGTGAGATGCAGAAGTTTTAGGAGATATATGATGAAAATTGTTTTTGCTGAGAGGGGGTGGGAGTTTGGAATGTGCTAATCGAGGCTGGAAACCTCACAACCTTGAAATACTACAATATTCGAGGCTATGGGTAGGAGGAAACCCAAAAAAGGAGCCTGGAAAAGAAATCCCAGCAATCTACAATCCCAGAACCAAACCCTCCTCCTGGTAAAAATTACCACGTGGAAGGTTAAAGATCCAGCTCCAGGCTTGGGCCCCACAGAACCCATGACCAATAACATGAAGTTTCTTAGGTGGACAATCATTTTTGTTAGCAAATGATCACTAAAGAAGAAAATGGTCCAGGTGCTGGCAGGTGTAGATTTTGGGTGATTGTGTTGGTGCAGATTCAATGGGCCAAAAGGTCTTTTCTACTTCTATGTATGAAAAGAAGACTGTGAAAGGTGAGTTTGATGGGCTGAATGTGCAGCCTTCTCTGAAACTAACCCTCAGTCAGTTAGTTAGGATGTTCAGAGGGCAATGAAATTCTTGCTCACCTCATCAACCAAATTAAACAAAATGTATCAATACCGGTTTAGTCAGTGTTAGTAACTAGTTGCTGGGAAAATGCCCTCAATGGAACAGAACAAATGAATGCCCCATTAACTTACTAACTAATATCAACTATTATTTTGAGCTATTGGTGCTGTGGAACAAATTTGTAGGTGATTGAATGAATGCTTTTCATAAGATTCCTGTCAGTATTAAAATGTAGCACTCAATCTTGGTATCCAGCGGAGGGAATTGAAAGGTGATCTGTCTGTGAGCACAGTTTCCGTCGGACAATCCATTTGTGGCAGCTCGAGGTTTATTTCACAAGAGAAACCCCTTAATGTCCACTCACCCAATGAGTTCCCTTCGCCGCGGGTAACTTTTCAGTTTTGAATGACCTGTAACCTTAAACTTCTGTTTGACGGCCAGTTAAAGACCCCCTACAGTGACAGGGCTTTCTGATGTCTGGTTTCCTTCCAACTGCAAACACAGTCTGAATCTCCCAACACTTAATCCTGCTAAAATGAACCAAACAAAAGAATTTAATACAATCGGCCTTTAATTCACAGGGGATTTCAGAACTCCAAGCAGCTGAGGCACTTACAAAGGCTGATAAAATGGTCGTCAAATCCTCTTAGTGCTTCAAACTAAATATATTATCCTGCACCATCTGCTGGCTGAGATCTTTCAGCAAAGCACAATATAGTTCAGGATTCACCATATCTAAGAAGGAAACATTTGTTCATTGAAATGGGCTCAGAAAGAGAGAAATATTTTTTTCCTTAATTCATTAAAACAAACCAGCAAAAGATTTTAATCCTCTGACGTCGTCACAATGGCATTCTCGCACCAAAGCAAAACATTTCTTTGGGAGGGAATGTGTTGCTGGATTCTTCCCTCTCCCACCAGCCTGTAAAACACGCAGCTCCCTGGTGCAAAGGAGAATAGGAAAAGATGAAGAACCCTAAGCCTGGGCCTTTGAGCCTTCAGCACTGTCCAGTGAGGGGGGGATAGCGCAGAGCCTTCACACAGCCCGCACGAGAAGATGGTGGCAGCCCACAAAGGGTCATGTGTCAGAGTCCTGGGCAGCACAGCCAGAGTAAAGTGCATTATATACATTACATGAATAATTATTAAGGATGTCATATAAATATAGACTGCTGTTGTTGCATTACAGAATCCCAATAGATCCTTGGGCTGGTGTAGATCATTCATGCAGCCTCTGGATATTGTGATATATTTTATGGACATGAATAAACATCTCAGTATGTCGCCTGAAGGGAAATATTGCAACATATCGTGTGATTAAGTCTTGCCTCAGTAACAATTGTGGGAGTTATTAGGTTTGGAATGAAAATTAACAGACAGTCTATCACCAGAATGGAAACAAAAGCTATCAAGGAAGAAAAAGGAATGCTTGCAGATGGACCATGTGAAGTTGAGAGAGGGCTGGAAATTGGAAGGAAAATCGATCAGTTTTTCCCAGTTCAGACATTTCCATCCTTATCCTGCTGCAATGCCCCAGTGAACCCAACACAGAGAAACTTAACATTTTTTCTACTATATTCTTACACATAGAACATTACAGCACAGAACAGGCCCTTCGGCCTTCGATGTTGCGCCGACCAATATAAAAAGCAATGCCCCTCCAAACTAAACCATTCCCTTCTCTTCATATACTTATCAACTAACCTCTTAAACGCCACCAAACTTGGCGCATCTACAACTGCTGCAGGCAGGGCATTCCACTCCCGAACCACCCTTTGGGTAAAGGACCTACCTCTGATATCCGTCCTATAACTATCACCCCTTAATTTAAAGCTGTGTCCCCTCGTGCTAGCTTTTTCCATCCTAGGAAAAAGGCTATCACTGTCCACCCTATCTAAACCTCTAATCATCTTATATGTCTCAATAAGGTCTCCTCTTAGCCGCCTTCTTTCTAACGAAAACTAAACGGTGTACGAAAAAAGTTAATTTGCAGGTTAAAAGGAAAAAGGAGGCTTATGTCAGGATGAGGCTTGAAGGCTTAGTTAGTGCAATGGATAGCTATAGATTAGCCAGGAGTGAGCTAAAGAGGGAGTTGAGGAGAGCTAAAAGGGGACATGAGAAGACTTTGGCTGATAGGATTAAGGAGAATCCTAAAGCTTTCTTTAGATATGTTAAGAATAGAAGATTGGTTAGGACAAGATTAGGGCCAGTCATAGACAGCAGTGGGAAGTTGTGCGTGGAGCCTGAAGAGATTGGAGAGGCACTGAACAAATATTTCTCTTGGTATTCACACAGGGAGATGTAAGTGTAGTTGTGGAGAACACTGGGATACAGGGTTGCAAACTGGAAAGTATTGAAGTAGATAGGGAGGATGTGCTAGATATTCTTGAGGGTTTGAAGTTAGATAAGTCCCCTGGGCCGGACGGGATTTACCTAGGATTCTCTGGGAGGCGAGAGAGGAGATTGCAGAGCCTCAGGCTCTGATCTTCAGGTCGTCGTTGGTTACGGGTATAGTGCCGGAAGACTGGAGGATAGCGAATGTGGTCCCATTGTTCAAGAAGGGGAAGAGAGACTTTCTGGGGAATTATAGGCCGGTGAGTCTTACTTCTGTTGTGTGCAAAGTACTGGAGAGAATTATTAGGGATAGGATTTATAGTTATTTAGAGAGAAATGAATTGATTGGGGATAGTCAGCATGGTTTTGTGAAGGGTAGGTCGTGCCTTCCTAACCTTATTGAGTTTTTTGAAAAAGTGACCAAAGAGGTGGATGGGGGTAAGGCGGTTGATGTCGTATATATGGACTTTAGTAAGGCGTTTGATAAGGTGGCCCATGGAAGACTTCTACAGAAAATGCAGATGTGTGGAATAGAGGGTGATTTATCTAATTGGATTAGGAATTGGCTAGCAGATAGAAGACAGAGGGTGGTGGTTGATGGGAGATATTCATCGTGGAGTTCGGTTACACGTGGTGTACCTCAGGGGTCTGTTTTGGGGCCCCTGCTGTTTGTAATTTTTATAAATGATCTGGATTAGGGTATTGAAGGATGGATTAGTAAATTTGCAGATGACACTAAAGTCGGTGGAGTGGTAGATAGTGAAGAGGGGTGTTATAGTTTACAGAGTGACTTGGACAAGTTGCCGAGCTGGGCCGAGAGGTGGCAAATGGAGTTTAATGTGGAAAAGTGTGAGGTAATTCACTTTGGCAGGAATAACAAATGTGTAGAGTATAGGGCTAATGGTAGGACTCTTAATAGTGTTGATGAACAGAGGATCTTGGTGTATATGTGCATAGATCCCTGAAAGTTGGCAATCAAGTCGATAAGGTTGTTAAGAAGGCATACGGAGTCTTAGCTTTTATTGGTAGGGGGATTGAATTTCGGAGCCGCAACGTCATGTTGCAACTGTGCAAAACTCTAGTGCGGCTGCACTTGGAGTATTGTGTGCAGTTCTGGTCCCCACATTATAAGAAAGATGTGGAGGCATTGGAGATGGTACAGAGGAGGTTTACCAGGATGTTGCCTGGTATGGAGGGCAGATCTTATGAGGAGAGGCTGAGGGATTTGAGGTTGTTTTCGTTAGAAAGAAGGCGGCTAAAAGGAGACCTTATTGAAACATACAAGATGATTAGAGGTTTAGATAGGGTGGACAGTGATAGCCTTTTTCCTAGGATGGATAAAGCTAGCACGAGGGGACATAGCTTTAAATTAAGGGGTGGTAGTTATAGGACGGATGTCAGAGGTAGGTTCTTTACCCAGAGGGTGGTAAGGGTATGGAATGCCCTGCCTGCGTCAGTTGTAGATGCGCCAGGTTTGGTGGCATTTAAGAGGTTAGTAGATACGTTTATGGACGAAAAGGGAATTGTTTAGGTTAGAGGATCATTGCTTTTTCCTAATTGGTCAGCACAACATTGAAGGCCGAAGGGCCTGTTCTGCGCTGTAATGTTCTATGTTCTAATAACAACCTCAAATCCCTCAGCCTCTCCTCATAAGACCTGCGCTCCATACCAGGCAACATCCTGGTAAACCTCCTCTGTACCCTCTCCAATGCCTCCACATCTTTCTTATAATGCGGGGACCATAACTGTACACAATACTCCAAGTGCGGCCGCACTAGAGTTTTGTACAGTTGCAACATGACGTTGCGGCTCCGAAATTCAATCCCCCTACCAATAAAAGCTAAGACTCTGTGTGCCTTCTTAACAACCTTATCGACTTGATTGCCAACTTTCAGGGATCTATGCACACATACACCAAGATCCCTCTGTTCATCAACACTATTAAGAGTCCTACCATTAGCCCTACACTCTACACATTTGTTATTCCTGCCAAAGTGAATTACCTCACACTTTTCCGCATTAAAGTCCATTTAATGTTTTTTGATTGGTATGAAATGTGGCTATAAGCAGTTAAAATCTTCCAAAGTCCGAGTTACTTTTATATGCAATGTGTAGACTCACTTTTTCTCCCACCCAACCTCTCTCTTCCTTCCCTCCCACCACAGCCCTGTTTCCCTTCCTCTTCTATTCCTGCCCCCTCCTCTCCCATCTTCCCTCTTTGACTCCCTTCTCTTTCTTCAGCCCCATCACCCCGGACCCCCCATACCCCCAAGGGGAACTCCAGCAAATTACAAGACAGTATGACCAGAATAGATACTGAGCAAATTAATTTCATCACCAATCTGCATGAGGTGTTATATTTTGGCAACAGCATCATTTGACTACGTGAAGCATACACAAGCAGTTGTGTTAACAGGGCTTTTCAGTTTAGAATCAGAGAAAAACTACAGCACAAACAGGCCCTTCGGCCCACAAGTTGGGCCAGTCTCATAATAATTCCCTTTGAGTTAAATATTTCTGAAACATGACTGATTCATGATCAACATAGCCTCCAGTTTTAAAAAAAACTCAAACCTTTGAAGAATCATCATTCATACTCTGTATATAATAATTACTGTGGGTAATTCTAGCACGAGGGGACACAGCTTTAAATTAAGGGGTATGAGTTATAGGATGGATATCAGAGGTAGGTTCTTTACTCAAAGAGTGATTAGGGAGTGGAATGCCCTGCCTGCAGCTGTTGTAGATGCGCCCAGTTTGGTGGCGTTTAAGAGGTTAGTTGATAAGTATATGGAAGAGAAGGGAATGGTTTAGTTTGGAGGGGCATTGCTTTTTATTTTGGTTGGCACAACATCAAAGGCCGAAGGGCCTGTTCTGTGCTGTAATGTTCTATGTTCTATGTTCTAATTGCCAGTACGATAGCACAGTGCTTAGCACTGCTGCTTCACAGCTCCAGGGTCCTGGGTTTGATTCCCAGTTCAGGTCACTGTCTGTGTGGAGTTTGCACATTCTCCTCGTGCCTGCATGGGTTTCCTCCCACAGTCCAAAGATGTGCGGGTTAGGGTGATTGGCTATGCTAAAATTGTCCCTTAGTGAACTAGGATGATTAGGTTAGAGGGATTAGTGGGTAAAATATGTAGGATATGGGGGTAGGGCTTGGGTGGGATTGTGGTTGGTGCAGACTCGATGGGCTGAAGGGCCTCTTTCTGCACTGTAGGGTTCTAGGATGATTCTATGATTCCAAATTTAAGTGAACAGCCCATTATGATGGAGGTTGATACTGATGCTGTTGTCTCTAATTCCTGTTATGATACTGAGGTGATGATTCCTTCTGCACAATTTTGAACTACCTAAAGGGATATACCTCACCACATAATCTTAAATAAATGAGCAGGAATTTATTAGTTTAGTTAAATTAAAGCAGGATTGGACATTCTCTATCATGAACAATTAACAGGTCTTTATTTTTAAAACTGGTAACAACCTTATTGAAACAATTAACAAACTGAATAAGCTGCACAACAGAAACCTGTCCAGATAATACAAGACTCATGAATGGAACAAAGGTTGTAATTTCTAGTCACTCAAAAGAATACACACACACAATCAGGTAGTTGTTAGAAGTTGATCTATTTTTCCAACTGTAAATGGTAAGTTTTATGAAGACACACATTAAACTGCAGGAATCTATATGGGAGATTCACCTCTCCCTCACTCTGAAACTCCATGATTCATTTTCTTTATTGAAAGGTCCCATGAATCCTAATTGACCTGCCAGGTATTAATGACTTGATTCTGCTCAATAGATTTTACCTTCTTCCACTATTCTCCTTTTTACTGTGGAGACTGTTGACTTGATGTATTATTTTTCTCAAACAGTCCCAACCATTCGGAAGAACATTGCTCTTGTTAAACATGCCAGATGCTGCCTAGAATTTCACCCTTTCCTGATTAGAATAAAAACCCGATTTTAAAACCACACAGTACTTTACTTACTTGGTTTTCCAGGCTCTGGTGCAATAGTCCTGGTTTTACTTCTCCTCAGCCTATGAATATTGGAAGTGTGAAGGCCACAATTTTTTTTCTTCTACATAGGATCTTTTCTCAATGAAACAGTAACACCTTAACTATAAATTCAAACTAACATACACCAGCTTTATTGAAAGAAATATTCTCTGCACTGCACAGAGTATAAACTGAAGCCTTCCAATGACATAGTCTCAAATCATGTGATCAGCTCTTAAAGAAACCATGTGACTATTTAAATATATAATGCCCTATTACCTGCTGAATTTGCATGTAGCTTTTTGTGATTTATGCCTGAAGACCCCCAAATCCCTCTGTGCTGCAATTTTCTACAATGTTTCTCCATTTAAACAAGTTTAAGCTTCTTTCTTCTTCCCACCAAAGTGCGTAGCATCACATTTTTCTACATTATATTCTATCCAGTAAGTTCTTGCCCATTCACCTAACTTTCTATATCCCTTTGCAGACTCTTTCGGTGGGTGGGGTGTTTCTTTTAGGTCAAACCAAGTAAACAAACTCAAATTACATTAGGGCAAAGTAAAAGGGGCAGCTCCCCAAAGGAAGGGGGAACAGCCCGAACAAAAAACAAAAAGTACAAAGGAAACTTAAGACATGTCAAATCAAAATGTGGTTGTTGGGGTCTATTATGCACCTCAGCCACTGTGCCCACGGACACCGCATGCTCCCTCTCCAGGGACACATGGTAGCGAACATAGCATAATAGAGGGGTCTTTGGGTGGGGTTTTCCAGCCACACTTACCCCAAGACTGGAAAATCCCAACCAAGGTCAATGAACCTTTGCATGGTCCATGCCCTCTCCCCGCTCGTCCCGCTCCTGCTCCTCCTCCTCCTCCCTCCCCCCCTGCCCGCCCCCAGTATGATTCCTGGGGAGGAGGGGAAAGGGATAATTTTACCCTTTGTGTCATCCTCACCACATATTTTCCCACCTACTTTGCATCATCCACAAATTTAGCAATAGTCCATTCACTTCTCTCATTCCTCAGTGGAACCACAGTCTGGGAGAATACCATTGGCTGGGAATCTGAGAGTTTATGCATTCTCTGATTCTGCTGAATTTGCTGAGCATTATCGCTGTAACATAACAAAGCACTGAGTCCTCTAATGGTTAGAGCATTGGGCTAATTAATCATAATTAAGAAAAATAGATTAGCCAACTTATTTCCCTGTGACCAGAGTGGAGATAGCCACAGGATTTGCTGATTTTGGTCTAACTGAAACATTCACAGATCAGATGTGTGATCAACACTACAGGAATAGTGAAGGAAATCCTTCCTCAGTGTTTACACAAACTGTTTGCATGTTTCTGTTCAATCACCATAAAAATCTATTCTCAAGAATGCCCATTTAAAAAACTGACTGAGATTTTCTAATTGAACTTCAATGGGATGATTTGAACTTGCTTTGATAACAACAATAACAACTTCGACCAGCACTCGGTAATTCTATAAAACATTCCAATTGAGTAGCCTAACCTTTACAGTTAATGTTTATTTATTAGTCACAGTAATCTTACATTTATACTGCAATGACATTACTATGAGAAAGCACCTTTCAAAATTCCCCAAAGCACCTTAAGCCCCACACACCATACGCCAATCCCTCACACCACCATCCCCACCCCCTCACACCATTTCCACCCCCCCACACACATACAACACACACACAAACACCCACATGCCACCCCCACACACAGATACTACCCCACCTCCCAAACACACACAATCCCCATACCCCCATACACACACCACCCCCACGCCCCTGCACACACACACACACACACACACATCCTCCCATACCCCACATACACACCACCCCCACTCACCAACACACACCGCCCACTCCACACCCACCATCCCCACCTCCCAACACACACCACCTCCACATCCTCCCCATACACACCATCCCCACCCACCCCACATACACACAATCCTCACAATCTCACACACTGTCCCTATCCCATCCCTGAACATCCCACCCTCACTTATTCCATACTACTCCACACCGCCCCCCCACAACCCATTCTCCATCCACACTCTCACATTCCACCCGTTCCCACCTCGTGTGCAGACTTCCCCGGGCAATAAAACTAGAAAGAAACCTGAGCAAATTCAGTTCCAAATGGTGTTGTGTAACCCAGAGGGGCTTGAAATCTCCCCCAATCCGACAGAAATAATCCTGGATGAAACAGAAAAATTGCTGTTCTCAATTCCAATACCATCTCACACTGACCTCGGAGAAGCCCGATAGATTCCACCTTAACCCATCTGCCACCATTTCAGTAATTCAGCAATCAGTGTCAATGGACTGGAACCTCAATGTTTCACAAAACCAGGTTTAAATCCAACCGATTTATTTGATAGTAAACTCGCGAGCTTTCGACTCTATGGCCTTTGTCAGGTGAATGAGGTGTTCTGGTCTGCAACAGCACACATACCAGCACAGACAGTTTACAGGTTATTGATTAGAATGTGAATCTTTACACCTAACCTACTATTCAAGTCTTGTTCTGTGCTGTAATGTTCTATGTTCTATGTTCTATGTTCTATGTAAAGTGGCTAACAACGTGAGTGGAAGGAGCATTGAGCACAGGTTAGAGAATTGTGTATTGTCTCCAGACAGCACAGTAAGTGAGGTTTTTTGCTAACCCAGGCAAGTCATGGGGGTTACAGATAGTGTGTCATGAAGCCAAGATCCCTGTTAAGACCGTCCTCATGTGTGCGGAACTTGGCTATCAGTCTCTGCTCAGCGACTCTGGCTGTCGTGTGTCTTGAAGGCCCCCTTGAAGAATGTTTACCCGAAGGTCGGAGGCCGAATGCTCGTGACTGCTGAAGTGTTCGCCCACAAGAAGGGAACTGTTTTGCCTGGTGATTGTTGAGCGATGTTCATTCATCCGCTGTCGTAGTGTCTGCATGGTCTCCCCAATATACCATGCTTCGGGACATCCTTTCTTGCAACGTATTAGGTAGGCAACGTTGGCCGAGTTGCAAGAGTATGTACCGTGCACCTGGTGAATGGTATTCTCACGTTTGATGATGTCGACCATGTCTATGATCTGACATGTCTTGTAGAGGTTGCTGTGGCAGGGTTGTGTGGTATTGTGGTCACTGTTCTCCTGAAGGTTGGGTAGTTTGCTGCGAACAATAGTCTGTTTGAGGTTGCGCGGTTGTCTGAAAGCAAGAAGTGGGGGGATGGGGATGGCCCTAGCGAGATGTTCATCATCATCAATGATATGTTGAAGACTCCGGAGAAGATATCATAGCTTCTCCGCTTTGGGGAAGTACTGGACAACAAAGGGTACTCTGTCCACCGTGTCCCGTGTTCGTCTTCTGAACAGGTCAGTGCGGTTTATCACTGTGGCACGTCGGAACTGTTGATCGATCAGTCGAGTGCCATATCCTGTTCTCATGAGGGCATCTTTCAGCGTCTGGAGGTGTCTGTCACAATCCTCCTCATCTGAGCAAATTCTGTGTATACGGAGGGCTTCTCCGTAGGGGATGGCCTCTTTAACGTGTTTAGGGTGGAAGCTGGTGAAGTGGAGCATTGTGAAGTTATCTGGGGGCTTGCAGTACAGTGAGGTGCTGAGGTGATCGTCCTTGATGGAGATGCGTGTGTCCAAGAATGCAACCGATTCTGGAGAATAGTCCATGGTGAGTCTGATGGTGGGATGGAACTTGTTGATATCATCATACAGTTGTTTCAATGATTGTTCACCATGAGTCCAAAGGAAAAAAATGTCATCGATGTATCTAGTGTATAGCCTCAGTTGAAGATCCCGTGAGGTGAAGAAGTCTTTTCGAACCTGTGCATGAAGATGTTGGCATATTGAGGTGCGAATTTGGTCCCCATGGCTGTTCTGTGTGTCTGGATGAAAAGCTGATTGTTGAAGGTGAAGACATTGTGGTCCAAGATGAAGCAGATAAGTTGTAAAATTCCATCTGGAAACTGGCAGTTGTCGGTGTTGAGTACTGAGGCAGTTGCAGCAATACCATCGTCGTGTGGGATGTTGGTGTAGAGCGCCGAGACATGCATTGTGACAAGGAATGTCCCTGGTTCAACTGCTCCACGTGTGCTGAGTTTCTGTAGGAAGTCCGTAGTGTCAAGACAAAAGCTGGGGGTTCTTTGTACAATGGGTTTCAGGATGCCCTCGACATAGCTGGAAAGGTTCTCACACAGGGTCCCATTGCCCGATACGATGGGACGGCCGGGTATGTTTGCCTTGTGTATCTTTGGGAGGCAGTAGAGATCTCCAATGCAGGGAGTACGTGGAATGAGAGCCCGGAGGGTGTTCTGAAGGTCCGGATCAAAAGTTTTGATCAGAGTGTTGAGTTGACGAGTGTGTTCTTTGGTCAGATCTGCTGGTAACTGTCTGTAGTGTTTCTCATTGTTTAGTTGTCGGTACATTTCTTCACAGTAGTCCGTTCTGTTCAGTATGACGATGGCCCCTCCTTTGTCTGCTGGTTTGATGATAATGTTGTGGTTGGTCTTGAGAACACGGATGGCCTTGCGTTGTACTTGGGTGATGGTCGGGACTATCTTGTAAGTGCGGTTGATGAATCTGGTGTTAATGCACTTCCGTATATGGACAAGCCCTCCGTATACACAGAATTTGCTCAGCTGAAGAGGATCGTGACAGACACCTCCAGACGCTGAAAGATGCCCTCGTGAGAACAGGATATGGCGCTCGACTCATCGATCTACAGTTCCGACGTGCCACAGTGATAAACCACACTGACCTCTTCAGAAGATGAACACGGGACACGGTGGACAGAGTACCCTTTGTTGTCCAGTACTTTAGAATACTTTACAGTAGGTTCTTTACTCAAAGAGTGATTAGGGAGTGGAATGCCCTGCCTGCAGCTGTTGTAGATGCGCCAAGTTTGGTGGCGTTTAAGAGGTTAATTGATAAGTATATGGAAGAGAAGGGAATGGTTTAGTTTGGAGGGGCATTGCTTTTTATTTTGGTCGGCACAACATCGAAGGCCGAAGGGCCTGTTCTGTGCTGTAATGTTCTATGTTCTATGTTCTATGTTCTACTTCCCCGGAGCGGAGAAGCTACGACATCTTCTCCGGAGTCTTCAACATATCATTGATGACGATGACATCTCGCTAGGGCCATCCCACACCCCACTTCTTCCTTTCAGATAATCGTGCAACCTCAAACAGATCATTGTTCGCAGCAAACTACCCAACCTTCAGGAGAACAGTGACCACAATACCACACAACCCTGCCACAGCAACCTCTGCAAGACATGCCAGATCACAGACATGGACAACATCATCAAACGTGAGGATACCATTCACCAGGTACACGGTACATACTCTTGCAACTTTGCCAATGTTGTCTACCTAATACGTTGAAAGAAAGGATGTCCCGAAGCATGGTACATTGGGGAGACAATGCAGACACTACGACAGTGGATGAATGAACATCGCTCAACAATCACCAGGCAAAACAGTTCCCTTCCTGTGGGCAAACACGTCAGCGGTCACGGGCATTCAGCCTCCGACCTTTGGGTAAACATTCTCCAAGGGGCCTTCACGACACATGACAGCGCAGAGTAGTTGAGCAGAGACTGATAGCCAAGTTCCGCACACATGAGGACGGTCTTAACGGGGATCTTGGCTTTATGTCACACTATCTGTAACCCCCATGACTTGCCTGGGTTAGCAAAAAAACCTCACTTACTGTGCTGCCTGGAGACAATACACATCTCTCTAACCTGTGCTCAGTGCTCCTTCCACTCACATTGTTAGCCACTTTAAGACTTGAATAGTAGGTTAGGTGTAAGGATTTGCATTCTAATCAGTAATCTGTAAACTGTCTGTGCTGATATGTGTGTTATTGCAGACCAGAACACTGCATTCGCCTGACGAAGGCACAAAGGCCGAAAGCTTGCGAGTTTACTATCAAATAAATTGGTTGGATTTAAATTCGTGTTATCAGACCTCTTACTGTGTTTACCCCAGTCCAACGCCGCCATCTCTACATCTTGCCTCAATGTTTGTCAGCCTCTTCACTGTAAGGACAGTGACTGGTTAACTGTCCCTACACCTAGCTGTCCTTTTACCAGGCTGTCCCTCTGGTTAGTCTCCCTCCGTTTAACTCTTTCCCTATCCACCAGCTGTCATTCCAACAATCAGTCACCTAAAATATCAAACCTTGAAAACATCTCAGCAGGGCAGAGAATGCAAGAAGCCTAGAATCGTTTTAAAAATAATTCATTGCAGGAATTGGGAGAGTGAAGAGGGATCAGGTGGATGTAGATGGGCCAAATGACCTTCCTCAGGTTATCTGGTTATCAGTGGTAGTCAGAAACACGTTCCACAAGTTTGATATAGATTGTGTGAATGTTGCTGACTAGAGTTCTCTTTCAAATTGAAGCCAGTTTAATATCTCCTGACAAGTTCTGAAATATCTCCTCACAGCTTCTGAAGAATTGCTGGTAATTTCTTCAGAATAGAGTAACACAAACCGAACAAAGTGGCATGTTTTATAAATCCCACAGTCCTTTGGCATGCCTGAATATGTGAAACAACTCTCAGTCTCAGTTTTCTTTCTGTAATCTCGATCAGATTCTGAAACAAGCGGCAGAATTTTCCCAAATGTCATCATGATAAAAACACCAGAGTGAGTGTGACTCTCAGCTCACTGTCAAAAAAACACAGTGCCATTCTTTCCTCATGTCTTCATCATTTGGTTCTTAGAATCTTCTTTGGTACCCAAAGCCTTTGAATATTTTTTAAGACAGAAGAAGACAGATTCTTGAAAAGTGAGGGGTTAAAAGTTACGAGGAGCAGGCAGGGATGTGGAGTTGTGACTAAAATCAGGTCAGTTGCAATCTTATTGAATGGCAGTGGTGCAGGTTTGATGGGCAGAATGGTCTGCTCCTAATTTGTATATTTATAACTCCAGTTTTTCTGGATGTTTGATCATCAGAAATTTCTGACCCAATTCTTCAGTCAGTTTGCACCAACAGTTAAATCAAAACAAGCTGCTGAATTAATGTTTCTGCTCATGAACTTCAAATTATTGGTGAAAGGAAGTGATTTCATACTATCTCCTTGCACAACTGCGATCACATTTTGTCATCTATTGCTCCAGTGATTATCGGTCTGTGATCTACTTGCAGTGTGGAGCCACTTATTGGAATGATGCTGCCTCCTTTCAATCTAAGGTCAGCTGGCTGCTCCATTGGGAAGAGTGAGGGTGCAAATGATTGTCTCAGCAGCTCGTTTTCCTTCCATTGCATTCTCTAATGTCCAGTCCCACTTTGAGAAGCATGCAGAGGAAGGGGGAAGATGGGTGAAATTGGCCTACCATCCTCGCCCACCCAGATACACATTGCTCTGCCACAACTGCTTTAAAATAGGGATTGTGAGCTTTGGGAGTCCCTGGGAAGTGTGTAAATAGATGATGATATTGATGTACTTGTTTTTAGCCTACAGGTGCTTTGGTCCAACTTGTTGTCTGACGAGGGGCATACACGCGATGGATTGTGAGAGGGCTGCTCTTGGATTTTTTTTTCGAGAGTATCCTGATGCTTCACGTCGTTAGTGTACGCTTGACCTGGAACATTTGATGGGCAACACGACAGCTCAGTGACTGTCGCTGTGCTGTGCAGATACATGGATTTGGGCCTGTGTCTGTGGGAGTTTGCGCATTCTCCCCGTGCTTGCGTGGGTTTTCTCCGGGTGCTCCGGTTTCCTCCCTGCTCTTGGGCTAATTGGCAAAACAAATTCTCCCTAAATTGTCTCAAATTTGGCTCTTAATCCATAAATCTATAAACATAGACAGAGATCACGGGTAGAGGTGGGAACATTGGGGTGGTGGCGCGTGCTCGTTGGGACAAAGGGCCTGTTTCATAGAATATAGAACATAGAACATTACAGCGCAGAACAGGCCCTTCGGCCTTCGATGTTGCGCCGACCAACTATGAAAAAACCAATGACCCTCCAAACTAAACCATTCCCTTCTCTTCCATAAACTTATCAACTAACCTCTTAAACGCCACCAAACTTGGCGCATCTACAACTGCCGCAGGCAGGGCATTCCACTCCCTAACCACCCTGTGGGTAAAGAACCTACCTCTGATATCCGTCCTATAACTATCACCCCTTAATTTAAAGCTGTGTCCCCTCGTGCTAGCTTTCTCAATCCTAGGAAAAAGGCTATCACTGTCCACCCTATCTAAACCTCTAATCATCTTATATGTTTCGATCAGGTCCCCTCTTAGCCTCCTCCTTTCTAACGAAAACAACCTCAAATCCCTCAGCCTATCCTCATAAGACCTGCCCTCCATACCAGGCAACATCCTGGTAAACCTCCTCTGTACCCTCTCCAATGCCTCCACATCTTTTTTCTAATGTGGGGACCAGAACTGCACACAATACTCCAAGTGCGGCCGCACTAGAGTTTTGTACAGTTGCAACATGACGTTGCGGCTCCGAAATTCAATCCCCCTACCAATAAAAGCTAAGACTCCATATGCCTTCTTAACAACCTTCTCGACTTGACTGCCTACTTTCAGGGATCTATGCACAAATACACCAAGACCCCTCTGTTCATCAACACTATTAAGAATCCTACCATTAGCCCTATACTCTACACATTTATTATTCCTACCAAAGTGCATTACCTCACACTTTTCCACATTAAACTCCATTTGCCACCTCTCGGCCCAGCTCTGCAACTTGTCCAAGTCCCTCTGCAAACTATAACACTCCTCTTCACTATCTACCACTCCACCGACTTTAGTGTCATCTGCAAATTTACTAATCCACCCTTCAATACCCTCATCCAGATCATTTATAAAAATTACAAACAGCAGGGGCCCCAAACAGATCCCTGAGGTACACCACTTGTAACCGAACTCCATGATGAATAATTTCCATCAACCACCACCCTCTGTCTTCTATCAGCTAGCCAATTCCTAATCCAATTAGCTAAATCACCCTCAATCCCATACATCTGCATTTTCTGCAGAAGCTTCCATGGGCCACCTTATCGAACGCCTTACTAAAGTCCATATATACCACATCAACCGCCTTACCCCCATCAACCTCTTTGGTCACTTTTTCAAAAAACTCAATGAGGTTAGTAAGGCACGACCTACCCTTCACAAAACCATGCTGACTATCCCCAATCAATTCATTTCTCTCTAAATAACTATAAATCCTATCCCTAATTATTCTCTCCAATACTTTTCCCACAACAGAAGTAAGACTCACTGGCCTATAATTCCCTGGAAGGTCTCTCTTCCCCTTCTTGAACAATGGGACCACATTCGCTATCCTCCAGTCTTCCGGAACTATACCCATAACCAACGACGACCTGAAGATCAGAGCCAGAGGCTCTGCAATTGCCTCTCTTGCCTCCCAGAGAATCCTAGGGTAAATCCCGTCCGGCCCAGGGGACTTATCCCACTTCAAACCCTCGAGAATTTCTAACACATCCTCCCTATCTACTACAATACTTCCCAATTTGCAACCCTGTACCTCAGTGCTCTCCATAGCTACATTTCCAGCACTCTGCGTGAATACCGAAGAGAAATATTTATTCAGTGCCTCACCAATCTCTTCAGGCTCCACGCACAACTTCCCCCTGCTGTCTATGACTGGCCCTAATCTTGCCCTAACCAATCTTCTATTCTTAACATATCTAAAGAAAGCTTTAGGATTCTCCTTGATCCTATCAGCCAAAGTCTCCTCGTGTCCTCTTTTAGCTCTTCTCAACTCACTCTTTAGCTCCCTCCTGGCTAATCTATAGCTTTCCAGTGCACTAACTGAGCCTTCAAGCCTCATCCTGACATAAGCCTCCTTTTTCCTTTTAACAGCGAATTAACTTTTTTAGTACACCACGGTTCCCTTACTCGACCATTTCCTCCTTGCCTGACAGGGACATACTTATCAAGGACTCACAGTAGCTGCTCCTTGAATAAGCTCCACATTTCAGATGTTTCCAGTCCCTGTAGTTTCCTAGTCCAACCTATGCACCCTAATTCCCTCCTTATGGCCTCATAATTACCATTCCCCCAGCTATAACTACTGCCCCCAGCTTCATGCCTATCCCTATCCATCACTAAGGTGAACGTAACCGAATTGTGGTCACTACCACCAAAATGTTCACCAACTTCCAAGCCTAACACCTGGTCTGGCTCATTGCCCAGCACCAAATCCAATGTAGCCTCACCTCTAGTTGGCCTATCTACATACTGAGTCAAAAAACCTTGCTGCACACTCTGTACGAAAACTGACCCCTCTAACGAGCTAGAGCTATAGCTATTCCAATCAATATTAGCAAAGTTAAAGTCCCCATCACAATTACCCTACTACTTTCACTCCTAATCAGAATTGACTTCGCAATCCTTTCCTCAACCTCTCTAGAACTATTAGGAGGTCTGTAAAAGACTCCCAACAGGGGGACCTCTCCTCTCCTGTTTCTAATCTCAGCCCATACTACCTCAACAGACAAGTCCTCATCAAACTTCTTTTCTGTCACTGTGATACAGTCTTTGACTAATAATGCCACTGCTCCCCCCCTTCTACCTCCTTCTCTACTCTGACTGAAGCATTTGAACCCCGGAACCTGCAACATCCATTCGTGTCCCTGCTCTACCCAAGTCTCTGAAATGGCCACAACGTCGAAGTTCCAGGTGCTGGTCCAAGTTGCAAGTTCCTCCACCTTATTGCGAATAATCACCGTTGATGTCGTCTACATGGATTTCAGTAAGGCGTTTGACAAGGTTCCCCATGGTAGGCTGATAAAAAAGGTGAAGGTGCATGGGATACAGGGCCAGGTACGTAGATGGGTTGAGAACTGGCTTGGGAGGAGGAGACAGCGGGTATTAGTGGAAGGCTCTTTTTCCAACTGGAGGTCAGTCACAAGTGGTGTGCCACAGGGCTCAGTACTAGGACCTCTTCTATTTGTGATTTATATAAATGACTTGGAAGAGGGGGTAGGTGGTGTGATCAGCAAATTTGCTGATGACACTAAGACACTTGGATTGGCGGGGACTGAGGAGCAGTGCCAGGCAATACAACAGGACATAGATAGGCTGGTAGATTGGGCAGATATATGGCAAATGGAATTTAATCCGGATAAATGCGAGGTGATGCATTTTGGCCGGAATAATGTAGAGGGGAGTTATAGGATAAAAGGTAAAACTATCCGGAGTATAGAGACGCAGAGAGACCTGGGGGTGCAGGTTCACAAGTCTCTGAAGGTGTCAGTACAGGTGGAAAAAGTGATAAAGAAAGCGTATGGTATGTTAGCCTTCATAGGAAGGGGTATAGAATACAAGAGTAGGAGTTTGATGTTGCAAGTGTATAGAACGTTGGTTAGGCCTCACTTGGAGTACTGCGTCCAGTTCTGGTCGCCGTACTACCGGAAGGATGTGGAGTCCCTGGAGAGAGTGCAGAGGAGATTTACCAGGATGCTGCCTGGTATGGAAGGGCTGTCTTACGAGGAAAGGTTGAACGCACTGGGGTTGTTTTCCCTTGAAAGACGTTGGCTGAGAGGGGATCTATTAGAGGTATATAAGATTATGAGGGGTATAGATAGAGTAAATGGTGGTAAGCTTTTTCCACCATTAGATTCGGATAGAACGAGGGGTCACGGCCTTAGGGTGAGGGGGGCTATGTATAAGACTAATATTAGAGGCATTTTTTCACACAAAGGGTAGTGGGGGTGTGGAATGCACTACCGAGTAAGGTGGTGGGAGCAGGCACGCTAGGGTTGTTTAAGGGTCTCTTGGACAGCCACATGAGCGGTCTGCAGATAGAGGGATATAGGAGGACTGTTTAAATACTTTAATTGTTTCCACAGGCTGTTCGGTCCACCTTGTTGACCAACAAGGTGCATGCATTCGGCAGGTCGTGCGAGGGCTGCTCCTGGATGTTACTTCAGGAGTGGCCTAGTGCTTCATGTCGTTAGTGTATGCTTAAACTGGACCATCAGATGGGCAACATGACAGCTCAGAGACTATCGCTGTTGCTGTGCAGACACATGGATTTGGGCCTGTGTCTGCGGGAGTTTGCGCGTTCTCCCCGTGGTTGCGTGGGTTTTCTCCGGGTGCTCCGGTTTCCTCCCACATCCCAAAAATGTGCTCGTAGGCTGATTGGGTAACAAATTGTCTCTATATTGATCTCTATATGTCATTAAGACGTTAGGACAGCGGCGCAGGCTCGTTGGGCCGAAGGGCCTGTTTCCCGTGCTGTGTTGTTCTTTGTTCTCAAAGAACAAGTTCTTTGTTCTTTGAATACTCCTTGCATTAAAGTATACACATTTCAAACCATGCCCTACTCCACTCGTACGCTGCTGTGTTTTACAGTTCTCCTCTGTGACCCCCCTATTCTCATCCCTCTTAGCACCCCAACTACTCAGGATCCTACCCCCCCTCTGAATCAGTTTAAAGCCCCCTGCATAGCCTTTGCAAATTTTCCCCCCAACATGTTAGTTCCCCTCTGGTTCAGGTGTAGACCATCTCTCTTGTAGAGGTCCCACCTATCCCAGAATGAGTCCCAATTGTTCAGGAACCTGAACCTCTCCCTCCTGCACCAACTCCGCAGCCACGAGTTCAAACATTCCCTCTCTCTATTCTTCTCTAAACTATCCTGTGGCACAGGCAAGAGTCCAGAGATAACCACTCTGCCAGTTTTGGCCCTAAGCTTCCACCCCAACTCCATAAATTTCTGTTTAATATCCCCTTCCCTTTTCCTACCTATATCATGTGTCCCTACATGAACTATGACTTGGGGTTGACTCCCCTCTCCCTTAAGAATCTTAAAAACCCTATCTGCGACATCCTGGACCCCAGCCCCTGGGAGGCAACACACCAGCCCTGAGTCACTTTTATTACTATTTACTCTCCTATCTGTCCCTCTAACTATGGAGTCTCCAATTACTAGGCCCAATCTCTTATTCTCCCTACCCACCTGAGCATTCTCAGCAGGCTCACCCCCAGAGACCTGCTCCCTTTGGTCATCTCCAGTTGATTCTTCCTCAACTGTAGCCTCCAAGACAGAAAATTTGTTTCGGAGGGGAACAGCCCCAGGGGATTGTCTACCCGATTGCTTCTTACCCCTCCTCCGAATAGTTACCCAAGAATCACTTTTAGGAGTGACTATCTCTTTGTTACTCCTGCCAATATCCTCCTCAACCTCTCGAATTATCCTGAGTTCCTCTAATTCCAGCTCCAGCTCCTTAACACGATCCTCAAGGAGCTGCAAATGTGCACACTTCCTGCAGGTATAATCAGCATGAGCACTACTGGTGTCCCTCACCTCATACATACTGCAGGAGATGCAATGTACTGCCTGCACTGCCATCCCTGATACTTCAATTTCCAGGAGAGAAAAAAAAACTTCTCACACACTTTTATTATTAGGTTAGAGGAGGGGGGAGGGTGGGATACTCTACCTGTGTAGAGTATCGGGTTACCTCTCTGGACCAATTTATAGAGACAGAGAAAAACTACAACTACCGGCAGCCTCCTAGTGACGACTTCCGGTTTCCAGTTAGTTTAAATAAAAACGGCAAAAAACAACCCCTGCTCGCTATTTTAACCAAAGAGAAAAAGTTAAAAATTACTTAACACTCGAACTTTACGCTCTCCCATGCTGTTTTGTTCTTTGTTCTATTACAGAATTAGAGACTATAAGACCAAAGACATAGGAGCAGAATTAGGCCATTTGCTCCACTGAGTCTCTTCCACTATTCAATCATGGCTGATATTTGTCTCATCCTCATTCTTTTGCCTTTCCCCCATAACCCCTGATCCCCATATTAATCAAGAACCTATCTCTCTCTGTCTTAAAGACACTGAATGATCTGACCTCCCCAGCCTTCTGCGGCAAAGAATTCCACAGAATCGCTACTCTCTGAAGAAATTCCTCCTCATCCCTGTTTTGAAAGGCCATCCCTTTAGCCCGAGGTTGTGCCCTCTGGTTCTAGTTTTTTCTGATGTGGAGATAACGGTGTTGGACCGGGGTAAACACAGTAAGAACCTTACAACACCAGGGTTAAAGTCCAACCAGTTTATTTGGTAGCAAATACCACCAGCTTTCGGGGCTTTGCCCCTTTGTCAGATGAGTGGGGAGTTCTGATCACAGAGCATATAAAGGCACACACTCAGTTTACAAAATACTGATTAGATAGCGAGTCTTTACAGCTAATCAAATCTTAAAGGGGCAGACAATATAAATGGAGATAGCGTTAAGCACAAGTTAAAGGGATGTGCTGTGATGGTGAGGAGAATCCTGAAGCCTGTGGAGTTGGCATTTCTGTTAATCGCATTGACCCACAGCAGAGACAAAGGCATGTTGCTAGACATACCCAGGACCAGGGGCCTGAAACTGTCCAGGGACCAGGAGGACAGGATCAACCTCGGAGACAGTACCAACCAAGAATCTTCCAGAAAAGGTGCTCATTCCTTCAGATTTCCAAGCCTCAGTGTTGGAGAAGGCTGTATCTGTTACAGGGAGTAGTCTCACAACACCAGACTAAAGTCCAACAGGTTTACTCGGTAGCACAACCTTTCAGAGTGTCATTCCTTTTTCAAGGAGTGAGGAGTTGTGCTCACAAACAGGGCATATAAAGACACAAAGACAATTTACAAAATAATGGTTGGAATGCAAGTCTCAACAGGTAATCAAGTTTTAAAGCTACAGACAATGCGAGTGGAGAGAGGATTAAGCACAGGTTAAAGAGATGTCTGTTGTCTCCTGGGATACAAGGACAGGTAGCTAGATGGATAAGTAATTGGCTTGGTAATAGGAGACAGAGAGTAATAGTGGAAGGGTGTTTCTCTAGCTGAAGGTCGGTCACTATTAGTGTGCCACAGGGCTCGGTAATGGGACCTCTTCTACTTGTAATAAATATAAATGACTTAGAAGAGGGAGTAAGTGGAATGATCAGCAAGTTTTGCAGACGATACAAAGATGGCTGGACTTTCGGATAGTGAGGAGCATTGTCAGGCGATGCAGCAGGACATAGATAGGCTGGTAGCTTGGGCAGATAGATGGCAGATGGAATTCAATCCTGATAAATGCAACCTGATACTTTTCGGGAGAAAGAATGTAGTGGGGAGATATATGATAAAGGGTAGACCTATTAAGAACATAGAACATAGAACAATACATAGAACATAGAACAATACAGCACAGAACAGGCCCTTCGGCCTTCGATGTTGTGCCGACCAAAATAACAAGCAATGCCCCTCCTAACTAAACCATTCCCTTCTCTTCCATATACTTATCAACTAACCTCTTAAACGCCACCAAACTTGGCGCATCTACAACAGCTGCAGGCAGGGCATTCCACTCCCTAATCACTCTTTGAGTAAAGAACCTACCTCTGATATCCGTCCTATAACTCATACCCCTTAATTTAAAGTTGTGTCCCCTCGTGCTAGCTTTCTCCATCCTAGGAAAAAGGCTATCACTGTCCACCCTATCCAAACCTCTA
Source organism: Sphyrna mokarran (assembly GCA_024679065.1). Lineage (NCBI taxonomy): Eukaryota > Metazoa > Chordata > Chondrichthyes > Carcharhiniformes > Carcharhinidae > Sphyrna > Sphyrna mokarran. Next base: position 39,916,189 of record JAGIQG010000028.1, on the reverse strand, counting down.
ATCATCTTATATGCTTCAATAAGATCCCCCCTTAGCCGCCTCCTTTCTAACGAAAACAACCTCAAATCCTTCAACCTCTCTTCATAGGACCTGCCCTCCATACCAGGCAACATCCTAGTAAACCTCCTCTGTACCCTCTCCAATGCCTCCACATCTTTCTTATAATGTGGCGACCAGAACTGCACACAATACTCCAAGTGCGGCCGCACTAGAGTTTTGTACAGCTGCAACATGATGCTGCGGCTCCTAAATTCAATCCCCCTACCAATAAAAGCTAAGACTCCATATGCCTTCTTAACAACTTTATCCACTTGACTGCCTACTTTCAGGGATCTATTGACACATACACCAAGATCCTTCTGTTCCTCAACACTATTAAGAGCCCTACCATTAGCCCTATACTCTACACATTTATTGTTCCTGCCAAAGTGCATTACCTCACACTTTTCCACATTAAACTCCATTTGCCACCTCTCGGCCCAGCTCTGCAACTTGTCCAAGTCACTCTGTAAACTAAAACACCCCTCTTCACTATCTACCACCACCAACTTTAGTATCATCTGCAAATTTACTGATCCATCCCTCAATACCCTCATCCAGATCATTTATAAAAATTACAAACAGCAGGGGCCCCAAAACAGACCCCTGAGGCACACCACTCGTCACCGAACTCCACGATGAATATCTCCCATCAACCACCACCCTCTGTCTTCTATCTGCCAGCCAATTTCTAATCCAATTAGCTAAATCACCCTCTATTCCACACATCTGCATTTTCTGTAGAAGTCTTCCATGGGCCACCTTATCAAAAGCCTTACTAAAGTCCATATATACTACATCAACCGCCTTACCCCCATCCACCTCTCTGGTCACTTTCTCAAAAAACTCAATGAGGTTAGTAAGGCATGACCTACCCTTCACGAAACCATGCTGACTATCCCCAATCAATTCATTTCTCTCTAAATAACTATAAATCCTATCCCTAATAATTCTCTCCAATACCTTGCCCACCACAGAAGTAAGACTCACTGGCCTATAATTCCCAGGAAGGTCTCTCTTCCCCTTCTTAAACAATGGGACCACATTCGCCATCCTCCAGTCCTCCGGAACCACACCCGTAACCAACGAGGACCTGAAGATCAGAGCCAGAGGCTCTGCAATCTCCTCTCTTGCCTCCCAGAGAATCCTAGGGTAAATCCCGTCCGGCCCAGGGGACTTATCCAACTTCAAACCCTCGAGAATTTCTAACACATCCTCCCTATCTACTACAATACTCCCCAATTTGCAACCCTGTACCTCAGTGCTCTCCACAGCTACATTTCCAGCACTCTGCGTGAATACCGAAGAGAAATATTTATTCAGTGCCTCACCAATCTCTTCAGGCTCCACGCACAACTTCCCACTGCTGTCTATGACTGGCCCTAATCTTGCCCTAACCAATCTTCTATTCTTAACATATCGAAAGAAAGCTTTAGGATTCTCCTTAATCCTATCAGCCAACATCTTCTCGTGTCCCCTCTTAGCTCTCCTCAATTCACTTTTTACCTCCTTCCTGGCTAATCTATAGCTATCCATTGCACTACCTGAGCCTTCAAGCCTCATCCTGACATAAGCCTCCTTTTTCTTCTTAACCAGCAAATCAACTCTTTTCGTACACCAAGGCTCTCTTACTCGTCCATTTCCTCCCTGCCTGACAGGGACATACTTATCAAGGACTCGCAGCAGCTGCTCCTTGAATAAGCACCACATTCCAGATGTTCCCAGTCCCTGTAGTTTCCTAGTCCAATCTATGCACCCTAATTCTCTCCTGATGGCCTCATAATTACCCTTCCCCCAGCTATAACTACTGCCCCCAGCTTCATGCCTATCCCTGTCCATCACTAAGGTGAACGTAACCGAATTGTGGTCACTATCACCAAAATGTTCACTAACTTCCAAGCCTAACACCTGGTCTGGCTCATTGCCCAGCACCAAATCCAATGTAGCCTCACCTCTAGTTGGCCTATCTACATACTGAGTCAAAAAACCTTCCTGCACACTCTGTACGAAAACTGACCCCTCTAACGAGCTAGAGCTATAGCTATTCCAATCAATATTAGCAAAGTTAAAGTCCCCCATCACAATTACCCTACTACTTTCACTCCTAATCAGAATTGACTTCGCAATCCTTTCCTCAACCTCTCTAGAACTATTAGGAGGTCTGTAAAAGACTCCCAACAGGGTGACCTCTCCTCTCCTGTTTCTAATCTCAGCCCATACTACCTCAACAGACAAGTCCTCATCAAACTTCTTTTCTATCACCGTGATACAGTCTTTGACCAGTAACGCCACTCCTCCCCCCCTTCTACCCCCTTCTCTACTCCGACTAAAGCATTTGTACCCCGGAACCTGCAACATCCATTCCTGTCCCTGCTCTACCCAAGTCTCTGAAATGGCCACAACATCGAAGTTCCAGGTACTGGTCCAAGCTGCAAGTTCCTCCCCCTTATTGCGAATACTCCTTGCATTAAAGTATACGCATCTCAAACCATGCCCCACCCCACCCGTACGCCGCTGTGTTTTACAACTCTCCTCTATAACCCCCTTACTCTCATCCCTCTCAGCACCCCAACTACTTAGGATCCCACCCCCCCCCCCGAATCAGTTTAAAGCCCCCATCATAGCCTTAGCAAATTTTCCCCCCAAGATATTAGTCCCCCTCTGGTTCAGGTGTAGACCATCTCTCTTGAAGAGGTCCCACCTATCCCAGAATGAGTCCCAATTGTTAAGGAACCTGAACCCCTCCCTCCTGCACCATCCACGCAGCCATGAGTTCAAACTATCCCTTTCTCTGTTCATCTCTAAACTATCTCTAAACTATCTGCGTTTCTAAACTAGAGTATAGAATCGCAGAGGGACCTGGGGGTGCAGGTGGCAGAGCAGGTGGAGAAGGTTGTGAAGAAAGCATATGGTATGCTAGCCTTTATTGGAAGGAGTATAGAGTACAAGAGCTGGCCTTTAATGTTGCAGTTGTATAAAACGTTGGTTAGACCTCATTTGGAATACTGCGTCCAGTTCTGGTCGCCTTACTACCGGAAGGACGTGGAGACTCTGGAGAGAGTGCAGAGGAGGTTTACCAGGATGCTGCCTAGTATGGAAGGTCTGAGTTACAAGGAGAGATTAGGCAAATTGGGGCTGTTTTCCTTAGAAAGACATAACTTAGAGGAGATCTAATAGAGATGTACAAGATTATGAGGGGTATAGATAGAATAAACAGGGTTAAGCTTTTTGCTAGGATGGACTCAAATAGCACAAGGGGTCACGGGCTTAGGGTGAGGGGGGTATGGTATAATTTGGATGCCAGAGGGAGTTTTTCTACACAGAGGGTGGTGGGGGTATGGAATGCGCTGCCAAGTAAAGTGGTGGAGGCAGGCATTCTGGAGTTATTTAAGAAATACTTAGATGGGCACATGAACAGAATGGGAATGGAGGAATATAGAAAACTGATTTAAAATAGGGATCATGAGCCTTGGGTGACCCTGGGAAGTGTGTAAATAGTCAATGATATTGATGTATTTGTTTTATCCGCAGGTACTTTGGTCCACCTTGTTGTCTAACGAGGGGCATACACGTGATGGATCATGAGAGGGCTGCTCTTGGATTTTTTTTCGAGAGTATCCTAGTGCTTCACGTCGTTAGTGTACGCTTGACCTGGACCATTTGATGGGCAACACGACAGCTCAGTGACTATCGCTGTGCTGTACAGATACATGGATTTGGGGCCTGTGTCTGTGGGAGTTTGCGCATTCTCCCCGTGCTTGCGTGGGTTTTCTCTGGGTGCTCCGGTTTCCTCCCACATCCCAAAGATGTGCTCTTAGGCTAATTGGCAAAACAAATTCTCCCCAAATTGTCTCAAATTTGGTTTCAATCCATAGATCCATAAACGGCGCGGGCTCGTTGGGCCGAAGGGCCTGTTTCCTGTGCTGTTTTGTTCTTTGTTCTTTGTTTGTTTGTAGGACAGTTAGTGAATTTTGCAAGTCCAGGCTAGTCATGGGGGTTACAGATAGTGTGACATGAACCCAAGATCACAGTTGAGACCATCCTCATGTGTGCGGAACTTGACTATCAGTTTCTGCTCAGTGACTCTGCGCTGTTGTATGTTGTGAAGGCCCCCTTGGAGAACATTTACCAGAAGATCAGAGGCCGAATGCCCGTGACCACTGAAGTGTTCACCATCAGGAAGGGAACTGTTTTGCCTGGTGATTGTCGAGTGATGTTCATTCATATCGTATTGTCTGTATGGTCTCCCCAATGTACCATGTCTTGGAACATCCTTTCCTGCAGCGGATTAGGTAGACAACATTAGCCGAGCTTTAAGAGTATGTACTGTGTATCTGGTGGATGGTGTTCTCACGTGTGATGATGGCATCCATGTCGATGATCCGGCATGTCTTGCAGAGGTTGTTGTGGCAGGGTTATGTGGTGTTGTGGTCACTGTTCTCCTGAAGGCTAGGTAGTTTGCTGTGAACAATGATCTGTTTGAAGTTGTGCGGTTGTTTGAAGACAAGAAGTGGGGGTGTGCGGATGGCTTTGGTGAGACGATTGTCTTCATCAATGATATGTTGAAGACTCCAGAGAAGATGTTGTAGTTTCTCTGCTCCAGGGAAGTACTGGATGACGAACGGTACTCTATCCACTGTGTCCCATGTTTGTCTTCTGAGGAGGTCGGTGCCATTCTTCGCTGTGACATGCCGGAACTGTCAATCGATGAGTCAAGAGCCATATTCTGTTCTTATGAGAGCATCTTTCAAAATCTGGAGGTGTCTGTTGTGATCCTCCTCATCTGAGCAGATCCTGTGTCCGTAGGAATGGCTTCTTTAATTTGTTTAGGGTGGAAGCTGGAGAAGTGGAGCTTGTGGTACAGGGAGGTGCTTGAGGTGACCGTCCTTAATGGAGATGTGCGTGTCCAAGAATGCAACCGATTCTAGAGAATATTCTGTGGTGAGTCTGATGGTGGGATGGAACTTGTGGATGGCATCATATAGTTGTTTCAGTGATTGTTCACCATGAGTCCAAAGGAAGAAAAAGTCATCGATGTATCTAATGTATAGCTAGAATCCTCATACCGTTCCTCGTATGACGAATTCTTCATTCCAGGAATCATTCTTGTGAACCTCCTCTGGACTCTTTCCAAGGCCGGCACATCCTTCCTTAGGTACAGGACCCAAAACTGCTCACAATACTCCGCAAGGGGTCTGACCGGAGCCTTATACAGCCTCAGAAGTCCATCCCTGCTCTTGTATTCTAACGCTCGCAACTTGAATGCTAACTTTACATTTACCTTCTGAACTGCTGACTGAATCTGCACATTAATCTTAAGAGAATCTTGAACAGTGACCACCCAAGTCCTTTTGCTTTTCTGATTTTCTGAGCATTTTCCCTTTTAGACAATAGTCTCTGCCTCCATTCCTCCTTCCACAGTGCATTACCTCACACTTTTCTATATTGTATTCCATCTTCCACTTCTTTGCCAACTCTCTTAATCTATCCAAGTCTTTCTGCAGCACCTCAATACATCCAGTCCCTCTACATGTCTTTGTATCATCTGCAAACTTAGCTATAGTGCCTTCAGTTTCTTCTTCCAAATTGTTAATATATATTGTGAAAAGTTGTGATCCCAGCACCAACCCCTGAGGCTCACCTCTAATCACCAGCTGCCAACTGAAAAAGATCCCTTTATCCCCATTCTCTGCCTTCTGCCAGTCAGCCAATCCTCTATCCACACCAAGATCTTACCATTAACGCCATGGACACTTAATTAACGGTCTCCTCTTATCAAAGGCTTTCTGGAAATCTAAATAAATCATGTCCACTGGCTCTCCTTTATCTAACTTCCTTGTTACCCACTCAAAGAACCCTAACAGATTTGTCAGACTTGACCTCCCCTTGACAAAGCCATTCTGACTCTGTCCTACTTTATCATGCAATCCCAAGTACTCTATGATCTCATTTTTAATGATGGACTCCAAAATCTTGCCAATGACTGAAGTCAGGCTAACAGGCCTCTCTGCTGCCTGCCTCCCTTCATAAACAGCAGTGTTACATTTGTTACTTTCCAATCCTCTGGGAGCCTCTCGGCCTTTAGTGATTCCTGAAAGATCACCACCAATTCCTCCACAAGTTCCTCATCTCTCTCTTTTAGAACCCTGGGGTGTAATCCATCCGGTCCAGCTCATTTATTCACCTTCAGATCTTTCAGTTTCTGCAGAACATTCTACTTAATGATGGCCACCTGTGCCCCCTGACTCTGCTGGAATTCTGGCATCCCACTGGAGTCTTCCATTGTGAAGACTGATGCAAAGTAACTATTCAGTTCCTCTGCCATTGCTTTGTTTCCTATTATCACTTTTCCAACTTCATTTTCCAGTGGTCCAATGGCTATTTTATATATATTCTATATATATATCTTTTATATATTGAAAAAAATTCCTATCTTCTTTTATATCATTAGCCAGTTTATCCCCATATTTCACCTTCTCCCCATTATTGCTTTTTTAGTTGTCCTCTACTCAGCCCTCCTAATGCTCTGGCTTCCCACTAATCGTTGTCACTTTCTATGTTTTATTACTGTTGTATTACAAATGGAGAAACTCTTTTACCAGATGTTGTATGAGTGAACTGTGATATTGCAACAATTGAAAGACAGAATGTAAGTAATTAACCATTTTCTACAAGGATGAGGCACCGCTCCCCATTGGAGTTGGACAGTGAGTTATGTTGGGTTGTAACTGCACAGGGGTCAGTACCATCCATATTTTTCCTTTAGATATTATGCCACAGTGGGAATTAGAAACACAAAAACCAACAGCTAACACTGCCATGTATTCAAACCCATGGCCATTGGTGGGTGCAACCTAGATAGGTGAATGATCACACTCACCCTGCCAACCCCCCAACTCCCCTCTCACTCCACCATAAGCAGAATTAGTCTTCCATTAATACCTCAACTAATGGACTAATGGCAGAATCACTTTCAGTTTAGCACAGCTGAAAGAATAATCGAAATGTAAGGCTTATGTCAAATGTGTAAATGTGGGAGTGTGGAAGAATCCCCTAGAAATGAAGGATACCAAAGATTACACCGACATTCAAGAGTTTGGAAATTATTTTTCTCAACTGGGCAGCACAGTGGCACAGTGATAGCACTGTTGCCTCATAGCATGAGGAACCTGGGTTCAGTTCTGACTTTGGGTGACTGAGTGTAGTTCTCTTTCTACATTGCAGAGAATCATAAAATCCTTGAACAGCCACTGTAGGGAAAATTCTTGAGGGAAATAATCATCATAGATTTCAACAATTATAGAATGAGTCCTCCCGTTGGGTAATATGGAATGAACTGTAAATTATTTTTGATGGATAAAGATTGTCAAAATTTAAAATCAATATCAAAGTCTGAATATTGTACTACATTGATGAGATGTAACTGGTTATTTGAAATGTGGTTACTGCAATCCTTGATGAGATCTTTCAATTGCTTATGACGAAGAGAACGCACACTGTGTGAAAAACAAAATGTCATTTCAGAGACCAGTATCAAGGCACAAATTGTGTGTTGATTGTGAGGAAAAGAAACTTTAGAAAGTCTGATCACTTTGCTCAAAAGAAATCCATTCGACTTACTGACACTGGGCCAGGATCAGAAATTTGAGAATTGGGAGCATAGGGACATGAGTTGATTATTTAGCTTCCTTCAGTCTCTTTCTGTTTCAATGAGGTAATGGACCAGCTACTGTCTAACTTTATGTAACAATGCTGCCCATCTTTGCATTATCTGCAAATCGGAATATAATCCATCAACTGAGTCATTCAGAAATGCAACAGGTAATTGAGCTCCCAACGTAGATTATGTGGAATACCATTAATCACACACTGCCATCTTTTTTTATTCATCACAGGCTGGCCAGTATTTATTGGCTATTCCTAGATGCTCTTGGAGGGCAGTTGAGAGTCAGCCACATTGCTGTGGCTCTGGAGTCACATGTAGGCCAGACCGGGCAAGGATGGCAGATTTTCTTCCATAAAAGACATTAGTGAACCTGATGGGTTTTTTTGTCAATGGTTTCATGGTCATAGAACATAGAACATATAGAACATAGAACACTACAGCACAAACAGGCCCTTCAGCCCACATGTTGTGCCGAACACATCAAAACCTACCCAGCCATAGACCTATCTATAACCCCCAATCCCATTGGATCCCATGTACTCATCCAGTAGTCTTTTAAAAGACCCCAGCGAGTTTGCCTCGACCACCACCGATGGCAGCCGATTCCATTCACAAATGGATCTATGTCTTCATAGATTCTTAATCCCAGATTCTTTTTATATGGAATTCAAATTCCATCATCTGCGGGATTCAAACCTGGGATCCCAGAACGTTAATTCAGAAACTCAGCTAATAATACAGTGACAATACCATAAAGCCATTGCCTCCCCCTATGAATACCTATCCACTATCCCCATTCTCCTGCTGCCTCACCACTTTCCTAACCAGGTCAATTATTTGTTTTTAACTGCACAGCCTCAGGATTTAATGAAGTTTAACAGCTTTTAAAATACGTGTACACACTTGCAGCATGGTGGCACAGTGCCAGGGACCTGAGTTCAATTCCAACCTCGGGTCACTGTATGGAGTGTGTCTGCGTCAGTTTTAGGTGCACTGGTTTCCTCCCACATTCCAAAGATGTGTGGGTTAGGCTGATTGGCCATGCTAAATTGTCAGGGGGATTAGCAGGGTAAATATATGGGCTTATGGAAATAGAGCCTGGATGGGATTGTGGTCGGTACAGATTCGATGGGCCAAATGGCCTCCTTCTGTGCTGTCGGGATTCTATGGCAATGTGTGCATTAAAATTCCATTTCCAAGGTTGTTAATTTTCTGAGTATCAATATGTTATTTTTAATAAATTGATCTGTGATTCCTAACTGAACCCAGTGTCCGTTTTACTCATTAAAGACAGGGAAAATTCCCGGACTTCTGATGTTCTATTATGTGGTCAGGTTTGGGGGATTGTCAATCTCCCAAAGTATACTGCTCAAAGCTGTCAATTCTCAATTGATTCAATTGTGAATCAATTCACAAACATGTGCTCTTAGGCTAATTGGCAAAACAAATTCTCCCTAAATTGTCTCAAATTTGGTTTTTAATCCATAGATCTATAAACATGGACGGGGATCACAGGTAGAGGTGGGAACATCGAGGTGGCGGCGCAGGCTCATTGGGCCGAAGGGCCTGTTTCCCGTGCTGTTTTGTTCTTTGTTCAAAAGCATGATTCTTTATTTATAGTGAGTATTGATCCATAGGCCAGAGATTTCACTTTTCCTGATCTCTAACTTTTCTGTCACATAATCTTATATCATCATTACATCAGCATCACGTATGTTTCCAATGTTCACCCTTTAAACTGTCCTTCACTGGGTTCAGAAGATGCAGACATTTTGGTCGGCACAACATCGAAGGCCGAAGGGCCTGTTCTGTGCTGTATTGTTCTATGTTCTATTCCACCATCCTGCTGTGACCTTTTCTATTGTCTAACACTGAAAAGAGAGAAGGCCAAATGTAATTCATTGTTTATTTTGTTTAGTTGTCATAGTAGGCGTACACTAACTCTGCAACAAAGTTACTATGAAAATCCCCTAGTTGCCACACTCTGATGCCTGTTCGAGTACACTAAGGGAGAATTTAGCATAGCCAATGCATCTAACCAGCACATCTTTCAGACTGTGGAAAGAAACCACAGCACACAGAGGAAACCATGCGGGCACGGTGAGTACTTGCAGAATTCACACAGACCCCGCCCCAATCCAGAAATTGGACCCAGATTCCTAGCACTGTGCTATAACTACTGTGCCATCCATGTAACCATGCTCTCTTTCCTTGCATCTAGCTCCAATTTCATATCCATCACCCTGCAAGGCTCGCTTTGCGTCGATGTTCCATTTTACATGTTTCAAATTGGAGATATTCAGTGTAGCTTCCTTTCCAAAGGGCTGCCTTTGAGAGCAGAAGACTCATGCACTATTTGATATAAACACAGTGCTGATCTTTCCACTGAGTGCACATGCTCAGCTCTACACCAGAATCCTGGAAGTGAGATGACAGCACCAAATTTACACACTGCCCACCTCCAACATATCCAGTGCATGAACTATCATCCTACAGCCAGAAAGTAGGGTGAGCCCAATTTAAGCTGAATATTTTTAATGTTATTTCCTGTTACTTGGGGGAAGAGTGATGGGGTAATTTTGATTTGCTAGCAGAGGGGGTGCTAGTGAATTAGTGATCCATTTTACATCTTTTCCAGATTTTATTTCCATCGAATCCGATCAGAAGAAATTTACAGTGAGATGCTGATTCAGTCACACTTGTTGCATATTATTAATCCAATTTATCATTACCCCACTTGTGTTCGCACATCTCCTACACAGGTGACAAGTAACCCAAGTTTGAGAACATCCCCTGTCTACACTAATGGGGTAGAGATGCCAATATTGGACTGAGGTAAACACAGTAAGAAGTCTCACAACCCCAGGTTAAAGTACAACCAGTTTACTTGATAGTAAATCCACAAGCTTGCGGGTTTACTATCAAATAAACTGGTTGGACTTTAACCTGGTTAATTGTGAGACTTCTTACTACATTAATGGGACAAAGTAGAAAGGGTTGAGAGTTTCAAGTTTTTAGACATCCAGATCAACAACCTGCCCTGGTTCCCCCATGCCAACACTATAGTTAAGAAAGCCCACCAACGCCTTTACTTTCTTAGAAGACTAAGAAAATTTGGCATGTCAGCCGCCAACTTTTACAGATCACCATACAAAGCATTCTTTCTGTTGTATCACAGTGTGGTATTGACTCTTGCACTGCCCAAGCAAGAAATTACAAAAGGTTGTGAATGTAGCCCAATCCATCACGGAAACCAGCCTTCCATCCATTGACTCTGTCTACACTTCCCGCTGCCTCGGCAAAGCAGCCGGCATAATTAAGGGTCCCACGCATGCCGGACATTCTCTCTTCCACCTTTTTCCATTGGGAAAAAGATACAGAAGTCTGAGGTCACGTGCCAACTGACTCAAGAACACTTTCTCCCCGGCTGCTGTCAGACTTTTGAATGGACATATCTTACATTAAGTTGATCTTCCTCTGCCCTGCAGCTATGACATAATAATTCTGCACTCTCTCATTTCCTTCTCTATGAATGGTATGTTTTGTCTGTATAGCACACAAAACAATTCTTTTCACTGAATGTTTATATATGTGACAAAATAAATCAAATCACAATAGGAAATATAAAATTTTAGGAGCTCCATTATTATCCTGATGAATTCTGTATTAAACCATAATGACAGTGGAGGCAAGCATCTGTAACAATAAATGGAACTGTAAAGATGCCTGCTGAGAGAGTCACACTCAATTCTGTAGAAGGTTATCAGCCTCCCTATTGGATGGTGAAGAAGGAAAAGCAACAAAGAAATCCTGAAGGACAGGCAGAAGCAACGTTAGAAAAATAACAAATGCAAATAGAAAGAACGAGTGAGTTAGCAATAAATGTGATGTGATAAAGAGAGATGTGTTTGCAATTGGGTTATCTGAGTGAACTGTTTGTAGGCAGCTCCTTACTTAGTGCAGTAAATTGTTCCTCGGTGTGAGCGAGGGGAATGCACAGTCTCAGCAGACATTTGTGTTTTCTTTTTAAAGGCTTGTTAAACTGCAATCAACTGGATTGGTGTAAAATTACTTGACTTCAAACACTCATCCCATCAATGATGCCCACACAAAATTCTGGCAATGAAGCAGCAGGGGAACTGGCACTGACTGAATCAATGATTGTAGTTCACACAGTGCAAACTTCTCTTTACTGGACACATTAAAGAACAAGGAAAGACGGGCTTCAAGAACGAGCTATTATTCTATTCAGCGTGGCTGCACAGATGACAAAGCTGCCCCACCTCAATGAACAGTATTGTTCCACCTATGACAGACTGCAGTCTACAGGCAACATCAGCTCTGCAAAGCGAGGAGAGACAACACTGAACTTCTTTCTAAAAGAAGCTTTCCACAGAGCAGTAAGAATTTAGCAAGGGTCTTGCCTCACAGAGAAAGCAAAAGAAGCACATAGGGTTTTATAAGCAAAGGGCAGAGTTATGCCTAATGTTGTCCTTTTTGTTGTAGAGTGAGTGTGATGTTGTCACAGTTAGTGCAGTGTAACCTTTGTTCATTCAGAGCCGCTGCTCTCATTATGTTGATGAGCAGCCATTAAAATTCTCACACACCGTTTCACAACTCTCTGCTTCCAAGCAGGGACACAGACAGTGCACCACTCACAGTTTTGAAACCGCAATGTCCACCCTCCTCACAGCCAAGCATTTTCCAAAACTATTCTTGAAATCCAAGCCCCTCCCCCACAGTCCAAACTGCCCCACCCTATTTTAACCCCAATCCTAATCCCATCCAAACCCTCACCCCCATTCCCTCCTCTCCAGAATGTGTCACTCCAGCAAGCTAACCATCCTCTCCTCTCGGCAGCATGGAGCTGTCATAGGAGCTGATTCCAGGATAGATCCACACATCCTGCTCCAGGAACTTCCTGTCTGCATGACCTTTTGGTAGAATCTTGAGTCTGGACTCTCCATGACTGGGAATGGTGGGCATGCAGTCAAAATTGGAGAATTTTGGAAAGCATGATTTTTGCCGGCAAGATGGTATTTTGCAACATAGCAGCAGGCCTGCAGGTGCAGTGATGGGGAATATGCCACGGAATGTTGGGAATCTCATTTCAATATATCAGTTCATAATTGAGTACTTGCAGCGGAAATTGAGCCCACACCAAATATTCTGCCAGCGCCAACGTAATTTACAACATAAACCTCCGAGGGGCTATTGGAGGTGGATTCAGGCAGCCATTTCTCCTCAGCCTATTAAAACACTCAGGGAGTACCAGGGAGAACACTGGCAATGCGGAAAAGTATAGCTCAGGGTCCGGGCTGGGTCAGATTCCAGCAGAAAATAGACAGTGTGTACACCCTGGTGATTTACAGGAGGAATAATGTGGAGCTATGCCTGTTGTGTCAGCGGGATGTTGGAATGGAGAGGAGATATTTGCTAGAGAGAGAAAGAGAGAGAAAATTATTAAAGCTTTAAACGTCAAGTCTTTTACTGGTTGGAATGAAGCTGTGAGTTGGTTATTTACTATCAGTTTGTGTGCTTAGTCCCTTTGCCTGATATATGTAGAGGTGTTTGAGTAAAATCCATTAAATACTGTGCTGGTTGAGCAGGATATTAGAAATACCCCAGACAACATCAGCATGCTGCCTGCCGGGATGGTGAGGAGAATCCTGAAGCCTCTGGTGTTGGCCTTTCTGATAATCACATTAACCCGTAGAAGAGACAAAGACAGGTTGCTAGACATGCTCCGAGTCTAACACCTGGGTAATGAACCAGACCAGGTGTTAGACTTGGAGGTAGGTGAGCACTTTGAAGATAGTGACCACAATTTGGTTACATTTACCTTAGCGATGGAAAGGGATAGACATATAGCAAAGGGCAGAAGTTATAGCTGGGGGAAAGATAATTATGAAACTATTAGGCGAGATTTAGGATACATAGGGTGGAGTAGGAAACTGCAGGGGCTGGGAACATCTGAAATGTGGAACTTATTCAAGGAGCAGCTATTGCGAGTCCTTGATAAATATGTACCTGTCAGGCAGGAAGGAAGTTGTCGAGCGAGGGTACCGTGGTGTACTAAGGAAGTTGAATCTCTAGTGAAGAGGAAGAAGGAGGCTTATGTAAAGATGAGACGTGAAGGTTCGGTCAGGGCACTGGAGAGTTACAAATTGGACAGGAAGGAGTTAAAGAGACAGTTAAGAAGAGCTAGAAGAGGACATGAGAAGACTTTGGCGGATAGGATAAAGGAGATCCCTAAAGCTTTCTATAAGTATGTCAGGAATAAAGGATTGGTTTGGGCAAGATTAGGGCCAGTCAGAGACAGCAGTGGGAAGTTGTGCATGGAGCCTGAAGAGATTGGAGAGGCACTAAATGAGTATTTTTTGTCAGTATTCACACAGGAAAATGTCAATGTAGTCGAGGAGAATACTGAGATACAGGTTTGTAGACTAGACGGGATTGAAGTACAAAAGGAGGAGGTGTTAGCAATTCTTGAGAGTATGAAAATAGATAAGTCCCCTGGGCCGGATGGGATTTACTTTAGGATTCTCTGGGAGGCTAGAGAGGAGACTGCAGAGCCTTTGGCTTTGATCTTCATGTTGTCATTGGCTACAGGTGTAGTGCCGGAAGACTGGAGAATGGCAAATGTTGTCCCCTTGTTCAAGAAGGGGAGTAGAGACCATCCTGTGAATTATAGACCAGTGAGCCTTACTCCTGTTGTGGGCAAAGTTTTGAAAAGAATTATAAGAGATAGGATTTATAATCATTAGGAGAGAAATAATTTAATTATGGATAGTCAACACAGTTTTGTGAAGAGTAGGTTATGCCTCACAAACCTTACTGAGTTCTTTGAGAAAGTGACCAAAGAGGTGGATAAAAGTAAAGCAGTTGATGTGGTGTGTAAGAATTTTAGCAAAGTGTTTGATAAGGTTCCCCATGGTAGGCTACTGCAGAAAATATGGAGGCATGGGATTGAGGGTGATTTAGCAAATTGGATTAGGAATTGGCTAGCTGATAGAAGACAGAGAGTGATGGTTGGTGGGAAATATTCAACCTGGAGTTTAGTTACAAGTGTGTACCTCAGGGACCTGTCTTTGGGGCCATTGCTGTTTGTCATTTTTATAAATGACCTAGATGAGGATGTAGAAGGATGGGTTAGTAAATTTGCTGACAACACCAAAGTCGGAGAAGTTGTAGACAGTGAGGATGGATGTTACGGTTTGCAGAGGGACATAGATAAGCTGCAGATGCGGGCTGAGAGGTGGCAAATGGAGTTTAATGTGGGAAAGTGTGAGGTGATTCTCTTTGGTAAGATTACAGAATAAAGGGCTCTTAGTAGTGTCAATGAGCAGAGAGATCTCGGTATACAAGTGCATAGATCCCTGAAAGTTGGTACTCAAGTTGATAAGGTTGTTAAGAAGGCGTACAGTGTGTTAGCTTTCATTGGTAGAGGGATTGAATTTCGGAGCCGAGATGTCATGTTGCAACTGTACAAAACTCTGGTACGGCCGCACTTGGAGTATTGTGTACAGTTTTGGTCGCCACATTATAAGAAAGATGTGGAGGCATTGGAAAGGGTACAGAGGCGGTTTACCAGGATGTTGCCTGGTATGATGGGTAGGTCTTATGAGGAAAGGCTGAGGGATTTGAAGTTATTTTCATTAGAGAGAAGAAGGCTAAGAGGTGACTTAATTGAGACATATAAGATAATCAGAGGGTTAGATAGGGTGGATAGTGAGAGCCTTTTTCCTTGGATGGAGATGGATAGCACGAGGGGACATAGCTTTAAATTAAGGGGTGGTAGTTATAGGATTGATATCAGAGGTGGGTTCTTTACCCAGAGGGTAGTAAGGGTGTGGAATGCCCTGCCTGCAGCAGTTGTGGACTCGTCAAGTTTAAGGGTGTTCAAATGGTCAGTGGATAGGCATATGGATAACATTGGAATAGTTTAGGTTAGAGGGTCATTAGATTGGTTCCACTGGTCGGCGCAACATTGAGGGCCGAAGGGCCTGTACTGCGCTGTAATGTTCTATGTTCCATGTTCGACATTGCTAGACATACCCAGGACCAGAGGTCTGAAACTGTCCAGGGACCAGGAGGACAGGATCAACCTCGGAGGCAGTACCAACCAAGAATCTTCCGGCAAAGGTGCTCATTCCTTCAATGTCTGAGCCTCAGTGCTGGAGAAGGCTGTATCTGTCACGGGGAATAGTCTCACAACACCAGATTAAAGTCCAACAGGTTTATTTGGTAACACAAGCTTTCAGAGTGACACTCCTTTTGCAAGTGAGTGAGGAGTTCTGTTCACAAACAGGGCATATAAAGACACAAACACAATTTACAAAATAATAGTTGGAATCGAGTCTTTACACATAATCAGATCTTAAAGCTACAGACAATGTGAGTGGAGAGAGGATTAAGCACAAGTGTGTGTATTGTCTCCAGACAGGACAGTAAGTGAGATGTTGCAAACCCAGGCAAGTTGTGGGGGTTACAGATAGTGTGACATGAACCCAAGATCCTGGTTAAGACCATCCTATCTGTGCGGCAATCTCTGCTCTGCTCGGCAATTCTGCATTGTCGCATGTTGTGAAGGGTGCATTGGAGAATACTTACCCGAAGATCAGAGGCTGAATGCCTGTGACTACTGCAGTATTCCCCGACTGGAAGAGAACACTCCCACCTGGTGATTGTCGAGTGATGTTCATTCATCCATTGTCACAACAGTTGCCTCGTCTCCCCAGTGTACCATGTCTCGGGACATCTTTTCCTGTAGATAGGCAAAATTGATTAAGTTGCAGAAGTATGCACCATGGACCTGGTAGATGAGATAATGGTATCCATGTCGATGATCTGGCATGTCTCGAAGAAGTTGCTGTGGTGTTGTGGTCACTATTCACCTGTGACTATAGACAATGCTCTGTTTGAGGTTATTTGAAGGCAAGAAGTGGGGGTGTGGGGATGGCCTTGACGAGATGTTCATCTTCATCGATGATATGTTGAAGGCTCCAGAGAAGATGCAGTAGCTTCTCCATCCTGGGAAGTACTGGACGATGAAGGGTATTCTGTCCACCATGTCTTACGTTTGTCTTCGGAAAAGGTTGGTGCAGTTTTTCACTGTGGTGCATCGGAACTGTCGATCAATGAGTTTGAGCACCATATCCTTTCTTCTGAGGGTGTCTTTCAGCTTCTGTTGCAGTCTTCCTCATCTGAGCAGATGTTGTGTATACGGAGGGCTTATCTGTAGAGGATGGTTTCTTTAATGTGTTTAGGGTGGAAGTTGGAGAAGTGGAACATTGTGAGATGATCCATGGGCTTGCGATACAGTGAGGTGCTGAGGTGACCATCCTTGGAGATGTGTGTGTCCAAGAATGAAACTGATTTTGGAGAGTAGTCCACGGTGAGTCTGGTGGTGGGATGGAACTTGTTGATGTCATCATATAGGTATGAGTTATAGGACGGATATCAGAGGTAGGTTCTTTACTCAAAGAGTGATTAGGGAGTGGAATGCCCTGCCTGCAGCTGTTGTAGATGCGCCAAGTTTGGTGGCATTTAAGAGGTTAATTGATATGTATATGGAAGAGAAGGGAATGGTTTAGTTTGGAGGGGCATTGCTTTTTATTTTGGTCGGCACAACATCGAAGGCCGAAGGGCCTGTTCTGTGCTGTAATGTTCTATGTTCTATGTTCTATAGTTGTTTCTGTGATTGTTCTCAAATTCACCATCAGACCTCATAAAAACAGGATATGGCGCTCAATTCATTGATCGACAGTTCTGATGCGCCACAGCACCAACCTCCTCAGAAGATAAACATGGGACACAGTGGACAAAGTACCCTTCATTATCCAGTACTTCCCCGGAGGAGAGAAGCTACAACATCTTCTCCGCAGCTTTCAACATATCATTGATGAAGACGAACATCTCATCAAGGCCATTCCCATATCCCCACTTCTTGTCTTCAAACAACTGCACAACCCCAAACAGACCATTGTCTACAGCAAACTTCAGGAGAACAGTGACCAGAATACCTCACAACCTTGCCACAGCAACCTCTGCAAGACATGCCAGATCATCGATATGGATGCCATCATCTCACTTGAGAACACCATCCACCAGGTACACAGTACATACTCTTGTGATTTGGCCAATGTTGTCTATCTGGTATGCATAATGTGGAGATGGCAGCGTTAGGCTGGGATAAACACAATAAGAAGTCTCATGACATTAGGTTAAAGTCCAGCAGGTTTATTTGGCAGCATGAGCTTTCAGAATGTCACTCATTCATCAGGTAAGAGGGTGTTCTGTTCACAAACAGGGCATATATAGACACAAACTTAATTGACAAAATAATGGTTAGAATGCAAGCCTTCACAGGGAATCAAGTCTTAAAGGTACAGACAATGTGAATGGAGAGAGGGTTAAGCACAGGTTAAAGAAATGTGTATTGTCTCCAGACAGGACAGTTAGTGAGATTTTGCAAGCCCAGGCAAGTCATGGGGATTACAGATAGAGTGACATGAAGCCAAGATCCCGGTTGAGACACAGACAAAATAGTTTAATGTGATTTAGATTTGAAAGGCCACAGTATTGGGTGTCTTTCAGTCCCCTGAGGTGCCAGCTCATGTGGCAGAAGTGGTTCACTGCCTCCTGTGACAGACATAATATGGAAATGCCAGCATTGAATTGGGGTAAACACAGTAAGACCTTGAGACATCCTCAACCAAGATCATGAGTGTCTATATATGTCCTGTTTGTGAACACAACTCCTCACTCAGTTGAAGAAGTGACACTCCAAAAGCTTGGTCTCCCAAATAAACCTGTTGGAATTTAACCTGGTGTTGTGAGACTTCTTACTGTGCCCACCCCAGATCAACACCAGCATCTCCACATTATGTCTATCACAGCGGACAGTGGACCATCTCTGCCACATACTGAATGAGTTGGCACCCCATGGGACTGAAGGGCACCCAATGCCGATGGCCTTTCAAGTCTAAACCACACTAAACTTTTTTCTTGAAGCTTCTTCCAAGTACATTTGCGGTATCTCCCAGTCTGACACTCACAAATGTATCAGGGAGGTGACCTCTGCCTGTGTACAAGAGCAGAATGGGATTAGATGTGCCAGGACATCAGGACCATGGGTTTCGCCCTGAGAGCAGGGATACCCCAAGTGCAAGGTGTCATCACCTGCATGCACGTGGCTCTTGGGTCACCATCCGAGCAGGCAGCACCATTCCTGATGTTGTCTGGGAAAGAACATAGAACATAGAACACTACAGCACAAACAGGCCCTTCAGTCCACAAATTGTGCCGATCATATCTATACCTAGCAGGCCATAGAACCATCTGTAACTCCCAATCCCATTAAATCCCGTGTACTCATCCAGAAGTCTCCTAAAAGACCCCAGCGAGTTCACCTCTACCACCACCAACAGCAACCGATTCCATTCACTCACCACCCTCTGAGTGAAAAACTTACCTCTAACATCTCCTCTTTACTTGTTGCCCAGCGCCTTAAACCTGTGTCCTCTCGTAGAGACCATTTCAGCCCTGGGAAATAGCCTCTGAGAATCCACCCTATCTATTCCTCTCAACATTTTATAAACCTCTATCAGGTCGCCTCTCAACCTTCGTCTCTCCAGGGAGAAAAGTCCCAGTTCCCTCAACCTATCTTCATAAGGCCTGCCTCCCAATCCAGGCAACATCCTTGTAAATCTCCTCTGCACCCTCTCAATAGCTTCCACATCCTCCCTGTAGTGAGGCGACTAGAACTGCACACAATACTCCAAGTGGGGTCTGAAAGAGTCTTATAAAGTTGCAGCATTACCTCCTGACTCCTAAACTCAATCCCTCGATTAATGAAGGCCAGTACACCATACGCCTTCTTGACCACATCCTCCACTTGAGGGGCAGATTTAAGAGTCCTATGGACCCGGACCCCAAGATCCTTCTGCTCCTCGGCACTGCCAAGACTCCTCCTACACTTATATTATACCCCTTCATCCCATTGGACCTGCCAAAGTGGACCACCACACATTTATCTGCGTTGAAGTCCATCTGCCATTTATCCACCCAGTCTTGCATCCTATCTATGTCTCGCTGCAACTTCAGACATCCCTCCAGACCATCCACAACACCACCAACCTTTGTATCATTGGTGAACTTACTAACCCATCCCTCCACTTCGTCATCCAGTTCATTTATGAAAATGACAAACAGCAAGGGTCCCAGAACAGATCCTTGGGGCACTCTACTGGTGACTGACCTCCATACAGAAGAAGATCCATCCACAACTACTCTCTGCCTTCTGCAGGCAAGCCAGTTCTGGATCCACAAGGCCAAAGCCCCTTAGATCCCATGCCCTCTCACTTTCTCAAGAAGTCTTGCATGGTGGACCTTATCAAATGCCTTGCTGAAATCCATGTAAACCACGTCCACTGCTCTTCCTTCGTCAATGTGTTCAGTCACATTTTCGAAGAATTCAACTAGGCTCGTAAGGCACGATCTGCCCTTAACAAAATCATGTTGACTATTCCTAATTATATTGAATTTCTCATAAATCCTATCTGTCAGAATCCTCTCCATCAACTTACCAACCACTGAGTTCAGACTCACTAGTTGATAATTGCCCAGGCTATCCCTGTTCCCCTTCTTGAAAATAGGCACCACATCCGCAATCCTCCAATCTTCCAGAACCTCTCCTGTCTCCATCGACGACACAAAGATCATCGCCAGGGGCTCTGCAATCACTTCCCTCACCTCCCACAGTAACCTGGGATACATCCCATTTGGACCCGGCGACTTATCTACCGTGATGAAATTTAATAGTTCCAACACCTCCTCTTTCTTAATGTCCACATATTCAATCTTTTCAGTTTGCTGCAATCCTGTAGTACAACCCCCCAGATCACTCTCCACTGTGAATACTGAGGCAAAGTACTTATTAAGCACCTCTGCCATTTCTTCTGGTTCCACGCAGACTTTTCCCCCTTCACCTTTTACAGGTCTTCTCTTATCCTTTTACTCTTCACATTTTTGTAGAACGCCTTGGGATTCTCCTTAATCTTACCTGCCAAAGCCTTCTCATGACCCCTTCTGGCTCTTCTAATTTCCTTTTTAAGCTCCCTTCTACAAGTCTGATATGCCTCTAGATCCTTAACATCCCCTAGCTCCCTGAACCTATTGTACAACTTTCTTTTCTTCCTAACTAGGTTCATTACAACCTTTGTGCATCACGGTTCTCTCGACCCACCAAAACCTCCTTGTCTCACCGGAACGTTGTCGTGCAAGCTCCAGACAAACATTCCTTGAAAATCCACCACCTTCCTTCAGTGCTTTTCCCAATAACATCTCCTTCCAGTTTATTCTTCCAATTTCCTGCCTAATGATTTTATATTTCCCCTTACTCCAGATAAACACTTTCCTAGCCTGCCTGATCCTATCTCTTTCCAATGCTATCGTGTAGGAGATAGAATTATGATCACCATTCCCGAGATGCTCTCCTACCGAGAGATCCGACACCTGCCCTGGTTCATTAGCCAGCACCAAGTCAAGTACGGCCTCTCCTCTCGTAGGCTTATCCACATGCTGTGTCAGGAAACCTTCCTGAACACACCTAACAAACTCCTCACCATCCAAACCCCTTACCCTGGGAACATTCCAGTTGATGTTTGGGAAATTAAAGTCTCCCATCACGACAATTCTGTTATTTCTACATCTCTCTAGGATCTGTTTCCCTATCTGCACCTCAACATCCCTATCATTATTGGGCGGCCTATAAAAAACACCCAGCAATGTTTTTGACCCTTTGCTGTTCCTAACTTCCACCCACAGAGACTCCGTAGACAGTTCCTCCACGGCATCCTCCTTCTCTACAGCTGTGACACTGTCCCTGATCAACAGTGCCACTCCCCCACCTCTTCTACCTCCCTCCCTTTCCTTCCTGAAGCATCTGAATCCTGGCACCTGAAGTACCCAGTCCTGTCCCTGAGACATCCAAGTCTCTGTAATGGCCACCACATCACATTTCCAAACAGCAATCCAGGCCCTGAGCTCATCCACTTTATTCACTACACTCCTGGCATTAAAATAAACACACCTCAGACCCTCAGTCTGGGTGCTTCCCTTCTCCATCACCTGTCTAATCTCCCTCTCATACTGTCTATAATCCTTCTTTAATTGCGAGCTAACCTCCTCGCTCCCAGTCACCTCATCTCGATTCCCTCTCCCCAACCTTTCTAGTTTAAAGTCCCTTCAGAAGCCCTAGCCAGTCTTCCCGCCAAGATATTGGTCCCCCTGAGATTCAAGTGCCACCCGTCTTTATTGTACAGGTCACACCTGCCCCTAAAGAGGTCCCAATGATCCAGGAACTGGAATCCCTGCCCCCTGCTCCAGTCCCTCAGCCACACACACACCCTCCACCTCATTCCATTCCTGCTCTCACTTTCCCAATCTCAGCAATCCTGAGATTACAGGATATTTCTAATATCCTGTGGACTCAATCAGCCAACACGGTATATCATGGATTTTAGTCAGACACATTTGCATACATCAGGTAAAGGGACTTGCCACACAAGCCAACAGTAAATAACCAATTCATAGCTTTATTCCAAATAGTAAAAGATTTTTACTGTTTTAAGCGTTCCCTTCCTGTTGACCTGGACCATTTGATGGGCAACACGGCAGCTCAGTCTGTGCTGTGCTGTGCAGACACATGGATTTGGGCCTGTGTCTGTGGGAGTTTGCGCATTCTCCCCGTGCTTGCGTGGGTTTTCTCCAGGTGCTCTGGTTTCCTCTCACATCCCAAAGATGTGCTCTTAGGCTAATTGGCAAAACAAATTCTCCCTAAATTGTCTTAATTTTGGTTTTTAATCCATAGATCTATAAACATAGACAGGATCACGGGTAGAGGTGGGAACATTGGGGTGGCGGCGCGGGCTCATTGGGCCAAAGGGCCTGTTTCCCGTGCTGTTGATCATTTAGAAATTTGTACACTACCCTGGATTCTGAGAAGTCTGTCAGTGTGTTGATCTCTCAAGTCTGTCCCTCTCTCTCTGGTCTGGAGATGAGCTGCTCTTGTCACTGTCTCGTCCTGAAGTCCTTCTGGGGGAGAGGTTTCTTATACCTGTCCGGCTACCTTCCCAGGATTTAGCCTATCAGTAGTTTTGTTCTGATTAGCTTCATATCCTTGTTGAAGGGTTTCAATGGTGGACCTCTTTGTATCCTGTTTGCTGCAGAGCTAAATGTCTCATTTCAGTTTCTAATATGCATCAAATCTTTTTGTTCCACTAATGCATGTCTGACCCTGTATCTATTAGTGATTTGTTTTTCAGGAAATATACAGCGGTCTTTTTGCACACACTGATGTGTCCTGGTGCATCTTCGGTTTTCTATTGTCTGACTCAAACCTTGGAAAGGACCTGTCTCCTGGCAGATTGTCTCGGTATTTCTAGATGGAGCTAATCCCAGTGTACCTTGTTTTGTGTCAGTTTTTATGTCACTTTGCTGTATTTGTATTTCTGGCCTCATTGTTCTCTGTAGTTGGTTTCTTTCCAATGATTCTATTTTATCCAAGCAGTCACAGGCTGCACTATTTATGAATTGCAAGGGCTTCACTTCCTCAATCTGCAGCTTTTCTGTGACCACACAATGCGCATTATGCAGGTGTGTGCCAGTTTTCTAGGGAGCATCCATGGCAGTTACATCTTGGGTCATCTGCAAATATCAATGTTGGCCTTTATCGCAAGGGAGATGGAGTATAAAAGCAGGGAGGTCTTGCTGCAATTGTACAAGGTACTGGTGAGGCTGTAACTAGAGTACTGTGTGCAATTTTGCTCCCCTTATTTGCAAAATGATGTATTGGCCTCGGAGGGAGTGCGGAAAAGGTTCACCAGGTTGATACTGGAGATGAGAGGGTTAGTTTATGGGGAGACATTGAGTAGACTGGCCTGTACTTGTTGGAGTTTAGAAGGCTGAGGGGGGAACCTTATAGAGATGTATAAGATAATGAAGGGTCTATACAGGATAGAAGCAGTGAGATTATTTCCACTTAGGAAGAAAACTAGAACGAGAGGATACAGCCTCAAAATAAGGAGGAGTCAATTTAGAATAAAATTAAGGAGGAACTTCTTCTCCCAGAGGGTAGTGAATCTTTGGAATTCTCTGCTCACTGAAGCAGTGGAGACTACCTCGTTAAATATTTAAGTTATAGTTGAATAATTTTTGACCAATAAGGGAATTAAGGGTTATGGGGAGCAGGCGGGTAAGTGGAACTGAACCACATCAAATTAGCCATGATCTTATTGAATGGCGGGGCAGGCTCGAGGGGCTGGATGGCCTACTCCTGCTCCTATTTTGGGGCACCTGCTGTTTGTAATTTTTATAAATGATCTGGATGAGGGTATTGAAGGATGGATTAGTAAATTTGCAGATGACACTAAAGTCGGTGGAGTGGTAGATATGAAGAGGGGTGTTATAGTTTGCAGAGAGACTTGGACAAGTTGCAGAGCTGGGCCGAGAGGTGGCAAATGGAGTTTAATGTGGAAAAGTGTGAGGTAATGCACTATGGCAGAAATAATAAATGTGTAGAGTATAGGGCTAATGGTAGGATTCTTAGTAGTCTTGATGAACAGAGGGATCTTGGTGTGTATGTGCATAGATCCCTGAAAGTAGGCAGTCAAGTCGAGAAGATTGTTAAGAAGGCATATGGAGTCTTAGCTTTTATTGGTAGGGGGATTGAATTTCGGAGCCGCAACGTCATGTTGCAACTGTACAAAACTCTAGTGCGGCCGCACTTGGAGTATTGTGTGCGTTCTGGTCCCCACATTATAAGAAAGATGTGGAGGCATTGGAGAGGGTACAGAGGAGGTTTACCAGGATGTTGCCTGGTATGGAGGGCAGGTCTTATGAGAAGAGGCTGAGGGATTTGAGGTTGTTTTCGTTAGAAAGGAGGCGGCTAAGAGGGGACTTGATCGAAACATATAAGATGATTAGAGGTTTAGATAGGGTGGACAGTGATAGCCTTTTTCCTAGGATGGAGAAAGCTAGCACAGGGGACACAGCTTTAAATTAAGGGGTGATAGTTATAGGACGGATATCAGAGGTAGGTTCTTTACCCAAAGGGTGGTTCGGGAGTGGAATGCCCTGCCTGCAGCAGTTATAGATGCGCCAAGTTTGGTGGCGTTTAAGAGGTTAGTTGATAAGTATATGGAAGAGAAGGGAATGGTTTAGTTTGGAGGGGCATTGCTTTTTATATTGGTCGGCGCAACATCGAAGGCCGAAGGGCCTGTGCTGTGCTGTAATGTTCTATGTTCTATGTTCTATATTTCTTACGCTCTTATGAGAGCAGCCGGAAGGATGGCCCCTGGGACATGGAGTAACCGCTCTGTCTGCTGATGCCAACGTAGAGACCATAAAAATCTGCAGAGACTGGATGCAATGAGGCTCACATTTGAGTGTGTGTGTTGATGGAGCAGGCCATTGGACAGCTGAAGAAGTCTGTCTACTTTGTGAACCTACTGATCTGCCCTGGTGCACAGTCAGCTGAGTGTCATGATGTGGAGATGTCGGTATTGGACTGGGGTAAATACAGTAAGAAATCTCACAACACCAGGTTAAAGTCCAACAGGTTTATCTGGTAGCAAATGCCACTAGCTTTCGGAGTGCTGCCCCTTCATCAGATAAATGGAAAGATCTAATCAGAAACAGGGAGTGTAAAGACACACACGCAGTGTACAGAATACTGATTAGAATGTGAGTCTTTACAGCTAATCAAGTCTTAAAGTTGCAGACAATGTGAATGGAGACAGCATTAAGCACAGGGTTAAAGAGATGTGTATTGTCTCCAGACAGGACAGTTAGTGAGATTTTACAAGGCCAGGCAAGTCACGGGGGTTACAGATAGTGTGACATGAACCCAAGATCCCTGTTAAGACCGTCCTCATGTGTGCAGAACTCAGCTATCAGTCTCTGCTCAGCGACTCTGCGCTGTGTGTCACGAAGGCCCCCTTGGAGAATGCTTACCCAAAGATCAAGACCGTTCCCTTCCTGTTTCAGCGGTCACAAGCTCAGCCTCTGATCTTCAGGTAAATGTTCTCCAAAACGGCCTTCTTGACAGATGATAGAGCATCAGAACTCCCTACTCACTTGACAAAGGAGCAGCGCTCTGAAAGCTAGTGGAGTTTGCTACCAAATAAACTATTAGACTTTACCTGATGTTGTGAGACTTCTTACTGTGTCAGGTGTGTGTGTGACAGCTGTGACACCGCTTCAATGGTAGGATCTGAGAAACCGACCTCGGAGATTCTCATGTCCGGAAGGTCCAGGGACCACGAGGATGTTCCACATTATCCAGCTGCTTTGCCTGTAAGAGAAGGGAGATGGTATCAGCGCATCACAGGAGATAAAAGAGGGAACACTGATTACTCACAGGAGGGCAAGGGGTGTGCGGGGCTGGTGGGGAGGGGTGTCCAGAGGGAGATGGGAGGGTGGGGGAGATAAATCATTTACCCCGGTCGAGTGAAGATCATTCATCTTCTGTTACCTTTGCCCCGTCCTGCAGTGAGCCAGCACTGACCAGGGCTGGATGGTGATTCCATTGAAAGGCCATCTGCTGGAGTGGGGGTAGAATGCATCCCACTTCTGTTCCTCTCCATCGAGTCTGGTGAGGGCTTCCTCTGACTGTCATACTGGGGGCTTCCTGGCTGCTATCCTCAACAATCTCTGGGCAACAAATATTGGGGAGCCATTTATAAAGGAACTTCCAAGTAATTGCAGTGGTTAAGTTGTTGCGGGGCAGGTGAATTCGGGGGAACACACTGCATGTGTGGCATGATTCTCATGGCATAAACATTTCTGATTTGATTTATTGTTGTCAAGAACCACTTCACTTTTCACATGGAGCAGACACTCTGCCAAGTTCTTGTAAGATTTCATTGTGTCTACACTCTGCCATTGAGTCACTCACTGCGATTATCTGACACAATCCAGCATGCGATTCCATCATCACCTCTACCCTGACAATGCACTTACACACAGTTTGCACCAGTGGGAAACAGAAAGAATTTTAAGTTTATTATTTATTAGTTACAAGTAAAGCTTACATTAAAGGGCACGGTAGCGCAGTGGTTAGCACGGCTACTTCACAGTTCCAGGGACCTGGGTTCGATTCCCGGCTCGGGTCACTGTCTGTGTGGAATTTGCACATTCTCCTCGTGTCTGTGTGGGTTTCCTCCGGGTGTTCCAGTTTCCTCCAACATTCCAAAGATGTGCGGATTAGGTTGATTGGCCATGCTAAGAATTGCCCCTTAGGTTGTGAGATGCGTAGGTTAGAAGGATTAGTGGGTAAATATGGAGGGATATGGTATTAGAGCCTGGGTGGGATTGTAATCGGTACAAGACTCGATGGGCTAAATGGCCTCTTTCTGCACTGTAGGATTTCTATGATTCGATTAACACTACAATTAAGTTATTGTGAAATTCCTTTAGTCACCACACTCTGGTGCCTGTTTGGGTCAATGCATCTAACCAGCACATCTTTCAGACTGTGGGTGGAAATCAAAGCACCCGGAGGAAACCCACTCAGACACAGGGAGCATGTGTAAGCTCCTCACAGACGGGAATTGAACCTGGATCCCTGGCGCTGTGAAGCAGCAGCGCTAACCACTGTGCCACCCCCATGAAAGAGCTCACACTATTTAGATTACAAAACGGTTCTGAATGTCTCGTGTCAAATCTCAGTGATTAATGGTGTCCACTTATAGCTAGTTGAATGGGGGAAACAGGAGGAGGTCAATCACTCCAGCCTGTCTGCTATTCAATAGGATCATGACTGATTTGCACGGTATCATTACTTGCTTCTGCTCCTTATCTCTTTACCTCTTGATCATGTACAGGAACAGCAAGAAGTCATTGTTGGAGGAGGAATGACAGGATTTAGCAGAAAGGGAAAAAAAAACATGAGGAAAACATCCTTTGCAAGTACGCTGTTCAGATTGGGAATGAAGATCCTGACGGGCTGGTGAAAGCAAATTCAAAAGGAACTGTTAAAAAAAGGGAAAAAAAAGCCTGATTATGGGGACAGAACCACAACTGAGGATGAATTGGTTTCCTTCAGCACTGTAGGTCACCAGAGTGTATGGACAATGAGACTGTCCCAACCAAACATATTGCCATCTTAAATCTCACTGGCTCAGAGTCAGTGATGAGGGGAAACTCTGGCTCAACAGAAAGGCAGTAAGAAGTCTGACAACACCAGGTTTAAGTCCAACCGATTTATTTGATAGTAAACTCACAAGTTTTCAAGGTTCTCCTCTTCATCAGGCGAATGAAGTGTTCTGGTCTGCAACAGCACACATATCAGCACAGACAGTTTACAGATTACTGATTAGAATGTGAATCCTTACACCTAACCTGCTATTCAAGTCTTAAGGTGGGTAACAATGTGAGTGGAAGGAGCACTGAGCACAGGTTAGAGAGATGTGTATTGTCTTCAGACAGCACAGTAAGTGAGGTTTTGCTAACCCAGGCAAGTCATGGGGGTTACAGATAGTGTGACATGAAGCCAAGATCCCTGTTAAGACCGTCCTCATGTGTGCGGAACTTGGCTATCAGTCTCTGCTCAACTACTCTGAGCTGTCATGTGTCGTGAAGGCCCCTTGGAGAATGTTTACCCAAAGGTCGGAGGCCAAATGCCTGTGACCGCTGAAGTGTTCACCCACAGGAAGGGAACAGTCTTGCCTGGTGATTGTCAAGCAATATTCATTCATCCGTTTCATCGTGTCTGCATGGTCTCCCCAATGTACCATGCTTCAGGACATCCTTTCTTGCAATGTATCAGGTAGACAGCATTCGCCGAGTTGCAAGAGTATGTACCGTGTACCCGTATACCTATTCTCACATGTGGTGA
This sequence comes from Sphyrna mokarran, assembly GCA_024679065.1. Classification (NCBI taxonomy): domain Eukaryota; kingdom Metazoa; phylum Chordata; class Chondrichthyes; order Carcharhiniformes; family Carcharhinidae; genus Sphyrna; species Sphyrna mokarran. The sequence continues at coordinate 39,887,582 of JAGIQG010000028.1, read as the reverse complement.
TGTCATCCATGCCGATGATCCGGCATATTTTGCAGAGGTTGCTGTGGCAGGGTTGTGTGGTATTGTGGTCACTGTTCTCCTGAAGGCTGGGTAGTTTGTGCAAACAATGATCTGTTTGAGGTTGCGTGGAAGTCTGAAGGCAAAAAATGAGGGTGTGGCCAACCCTTCGGAACACCCTCTGGGCTCTCATTCCATGTATTCCCCACATTGGAGATCTCTACTGCCTTCCAAAGATACACAAGGCAAACATACCGGGCCGTCCCATTGTATTGGGCAATGGGACCACGTGTGAGAACCTCTCTGGCTATATCGAGGGCATCCTGAAACCCATTGTACAAAGAACCCCCAGCTTTTGTGACAACACTACAGGCTTCCTACAGAAACTCAGTACACATGGAGCAGTTGAACCAGGGACACTCCTCGTCACAATGGATGTCTCGGCGCTCTACACCAACATCCCCCACGACAATGGTATTGCTGCAACTGCCTCAGTACTCAACGCCAACAACTGCCAGTTTCCGGATGCAATTTTACAACTTATCTGCTTCATCTTGGACCACAATGTCTTCACTTTCAACAACTAGTTTTTCATCCAGACACATGGAATGGCCATGGGGACCAAATTCGCAACTCAATATGCCAACATCTTCATGCACAGGTTCGAACAAGGCTTCTTCACCGTACGGGATCTTCAACCGAGGCTATACACTAGATACATTGATGACATTTTTTTCCTTTGGACTCATGGTGAACAATCATTGAAACAACTGTATGATGATATCAACAAGTTCCATCCCACCATCAGACTCACCATGGACTATTCTCAGGAATCAGTTGCATTCTTGGATACACACATCTCCATCAAGGATGGTCACCTCAGCACCTCACTGTACCGAAAACCGAAAGACAACCTTACAATGCTCCACTTCTCCAGCTTCCACTCTAAACACGTTAAAGAGGCCATTCCCTATGGACAAGCCCTCCTTACACACAGAATTTGCTCAGATGAGGAGGATTGTGACAGACACCTCCAGACGCTGAAAGATGCCCTCGTGAGAACAGGATATGGCGCTCGATTCATCAATCGACTGTTCTGATGTGCCACAGCGATAAACCGCCCTGACCTCCTCAGAAGACGAACACGGGACACGGTGAACAGAGTACCCTTTGTTGTTCAGTACTTCCCCAGAGCAGAGAAGCTACGACATCTTCTCCAGAGTCTTCAACATATCATTGATGAAGACAACAATCTTGCCAGGGTCATCCCCACACCCCCACTTCTTGCCTTCAGACAACCGCGTAACCTCAAACAGACCATTGTTCACAGCAAACTACCCAACCTTCAGGAGAACAGTGACCACAATACCACACAACCCTGCCACAGCAACCTCTGCAAGAACATGCCGGATCATAGACATGGATGACATCATCAAACGTGAGGATACCATTCACCAGGTACACGGGACTTACCCTTGCAATTCGGCCAACATTGTCTACGTTGCAAGAAAGGATGTCCCGAAGCATGGTACACTGGGGAGACCATGCAGACTCTACGACAGTGGATGAAAGAACATTGTTCAACAATCACCAGGCAAAACTGTTCCCTTCTTATGGGCGAACACTTCAGCAGTCACGGGCATTCGGCCTCTGACCTTCGGGTAAACGTTCTTCAAGGGGCCTTCACGACACACGACAGCGCAGAGTTGCTGAGCAGAGACTGATAGCCAAGTTCCGCACACATGAGGACGGTCTTAACAGGGATCTTGGCTTCATGTCACACTATCTGTGACATGCCTGGGTTAGCAAAAAACCTCACTTACTGTGCTGTCTGGAGACAATACACATCTCTCTAACCTGTGCTCAATGCTCCTTCCGCTCACATTGTTGGCCACTTTAAGACTTGAATAGCAGGTTAGGTGTAAGGATTCGCATTCTAATCAGTAATCTGTAAACTGGCTGTGCTGATATATGCTGTGTCTGAGACCAGAACACCTCATTCACCTGATGAAGAGGAGAATCTCAAAAGCTTGTGAGTTTACTAACAAATAAATCGGTTGGATTTAAGCCTGGTGTTGTCAGACTTCTTACTGTTTACCCCAGTCCAATGCCAGCATCTCCACATCATGACAACATACAGAGGCATGATTTCTGGACAATTTCATCCAGAATACTGTCACGCTTTTGAGGAATGCACGGGTTTAGGGAGACAAGATGTGAATGATTGAAAGCTAGATAGTGGGGTTCAGGGGAGGGCAAGAATGTTGTCACATGCACAATGTCCAATAGGTGCAATGTATTAAGAGAGAGAATGCTGGAGACAATGCAGAATAAAACATTGTGGATGACAAGATTGTCCGAGGCAGGTGGGAGAACAGTGGCATAGAAATATTTTCCCATAATTAGAGAGCTAGCTAGCACCCTCTGTGCCCAGGAATGAGATTCCTGGAGGGTGTGTTGCCAACTTGGTGCCAAGATTAGGGATATCTCATGGCAATTGGAGATGAACTTGGAAGGATGGGGAACACGGGCTAAATTCAGTGTCATAGTTCATATTGAAAAAATTGACATGGGCGAGAAAAGGTCCTGATCAAAGAATGCCAGGAGTTAGCCCCAAATATTAAAATCTAGGAACTCATGCTCAATCAGTTTTGGATTATGGCCTGGGTCACATGCAACTTGGTGTAGGAACAGAGAAATCAGGGGAGTTAACATGTGGCTGCTGTGGAATAGAAGGACACCAGTTCTGGAAAAGAAAGGGAACACTATTGATGAGATGGGCTCCAACAGAACTAGGATGGGCCCCATGTCTGAGCAGAAAGGATAAGCAGGGAGAAATTTACAAGACAGGTAAGCAGCCTAACAGAACAAGGCAATAGAATATTGAGTGGGGAGCCTCTCCTCATCGAATCCCACTGATGGGAAAACGGCTGAATAGTGGATTTCATTGGGAGCCTCCCAGTGTGGTTCCCATCATTTTACCCCTATACCATGCTTGTCTGCCTCCCAACAGCCACCAAAAGCTCTTTGAACATCAACAATTAAAAGTTTCTCAGAACGTGGGACTTTCTGTTCTCCCTCTCAGATCGGATCCCTTCACATTTGCCCCACATCATATCTCACTTGCCACCTTGCTGCCACCTTCAGTTCTGTACAAATCTGTAGCTTCTGTCTGTTCTCCCCACAGCTTCCATTCTCATCTAACTTTGTATCATCACCCACTTCTGATGAAAGGTCACAACCTGAAAAATTTGGTGGGATTTGTCTGTAATCAGCGAGCCACCCCACTCCAGTTTGATAACATGAAACCCCAATCCAACGCTATCCCTGCAGTTTCCAAGGACATTGAAACCAGTGGCTGCCTGCCATTCTCAATACAGTAATTAGCAGCTGATTAAACTTCTTAAAAGAAACAAGAGACTTCAATCTTTCACTGGATACTCCATTTTTCAGTGATCATGTAGGACAAATGTTGAGTGATTGATGTCAGGTAGAAGGTTGTGTGCAGCAGCAGAACCAGCTGAAGGTGACAGGATTTGGCTGTTTTTCTGAAGCTGATGTTACAAATAAGAAGAGAATGAAGGAGGAGTGGGCCAGGAGACAAGGTCATTCTAGAGGGGGAAGATTGGATGGGAGGAACTGTTTGCAAAGTGATAGTGCATTCTGGAGGAGATGGCTCCAGTGAGGATGCAGTGAGAGGTAGAATGCCAATTGTCCATAAGCAGGGACGCCATGCGGTCTGGGAGGTGAGCACTTGCACGATGACGTGAACTAGACAGACAGGTGTCTGTGATAAGAGAAGACACTACCCTGTGTAGAGAGTCCACACAGAAAAGGATGATGAATATTTCAGATGCTGGTACCTTCACAGACTGAGTCTCTCCAGAGAGACAGTGGTCTTCCTTTGTGAATTGCTAGCTGGAAAGTTAGTATACCTGCAATACAGAAGAGGCCATTTGGTCCATCAAATCTGCACTGACTCTCTGACAGAGCATCCCACCTAGGTCCTCCCCTTCACCCTATCCCTGTAAATCCATGCATGACTAATCCCCCTAATCGACACAGCTTTGGACACAAATGGGCAATTTGCTATGGCCAATCTTTGGATTGTGGGAGGAGATCAGAGCATCCAGAGGAAACCCACATAGGCACAGGGAGAATGTGAATATTTCACATAGAAAGTAGCTCAAGGCTGGAATTGAACCTGGGTCTGTGGCATTGTGAGGCAGCAGTGAAAAACACTGTGCTGCCAGAGATCAGATCAAATTGCGTTGGGGCCCATCATTCTCAAGATGACTGTGGTCTTGAACTAATGCATCAGGGTTGTTCCAGCTGGAGACTGTTAGAGCGAAGTTTCAGCTCACAATGACAAAGGCAGTCATAGATAAAGGATCAGGTGATCAAATACCTTTGTCTCCTTCACCAATGATGACAGTCAGGCCAAGGTCCAGACACTGTGGGTGAGATGCTGGATTCTACAAAGTTCAAGATACAATAGATTACACACACATGGTTATTAGTCCATCGGAGCATTAGTCAATTGGAAATATTATTTGCATGTGACCATTGCCAGTAGACCATTTGGGTGAGTGTCCACTGTCCTGGGAGTAGCCCGATACTTCTGTCCTAGAGCACGTTTAGGTACCACAGCTGTTCTGGACAGCAGAGCCATTGTTTCCTTGGAGACATTGAAGAGATGGTTCATAAGATCAGGATAAGGCCAAGATGAGTTTTATCGGGAGCCAGGATTTCACCTGGACTTTGAGCAAGCCATACATCTGCTCCAACTGTGACCCTGATATTTGGACCGTGCAGTTGGCTCTCCGCGGTATTCTCTAGTCATGTCCTACAAATTATCATGTGCCAATCGTAACCTGACACCCTACAGAGGCACCCTGGCAGAGACGATCTAATGGAGCAAGCAGCATCCTGACCATGACAAGTCTGAGGACAAACAGGATATCATCAAACTGTGGGTCATCCATGGTCTAAGCACACCATATGGCCTAGAGTAGAATGTACCAGAGATCGAGTCAATTTAGAACAGAACTGAGGGAGAACTCCTTCTCCCAGAGAGTGGTGAAACTTTGGAGTTCTCTGCCCATTGAAGCAGTGGAGGCTACATCATTAAGTGTGTTTAAGTCACAGATAGATTTTTGACCAGTAAGGGAATTAAGGATTATGGGGAGCAGACGGGTAAGTGAAACTGAACCATTATCAGATCAGCCATGACCTTATTGAATGGCAGGGCAGGCTGAAGGGGCTAAATGACCTACTTGTGCTCCTATTTCTTATGTCCTTATGTTCTTATTTTTTAGAGCAGTATGTTGTGGAACTTATCTGGGAACAGGCTGTTTTAGATTTGGTTTTATATAATGAAGAAAGATTAATAAGGGATCTTGTAGATAAGGATCCCCAGGGAGTATAATAATACAGTGATCATAATGATAGAATTCCAGGTTCCATAATGATAAAATAATTCATAATGATAGATTCCATAATGATAGAATTCCAGATGCAGTTTGAGGGTGAATGCCAGAGGTCCAGAACCAGTGTCTTCAACTTAAATAAGGAAAATTATAATGTTAAGAGGGATGAGTTGTCCAAGGTGAACTGGGTAAATAAGCCAAGATACAGTTCAGTCGATGAGCAGTGACAGAATCTTATTTACTGTCTCTGACTGGCCCTAATCTTGACCTAACCAATCTTTTATTCTTAACATATCTATAAAAAGCTTTAGGGTTCTCCTTTATCCTATCCACCAAAGTCTTCTCATGTTCTCTTTTAGCTCTTCTTATCTCCCTCTTTAAATCCCTCCTGGCTAATGTATAACTGTCCATTGCCCTAACCGAGCCTTCACCTCTCATCTTTATATATGCCTCCTTTTTCCTCTTCACTAGTGAACTAACTTCCTTAGTACACCACGGTTCCCTGGCTCTGCCACTTCCTCCCTGCCTGACAGGTACATATTTATCAAGGACTCGCAGTAGCTGTTCCTTGAATAAGTTCCACATTTCAGTTGTTCCCAACCCCTGCAGTTTCCTACTCATAGAACATAGAACAATACAGCACAGAACAGGCCCTTCGGCCTTCGATGTTGTGCCGACCAAAATAAAAAGCAATGCCCCTCCAAACTAAACCATTCCCTTCTCTTCCATATACTTATCAATTAACCTCTTAAACGCCACCAAACTTGGCGCATCTACAACAGCTGCAGGCAGGGCATTCCACTCCCTAATCACTCTTTGAGTAAAGAACTTCTGATATCCGTCCTGTAACTCATACCCCTTAATTTAAAGCTGTGTCCCCTCGTGCTAGCTTTCTCCATCCTAGGAAAAAGGCTATCACTGTCCACACTATCTAAACCTCTAATCATCTTATATGTTTCGATTAGGTCCCCTCTTAGCTGCCTCCTTTCTAACGAAAACAACCTCAAATCCCTCAGCCTCTCCTCATAAGACCTGCCCTCCATACCAGGCAACATCCTGGTAAAACTCCTCTGTACCCTCTCCAATGCCTCCACATCTTTCTTATAATGTGGCGACCAGAACTGCACACAATACTCCAAGTGCGGCCGCACTAGAGTTTTGTACAGTTTGCAACATGATGCTGCGGCTCCTAAATTCAATCCCCCTACCAATAAAAGCTAAGACTCCATATGCCTTCTTAACAACTTTATCCACTTGACTGCCTACTTTCAGGGATCGATTGACACATACACCAAGATCCTTCTGTTCCTCAACACTATTAAGAGCCCTACCATTAGCCCTATACTCTACACATTTATTGTTCCTGCCAAAGTGCATTACCTCACACTTTTCCACATGAAACTCCATTTGCCACCTCTCGGCCCAGCTCTGCAACTTGTCCAAGTCACTCTGTAAACTATAACACCCCTCTTCACTATCTACCACACCACCAACTTTAGTATCATCTGCAAATTTACTGATCCATCCCTCAATACCCTCATCCAGATCATTTATAAAAAATTACAAACAGCAGGGGCCCCAAAACAGACCCCTGAGGCACACCACTCGTCACCGAACTCCACGATGAATATCTCCCATCAACCACCAACCTCTGTCTTCTATCTGCCAGCCAATTCCTAATCCAATTAGCTAAATCACCCTCTATTCCACACATCTGCATTTTCTGTAGAAGTCTTCCATGGGCCACCTTATCAAACGCCTTACTAAAGTCCATATATACTACATCAACCGCCTTACCCCCCCCATCCACCTCTCTGGTCACTTTCTCAAAAAACTCAATGAGGTTAGTAAGGCATGACCTACCCTTCACGAAACCATGCTGACTATCCCCAATCAATTCATTTCTCTCTAAATAACTATAAATCCTATCCCTAATAATTCTCTCCAATACATTGCCCACAACAGAAGTAAGACTCACTGGCCTATAATTCCCTGGAAGGTCTCTCTTCCCCTTCTTAAACAATGGGACCACATTCGCTATCCTCCAGTCCTCCGGAACCACACCCGTAACCAACGAGGACCTGAAGATCAGAGCCAGAGGCTCTGCAATCTCCTCTCTTCTATGTATCCTAAATCTGGCCTAAAAGCCTCATAATTACCTTTCCCCCAGCTGTAACTTCTTCCCTTAGGTATATGTCGATCCCTTTCCATCACTAAGGTAAACATAACTGAATTGTGGTCACTATCACCAAAGTGCTCACCTACTTCCAAATCTAACACCTGGTCTGCTTCATTACCTAGAACCAATTTCTTGTTGGCTTATCTACATACTGAGTCATAAAACTCTCCTGCACACATTGTACAAAAATTGACCCCTCTAGTTGTGGGCAAGGTATTGGAGAGAATTATTAGGGATAGGATTTATAGTTTATAGAGTGGTGGGGGGGGGGGAGGAGTGGGGGGGGAGGGGGGGGGGGGGGGGGGGGGGGGGGGGGGGGAGGGGGAGTAGGGGGGAGGGGGGGGAGGGGGAGGGGGATGGAAGGTGGAGGTGAGGGGAGGTGAAGGGGGAGGAGGGGAAGTGAAGGGGGAGGAGGGGGAAGGTGAAGGGGGGAGGAGGGGGGAGGAGAGGGGGGAGGTGAAGGGGAAGAGGGGGGAGGTGAAGGGGAGCAGGGGGGAGAGGAGGGGGGAGGTGAAGGCAGAGGAGGGGGGAAACGGGGAGGGAGGGAGGTACGGGGAGGGGAGGTAGGAGGGGGGGAACGGGAGGAGGGAGGGAGGGGGGCTGAGCAGGCAAGGAGGACCTTAAATCAACTGGCAATAGACTGTAATTGGACATTTCCACCCCCTTCATAAGCAATGTGCTGTTTATGCATCACTTCTGCTGCCACAGCCCCATTCTACCATCATGGGAACAACCAGGAATGGGAACGATGCTGGTGTTTAACATAGAACATAGAACATAGAACAATACAGCACAGAACAGGCCCTTCGGCCTTCGATGTTGTGCCGACCAAAATAAAAAGCAATGCCCCTCCAAACTAAACCATTCCCTTCTCTTCCATATACTTATCAATTAACCTCTTAAACGCCACCAAACTTGGCGCATCTACAACAGCTGCAGGCAGGGCATTCCACTCCCTAATCACTCTTTGAGTAAAGAACCTACCTCTGATATCCGTCCTATAACTCATACCCTTAATTTAAAGTTGTGTCCCCTCGTGCTAGCTTTCTCCATCCTAGGAAAAAGGCTATCACTGTCCACCCTATCCAAACCTCTAATCATCTTATATGCTTCAATAAGATCCCCCCTTAGCCGCCTCCTTTCTAACGAAAACAACCTCAAATCCTTCAACCTCTCTTCATAGGACCTGCCCTCCATACCAGGCAACATCCTGGTAAACCTCCTCTGTACCCTCTCCAATGCCTCCACATCTTTCTTATAATGTGGCGACCAGAACTGCACACAATACTCCAAGTGCGGCCGCACTAGAGTTTTGTACAGCTGCAACATGATGCTGCGGCTCCTAAATTCAATCCCCCTACCAATAAAAGCTAAGACTCCATAAGCCTTCTTAACAACTTTATCCACTTGACTGCCTACTTTCAGGATCTATTGACACATACACCAAGATCCTTCTGTTCCTCAACACTATTAACAGCCCTACCATTAGCCCTATACTCTACACATTTATTGTTCCTGCCAAAGTGCATTACCTCACACTTTTCCACATTAAACTCCATTTGCCACCTCTCGGCCCAGCTCTGCAATTTGTCCAAGTCACTCTGCAAACTATAACACCCTCTTCACTATCTACCACTCCACCGACTTTAGTGTCATCCGCAAACTTACTAATCCATCCTTCAATACCCTCATCCAGATCATTTATAAAAATTACAAACAGCAGGGGCCCCAAAACAGACCCCTGAGGCACACCACTCGTCACCGAACTCCACGATGAGTTTATTAAAGTTAAAGTTAGTGTCACAGGTAGGCTAATATTGACACCTGGGTTGGGAGCTAATAATTCTGCTTTTTGTGTCCTCCTCAAAACTTACCCTTCTAATTCTCTTTATATATCAGCAAATTTGGCTACAATGCAATCTGTATCTTCATTCAAGTCTCATTGTTCGACATTGTAAATAGCTGACGCCCCAGCACTGAGGGCTTAGGGTGAGAGGGGTAAGGTATAATTTGGATGCTAGAGGGAGTTTTTTCACACAGAAGGTGGTGGGGGTATGGAACGCACTGCCAAGTAAAGTGGTGGAGGCAGGTACTCTGGAGTTATTTAAGAAATACTTAGATGGGCACATGAACAGAATGGGAATGGAGGGCCGAAGGGCCTGTTTCCCATGCTGTTTTGTTCTTTGTTCTATCCCTAGTTGCAATTTGTCAACCTGAAAATTTCCTGTTAGCCAATCTTCTATCCTGCAAAGATATCCATGGCCTGGGGCTTGGCTTCTCCCTCTGTGACTGGATTTTCGTCTTCCTAAACCACAGATCACAATCAGTAAGGACAGGCAACAATACCATCTCCACGAATATCCTTGATGCCCTGTAAGGCTGTCTCCTCAGCCCCTTCCTGTATTCCTCATACACTTATGACTGTGTGGCCAAATTCCCCTCCAATTTGCTGTATGATACAACCATAGTGGGCCGGATCTCAAACAGAGAACGGAAAAGAGAGAATCTGGTGAATTGGTGTGGCAGATGGTCCGAGTGTGGTTCAGGGAAAGGGTGAAACAAGATAGAAAGAGAGATATTAGAAGTGAGAAAATAAAGAAATGAACTAAATGGTATGGGGGGGGTGGTGGGGGGAAGAGTTTATGCTCTGCAATTGTTGAACTTGATGTTCAGTCTGGAAGGCTGTAAATGCCCATTTGGAAGATGTTGTTCCTCCAGTTTGTGTTGGGGTTCAGTGGAATGTTGCAAAAGGCCAAGGACATGAGAGCAGAATTGTGTTGAAATAAGAAGCGACAGAAAGGTCCATCCGGGTCCTGCTTATTGTTTCTTAACTCAACCACATCAAACTCCAATCACACGTTAACATCATCAGAAAAATAGGAACATCTTGCATTTCTATGATTTAAGAGCAGGTTCAGGGTGAGGAGTTGGCATTTAGGAATGAAGCGGATAATGTCTTATCAACGTGTGGAATTCTCTTAAGGGCTTTGGATATTCAGTCATCGAGACTGGAACTGAGGGAATTTTGGGAATCAATGGAATTTGAGAGAAATGGGGATAGAGAAGAACATGGAGTTAATGTGCCTCAGCCACGATCTTATTGAATAGGCTTGAAGGGTGGAATGGTCATCTCCTGCTCCTCTCTCTATGTCTCAATGCTCAGCTGGAAGAGAAAATGGGATCTTGGTTTATTGTTTTATTTAAAAGGTGGCACCTGTGACTGTGCAGAATTCCCTCACTGGAATACCTGCCTGGATTATCTTCAGGCGGAGTTTGAAACCAGGACCTCTTGACTCAAGCTACATGCTCAGCCAAAGCTTCCAGCTTCCTGTTTTGTATATCTGTAATCATGTCCTTAATTATTCTTGTCACTCACTTATCTTTTATCTTTCTATTTTCTGGAATTCCTGTTCATAGTGGGGTTGAGCATTCCTGCATAATTTGCAGTGAAGGTTAAATTTGATCCACTAGAAACACTTATGTATAGGGAAACTATCAAAGTGCAGAGATTGATATCGTCACTAAGAGTTTTTTTCACCAAAACTGTCGTGTTTGCAGTGATCCAGGATCAGCCAGATGGTTTAAGTCCCTGTCATTCCTTTGGGACCTTTTGTCTCTGTCTCAGAGACAGGGAAAACCTCCTCCCAACAAAGCGAGTGAATCCCCACAATAGAAAACATGCAGGCTATTTCTGGCACAATCCTGACAGTCTGGCACTGCAAGATGGTCACAGCAATCACAAGCAGCTCCTTTTCAGAAAGCCTGTGCCATGATTCCTCCAAACAATACCTCACTCAGCAGCACAAAGAAAGGATTACAGTGCTGTACTGACATTACACAAGTGAGAAGCAGTGGTCTCTATCACAATAATGTTCTCTCACACTAAATCATAAACTATGCCGCCATTGCTTTCCTTGGCAATTTATTTTTATGATAGAAATAGAACTACTAATTTATTAAAAACCAGGAAAAGAGCATCCAATTAATCAAGAAGACAGTTTTCAGGAGAAGCATGCTTCAGTCACAGTCTATTGGAGCTGTGCTGCTTCTAGTGCCTGTTTTTATGGCTCCTTGTCACAGAATCATTATATGATTTGTTTAACTCCTTCACAGACTGGACATTGCTAACAGGACCAGCTTTTATTCCCTGTGACAAGGTGTAGTGGATCTAGAATGGTCCGAGCGTATTTGAGGATGGAAGGAGAGAGAAAATGCGACTAAATGTAACTAGTCTGATATCAATGAGGAAAATGTTGGAATTTCTGAAGGGAGTGTTAACATTGCATTTAGAAATCATCGTATGATCAGACAGAGTCAACATGGGTTTATGGAGCAAAATTTTATATGATAAATTTATTAGTTTTTTGAGGATGTAAGGTAGATAGAGAGGAATAATTGAGCTAATATATTTGGATTTCCAAAAGGCATTTCATAAGATTCAATGGTAAGAGAATTGGAGAGGTACTGAATAAGTATTTCTCTTCGGTATTCACGCAGGGTGATGTAAATGTAGTTATGGAGAACACTGAGGTACAGGGTAGCAAACTGGAAGGTATCGAAGTAGATAGGGAAGATGTGCTAGATATTCTCGAGGGTTTGAAGTTGGATAAATCCCCTGGGCCGGACGGGATTTACCCTAGGATTCTCTGGGAGGCAAGAGAAGAGATTGCAGAGCCTCTGGCTCTGATCTTCAGGTCCTCGTTGGTTACGGGTGTGGTTCCGGAGGACTGGAGGATAGCGAATGTGGTCCTGTTGTTCAAGAAGGGGAAGAGAGACCTTCCAGGGAATTATAGGCCAGTGAGTCTTACTTCTGTTGTGGGCACAGTATTGGAGAGAATTATTAGGGATAGGATTTATAGTTATTTAGAGAGAAATGAATTGATTGGGATAGTCAGCATGGTTTTGTGAAGGGTAGGTCGTGCCTTACTAACCTCATTGAGTTTTTTGAAAAAGTGACCAAAGAGGTGGATGGGGGCAAGGCGGTTGATGTGGTAATATATGGACTTTAGTAAGGCGTTTGATAAGGTGGCCCATGGAAGACTTCTGCAGAAAATGCAGATGTATGGGATAGAGGGTGATTTAGCTAATTGGATTAGGAATTGGCTAGCAGATAGAAGACAGAGGGTGTTGGTTGATGGGAGATATTCATCGTGGAGTTCGGTTACAAGTGGTGTACCTCAGGGGTCTGTTTTGGGGCCCCTGCTGTTTGTAATTTTTATAAATGATCTGGATGAGGGTATTGAAGGATGTATTAGTAAATTTGCAGATGACACTAAAGTCAGTGGAGTGGTAGATAGTGAAGAGGGGTGTTATAGTTTGCAGAGGGACTTGGACAAGTTGCAGAGCTGGGCCGAGAGGTGGCAAATGGAGTTTAATGTGGAAAAGTGTGAGGTAATGCACTATGGCAAAAATAATAAATGTGTAGAGTATCGGGCTAATGGTAGGATTCTTAGTAGTCTTGATGAACAGAGGGATCTTGGTGTGTATGTGCATAGATCCCTGAAAGTAGGCAGTCAGGTCGAGAAGGTTATTAAGAAGGCATATGGAGTCTTAGCTTTTATTGGTAGGGGGATTGAATTTCGGAGCCGCAACGTCATGTTGCAAACTGTACAAAACTCTAGTGCGGCCGCACTTGGAGTATTGTGTGCAGTTCTGGTCCCCACATTATAAGAAAGATGTGGAGGCATTGGAGAGGGTACAGAGGAGGTTTACCAGGATGTTGCCTGGTATGGAGGGCAGTCTTATGAAGAGAGGCTGAGGGATTTGAGGTTGTTTTCGTTAGAAAGGAGGCGGCTAAGAGGGGACCTAATCGAAATATATAAGATGATTAGAGGTTTAGATAGGGTGGACAGTGATAGCCTTTTTCCTAGGATGGAGAAAGCTAGCACGAGGGGACACAGCTTTAAATTAAGGGGTGATAGTTATAGGATGGATATCAGAGGTAGGTTCTTTACCCAAAGGGTGGTTAAATGTTAAATGTTAAATGTTAAATGGTTTAATTTAATATTAAAGGGTGATTCGGGAGTGGAATGCCCTGCCTGCGGCAGTTGTAGATGCACCAAGTTTGGTGGCGTTTAAGAGGTTAGTTGATAAGTATATGGAAGAGAAGGGAATGGTTTAGTTTGGAGGGTCATTGCTTTTTATATTGGTCGGCGCAACATCGAAGGCCGAAGGGCCTATTCTGCGCTGTAATGTTCTATGTTCCAAACAGTCTGGAAAGGTAGGTCTCTGGATGTACACTTTGCAATTTCTGTTCCAGCGGACTACAACATCTTACCAAGTAGAGACTTGGAAATAATAACTTCACCAAAATGTAACAAGAGTGAAGCTATTGAAAAGGTAACAATGCCGTCCAATCTCTGAAAAAAATGAATGTGTAAAGAAAAATTAGAATCATACAAAGAGGCTTTTCTGCCTGTCCAAGTTGTGCAGTTACTGAGTTAATCTAATTTCACTGAGCCCAGAAAACACTCTTCCAAGTATTTACCAATTCACTTTGAAAATAACAATTGTTGAGAGTCTGAGGGAATGGAGGAGATCCTAAATGAATACTTTATGTGTAGGAGAGGGACTTGTTGACTGGTACTGTCTTGGAAGGAGCTGTAGATCAGTTGAGAGAAATATCCATACCGAGGGAGGAAGTGTTAGAGCTTCTACGTAGCATTAAAACTGATAAATCTCTGGGGCCTGATGGCATTTATCCCAGGCTGCTTAGGGAGGCACGAGGTGAAATTGCTGGGCCTCTGACGCAAATCTTTGTCTCTTCTTTGGACACAGGTGAGGTCCCAGAGGACTGGAGAATAGCTAATGTTGTACCGTTGTTGAAAAGGGTAGTAGGGATAACCCTGGAAATTATAGGCCGGTTAGTTTGACGTCAGTGGTAGGGAAGCTATTGAAGGGGATTCTTAGAGATAGGATGCATAGGCACTTAGAGCGTTGCGATCCGATTAGGGATACGCAGCATGGATTTGTTAAGGGGAAGTTGTGCCTTACGAATCTGGTAGAATTTTTTGAGGAGGTGACGAAAACAGTGGACGAAGGGCGAGCCGTTGATGTCATCTACAAAGCATTTGACAAAGTCCCTCATGGGAGGTTAGTTGAAAAGGTCAAGGCTAATGGAATACAAGGAAAGATAGCTAATAAAGGTGTACAAGATTATAAAGGTGTACAAGATTATAAAGGTGTACAAGATTATAAAGGGTATAGATAGAGTGTACAGTGGTGCGCTTTTTCCTGGTTTAAATCAAATAGCATGAGGGGCCACGGGCTTAGGGTGAGGAGTATAAGGTATAATTTGGAAGTAAGAGGGTGGTTTTTTTACACAGAGGGTTGAGGGGGTATGGAATGCACTGCTAAGTAAGGTGATGGAGGCAGGCACTCTGGAGTTATTTAAGAGATACATAGATAGGCACATGAACGGAATAGGGATGGAGAGAAATAGTAGACTGATTTAAAATAGGGATCATGAGCCTTGGGAAGTTCCTGGGAATTGCATAAGTGTTCATGTTATTGATGTATTCTCTTTTATGCGAAAGGTACTTCGGTCTGCCTTGTTGTCTAACAAGGGGCCCACATGCGATAGGTGATGAGAGGGTTGCTCTTGGATTTTTCGAGAGTAGCCTATTGCTTCATGTCGTTAGTGTACACTTGACCTGGACCAGCTGATGGGCAATCGACAGCTCAGTGACTATCGCTGTGCTGTGCAGATACATGGATTTGGGCCTGTGTCTGTGGGAGTTTGCGCATTCTCCCCGTGCTTGTGTGGGTTTTCTCCGGGTGCTCTGGTTTCCTCTCACATCCCAAAGATGTGCTCTTAGACTGATTGGCAAAACAAATTCTCCTTAAATTGTCTCCCCAGTTTGGTTCCAATGCAGATTTCTGTAAACATAGACAAGGGTCATGGGCGGAAGTGGGAACGTTAAAATGGCGGCGCGGGCTCGTTGGGCCAAAGGACCTGTTTCCCGTGCTGTGTAGTTCTTTGTTCTTTGAATCTGATTCTATTGCTCAATTAAACAGTGCATTTCAGATCATCATAGTGCTTAACAATGCTCTAATTTTATCCCTGGTTCTAATTTTGTGATGAATGTCCCTTTGAGAATCCATTTGCAGGGTAAGGATCACATGACCTGGGGAACCAACTGAGGGACAGGGTGAGCTCAGGTGAGATTCTAGCGCCTTCTTGGAAACTGGCTGGCCTCTGTCTTATAGTTTGATGTAAATAAATACTACAGCAAAACAACTTACACAGAAGAAGTCATCAAGATAACAAGAACTAGCACAGTATGTGTAAGCTATCAACAGCAATCTGCTTAGCTCCCAGTGATAAGAGCACCAGGCCAAGGGCCAAACCTTCTGGGTGGTGATTGGCTCAAGTTAAACTGGATGGAGATCTTCCAAGTACAGTGACAGGAACTGCCTGAGTTAATGAAAAATTATGAGAATATTTTTTGCAAGGAGTTAAGTGAAGTAGGTGGCCTCCAGGCGATGACTTGTAAATCCAGAGACAATGCCTTGTGTTCTTTTTAGAGACCAGAACCAAAATCCTTTCGGAAATGAGAACAGTTGGAAATGGGAATCAACGGGATTGGAAGAACTGAATATTATCCAGCCAGTTTAATTCAGAGTGGGCAGCACACACAGTTTCTGTAATAAAATCATCCTGAGCTATGGAGACTACAAACCAACGGTTAGTCAGGTTGGCAGGTTAGACAAGAATCCAATTGCAAAGACCTGTATTCAAAGCTGGAGATCAATCTGATACAAAGCCGGATACAAGTCACACAAATCAGTCACTTAAATTAGACTATGCTTCTTGGGTTTTGTCATGATAAACAATGCAAAGATTTATTCCAATATATGCATAATTTTGACGTGTCATTACATGTGCTATTTTCCAGAGGTCAACAAAAAGTCTACCGCGAAGAATGCCACCAGTTGAAGCATATGTGGATGATGTTTTGATAACTGGATGGACAGAAACTTAACACCTAATTAGTTTCAAGGAGGCACTAAAGACATTTCTCAACAGGCTGGATTTCATCTCAAGAAGGAAGTGTGTACTTCTCAAGCCACCAAAATAGCCTATCAGGGATAACTTGTAATTACACAAGGATTACACCTCATGCAAGGCATAATCAGACCAATGAAGGATGCACTGGCCCCTTTGCATGGGCTGCTAAAGCAGCAAGAAGTAGCACCACACCAGGCTAAAGTCCAACAGGTTTATTTGGTAGCAAACGCCACTAGGCTTCAGAGTGCTGCTCCTTCGTCAGGTGAGTCGGGAGTTCTGATCACAAACAGAGCATAAAAACACACATTCAGTGTACAGAATACTGATTAGAATGTGAATCTTTACAGCTAATCAAGTCTTAAAGGTGCAGACAATGTGAATGGAGTCAGCATTAAGCACTGGTTAAAGAGATGTGTATTGTCTCCAGACAGGACAGTTAGTGACATTTTGCAAGCCCAGGCAAGTCATGGGGATTACAGATAGAGTAACATGAACCCAAGATCCCAGTTGAGACCGTCCTCATGTGTGTGGAACTTGGCTATCAGTCTCTGCTCAGCAACTCTGCGCTGTCGTGTGTCGCGAAGGCCGCCTTGGAGAACATTTACCCAAAGATCAGAGGCTGAATGCCCGTGACCGCTGAAGTGTTCACCAACAGGAAGAGAAGAGTCTTACCTGGTGATTGTTGAGCGATGTTCATTCATTTGTTGTTGTAGCTGTCTCCCCAATGTACTGTGTCTCAGCACATCCTTTCCTCCAGTGTATCAGGTGGGAAACGTTGGCCGATTTGCAAGAATATGTACCGTGTACCTGGTGGACGATGTTCTCACGTTAGATGATGGCATTCGTGTCAATGACCCGGCATGTCTTGCAGAGGTTGCTGTGGCAGGGTTGTGTGGTGTTGTGGTCACTGTTCTCCTGAAGGCTGGGTAGTTTGCTGTGAACAATGGTCTGTTTGAGGTTGTGTTGTTGTTTGAAGGCAAGAAGTGGGGTGTGGGAACGGCCCTGGCGAGATGCTCATCTTAATCAATGATATGTTGAAGACTCTGGAGAAGATGTCTTGGCTTCTCTGCTCCGAGGAAGTACTGGACAATGAAGGGTACTCTGTCCATCGTATCCCGCATTTGTCTTCTGAGGAGGTCGGTGCAGCTTTTCGCTGTGGTGCATCAGAACTGTCAATCGATGAGTCGAGTGCCATGTCCTGTTCTCATGAGGGTATCTTTTAGCGTCTGGATGTGTCTGTCACGATCCTCCTCATCTGAGCAGATTCTGAGTGTAGAAGATCCTGGGCTTGCAACATCTCACTAACTGTCCATCTGGAGACAATCACATCTCTTTAATCTGTGCTTAATGCTCTCTCCATTCACACTGTCTGCACCTTTAAGACTTGATTAGCTGTAAAGACTCGCATTCTAATCAGTATTCTGTAATCTGAGTGTGTGTCTTTATATACCCTGTCTGTGATCAGAACTCCCCACTCACCTAATGAAGGGGCAGTGCTCCGAAAGCTCGCAGCGTCTGCTACCAGATAAACCTGTTGGACTTTAACTTGGTGTTGTCAGACTTCTTACTGTGTTTACTCCAGTCCAACACCGGCATCTCTACATCATAGAACATAGAACTATACAGCACAAACAGGCCCTTCGGCCCACGAGTTGCGCTGATCACATCTACCAATCCACAGACCTATCTATAACCCCCTATCCTATTCTTTTCCATATACTCATCCAGAAGTCTCTTAAAAGACCCCAGTGAGTTTGCCTCAACAACCTTGGTTGTTGGTTCCATTCACTCACACCCTCTGAGTGAAAAACCTACCCCTGACATCTCCTTTGTATTTGCTTCCCTGCACCTTCAATCTGTGTCCTCTCGTATTGACCATTTCAGCTCGGGGAAATAGTCTCTGAGAGTCCACCCTATCTATCCCTCTCACCATTTTATAAACCTCTATCAGGTCGCCTCTCAACCTATGTCGCTCCAGTGAGAAGAGTCCCAGCTCCCTCAACCTATCTTCATAAGGCCTGCCTCCCAATCCAGGCAGCATCCTTGTAAATCTCCCCTGAACCCTCTCAATAGCTTCCACGTCCTTCCTATAATGAGGCGACCAGAACTGTGCACAATACTCCAACTGGGGTCTGACAAGAGTCTTATAGAGCTGCATCATTACCTCCCGACTCCTAAACTTTATTCCTCGATTAATGAAGACCAGTACACCGTACGCCTTCTTGACCACTTCCTCCACCTGCGAGGCCAATTTAAGAGTCCTGTGGAGCCGGACCCCGAGATCCTTCTGCTCTACAACACAGCTAAGACTCCTACCCCTTATATTGTACTCCTTCATCACTGCTAAAGCAGCACTAGTGTCGGGTTTGGAAGATGCCCAGAGAGAAACTTTTAACAAAGTGAAACAATTGCTGCATCCTTGGAACTCTTTCATACATTTTGACCCGAGAAATTGGTGTTATCTTGTGATGCCTCTCCGTAGGGTATTGGAACGGTGTTGTTTCATGAACTGGATGACGGATCTGAAAGGTCAATAGGGCAAGTCTCAGGAACCTGCAGAGAAGCCAAAAAAGGCGACTCACAAATTGAAACTGAAGGATTCAGTAGTTTTTAAGTGTCAAAAAAAAAAAAATTCCATCAGCAATTTACCATTGTTTCTAATCAGAAACATTTGTTGGGCCTTTTCAAAGAAGACAGGGCTATTTCACTAATCACATCGGCAAGAATTCAGTATTAATCATCCCCGCCTATGAATATACCTTTAAACACCGGCCTGGAACACACACAGCAAATGCAAAGAGACTATTCAACTACCTTTGTGAGAGAGTGTGTTGCACCTTCCCCAGTAACAGGAAATGGTCATGGCATTGAGTTTCTTGGAAGTCTGGATGAAACAGATCAAATACTGGAGTAGTCGGGATTCATAGCTGTCCAAAGTGAAGCACAAGATACTAATGGAATGGGCTAATGAGCAAGTTTCTGAAGAAATGAAACCATACTTTATATGAAAAGATGAGTTGAGTTGCCAAGATGGCATCATGCTTTAGGGAACAAGAACAGGCATCCCTGTACTAGGAAGGAGTTGCTCCTTGCTGAATTACAAACTGCCCGACCAGATACATCTATGATGATGATGCTTGCAAGGAGTTGTCTATTTTCCTGGCATTGGTACCAACATTGAGAGCACTGTGGAGATACCAGCTGCAACAATGATTGCCAGCCCCACTGCACCCTTGGTAGTGGTCTCATTGGCCAAGGTATGAGTACGTTTTGATTATGTTGGTCCATTCGTGGGCACAATGTTTCTGCTCCTGGTTGATGCACACAGTGGAAGTTTTGAGGTAAAATCTCCAACATCACACGTTACCATTGAGAAATTACTCCAGTGTTTTTCCATCCATGGAATATCTAAAGTTATAGTCTCTGATAATGGAACAGCCTTCATACATGCTGAGTTACAGATTTTCACCACCCTCAATAGTATCAACCACATTAAGACTGTGTCTTACCATCCAACATCTAATGGACTAGTTGAGCAAGCATACAAACCTTTAACTGTAGTCTAAAGAAGCAGTCAGGAGGGACCTTTGAGACCAGAATCTCAATTCCTTCTAGGTTATTGGGTTGGGTTGCTCCACATGCAACAATGGGAATGCCACTGGCAAAGCTGTTAATGAACTGTTGTCTCAGAATGAGAGTGAGCATCACATTTCCAAATTTGCCCAGGAGAGTAGAGGCCAGCCAAAGCAGTCAGAAAACAAGCCCTGATTCATCATCATCTTCAGTGAATGAAGACCTGTACATGAGGAATTCTGGAAGTGTGTCAAGTTGGGTTCCTGCACTCATTGTATCCAAAATTGGACCCGTCTTATTAACTGGACTCAGAAGGAAAGATTGTCCGGAAACACAGATCATTAGAGAGAGCGAGAGTTGCCCCAATACTGTTATCAGGGGCTGTATTGCCATCTGGGAATGTTGTTGACTATCCAAACGCTGAAGTACCAGGTCATCCTGTTACAGGAATGACTGACATCCCTACAAAAACAAATGGAACCTGTGCCTGTACCTGAAAAGAGAGTTTGATTGTGGTTTCAGCTGACAAATATTTAATTATCTTGGGGCAGTGTAAATGGAGTAATGACATTTTTACAAAAGGACTTAGAGGGGGAAGGGATGTTGTGATTAAGGATCCATTTACAAAGTACATAACCTCGGGAACCAGTGGGATGCAGCTGTGGGGGGAAATCACCTTTGTGAGCTCGGGTTTCTGTTCCAAAGCCTACGTGGGAGTGACCGGCAGTCCTGAGGCTGTAAGCCTCTGGGTGAAAGTTACATGTAGATAAACATTACACTTGTTATTTACTTAACTGGAGAAGTGGAAATATTACAAATTTAATCCCTGGTCCTTTTACCAAGCACCTATAACCCCAGTCTTTTGATTACTGACCCTACTGTCAACGGACATGATTTCTCCCTCTCTCTCAATTTTGAAAATCACTGCTAAACTTTTCCTGCAAGGAGAAAAATCCCTCAAAATCCATTCAGTGCAGGAGGTAGTCATTCAGTCCATTGAGTCTACACCAAATCTCTGACAGAGAATCCTACCCAGGGCCTATTCCTTATACCAAGTATCTACTCTGCTAATTCCCTAATCTATACATCCTGGGACACTAAGGGCCAATTTAGCATGGCCAATTTTCCTAAACCTGCACATTTTTGGACAGTGAAGGAAACTGGAGCCTCTGGAAGAAACCCCACATAGACACTGGAAGAATGTCCTGTGTGGAGTTTGCAGAGTCACTGAAGACTGGAATTATATCCAGGCTCTGGTGCTGTGAGACAGCAATGCCAATCACTCATTCATGATATTTTTGCAGTAAGTTTTTATTGAACACCCTCAAAAACTGAGTTATGGATAAGGGAAAAACAATTATATTCTTCTTATATGAATTTGTATTTTGTGTGCATATATATGAAGGTAGCAGGACAGTTTAAGAGTTTGGTCAAAAAGCATACAATATCCCAGGCATTATTAATAAGAGCAGAATAGAAGAGCAAGTTTTTAACCAATCACCATGTTTCATTGTCTCTTTACAACAATCTGAGGTCCCTGTCTGCTTCAAGATGACAAACATCATCTCAGCATCAAAAAAATGTCTTAATGACTAACGGCCAGTGGCCCTGACATCCATCATTACAAAGTGTTTCAAAAGGTTAGTCATGGCATGAATCAATTCCAGCCTCCCGGACTGCCTGGATCCACTACAGTTTGCCTACTGTCGCAACAGGTCCTCAGCAGATGCAATCTCCCTGGCCCTGCACTCAACCCTGGAACACCCTAGATAACAAATAGACTCCTATTTACGGACTACAGCTCAACTTTCAACACTATTATTCCTATGAAACTCAACTCCATGGCCTGGGCCTCAGCACCTCCCTCTGTGACTGGATCCTGAACTTCCCAACTCACAGACCACAACCAGTAAGGATAGACAACAACACCTCCTCCACAATCATCCTCAATACCGTTGCCCCACAAGGCTGTGTTTTCAGATCTCCTTATATACCTATTTCTGAGTGGATAAATTCCCATCCAACTCATTTTTCAAGTTTGCTGATGACATCACCGTGTTGGGTTGGAACTCAAACAACGAGGAGACAGAGCACAGGAACGAGATAAAAAATTGGTGAACGGGTGCGACGACAATAACCTCTCCCTCAATGTCAGCAAAACAAAGGAGACTGTCAATGATTCAGGAAGTGTAAAGGAGGGCGTACCCCATCTATATCAATGGGGATGAAATAGGAAAAATTGAGAGCTTTATGTTTTTAAGGTGTCTAGATCACCAAAACGTCAAGCTGGTCCCCTCAAGCTGACATTATGGTTAAAAAAGTCCAACAATGCCTCTACTTTCTCAGAAGACTAAGGAAATTTGCCATGTCAACTATGACTTTCATTAATGTTTACAGATACACCATAGAAAACATTCTTTCTGGTTGTATGACAGCTTAGTATGGCTCCTACTCTGCCCAAGACTGTAAGAAACGACAAAAGATCATGAATGCAGCCCAATCCATCACACGTTTTCTTTTTCTTAGGTTGGAAATAATAAACACAAGGAATCACAAATTCAAGGTAAGGGGAGGGCAAGGTTCAATACAAATATCAGGGGAAGTATTTTACACAGAGGGTGGTGGGGGTCTGGAATGCATTACCAAAGCAAGGTGATTGAGGCAAACTCACCAGGATCTTTTAAGACTTTTCCACATGAACAGACTGGGAATAGAGGGATACAAATGAATGGCCTAGTTAGGAACACATGATCGGTGCAGGCTTGAAGGGCTGAAAGGCCTGTTCCTGTGAACAAAGAACAAAGAACAAAACAACATGGGAAACAGGCCCTTCGGCCCAACGAGCCCGCGCCGCCACCCCGATGTTCCCACCTCTACCCGTGATCCCTGTCTATGTTTATAGATCTATGGATTAAAAACCAAATTTGAGACAATTTAGGGAGAATTTGCTTTGCCAATCAGCCTAAGAGCACGTCTTTGGGATGTGGGAGGAAACCGGAGCACCTGGAGAAAACCCACGCAAGCATGGGGAGAATGCGCAAACTCCCACAGACACAGGCCCAAATCCATGTATCTGCACAGCACAGCGATAGTCACTGAGCTGTCGTGTTGCTCATCAAATGGTCCAGGTCAAGCGTACACTAACGACGTGAAGCACTAGGATACTCTCGAAAAAAAATCCAAGAGCAGCCCTCTCACGACCCATCGCGTGTATGCCCCGCGTTAGACAACAAGGTGGACCAAAACACCTGTTTGTTTTTATCCTACAATCCTGTGTATTGTTAATTGTTCTTTGCAAACCAGCCTCCTATCCATTCACTCTGTCTACACTTCCCACTGCCTCAGCGAAGCAGCCAGCATAATTAAGGACACCATGCATCCCAGACATTCTGTGTTCTGTCTTCTTCCAGCGGGAAAAAGATATTAAAGTCTAAGGTCACGTACAAACCAATTCAACAACAGCTTCTTCCCTACTGCCATCACTTTTGAATAGACTTAGCTTGCATTAAATTGATCTTTCTTTACACCCTAGCTATAACTGTAACATTACATTCTGCACTCTCTATTTTCCTTTTCTATAAATGGTATGCTTTGTATCGCACAATGGAAACAATACTTTTTATTGCATCCTAATACATGTGACAATAAATCAAATCAAAAGAAGCAGAGCGAAGAGTACATGTCTCTTTGCACTTACTGCAAAACATCACGGGCAGAGTTGGGAATCCGTGTTGGTGGGAATATTGTGGGGTGGTTCCCCTGGCATGTCGGGTGTCAAGTGCAGAGCTCATTCTGGGTGTTTGAAAGTAGTTAATCAGGGGGAATAAAGCACTTGTAACCTCCAACTCTGAGGAACTGTCAGGATAAAACTGATAAAACCATTCAAAGTTAACAATTAAAATCATTTAGTCTGATGTTTCACAGCTCACCACAGTTGTCCATGGGGAGTTAATGCTTCTGGACAATAGTTGGATAAACTCTTATGTGGGAATTCCAAAAAGGATTTCCCAGCCTCCCTCTCAAATCTAAAGCTGTGAAGCCAGGAGGCTATGGTTCAAGATATTTGAAAATATGTGGCTAATTTTACCACCCCATTAGTATTCAGGGTTGGATACTATCCAAGGCTGGGAGCTTTACCAGTTTACGTTTGAATGAGATGAAGCTCATCTGGGAGAATTGCACCTATTGGCGATGGCCAATTGTCAATTCGTTTTACACCCAATGCAATCTTCAAATGGAAAAGGAATATAAAATGGGAATAAAGATTGGAAGTGTTGAAAACACTCAGCAACTCACTATTTTTGTTTTCAGTTTAGATTTCCAATCTCCACAGTATTTTGCTCTGATATAAAACAGGTTATTCATTCAGTCCAGTCCATGGGAAATGTCACCCCTTCTGCTTTTGCAATAGCTTCCTCACAAAGATCCTCTGCAATATTGATACTTCCAAATTCTTCAGTTCTTCCGGCAATCCTGTTCTTACTGTGCTGTGTAGAAACCACTGGTGTAATAATCATTACTGAGAATTTCTCTAGCCTCGCTGTAAGGGTTATCAAACCAGCTGGGTAGACGGAGTTAAAAATAAATTTTAAAAGGCGAATTTTCACCACATCAGGACAGCTAGGCAAATATTTCAATGTGTAGGAAATGCAGCAGCTAATTTGTACAGCAAGACTCCAGAAATGGCTTAATAAAAAAAAAATCAGTGATGTGGACTGAGAATAAATATTAGCCAGGGACAGACAGGGAAGCACCGATCTCATTAAATGGCAGAGCAGGCTCAAAGACTCATAACTACTTCTGTACCTAACAGCATTAAACTCTGATTTCTAGTTGTTTCTCGAAAGCCTGGTACCCTGCTGCAATAATCAGTATGTGTGATGCTCTCTCCCTCTCTCTGATGGAACTATCATGCATCTCATGTGGAGTTGGAACTCCTGCTTTGCACTGGGAAGCAGCAGGATTCCACAGTGCCTTGTGTTAATGCTGTTGCTCGATTCCTTTCCTGGTTCTATGTCTCTCTGTGCCACAAACAGGAGACTGTCAGCACGGTGCAGATGGGAAATGTGAAACTCTTCTGCTTCAAAGCCCCTTTTTTAGCCATGGCCTCTCACATTACCATCTGTCAGCCGCCCACACATTACCTCAAATACCCTCCCGTACAGACGTTGCTGTCTCAAGGAAGGTGGCAGAAAGCTGGAATAGACGGGAAGGGGTTGGATTTTACCGTGAGTTACAGGATCCCACCATCAAGACCAATGGAGTGAAATAGGCAGAAAAATCTTCTCTTCATTGGACACCTCTAAACTCACCATCCTATTAGGAATGGTGGCTGGGTTCCTGATGCTGCCTGTCCAATCAGGGGGCTGATAGTTGAGCGAGCAAGAGGATATTTCAATCCAAAAGCTCCCTCAGCCCAGATTCGCACGTTAATCACCAGGACAGACTGGCAGGTGAATAGGGCTGGAGGGAAAACCCTAAGACTGGATCAGTCGCGATTGAAACATTCCATTAATGAGACCTTTTCGGTTCCAATGGCCTCCAGTCCCCATGCTGCAGGGACATGGCCTCCCCCTGAAACAGGAAGCTATTCCTGAATCCCCTTTGATACTGTTAGCAAACACAAATCTGAATCATGACCTTAATTACCCATCGTATCTATCCCACTCTGGGGAGAGAATTCCAGATTTTCATTACCTTTTGTGAAAAGGTGTCTCCTGATTTTTGTTCTTAAATGACCTTGTTAAGATTTAAGATTTTCATTGGTTTTCACACCAGTACAAAATGGGTTTTCTGTATCTGTCTAACCACACTCTCACTCATTTTAATAAATCATAATACAATGCCAGAATACAATCCCGAGAGAATGGTCTGGAAGGGCTGCTGCTCAGAAGCCTAGTCTACTCAATCAGATAGATGTAAAGATGATACGGCCACTATATTCAAAGTGCGCGGGAGTTCTCCCTGGTATCGTGACCTTTATTTATCTCTCAAAAACAAACAAATTAACTGGTCATGACCACATAACTTATTCACAGCAAACTTTCAAAATAGTCAGCTGTCATGTTATCTACGTTGCAATTGGCCTTTTGTGTGAAGTATTGGTGTTCTAAATCTCTTTGTTCTTCCACAGCTCTTAGTCTTTCTGAAAAATTGTTCTGATTTATATTTTTTCCAGAATGAAGGACCTGATACATGCCAAAGTTGAACTTCACCTGCCACAGTCACATCTACACGTAGTCTCTCAATCTCCCTTCAGGAATTCTTGGATTAGGGTGTGATAGATAAAATAGCTTTACTGAATTATAGATCCTGAAGAGTAATTAGGGCAAAGGTTGTGGGGTTTCTGTAGTCCATGTGTGTGCAGAAAGAGACCGTTTGACTCATTGAGTCTGCACCAACTCTCCAAAATAGCATCTCATCCTGGCTCTTTCCTCTGTAACCCACCACATTTACCATGGCTAATCTGCCTAACCTAAGCATTTTTGGTGTGTGGGAGGAAACCAGAGCACCTGAAGGAAACCCATGCAGACAAGAGGAGAATGTGCAAACACCACACAGCGAGTAACGTGAGGCTGAAATCAAACTGGGGCCCTGATGCTGTGAAGCAACAGTGCTGCTGACAATCATTGTCAGAATATCACTACACAATCCAATTAATTCACTCCAATTCAGCCGGTACTTTAGAACATAGAACACTACAGCACAGAACAGGCCCTTCGGCCTTCGATGTTGCACCGACCAACATAAAAAGCAATGCCCCTCCAAACTAAACCATTCCCTTCTCTTCCATATACTTATCAACTAACCTCTTAAACGCACCAAACTTGGCGCATCTACAACTGCTGCAGGCAGGGCATTCCACTCCCGAACCACCCTTTGGGTAAAGAACCTACCTCTGATATCCGTCCTATAACTATCACCCCTTAATTTAAAGCTGTGTCCCTCGTGCTAGCTTTTTCCATCCTAGGAAAAAGGCTATCACTGTCCACCCTATCTAAACCTCTAATCCTCTTATATGTTTCGATCAGGTCCCCTCTTAGCCTCCTCCTTTCTAACGAAAACAACCTCAAATCCCTCAGCCTCTCTTCATAAGACCTGCCCTCCATACCAGGCAACATCCTGGTAAACCTCCTCTGTACCTCTCCAATGCCTCCACATCTTTCTTATAATGTGGGGACCAGAAATGCACACAATACTCCAAGTGCGGCCGCACTAGAGTTTTGTACAGTTGCAACATGACGTTGCGGCTCCGAAATTCAATCCCCCGACCAATAAAAGCTAAGACTCCATATGCCTTCTTAACAACCTTATCGACTTGACTGCCTACTTTCAGGGATCTATGCACAAATACACCAAGATCCCTCTGTTCATCAAAACTATTAAGAATCCTACCATTAGCCCTATACTCTACACATTTATTATTCCTGCCAAAGTGCATTACCTCACACTTTTCCACATTAAACTCCATTTGCCACCTCTTGACATGTATTCAAGATTCCTTCCTGGTGTCCAAGCAATGTTCTTCCAGCAGAAAGACAATAGAATATATAAGCGATGGTAACTGTGGATAATCCATCAGGGATAAACAGAAATTAACTGGAATGTTAAGTCTTACTCCCTCACTCTCATTGAATATCCTGCTACATGACAATGGGCCAGTCATAAATAGCATAGAAAAGAATGTAGTGGCTGGAGTTTGTAGGAAGGATTCCCATCCCATTCCATCCCATCCCATAAAACTGAACTGTTACTATCCTCAAATGGACAATAACATTTTGAAAAGAAATGACTCACCACAATGTCTACGGAAAGAAAACTTTTGGGCAAACTTTCACCAACTTCAAACCAACAAAAATCAGCAGAGTTCGAACATTAATTCACATGCAAAGGGTATAAAAGGCAAATTTAGTACTTTAACCAGTTGGTACACATGTCATTGCGGGCACTCACATTGCCATGGGCAATCCCACAGTCTGACCAGCTTTCCTTTTGTGGAATCTATCACTTCAGCCCTTACACCAGCAGAATATTTCATCCAAAGACCTTGGATCTGGTTACCACTGAGAAGACGCATATCTTCGAGCTCACTCAGGTCACGATAGTTCAGATTGGCAAAGACTCCCTTCTCCAAACCCCTCTAAAGGCCAAGTCCTTTTTTTCGCCCCCCCCCCACAGTCTTTTCTCCAGTACAAAGGATTTGATTAAGTTTTTGCTCAGTTTAATGAAACATTAACCTGTGTTTGTTCTTTTAATGTTGGATGCATTAGGTTTATACCTGGTTCTGTTTTTATTTCAAATTGTTTTCCTTTTTTTAAAAACTCTAATTGATCTTAGGCAGAGAATGCAGACAAGGGTCAGATTTTATCCTAGCAGGTCTGGAGCTGGCTGAGTGAAGAGGTTAAATTGTATGGGGGGGAAATCACACCAGGGTCAGCCCCCACCAGCATTGACCTCCCATCTCCACCCCCCACCCCCCCCCCCCCAACCCAGACACAATTTCACATTGAGTGGGGCTGGACATTGGATGGGAAGTTTGTCCATTTCCCTATTTAAGGCCATTAAGTGACCACTAGGGGCTTTTCCCACCCAATCCCAGTTAGGAACATGATAGAACATAGAACATAGAACACTACAGCACAGAACAGGCCCTTTGGCCTTCGATGTTGCGCCAACCAATATAAAAAGCAATGCCCCTCCAAACTAAACCATTCCCTTCTCTTCCATATACTTATCAACTAACCTCTTACACGCCACCAAACTTGGCGCATCCACAACTGCTGCAGGCAGGGCATTCCACTCCCGAACCACCCTTTGGGTAAAGAACCTACCTCTGACATCCGTCCTATAACTATCACCCCTTAATTTAAAGCTGTGTCCCCTCGTGCTAGCTTTCTCCATCCTAGGAAAAAGGCTATCACTGTCCACCCTATCTAAACCTCTAATCATCTTATATGTTTCGATAAGGTCCCCTCTTAGCCGCTCCTTTCTAACGAAAACAACCTCAAATCCCTCAGCCTCTCTTCATAAGACCTGCCCTCCATACCAGGCAACATCCTGGTAAACCTCCTCTGTACCCTTTCCAAAGCCTCCACATCTTTCTTATAATGCGGGGACCAGAACTGCACACAATACTCCAAGTGCGGCCGCACTAGAGTTTTGTACAGTTGCAACATGACGTTGCGGCTCCGAAATTCAATCCCCCTACCAATAAAAGCTAAGACTCCATATGCCTTCTTAACAACCTTCTCGACTTGACTGCCTACTTTCAGGATCTATGCACATACACACCAAGATCCCTCTGTTCATCAAGACTACTAAGAATCCTACCATTAGCCCTATACTCTACACATTTATTATTTCTGCCAAAGTGCATTACCTCACACTTTCCACATTAAACTCCATTTGCCACCTCTCGGCCCAGCTCTGCAACTTGTCCAAGTCACTCTGTAAACTATAACACCCCTCTTCACTATCTACCACTCCACCGACTTTAATGTCATCCGCAAATTTACTAATCCATCCTTCAATACCCTCATCCAGATCATTTATAAAAATTACAAACAGCAGGGGCCCCAAAACAGACCCCTGAGGTACACCACTTGTCACCGATGGGTATTGATCAGAGCAGGGAACCAATTAGAAAAACCTTTAAAATCTCAAAACCTCCATTAGCATTGGGTTGCCTCAATCTGAACCTCCCATCAGGTTTGGGGAACTCTCCCCTCCAGGATGCGAGCTCTGCTCCCCCTGTCCAGCAGTCACACATTCACATCTCTGTTTTAGGATCCTTGCTGTTTTTTATTTCCATAAATGACCTGGATGAGGAAGTGGAAAGATGGGTTAGTAAGTTCACCAACGATACAAAGGTTGGTGGCGTTGTGGATAGTCTGGAGGGATGTCAGAAGTTGCAGCAAGACATAGATAGGATGCAAGACTGGGTGGAGAAGTGGCAGATGGACTTCAACGCGGATAAATGTGTGGTGATCCATTTTGGCAGGACCAATGGGATGAAGGAGTATAATATCAAGGGTAGGAGTCTTGGCAGTGTTGAGGAGCAGAAGGATCTTGGGGTCCGGGTCCATAGGACTCTTAAATCGGCCTCGCAAGTGGAGGATGTGATCAAAAAGGTGTATGGTGTACTGGCCTTCATTAATAGAGGGATTGAGTTTAGGAGTCGGGAGGTAATGCTGTAACTTTATAAGACCCTTGTCAGACCCCACTTGGAGTATTGTGCGCAGTTCTGGTCGCCTCACTATAGGAAGGATGTGGAAGCTATTGAGAGAGTGCAGAGGAGATTTACAAGGACGTTGCCTGGATTGGGGGGCATGCCTTATGAAGATAGGTTGAGAGAGCTCAGTCTCTTCTCCCTGGGGAGACAAAGGTTGAGAGGCGACCTGATAGAGGTTTATAAGATGGTGAGAGGAATAGATAGAGTGGATTCTCGGAGGCTATTTCCCAGGGCTGAAATGGTCGCTACGAGAGGACACAGGTTTAAGGTGCTGGGCAACAAGTAAAGAGGAGATGTTAGAGGTAAGTTTTTCACTCAGAGGGTGGTGAGTGAATGGAACTGGTTGCCATCGGTGATGGTGGAGGCAAACTCACTGGGATTGTTTAAGAGACTTCTGGATGAGTACATGGGATTTAATGGGATTGGGAGTTACAGATAGTTCTATGGCTTGGTAGGTATGGGAATGATGGGCACAACTTGTAGGCCGAAGGGCCTGTTTGTGCTGTCGTGTTCTATCCCACATCTTTCCATGTTCTCCAGCCTCCCCCCTCACACAAATTAGAAATTAGATCCTATATTACAACATTTCTAATAAGCTATATAATTGCAAGTTCTTGTTCTTTATAAAGTCACTCATTTGGCATCCAGTGCACATGCAACTGGACAAGGTCCATTGCACATTTAAATTCAGAGATCTAACACCAATGTCAGGTGAGTGTGTGAAATTACACAGCACAGGGACACAGATGCACTCTTTGGTTAGATACTTCAGGCAATTTGCAGCCAGACTAGGGGTCCTTAAAGAGGCCCTGGGAGGCCTCCTTCCAAATGGCAAGTTGAAAGATTTTTTCTTCTCTTGTGAAGGAGCAGGTGTGTTCCCCCCAGGCCTCCTCCTCCCAGTGTGTTCCCTCTGGTACCTGAAACTTGCCAATGACGCAGGCAAACCAATTTCTTTCTGTCCTGCCACCAACCTCATTAGGGCGTGATCCAATTTCTAAACTCATGGATTGAGTAATTCAGTCAACTTAAATAACTGTCAAGGAGTTCCAGGCTGTGTTAGATTTGCAATAACTGTCAGTTCAGCTCAGAAAGAGGTGGCATTAATAGACAGAACTGAACCAATCACATGGCATGGTTTTTTTTTGAAGATTCCGGTTCAGCCCCCAAACAATTTTGCTCAGAGATAATCAAACACATCTTTGCATGATTGAAATAGAGTTTTGCAAAATGAGCCATTTGAGCAAAAAGCAGAAACCATGTCAAGAAAAATCTTTGAGGATGGAGCTTGTTGTTAAACTTCCGCTAAGGTTTCAAGGAAAGGAAGTACTTGTGAAGGATTGAGGAGATTAGGTTAAGGAATGATTCAGACACTGGAATAAACTGGTTTTGGCAGTAATTGCTAATTCTATCATCCTTCACACAGCAACTCAGTGTCAGAGGTTCAGTGACCTTAACAGGAAGCCAGGCTATGTAGAGACTGTCAGATTTTACAAGCATACCTTCCAGCGTGTTTCATATTTGCTCTTGCAGCATTGAAATGTTTCAGCAACCGAGAAACAGCCATTAAACCTCTTCCTTTAGCAGCAAGTATTCCCTCACTCTTATCCTACCTTGTAAAAAAGTAGTGAGAGACTAAATTATTGATGTTTATAAGCTGTTGAAATAAGATATAGGGAAGTTGGAGAAAATATATGCCGCTTGTTCGGAATATCAGAATTTGGTCTAAAGAGAGCCACCTATTAAGAATGTAAAAGCTCAGAATTCACTTCCAGAAATTACAGTTAATGTGAGATTAATGTTAAACCTGAGACTGGTAAACTTGTGTTAACCAAAGATATGAGGGGAACAAAGGGACAAAGGTTGGTTACATGGAGTTAGGTTGCAGGGTCTCAGTGAACAGTGAGAAAAGTCTGAGGGGCCATTAGTGTTTGCTCGAAGACACCTTTCTTGTATTCCATTAGAAACAGAAAGAATTCTCACCATCTGTTTTCATCTTAAAGGAAATGGTATTTTAAAACCAATAACAGAATTTGTGGAACTCTGCCAATCACAAATCGGATGCATATGGGGTGGAATACCCAGAGGTCTTGAGTGGAAGGCAAGAAATCTTAGGGGATTGGATATCTGCAGATCAATTGTGTTTTATCTTCCCACAGCTCTGCAGTGGGCCGCAGAACATTTTAACAAAATCACTTCAGGAAACTTCATGTCATTTCTCGTTCTGAAGGTATCCTGGACACTGGGGCTGTGCGTGCATCAAACAGCATGGAATTATTCCAGAATAAATCTGCAGCAGCCATTCCCCCAACCAAGGGCATTAAAACATTACAAACAACAAACTTTCTGGCCTGAGGCTGGGATTGCTGCATTGAAGAGCAGAAGAGCAGAGACTTGGACAAGTTGCAGAGCTGGGCCGAGAGGTGGCAAATGGAGTTTAATGTGGAAAAGTGTGAGGTAACGCACTATAGAACATAGAACATAGAACATAACAGCACAGAACAGGCCCTTCGGCCTTCGATGTTGTGCCGACCAAAATAAAAAGCCATGCCCCTCCAAACTAAACCATTCCCTTCTCTTCCATATACTTATCAATTAACCTCTTAAACGCCACCAAACTTGGCGCATCTACAACAGCTGCAGGCAGGGCATTCCACTCCCTAATCACTCTTTGAGTAAAGAACCTACCTCTGATATCCGTCCTATAACTCATACCCCTTAATTTAAAGCTGTGTCCCCTCGTGCTAGCTTTCTCCATCCTAGGAAAAAGGCTATCACTGTCCACCCTATCTAAACCTCTAATCATCTTATATGCTTCAATAAGATCCCCTCTTAGCCGCCTCCTTTCTAACGAAAACAACCTCAAATCCTTCAACCTCTCTTCATAGGACCTGCCCTCCATACCAGGCAACATCCTGGTAAACCTCCTCTGTACCCTCTCCAATGCCTCCACATCTTTCTTATAATGTGGCGACCAGAACTGCACACAATACTCCAAGTGCGGCCGCACTAGAGTTTTGTACAGTTGCAACATGATGCTGCGGCTCCTAAATTCAATCCCCCTACCAATAAAAGCTAAGACTCCATATGCCTTCTTAACAACTTTATCCACTTGACTACCTACTTTCAGGGATCTATTGACACATACACCAAGATCCTTCTGTTCCTCAACACTATTAAGAGCCGTACCATTAGCCCTATACTCTACACATTTATTGTTCCTGCCAAAGTGCATTACCTCACACTTTTCCACATTAAACTCCATTTGCCACCTCTCGGCCCAGCTCTGCAACTTGTCCAAGTCACTCTGTAAACTATAACACCCCTCTTCACTATCTACCACTCCACCGACTTTAGTGTCATCTGCAAATTTACTGATCCATCCCTCAATACCCTCATCCAGATCATTTATAAAAATTATAAACAGCAGGGGCCCCAAAACAGACCCCTGAGGCACACCACTTGTCACCGAACTCCACGATGAATATCTCCCATCAACCACCACCCTCTGTCTTCTATCTGCCAGCCAATTCCTAATCCAATTAGCTAAATCACCCTCTATTCCACACATCTGCATTTTCTGTAGAAGTCTTCCATGGGCCACCTTATCAAACGCCTTACTAAAGTCCATATATACCACATCAACCGCCTTACCCCCATCCACCTCTTTGGTCACTTTCTCAAAAAACTCAATGAGGTTAGTAAGGCATGACCTACCCTTCACGAAACCATGCTGACTATCCCCAATCAATTCATTTCTCTCTAAATAACTATAAATCCTATCCCTAATAATTCTCTCCAATACCTTGCCCACAACAGAAGTAAGACTCACTGGCCTATAATTCCCTGGAAGGTCTCTCTTCCCCTTCTTAAAAAATGGGACCACATTCGCTATCCTCCAGTCCTCCGGAACCACACCCGTAACCAACGAGGACCTGAAGATCAGAGCCAGAGGCTCTGCAATCTCCTCTCTTGCCTCCCAGAGAATCCTAGGGTAAATCCCGTCCGGCCCAGGGGACTTATCCAACTTCAAACCCTCGAATTTCTAGCACATCCTCCCTATCTACTACAATACTTCCCAATTTGCAACCCTGTACCTCAGTGTTCTCCATAGCTACATTTCCAGCACTCTGCGTGAATACCGAAGAGAAATATTTATTCAGTGCCTCACCAATCTCTTCAGGCTCCACGCACAACCTCCCACTGCTGTCTATGACTGGCCCACTATGGCAGAAATAATAAATGTGTAGAGTATAGGGCTAATGGTAGGATTCTTAGTAGTCTTGATGAACAGAGGGATCTTGGTGTGTATGTGCATAGATCCCTGAAAGTAGGCAGTCAAGTCGAGAAGGTTGTTAAGAAGGCATATGGAGTCTTAGCTTTTATTGGTAGGGGGATTGAATTTCGGAGCCGCAATGTCATGTTGCGACTGTACAAAACTCTAGTGCGGCCGCACTTGGAGTATTGTGTGCAGTTCTGGTCCCCGCATTATAAGAAAGATGTGGAGGCATTGGAGACGGTACAGAGGAGGTTTACCAGGATGTTGCCTGGTATGGAGGGCAGGTCTTATGAAGAGAGGCTGAGGGATTTGAGGTTGTTTTCGTTAGAAAGGAGGCGGCTAAGAGGGGATCTTATTGAAGCATATAAGATGATTAGAGGTTTAGATAGGGTGGACAGTGATAGCCTTTTTCCTAGGATGGAGAAAGCTAGCACGAGGGGACACAGCTTTAAATTAAGGGGTGATAGTTATAGGACGGATATCAGAGGTAGGTTCTTTACCCAAAGGGTGGTCCAGGAGTGGAATGCCCTGCCTGCAGCAGTTGTGGATGCGCCAAGTTTGGTGGCGTTTAAGATGTTAGTTGATAAGTATATGGAAGAGAAGGGAATGGTTTAGTTTGGAGGGACATTGCTTTTTATATTGGTCGGCGCAACATCGAAGGCCAAAGGGCCTGTTCTGTGCTGTAATGTTCTATGTTCTATGTTCTAATATTTTCCAATGCATCCGCAAGTGGAGCTGAAATACCAACAAGTATCTGAGAGTTTCAACATTGAAAGAAACATTCAAGGACATTCACCTCAAATCACTACATCACTTCTAGATAAAAAGGCTAGCATTCCATCAGGTCTTCTTGAATATATTTTGTCTTTGTCCATGATATCTGAATGATCTAATGTCCCTGAAAGTCTCATTATCACCATTTGGAAAGTGCCCTGATCCAAACTGGATGATCTCACATTTCTTGTAGCATCCTATCATACAGAAGGAGGTCATTCAACCCATCAAGTCCACACCAACCACAATCCCACCCAGGCCCCATCCCTTTACATTTACCCTAGCTAGCAGCCCTGACACTAAGGTGCAATTTAGCAATGGCCAATCCACCTAACCCACACACCGTTGAACTGTGGGAGAAAACCAAAGCAAACACAAGGAGAATGTGCAAACTCCACAATGGCACTATTAAATTCCCTCTCAATCTCCTTTCTCCAAGGAAACATTCCCAGCTTCTCCAATATAACCAGTTCCTTACCTCTGGTCCCACTCCCGTGAATCCTTTCTATTGTTTCAACGTTTTGCCTGAAGTGTAGCAAATCCAATTGAGCACAATTCTCAAGCTGAGGTTTCATGTAATCATCTCATAATCTCTGCGTCTGTTATCCATAATCTCTGACTATTCAATCAATTTCCCAAGTCATAAGTTTCAATTTGAGTTAATAGTCACTGTTAAGGGGGTTTTAATCAAATGTTTTCAGGAAATCCACATAAATAAGATTCATTGATCTTTCCTGATTTATCTCATTATACATCAGAGTGCACCCAGCGAAGCAGAAAGAGATTGACACCACTATTTAAACATAGAACATAAGGCTTTCTGATTAGGTTTCCATCAGACACCTTTTTTTGGGTCCAACCAATTAAATTAACTGCAGTGATGTCCTGGATTGATTGACCTCCAATAACCACAATCATCTTCCTTTGTGTCAGGTACGAGTCCAACCAGTAGAGAGTTTTCCAACTGGTTCCCATTGCCTGCAGGTTTGCTGGAGTTGATTGATGCAATTCTTGGTCAAATGTTGTCTTGATGTCAATTGCACCCATTTCTAGAGTGGAACACTTTTCCCATGTTTGAATTATGAGGTTAGGAACTGAGTGGCTCTGGCAGAACTCAAACAAAGCGTCGGTGAGTATGTTATTGCAGAGCATGTTTTACTTGCTGGCATGGAGAGTTTATCCTTTTTTATTGCTCTATATTCTAATCTATCAGAGGCTATGAACACCTCTCAATCACAAAGATGTCTATGTCTACAGTTTATCTGGGAAAGCTCTGTATTACACACAGGCATTGCTTTGTCAGGCTGTATCTTCTTTTCACTTGCTGAGTAAATGTCTCTCGATAGCACTGTTGATGCTGCCTTCCATCATTTTACTGATGCTCGAGTGTAGACTGATGGGGGTGGGGAGTTGACTGGGTCGGGTTTGTTCTGCTTTTTGTGTACTGGACGAACTTGGGTAAGTTTCCACATTGCCAGGTAGGTGCCAGCACTGGCGGTGTGCTGAGACAGTTTAGCTAAGGGCTTGGAAAGTTCTGAAACACAGGTCTTTAGTATTATTCTTCTCAGGTGGGCCCTCAGTGTCAACAATGATTTACATCCACACAAAAAATGAGTTCTCAGGTGCTTGAGGAGCTCAGTGTGTGGCCTACAGTTTCTATCCCAGGTGGGTCTGGGGGATGGCTGGAGAACAGGGTCGGTGGGGACTGGGTTGCTGGACAATCCTTTCACTGTCAATGCTTGGTTTCAGCTTGCTGTCAGCAAATGAGACTCAAGGAGTTCCGCTCCTTCCCACGTGCTTTTCCTAGGAATAAAATTCCTCTTTGGTCTTGTCAATAGCCTCTAACATTGGGGCATACGTACTGGGGACTGTAGTGCACTGACTCTGGGCTAGAGTGAGCCAGAGGATATGAAGCATTCTGCAGGAGGAATCTCTGAAAGAACCAAATAATTCATTTTTAATAATGAAGCTGAACTCATGGAGGTGGTAATCTTCTGGATTACTTTTCCAGGCGAAGGTTAACCTCGTTCCTTGGCTGGCTTTCCCATGTGCTCCATCACTCAATTCGAGTGGCAATGTCAAAATGTCTGTGCCCCCAGGCATTGATAGCAGGATGCTGTTCTGATTTGTCACGGTTGGGTTTGTGGGTCATTTTAAGGGATGAAGTGTGAGTTCTATTAATGGGAGATTGCTGCTCCATATCAGCTACCACACGGGCTTGATGAATGAGGCCTTGGTCCAATATCGAGGGGATCCAGGACAACTCTAGACCAGGTTCTGTTGTATGGGCCCAGGACATACTGTACTCGCATTCCAACTGTCCTCTTTTCTCCTTCCCACAGGATCTCTCACTCGCTGAGATTCATAAAGAATTATTGCCAGAATATTATCAGGGCCTGTAGCTTTCTCAGTGCCCCATGCCTTCACCATTTCTTAATATCACATGGAGTGAATCAAATTGGCTGAAGATTGATATCAGTGATGCTGGGGACCTCTGAGATAAATCACCCAATCAGCACTTTGGCTGAAGATTGTAGCAAAGGCTAATAATGCTGGCAAATAGGATTAGGTAAAAGGTCAGGTGTTTAACATGTGTTGGTGCAGACTCAATGGCTAACAGTCCTCTTCTGCACTACATGATTCTATGATTTTTATTGGATTCAAATTCTGCCATGACAGATGAATTTAAACCTGGAATCCCAGAGTACAACACTGGGTTTCTGTATTACTAGTGATTGGCAACACCATTGTGCCATCTCCAAACCTGCTGTGGCAATGATAAGAGGCTGCGTAGTCAGGAGATTAGATATGGCTGGAGAAGAACTTGGAGTTGGAGTGGGGAATCCATTTGTCAATGAGAACAAACAACACAGCTAAAACTAGGAAGGATGTTCTGCTGAAAGAGTTTGAGGAGTTAGGATCCAAACTGAAACATAGAATGCTACAAGATATGGTGCAGAGGAGAGGCTTACAATTAGAGGGGGCAAAAGCCTATAGCTACATGATCTGAGGAGGAGAAGGACGATGAGGATGGGAAGGTTCTGTCCAAGTTCATGGAGTACCTGGGCTTACAAAATCTTACTGTCTTGTCTGGAGACAAGACACATCTCTTTAATCGACACTTAATGCTATCTAGCCTCACACTGTCTGCACCTTTAAGACCTGATTAGCTGCAAAAACTCACATTCTAATCAGTATTCTGTAAACTGAGTGTGTGTCTTTACATCCCCTGTTTGTGATCAGAACTCTCCACTCACCTGACGAAGGGTCAGAGGCTCGAAAGCTAGTGCTTGCGCTACCAAATAAACCTGTTAGAATTTAACCTGGTGTTGTGAAACTTCTTTCCAGGTTCATGTGCGCAGATAAGAAATATGAGGATGCAGGTAGCAGATCAGCTGAGGGTTAGGCCTATGCAGCAAGGCTGATTCTTTGCTGGAGGAAGTTATCGTCACAAACTGCTAATGAAAGGCAGAATCTTCTCATGTTTGAATGTTCACGTTTCACACCAGCCAATCCCCAGTGAGTAGCTTCCATATAAAGAACACACATTTCCTTAGGAAAATGTCCATTCCCAACAAGACAGAAAAGCAACATGACAGACTGAAAACCAATGACAATAACATGGTTGAAAGCATGATTATGATAATCTTCAGTCTCAGTATAGTGCATGGATATACACTTGAGAGGTTCTTCACAATCAGGAGCTTGCGTAGTCAGAGGCTGTCAACGAACCAATCAAAACACTACCTTGTGCCTACTCAAACCCTGCCCACTATGTTGAGAATGCCAGTAGGACACAGGACTTTACACCCTCAACTTACAGATATGATTGGTCATACCAACAATACTGTAATGGCTTTCCATTATGAAGAACGACGCTACATTTGTGTTCACCATCCCTTCTCGCACGTTCCACATCCATCAGTAATGTCCAATGTCAGGTGTCATGTTTGACATCTGCAACATGTAGTTTGTCTCCCTGTGACACACAGCCTCTACCACCTGGAGGGTAAAACCTTCCAGTGTGGCATCTCAACAATGTCTAAAGTTGTGATGAGGAGCTGACCTGGATAAATGCAGGATGGCTTGGTTTTTTCTCCTGTCACCCCTGCTGACCTGCTCCCTCTGAGTCTCAGTGTTCTGCCATAATAGCAAGTAACTGTAAAGGACATGGTCAAAGCTCAACTGCGTAGCCCTAAGAGATGGATGGCAGATAGAAAGGCAAAAGGTTCAGATGTGGTATGTATTGGCATCTCCTGAGGATAATCATAATCTGAATCAGTGCAGAGCCTTGTGAAAAGGTGACATCACCATAGCTTTGTGAGTGAAGCTGTTAATCTGTACTCCTTCATAACAATGTGAATTATTACAAGAGTACAGAAAAGGTTGACAAGGGTGTTGCCTGGTATGGAGGGTCTTGGCTATGAGGAGGGATTGCGTGGACTGGGGTTGTTCTCCCTGGAAAGATGGAGAATGAGGGGAGACCTAATAGACCTAAAGACTTATAAAGCTCCAGGGCCTTATGGTATTTATCCCAGGCTGCTAAGGGAGGTGAGAGATGACATTGCTGGGCCTCTGATGCAAATCTTTGTCTCTTCTTTGGACATACGGGAGGTCCCAGAGGACTGGTGGATTGCAAATGTAGTACCGTTGTTTAAAAAGGATCAGAGGGATAACCCAGGGAACTATAGGCCGGTGAGCTTGACTTCAGTTATAGGTAAGCTAATGGAGAGGATTCTCAGGGACAGAATGTATGAGCATCTGGAGCGCTGTGATCTGATCAGGGATATGAAGCATGGCTTCATTAAGGGGAGGTCGTGCCTTACGAATCTAGTGGAATTTTTTGAAGAGGTGACAAAAACGGTTGATGAAGGACAAGCTGTTGATGTCATCTATATGGATTTCAGTAAGGCGTTTGATAAGGTCCCTCATGGTAGGCTGATAGAAAAGGTGAAGGCGCATGGGATACAGGGCCAGGTATGTAGATGGGTTGAGAACTGGCTAGGGAGGAGGAGACAGCGGGCAGTAGTGGAAGGCTCTTTTTCCAACTGGAGGTCAGTCACAAGTGGTGTGCCACAGGGTTCTGTACTAGGACCTCTTCTATTTGTGGTGTATATAAATGACTTGGAAGAGGGGGTAGGTGATGTGATCAGCAAATTTGCTGATGACACTAAGATGATTGGATTGGCGGGTACTGAGGAGCAGTGCTTGGCAATACAACATGACATAGATAGGCTGGTAGATTGGGCAGATAGATGGCAAATGG
Source organism: Sphyrna mokarran (assembly GCA_024679065.1). Classification (NCBI taxonomy): domain Eukaryota; kingdom Metazoa; phylum Chordata; class Chondrichthyes; order Carcharhiniformes; family Carcharhinidae; genus Sphyrna; species Sphyrna mokarran. Next base: position 39,846,847 of record JAGIQG010000028.1, on the reverse strand, counting down.
AATTTAATCCGGATAAATGCGAGGTGATGCATTTTGGCCGGAATAATGTAGAGGGGAGTTATAATATAAAAGGTAAAACTATCCGGAGTATAGAGATGCAGAGAGATCTGGGGGTGCAAGTTCACAGGTCTCTGAAGGTGTCAGTACAGGTGGAGAATGTGGTTAAAAAAAGCGTATGGTATGTTAGCCTTCATAGGAAGGGGTATAGAATACAAGAGTAGGAGACTGATGTTGCAGGTGTATAGAACGTTGGTTAGGCCTCATCTGGAGTACTGTGTCCAGTTCTGGTCGCCGTACTACAGGAAGGATGTAGAGGCCCTGGAGAGAGTGCAGAGGGGATTTACCAGGATGCTGCCTGGTATGGAAGGGCTGTCTTACGAGGAAAGATTGAAAACACTGGGGTTGTTTTCCCTTGAAAGACGTCAGCTGAGAGGGGATCTTTTAGAGGTATATAAGATTATGAGGGGTATAGATAGAGTAAATGGTGGTAAGCTTTTTTCCACCATTAAAAATGGATAGAACGAGGGGTCACGGGCTCAGGGTGAGGGGGGCTATGTATAAGATGAATATTAGAGGCCAGTTTTTCACACAAAGGGTGGTGGGGGTGTGGAATGCACTGCCGAGTAAGGTGGTGGGAGCAGGCACGCTAGGGTTGTTTAAAGGGTCTCTTGGACAGCCACATGAGCGGTCTGCAGATAGAGGGATATAGCAGGACTGTTTGAATATCGGGAGGACCAAATAGTAGTAGACTATCTTTTAGTTTCGTATCAGGAATGTCTTAGTTTTTTTTTAGCATGTTTAATTAAGTTTTATTTGTTTCCGCAGGCAATTGGGTCCACCTTATTGACCAACAAGGGGCATGCATGTGGCCTGTCATGCGAGAGCTGCTCTTGGAGGTTGCTTCAGGAGTTGCCTAGTGCTTCATGTCGTTAGTGTATGCTTAAACTGGACCATCTGATGGGCAACATGACAGCTCAGAGACTATCACTGTTGCTGTGCAGACACAGGGATTTGGGCCTGTGTCTGCGGGAGTTTGCGCGTTCTCCCCGTGGTTGCGTGAGTTTTCTCCGGGTGCTCCGGTTTCCTCCCACATCCCAAAAATGTGCTCTTAGGCTGATTGGGTAACAAATTGTCCCTATATGGGAATCTTCAACAATAGGCATAGCCTAAAGTCAAGGATATGTCATTAAGACGTTAGGACGGCGGCGTGGGCTCGTTGGGCCAAAAGGCCTGTTTCCCGTGCTGTGTTGCTCTTTGTTCTTTGTTCTTTGTGTATAAAATTATGGGAGGTACAGTAAACAGTGGGAAGCTTTTTCCCAGGTCGAAGGTGACAAAAACAAAGTGTCACAGGTTCAAGGTGAAAGGGGCAAGGTTTAACTCGGATATCAGAAGGATGTTTTTTACACAGAGGGTGCTGGGGGCCTGGAATGCACTGCCAAGCAGGGTGGTGGAGGTGGACACGCTGGGATCGTTTAAGTTTTATCTGGATAGTCACATGAACAGACTGGGAATGGAGGGATACAGAAGAATGGTCCAGTTGGACCATTGGGCAGCGCAGGCTTGGAGGGCCGAAGGGCCTGTTTCCTGTGCTGTACTGTTCTTTGAGGAGAGGTCAATCAACAGGCATTGAAGATCTACAGTGCAGGAGGAGACCATTTGGCCCATTGAGTCTGCACGTCTCTCAGAAAAAAATCTTATCCAGACCCACGCTGCCATATTCCGGAAACCTATGCATTTATCTACCCATGATCCCTGTCCATGTTTATAGATCTATGGATTAAAAATCAAATTTGAGACAATGTAGGGGGAATTTGTTTTGCCAATCAGCCTAAGAGCACATCTTTGGGATGTGAAGGGAAACCGGAGCACCCGGAGAAAACCCACGCAAGCACAGGGAGAATGCGCAATCTCCCACAGAACAGGCCCAAATCCATGTATCTGCACAGCACAGCGATAGTCACTGAGCTGTCGTGTTGCCCATCAAATGGTCCAGGTCGAGCATACACTAACAACGTGAAGCACTAGGATACTCTCGAAAAAAATCCAAGAGCAGCCCTCTCACGGCCCATCGCGTGTATGCCCCTCATTAGACAACAAGGTGGACCAAAGCACCTGTAGGATAAAAACAAGTACCCAACAGAAACCCACACAAACACAGGAATGTGCGAACTCCTCACAGATAGTCATCCAAGGCCAGAATTGAACCCAGGTTCCTGGCACTGTGAGGCAGCAATGCTTGCCACTGTGCCACCCATACAACATTTACAAGTGTGGTAAACAAAAATAAAAGCTTGTTATACCAAGAAAAATAAATATATTTAATTTTCCTCAAAGGAATTAACGTAATTGTTATATTTTTCTCCAAGGTCACACAATTGTTTGAGGCAAGAAGAATATATTCTGATACAAACACTTTAATAGGATTTACTGAGGATCCCAGTCACTGTGAAAGTATCATCACTTGGTAATCAATTGTGGATTGGGGATTGCAGTTGAAGAAGAAAGAGTTGTATTTATTTTTTAGAAGTTGCACTGAGATTTTAGGATTGATCAGAGACACAATAAGATTTCAGGTTAAATCCGTTGACTTGTTTATGGATAAGTTGGAACATTATTGTCAGAAATGTAAAAAGCTATTTTCTGTTTGTTTAAACAATCATGATTGAATTTTGTTTGATACTTTTGAGAAGCACAATGTTTGTTTGTATTTCAGCATTCAAGCAAAAATAAACTCTCAGACTTTCAACATCATATCTATTCTCTAATAACTTATAAACCAGCCAGTGTTGCTATTGTGTACAAAGGCTTTTTTCCTGCAATGAAATTGACTCAATGTTGGTGCTATGTTATTACATACTTTTGAGTCATCTAATCCTGGATAATTTTAACATCCTTATTTCATATTTATTCGTGACTCTCAACTTCTCAAACATTTAACATTGTTTAACTATAGATCTAGAATAGCCGCTGGGTCTTTGCCAAATAAATAATGTTTTCTCTTAATTGGATTGGTCTCTTGCAAAGTTTGCAGATTCTAAGGCTGCTTAATAAAGTTGAGCACTGAGAACCACTCTCAGTAATGCAGGTAAACAGTAGCCCCAAGTACACGAGATGTCCTCCTACTAGCCTCACTCTGTCCATAGAATGTACGCTGGAGGTAACACATCACAACCCCTCAATGCCTGGAGCTTTCGTGTTTCAGATAACTAATTTCAGAATAAAATGTATGTTTGAGGAAATATAAACTAATTCAATCCTGAATGCGCTGCCAAATAAAGTGGTGGAGGCAGGCACTCTGGAGTTATTTAAGAAATACTTAGATGGGCACGTGAACAGAATGGGAATGGAGGGGTATAGAAAATTGATTTAAAATAGGGATCACGAGCCTTGGGAGTCCCTGGGAAGTGTGTAAATAGATGATGATATTGATGTACTTGTTTTTATCCTACAGGTGCTTTGGTCCACCTTGTTGTCAATGAGGGGCATACACGCGATGGGTCGTGAGAGGGCTGCTCTTGGATTTTTTTTTCAAGAATATCCTAGTGCTTCACGTCGTTAGTGTACGCTTGACCTGGACCATTTGATGGGCAACACGACAGCTCAGTGACTATCGCTGTGCTGTGCAGATACATGGATTTGGGCCTGTGTCTGTGGAAGTTTGCGCATTCTCCCCATGCTTGCGTGGGTTTTCTCCGGGTGCTCTGGTTTCCTCCCACATCCCAAAGATGTGCTCTTAGGCTAATTGGCAAAACAAATTCCCCTAAATTGTCTCAAATTTGGCTGTTAATCCATAGATCTATAAACATAGACAGGGATCACGGGTACAGGTGGGAACATCGGGGTGGCGGCACGGGCTTGTTGGGCCGAAGGGCCTGTTTCCTGTGCTGTTTTGTTCTTTGATTTGCACATCTATTTAAACTATTTGTTTAAAACCTATTACCAAGGAGACCAACAACACACTGTGTAACCGTATCAGCTGGATTATGGATGGATGACTGAGTTTTGAGATGATAGCTACTGAAGTAACATTAGATTAAAATAAGTTGTTGTGACACATGGTTTCAATATTCAAAAGGTTGTGTCCAGCAAGGCTTCTAACTCCGTAGTTTCAAATTTCTGAGCATCTTAAGCACACCATACTGAACCATACTTGGTGTCCATCAGAAACATGTGGAATTTAAATAATAAATACAGTTCCGTGCTGATTTCTGGTGTGGGGGTAATAGCGCCAGAAATTTGGCAGCCAGGAACTTGCAGAAGCCATGGCTCCCAGCAGGAGGTCTGCTAAACGGCAGTGCAGCGGGCTGGGACAATCAACCCCCCAATTGACTTAATGAAGTTAAAGATGTCAAATACTGATTGCATTTCTCTATCTTTGTGGTTTGCATTCTGAGAGCTGAGAGTGGGCACGGTCAGAAGGGAGTGATGACACCTGGAGTTCTGGCTTCATGTCTTTTGGAGTGGAGCTTGTATCATTATGGGGGACCGGGTGGTGCCATGAAGTTAAGATGCAGGACCCCCAAAAGTTAAATCTACCTCGCTGTGAGTGTGGTGTGAATTTTAGTAAGAATAAATATTTCTGGAAATGTTTGCAGTGTTACACATAGCTGTGTAAATGTAATCTTGTGTATTAAGGTTTCTTTTCTTGCCGTTAATAAATGTTTTAATTTATTATTTAAATTGTCCAAAGTGGTATTGGTGTTCTTGCTGAAATAAAAGCCAAATACTGTGGATGTTGGAAATGTGAAATATAAACAGAAAATGTTGGATAAAGTCAACATCTTTGAAGAGAGAAACACAATTAATGTTTCGTATCCATACAACGCTTCGAGAACTCAGCAGAATTCTGGAATTCTTAGTCCTGCCTCCAATGGACAAAGCTTCTCATAATCAAATACAAGTTACACCTCTTAGTGATAATTTTTGGGATGTTTGGCAGTCTGGAAATTATCGCCTGTCTTATAATGACATCCCCCACAGGAGATAAAAGGCTGGAGAAAGAGCTGTCCACTGTCCTGTCGACTGAAGACTCCTCTTAGAAAGTCATGTTGAATTACAGAGTTCACCGAGTCAACGAGAGCCCTCTCTGAGCAGAACGTTGCTAACCTCAAACACGGGTTTATACTACTAGATTAATGTGGTGTCTTCGGCCCACAGCTAAAAATGTTCACCTGAATACTGTGTGCTGTGAACTACATAAATTGGCCATGCAATGAGGCAATATGTGGGGCCACCAATGGATGACTGCCACATACATGATAAGGAAAGTAGAGGCAAAATTCTATAGATGCTGGAATCTGAAACAAAAGCAGAACATAGAACACAGAACACTACAGCACAAACAGGCCCTTCAACCCACAAGTTGTGCCGATCATATCTATAGAACTATCTGTAACTCCCAATCCCATGTACTCATCCAGAAGTCTTTTAAAAGACCCCAGCAAGTTTGCCTCTACCACCACTGACGGCAGCCGATTCCATTCACTCACTACCCTCTGAGTGAAAAACTTATCCCTAACATCTCCTCTGTACTTGCTGCCCAGCACCTTAAACCTGTGTCCTCTCGTAGCGACCATTTCAACCCTGGGAAATAGTCTCCAAGAACCCACCCTATCTATTCCTCTCAACATTTTATAAACCTCTATCAGGTCGCCTCTCAACCTTCGTCTCTCCAGGGAGAACAGTCCCAGCTCCCTCAATCTATCTTCATAAGGCCTGCCCCCCAATCCAGGCAACATCCTTGTAAATCTCCTCTGCACTCTCTCAATAGCTTCCACATCCTTCCTATAGTGAGGCGACCAGAACTGCACACAGTACTCCAAGTGGGGTCTGACAAGGGTCTTATAAAGTTGCAACAAAATGCTGGAAAATCTGACTAGGTCTGACAGCATCTGTGGAGAGAGAATAGAGCCAACATTTTGAGACTGGATGATCCTTCGTCAGAGCTGAAGGATGATATGGAAGGGTTTGTCCGATAAAATCAAGGGTGATATGGAGCTGGGATTGGACTAAAACTTTCCTGCAGCTCAAATTCTGCAGCTCAGCAGCAGAACAACCTGTTTTCATTTGCATTAACTGTTATGTCCAATACTCCTGAAAGCAACAATTTAAAGCAGCATTGTGCTTTCACTGCTTTACAAAAAAACTTCCAAATTATTTATTACCTATGTGTCAGTCATCAATGCTCAACTAAAGAGCCTTTTTATCTGCTCTATGTGACACTTTCCAAAGTGTTTGCAACATGGAAAAGGGGAGCAGCTGTGGCTCAGTTAAAAGTTTATAAGAATCCCATCATTGGGATAACTGATACATAAAGTGCATGCAGTTTTACTTTAAGCAGGAGTCATGATCAGTAGCGGGTTGGAGGGCCAAAGGGCCTGTTCCTGTGCTGTACTTTTTCTTTGTAAACTGGTAATGTGAAACTCCCTATGAGCAGCTCATCAAGATAAGAAGGAACATGGTTGGGAGTTGGCCTAAGTATCAAAGAAATACTACGGTACTGTGGGAAGAAGAAGAATTCCAACAACTTCCAAGGACTCTCAAATACTCACAGATAAATGCTGGTGTGATAAGGTAACAAAAGAAAATAGGTTTTCTTTGAATAGTTTGCAGATTTGAGTGAGGTAAACCACATCGGAACAGTTGGTATAAAATCATAGATATCATGGAATCCTACAATGCAGAAGGAGGCCATTCAGCCCATTGGGTCTGCATCGACCATAATCCCACTCAAGCCCTATTCCCACATCATACACGTTTACCCTTGCTAGCCCCCCCTGACATTAAGGGGTGATTTAGCATAGCCAATCCACCTAATTTGCACATCTTTGGACTGTGGGAGGAAAATAGAGCATCCAAAGGAAACCCAAGCAGACACGGGGAGAATGTCCAAACCCCACACAGACAGTGACCCCCCCCCCCAGGGAATCGAACCCATGGCGCTGTGAGGCAGCAGTGCTAACCACTGTGCCACAAATGTGAATGTAATCAGTATTATCTCCAGGATCTGTCTACAATGCAGAAAGGAAATCCATTATCTCACCAGGAATGCCAAACAAAACATGGTTTCACATCTTTCATGTCCTCTATAACCTGCTGCAGGCTCCCACCTTTTCTTCTGTGCTATCTATCATTCCCCACCCGGCTGGCTCTGAGTCACTACAATTCTGAGGCAAACTGCATTCTGTCTCTTTACTGTTCACACTCACCCTCAAAACCTGCATTTCTCTTCACAATTATTTCTCCAGTTTGGCCACACTTGCTCTTTCTTCAAATCAGTCAATGCGCTACAATAAGCTGGTGGCAAAAGGTAAAAAGTCATTAACCATGGAAAGTATTAATCAAATTTCATATTACTTTAAGGAGAGATTGAAAGACAACAGGAGGTCCAGCTGCACTGCAAAATCTCAGCTCCATGGAGGAGACTACCAGAGACATCAGAGGACTGTGCACAACTCTCAGCGTTGCGAGTGTTGAGGCAGGAGGCCTGACACAGCAGAGCGTGTTGGGATTTTTCTGCTTCACTCAATTCAATCAGACACTCATTCATGCAGTGATGCATTTCACTGCACTCACCCATTACTTGTTTGCCCTTCCTTTACATTTTACTCTAGGCCCTCTCCTTTCTTCTAGGCCTATCAGAATATCAAACAGGAGGAAGCTCATTGAGCCTGTTCTGTCATTTAATACAATCATGGCTGATTGGACACTTCAATGCCTTTTATACCCACTATCTCTGTCATCCTTTACATCATTGTTAATCAGAAATCTATCAATCTCTGCTTTAAACACAATGAGTTTCCACAGCCCTCTGGGGTAGAGAATTCCAATTATTCACAATCCTCTGTGTAAAGAAATTTCTCCTCATCTTGGTCCTAAGTGGCTTCTATCTTATTTTGAAATTGTGCCCTCTGGCTCCAGATTCCATAACCAAGTAAAGCATCTTACTGACGTCTACTCTGCCTGTTCCTTTAAGGATTTTGCAGCTTTGAGTGAGATTTACCTCTTGTTCATCGAAACTCTAGAGAATACAGACCCAGTTTGCCCAACCTCTCTTCATAAGACAGTCCAGCCAGAACAAGTTTGTGAGCCTTCATTGCACTCCCTCTATGGCAATACCGTCATTTCTAAGGTAAAGGAACCAAAACTGTGCCTTCTAACCAAGCTCTCAACTAAAGGAATATTTGGATGCTAATCCCAGGCAGAATCGAAATCAAAACCTACACACTATACTGTCAACTCCAACTCTGCCAACTATAAACGCAGAAAGCAGCACTCTATGTGAGCTGGATAGTGAATTCACAGAGTATCAGAGAGAAGGAGCAGATGGAGGCAATAAGGAATGCCAGTGGAGGATCTAATCAGCAGACCAGCTCATGTCACAACTCTGATGAAAAGGACAGAAATGTAGATATTAGAGGCCCGACCACAAATCAGAAAGGTGTTTTTTGTACTCCAGCAGAATGCATTGGGCTTCCTACCAAAGAACTTCCAAAATATATCACAGAGTATGATGGAGGTGAAGCTTCTTGAGATGGGCTCTGACATGTGGCATCATGTATATTATCACCATGATGGCACTTAATGCTGACGACCTTCTTGCTGGATCTGATACATCATACAGTCATCGAGTCATAGGGGTTTACAGCGTGGAAACAGGCCCTTCAGCCCAACTTGTCCATGCTGCCTTTTTTTTAAAACCCCAAACCCCAATTGTCTGCATTTGGCCCATATCCCTCTATACCCATCATACCCATGTAATTAAAAGACAAAAAGACCTCTACTACTACCTCTGACAGCTTGTTCCAGGCACTCACCACCCTCTCTGTTGAAAAAATTGCCCCTCTGGATATTTTTGTATCTCTCCCCTCTCACCTTAAAGCATAGCTTTAAATTAAGGGGTGGTAGTTATAGGATGGATGTCAGAGGTAGGTTCTTTACCCAGAGGAAGGTAAGGGTATGGAATGCCCTTCCTGCTGCAGTTGCAGATGCGCCAAGTTTGGTGGCATTTAAGAGGTTAGTAGATAAGTTTATGGATGAAAAGGGAATGGTTTAGGTTCGAGGGTCATTGCTTTTTGTTAATTGGTTGGCGCAACATTGAAGGCCGAAGGGCCTGTTCTGCGCTGTAATGTTCTATGTTAAACTTGTGCCCTCAAGTTTTAGATTCCCCTATCTCTGTAACATCTCAGTGATAAAATCTCACAGACCATGTAAACTTCGGGCTCAATTAATATTCCTTCCTTGGACAGGTTTGTGAAATACTGAGCCATAGCTTGGTAACATGTCCTGCTTTGGGACTAGAACACAATGTCATGATGATAATACATCGACAACCTTGCGACTCCCTGAACCAATGTAACTCTAGTGCCAGGAAGTCAGCTGGACCAGACTGCCATGACAGATGGTGAGTCTGTGCAATCTCCAGCCTGGCCTTCTCAGGCATGGATTCCTAGTGGTCACCAACCACAAACATCTGATCAGCACTTTCGTGAGTCACAATAATCACTCTCCTCCCACTCTTCAGCATTCAATACAGCAAGCAAAATTAAACTTCAGATGATTGATTGAGGCTAACAATCAGGTATTGTGAGTATGCCTTTCTATAAGCTAGTAAAACCCCAATTCTGTTGAATTCTTTGTATACGGAGAATATTCCTGTGGTGACAGATAATCTTCAATGAATGTATTTACTTATGGGGAGATGTTGTTTGTATGATGGAAGGACTGGGAGAGATGTTGAATATATCAATTGAGAAGAGCAGGATAAATCCAACTGAAATCCTCTTCAGTGAACTGCTGCAGAATAGGTATAATTGATTCTCACTTTCTCACAATTCCCCCATGTCATTGATATCTTCTCCTTCATTGTTCTGAAAACCCTTGTCCAATGGTAGCTCCATGTACTGCATTCATTGAGTCACATTATTACATAACATCAGATCACAATCGGTAAGATACCGTGCATGGTCTGTATTGTTGGAAGCTACTAGACTTGTCCAGCCTCTGTAATCATTGCTTGATGATTCTTGGGATCTTCTCAATGAGGCAGAAACCAACAGGGTCAGGCTGTTTGACCCTGTTCTACCATTCAACGAGATCATGACTAGTCTGGAACCAGGCACATGAAAGAGAAATTGAACTCAGATTGAAGCAAAAAGCCACAACTTGGTCTGGAAAATAAGGAGAGATAATGTAAAATAAAGAGTAGAATTCTAAATGGGGTGCAGAAACACAGAGACATAGGCAGATATCTGCACAAACATGTGAAGTTGCAACTCAGGTTGAGATAATAATTAAAAAGATCAGTGGTAAGAATATGAAAGCAAGGAAGTTATGAAGAAATTTTATAAAATATTAATTCAGACTTTATGAGAATATTGTATCCACTTTTGGGCACTGCTCTTTAGAATGGCAATGAAGACTTAACAGTTTTATACGTCAAGGTGAAAAGCAAAATTGGGATGACAGCTAACAGTGAATGAATCTCAAAATTACATTGGTCATAAGGAACTCTTTAAAAGTCAGGAATCAAGTATTTGAAGCAACTCATGAAACTGATAGTTCTGATGATAAAGAAGATGAGGATGATCAGTAAGTATAAGGGACAGAAAACTTAAGTCAACCTATGAGTAATTTGGTTGCTTATTCATTCAGCAGTGTTGTACTAGCTAGTGGCTGCACCTTGTGTTTGGGGTCGATTTACTAAACTGCAAAACAGACCTAGGAAAAGGAAAGCACTATCTGCTTTCGGTTCGGGGACAATAGTATATCAATGTCTTCGAAGATGTGAAATTGCTCTCTGTGGAAGAGAATTGCACGAAAGTGCACTTCATCAGCACAGATGTGGTTCAGAGTGACATACCTTTATTGCCAAGTAAGTGCTCAATGAGAAAAGCAAACACACATTTGGACATGGAGAATGATAAAGCATTTGTCTTGCAGTTCACTGAATCCATATATTATTGTAATCCATTGAGAAAATGGGAGTTTCCTGTCAAGAGGTTCAAGATTATTGCTGACTTCCGGAGCTAAGAGTCTGGCTAACAAGAAGAGAATCAGGTTGAAATTGCATAAATAATTTAGCCACCCTTTACAACAAGGGTTGAAGCTACTGCTGAAGGTGCCAGTGTTGTGGATATAGAATATGAATCCTTTGTGGACAGAATCACATCTCCATGTGATATATGATTTAAATATTGGTAGACACCACTGCACCAAATTGTAAGTGGTAGCCTTGGACCTGAAGGTGTGGGACAAGGATCAGAATATTACTGTTTCATTTTGCACATATAGCAATCAGGTTCAGAATGCCTACCAACATAAGCAATGAGGACAGGTGGACAATAGTGAATAAAGTCATGGAAAAGTGGATTGACACAGGCCTTAGTTCACCAACAAAATTCCTAACAGATAATGGAGGTGAATTTGTGAATGAAAAGCTCATAGACGTGTGAGAATTTAAATATAATAATGATGCACTCAGCTACAGAAAGTCCAGTCAGCAATAGCTTGTGTGAAAGAAATCATGCCATAGTTGGTGAAATGTTATATAAAGTACTGGCAGACCAATCAGAGTGCAAGTTATTTATTTATTAGGCTTACATTAACACTGCCATGAAGTTGCTGTGAAAATCTTCTAGTAGCCACACTCTGGCACCCGTTCGGTTACACTGAGGGAGAATTTAGTATGGCCAATGCACCAAACCAGCATGTCTTTTGGACTGTGGGAGGAAACTGGAGCACGTGCAGGAAACCCACGCAGACACGGGGAGAAAGTGCAGACTCTACTGACCAAGCAGGAATCGAAACTGGGTCCCTGGCGCTGGGAGGCAGCAGTGCTAACCATTGTGCCACAAGTATTACAAAATAGCATTACTTTTACACACAACTTGTACATCTTGTTAAAGTCTGGCACTGCTGTGATATTCACAAGATAAATTACAGCAAAGGTTTTCACCTTTTCAGCAATACTGTGCAACATCTCATCCATTTTCATACAAGTTGGATTCCAGTTGTGACCGAAGTGAATGATGACAGTGTAATCCTTCTGGAGCCTGGTTGGTTCACTTGCCTGCCATTGTGGAGTTGTAGCAGCATGTACGATATCTCGACAAAGGGCTGGATTACTTCAGCTACCTGCTATTACTGGCTCCCTCTCAGGACAGATTATCGGGGGTTCATGTTGTCTTGGGAGCCCCTGGACACACAGACCAAGTGGTGGCAACACCTTTCCCTCCCTCCGCTCCCAACTCCCACCCCAGGGGCTCATTAGAAATTACTGGGGGCTATATCCCATGCCAATTATGGAATGGGAATCCAAAATTCAGTCCTATCCTCCAGCAGCAGAGGGAATGACTAGTCGTTCTCCTTTCTCCCAAGCCTTCAGCTCCTTGGCTACAACTTTCTCCACTCACTCGAATGTGCTACATGTGACAAAAAACGTTTCTCTGAAAAATCTGAAAAATTAGGAGAACTTTTTGACATTGTTTAAGTCCATCTGGAGGAAATCTCTGTTCTTGTTAGCCATTTTATTGTAAGTGAGACGGGAATGGAAAGATCTGGAATAAATTATTAGACTTGGTGGTAAAACTCTAATAATATAACATGGAAATCAAACTATAAAAGCACACTTTTAAAGTTTGCACAATTACAAAAGCACAAGTTACTTTTAGACTCTGAGAACAGGGGTGATTTTGCACGTTCATAAATTCTACAATCTAGAGCCAGAAGGGCAGGATTTTGAAGCTCTGGAAATACATAACAAATGCACAATGATCATGAAGAATTGCAAAAACTATCTCATTTTAGGAATTTGGGTGAAGACAGGACTTTGACTCCAGAAGGACTGTGCAGAGGTCACTCCTACTGAGTGAACAGATATATCTATGACAGGCAGGTTGGTGAGGCTGAGGTCGCGGATGTTTTTTTGCTCTTGTTGGTTCCCATCATCAGTTGTCACAGTCCCAGTCTCACAGTTGTGGCATGTAGGACACTGTACCGCAAGCCCACAGATAACCTCACAATGCTTCACTTCTCCAGCTTCCACCCAAAATAAGCCATCCCCTACTGTCAAGCCCTCCATACACACAGGATCTGCTCAGATGAGGAGGATCGCAACAACACCTCCAGACACTGAAAGATGCCCTCAGAAGAACAGGATATGGTGCTTGACTCATTGATGAACAGTTCCAAGTGCCACAGCAAAAAACCGCACCAACCTCCTCAGAAGACGAACACGGGACACAGTAGTCAGAGTACCCTTCAAAGAGTGATCTGATGATAATGTAGTAAATTGGATCAGCAAATTTGCTGATGATACAAAGATTGGAGATGTAGTGGACACTGAGGAAGGTGTTCAAAGTTTGCAGAGGGATTTGGACCAACTAGAAAAATGGACTGAAAAATGGCAGATGGATTTTAATGCAGGCAAATGTGAGGTATTGCACTCTGGAAGGAGAAACCAAATTAGAATGTTCAGAGTAAATGGTAGGACTCTGAAGAGTGCAGTAGAACAGAGGGATCTGGAAATACAGATATAGAATTCCCCAAAGGTGACGTCACAGGTGGATAGGGTCATAAAGAATGCTTTTGCTACATTGACCTTTATAAATCGGAGCATCGAGTATAAAAGTTGGAGTGTTACGGTGCGGTTATATAAGGCATTGGTGAGGCAGAATTTAGAGTATTGTGTACAGTTTTGGTCACCCAGTTACAGGAAGGATGTAAATAAGGTTGAAAGAGTGCAGAGAAGGATCACGAGGATGTTGCCAGGACTTGCGAAGCTGAGTTACAGAGAGAGATTGAATAGGTTAGGATTTTATTCCCTGGAGCGTAGAAGAATGAGGGGAGATTTGATAGAGGTGTATAAGATTTTGATGGGTATAGATAGAGTGAATGCAAACAGGCTTTTCCCACTGAGGCTAGGGGAGAAAAAAAGCAGAGAGCATGGGTTAAGGGTGAAAGAGAAAAGTTTAAAGGGAATATTAGGGCGGGGGGCTTCTTCACACAGAGTAGTCGGAGTGTGGAATGAGCTGTCAGATAATGCATTTAAGATAAACTAGGACAGGTACATGGGTGAGAGGGGTGTGGAGGGATATGGTCCAAGTGCAGGTCAGTGGGACTAAACAAAAAATGGTTCAGCACAGACAAGAAGGGCCAAATGCCTCTTTCTGAGCTATAAATTTTCTATGGTTCTATGGTTGTATCATGCCTGTAGGACTTGGCCAGCTCAGTCTGTTGCTACCGAGGCACAGGACATTGATGTTCTTCACCAGAGTATATTTTGCACATTTGCCACCCTCAGTGTTCATTCACGTGCTGTGGTGAGATTTAAATCCTACTCCCCAGAGCACAGATTACTAGTCCTGTGATAATACCGCTACAGCACTGCCTCCGCCTGAAAGTGAGTACATGGACATCTGAAAATGGACTCCTACCTTCATGTGTATCTACTGTGTGGTTCAAGTCACAAGAGTTTGTTCAGTCTGTATTCCTGAAACAATCATCATTTTTTTTTATGGGCCAATTTCATCTTCTCTCAGATCCTCACATGAAGAGGTTCTGTTGACTAATGTGTGATGGATTTTGGAGGTCAGTTTCTATTCCATTCAAACATCTGGAATGTCTGTTTCAGATTTATCTCATCACCCTCTTCTCAAAGACAATTACGGATGGATAGTAAATGTTGGCCAGTCAATGATGCCCATGACTCATGAATGAATAAATAAAATCTCAAAATCACCTGATAATTGGGCAGCTCCAAATAAACCTGTTGGACTTTCAGTGGGTAATCATATAGTGCAGAAGGAGGCCATTCAGCCCATTGGGTCTGCACCGACCACAACCCCACCCAGGCTCTATCCCCCATAACCCTGTGCATTTACCCTAGCTAGGTCCCCTGATACCAAGGGACAATTTAGCACGGCCAACCCACCTAACCCGTGCATCTCCGGACTGTGGGAGGAAACCGGAGCATCCGGAGGGAATCCACACAGACTATGGAGAGAATGTGCAAACTCCACACAGACGGTGACCCCAGCCAGGAATCAAACCTGGGACCCTGGCACTGGGAGTAAGCAGTGCCAATCACTGTCACTGTGCTCCTGTGTTGTGAGACTTTTTCCTGTGCCCACCCCAATGCCAACATCTCCACCTCATCTCAGAATCAGGAGACATCCTGCCCTTTCCTATTCACTGATACCCTCACTATTGCAATCTTACCAAACACCAAGGCATTGAGGAGTATATATTCTAATCTTTTTGGGCTTCTCAAAGCATTTTCTTGATGGACGATAGTTGTTTCTCCTTGATCAATTTATGAATAGCTTGGCCATGACTTTAGCGATAATTTGTTTTTTTTTGCTTGTTGTGGTTTGAGGATTAGTTTTAATTGCTAGCCTAAGCGTTGGCCGGAGACACCTCTGTAATATACCTGTCTCTGAGAATATTAACCGGCTCACTGTCTAAACCAAAGCTTCCTGACAGCTGCTTAACTGAACAAAGGGAGAGTCAATCAGGAATGCCTCCAGTTTAACCCTTCCACTCTCGGGATCTCTCAGCATCGTCTTTCAAGATTCATTTTAAAATGATTACAACCAGAACATGAGCGATGTTCCCTCCTGTGCATTAATAAACCTGTTTGGACTTTAAACTGGTGTTGTGGGATTTCACTCTGAAGCACAGCAGAATAGTCAGTGGTTCCGTCAGTGTTGTACTAATCGAATTCGATCCACTTTGAGCTCAGACACTGTTGCTTGTTGTCCCGACCCGTTCCCTGAGCCCCAAACTCAGCGGAAGATTTTGTATCACGCAGCATTTCTGGGGGAGTTTGCACAGTCGGTTTAATCTAACCACCTTCACATCTCACCCACTAATGTGGAGCCTACAGGCTGCTCCAACCTGTGTGATCTGGACTGTGGGGGGGAGGCATCCGATCCAGAGAACTCAATCTAGAATATTTATTCAATGCGGGTTTTAACTGAGGGAGAGAGAGGAGTGGAGTGGGGAGGAGGGGGGGGGGAATCAGTCTGGAATATGTCCTCAGTGAGGGGTTTTACTGAGGAAGGCAGAGTCAGAAGAGGGAGATCCAGAGGACTCAGTCTGAAATATTTAGTCTGGAATATGTACTCAGTGCTGGTTGGGAGGAACACAAATGCTGGTTTATTTTGCAGACTTTGAATTGAAGGGAAGTGCTGTCTATCCCAGCAGTGAGGCTAGTTGATAAAGGTATAACAGACAAAGCCGCAGTGACACTGCTCCTGATTTTAGCAGGGTGAGGAATGTGCGGTGTATCCGCAGTGGGGGAGCTCCGGGCTCAGAGTGAATCCGCGGCTCTGGGGGCGGTGGGGAGGGTACAGAGAGTGGAGTGTAACCGGCAGGTGGTGGTATCTGCCAACCTCTCCAGCATTAAGCACATCTTAATGCTCTTTGTCTTCATCTCTGTTCTCCAAAAGAAGCCTCAGTGAAATGATCCACAAAATACCACCCTGGGTAAAATTGACAGGTTACAAGAAAGAGCCGTGTTCGACCCATAAATATCCGTTTCATTCTGCACAAAATACCGAATAACTCAAACAGAACTGGTTCGAATGGAGATGAGCAAGAACTGGAGGGCAGAAAAGACAGATGGTGAAGGAAGAGAAGAGGGAGAAAATAGACAGGGAAAGAGAGAGGTGGGGAAAGAAATGCTGAGAAGGAGAGATATGTCACCTTCGAGGGGCAGGAGCACAGGGGGGAGACAGGTGAAGAAAGAGAGGGGAATAGGGGATAGGGAGACGGGGGAGTGAGGGAGGAGGTGGAGGAGAGGGAAATAGGGGGAGAGGAGGTGGAGAAGGGGAGGTGGAGAAGGAGCAGGGGCATAGGGCAAGGGGGGTGGAGAAGAGGAGAGGACTGAGGGCAGAATAAAGTGGTTTATTAGTCACCAGTAAGGCTTACATTAACACGGCAATGAAATTAACTGTGAAAATCCCCTAGTCGCCACGTTCTGGCACTTGTTCGGGTCAATGCACCTAACCAGCACGTCTTCCAGACTGAGGGCGGAAACCGGAGCATCCGCAGACACAAGGAGAATGTGCCGACTCCACACAGACAGTGACCCGAGCCAGAAATCAAACCCGGATCCCTGGCACTGTGAAGTAGCAACGCTAACCACAGTGCTACCGTGCTGTACTCTGGAGGAGAGGGAGCTGGAGAAGAGGAGGGGAATGGAGGCAAAGGGAGGTAGAGGAGAGATGGTGAATAGGGGAGAGGGTAGTGAGAGAGCAGGGGAATGGGGAGAGGTGGAGGAGGAGAGGGGAATGAGGGTATAGGGAGGTGAAGCAAAGGATTTGGGGAGATGGTTTACAGTGCTCCAGAGTGATGTCATGCAGTTTGATAGTTTATTGCTGAATATTTTAGATCGGTGGACTCGAGATGTAGTGGAATGTTTTTGCATGAAAATATCTTTCCCTTCCTTTCAGTTCTTGCTTAATCGGAATGCAAACATAAAGCAATTTCACATTTCAGAGTTGGGTCGGAAACCTCAAACTCTTTAAGCTTGGCAACTTTCCCCTCTGACTTTTTGGATTTAAAAATGGTGTTGTCAGACCTCTTACTCAAATGTCAGATCCAGCACAGAATGAACAGGGTTAAAAATATTGCACTGTGGCAGTAAAGGAATCACAACTGGATTCCTGGATTACTAACCACCACCCCCCAAACCGCCCCATCTGGCCTCTCTCCCTCATTCTATCTTCCTCTCCTCATACAAAACCCACATTGAGTAAATGTTCCAGATTTAGCCTGTTGGAAAACCCCACTCTCTCTTTCCCCGCTCTCTCGCTCAGTAAAACCCCACATTGAATAAATATTTTAGACTGAGTCTTCTGGATCTCCCTCTCCCTCTTCTGATTCTGTCTTCCTCAAGTAAAGCCCTTCATTGAGTACATATTCCAGACAGATCCCCCCTCTCTCCCCATCAATTAAGACCCGCATTGTATAAATATTCTAGATTGAGCTCCCTGAATCAGATTCCCCCCTCCCCATCTCAACTCTCTCTCCCTCAGTAAAACCCCAGAATAAATATTCCAGACTGAATCCTCTGGATCTCCCTCTCCCCCTCAATCAACAAAACAAAGGAGATTGTCCTCAACTTCAGGAAGCGTAAAGGAGAACATGCCTCTGTTTACATCAATAGGGATGAAGTAGAAAGGGTTAAGAGTTTCACATTTTGAGGTATCTAAATCGCCAATAGCCTGTCTTGATCCCCCTATGCTGACACTATCGTTAAGAAAGCCCCACCAATGCTTCTACTTTCTCAGAAGACGAAGGAAATTTGTCATGTCAGTTACAATTCTCACCAACTTTTATACATGCACCATAGATTCCTTCTGGTTGTATCACAGCTTGGTCTGGCCTCCTCCTCTGCCCAAGGCTGCAAGGGAACAACAAAATGTCATGAATGTTCCCAATCCATCTCACAAACCAGCCTCCCATCCATTGACTCTGTCTACACTTCCCCCTGTCTCAGCAAAGCAGCCAGAATAATTAATGACCCCAGGCATCCCAGACACTCTCTCTTTCACCTTCTTCCTTCGGGAAGAAGATACAGAATCTGAGATCAAATATCAATCGACTCAAGAACAACTTCTTCCCCACTGCTGTCAGACTTTTGAATGAACTTACTTTGCATTAAGTTGATCTTTCATTACTCCCTCGCTATGACTGTAACCCTACATTCTGCACTCTCTCGTTTCCTCCTTTATGAATGATATGTTTTGTCTGTATAGTACGCAAGAAACAATACTTTTCACTGTATGTTAATACATGTGACAATAATAAATCAAATCAAATCAAATTCTTTCTCTCGCAGTAAAGCTGCAGATTGAGTCAATATTCCAGAATGAGCTCTCTGGAAACTTCCTACTCTCTCACACCTTCTCTCTCTCTCTTCCTGTAAAGCCCCACATTGAATAAATATTGATTCCTCTATTCCCCCTCTCTCTCCCCCTTGCTCTCTCTCCTCTCTCTTTCCCCCGTCTCTCTCCCTCGTCACTCTCTCTTTCTCCTGCTCTCTCTCTTCCCTTTCCTCTCTCTCCCCCCTCAGTAAAGCTCCACATTAAGTCAATCTTCCACCAGACTGAGTCCCATCTCCCCCACCTCGCCTCTCTCAGTGCAGCCCCACATCGAGTCAATGTTCCAGACTGCAAACTGAGCCAAAAGCAGACAGATCTGGGTGATTGACAGCTGTGGTTTATACTACTATGACTGCAGGGGTAGCAGACTTTAACATTGTACTGAAATATTTAACAGCTGACCCTTTCTGTGTTTTCACAGTTGTGGATCTGTTAGTGAGGGTGTGAGTGAAGTTGTTAGTGTTGAAGATACAGTGAGGTTTGGAGTAGAGTTGAGTTGCTGTGTAGTGTGGAGGTTGCTTCCCCCTGTGCTGGGTGTGCTGCTCCTGCTGCCTCTGGGATGGTTGAGGCAGTTAGTGCTCTGAGTGAAGAACTCCACATCCTCACACACACACACACAGCTCCACAATGGGCATCTGGTGGATATTTTGGATATTCCCTGCTGTCTCTGCCCTGGAAGGTAAGGTCAGGCTTTAGGATATTTATTGTTGAAGTGAAACTTTGCTGAAGGTGGAGTGTGTGTGAAGCAGCTTTTCAGCTATTGCTGTGTGGGAATAAAGGATGGAGAGAATCCGGATCGCTGTCTCTCTCTCTCTCAGACTGCGATTCATTTCCCGATAAAACCTGGCTGGTCTTCACTCCAAATTACATTTTCCAGAATATTTCAACCAAAAAGTTCTGTTCTTGCAATGGCGTATTGTGGTCCAGTGAATAGATTCCGTGTGTGAGCTGGAGCTGCTCATTAATACTGAGGAATTTGCAGTTTATTGAGTATCATTCCCAGTGAAAATGTATATTCTTGATGGAGAAGAAATTCCGGCTGTTGGTGAGGGGATTTGGCGCTCATTCTGCAGCGCTCGACAAGAGCTTCATTTGGCTGTGTTGTGGCGCCATTTCATTCATTCAAGTTCCATTGGAAATCCATCCATTGAGAAACATTGGGATAGAGGGAATGGAGAAAGAGAGGGAGTGGAGAAAGAGGGGGAATGAAGACAGAGAGAGAGGGGATGGAGAAAGAGAGAGAGGGGATGAGAAAGAGGGGGAATGGAGAGAGAGAGAGGCAATGGAGAGAGGGGGGAATGGAGAAAGTGGGAATGGAGAGAGTGAGTGAGGGAATGGAGAGATTGAGAGAAGGGGAATGGAAAGAATAAGGGGGAATGGGGAGAGAAAGAGGGAATAGTGAGAGAGAAAGGAAATGGAGAGAGAGAGGGAATGGGGAGAGTGAGAGAGGGAATGGGGAAAGTGAGAGAAGGAATGGAGAGAGAGAGAGAGAAGGAATGGTGAGAGAGAATGGGGAGAGTGAGAGAGGGAAGGGGGAGAGAGAGAGAGAAGGAATGGAGAGAGAGTGAGAGAGAGGGAATGGAGAGAGCAAAGAGAGGGGAATGGAGAGAGAGAGGAGGGAATGGAGAGAGAGAGGGGGGATGGAGAGAGAGAGAGAAGGGGAATGGAGAGAGAGAGGGGGGGAATGGAGAGAGAGAGAGAGAAGGGAATGGAGAGAGAGGAAGGGGAATGGAGAGAGAGAGAGGGGGAATGGAGAGAGGAGAGGGGGGAATGGAGAGAGAGAGAGAGAGGGGAGGAGAGAGAGAGAGGGGGAATGGAGAGAGAGAGAGGGGGAATGGAGAGAGAGAAGAGAGGGGGAATGGGAGAGAGGAGAGGGGGAATGGAAGAGAGAGAGAGAGGGGAATGAGAGAGAGAGAAAGGGGGATGGAGAGAGAGAAAGGGGGAATGGAGAGAGAGAAAGGGGGAATGGAGAGAGAGAAAGGGGGAATGAAGAGAGAGGAGGGGGAATGGAGAGAGAGAGAGGGGGGAATGGAGAGAGAGAGAGAGTGGGAATGGGGCGGGTGAGAGAGGAAATGGGACAGGTGAGGGGGGGAATGGGGCAGTGAGAGAGGGAATGGGGAGAGTGGGAGAGGGAATGGGGAGAGTGGGAGAGAGAGAGAAAATGGAGAGAGTGAGAGAAGGGGAATAGAGAGAGTGAGAGAGAGAGAGAGGGTGAATGGAGAGAAAGAGGGTGAATAGAGAGAGAGAGGGAATGGAGAGAGAGGGAAGGAATAGAGAGAGAGAGACGGAATGGAGAGAGAGAGGGAATTGGAGAGTGTTTGAGAGAACAGAGAGTGTGTGAGGGAACAGTGAGAGAGGGAACGGAGAAAGAGGGAGCAGAGAGAGAAGAAATGGATGGTGAGACAGAGAGAGAACGGAGAGAAAAAGAGAGCGGAGTGAGAAAATGGAGAAGGAGAGAGAGGGAGAAAGAGGGAATGGAGAGAGAGAGAGGAATGGAGGGAGTGAAGCAATGGAGAGAGAGGGAGTGAAGGAACAGAGAGGAAATGGAGAGAGTGAAGGAGTGAGGGAACAGAGAGAGGGGGAACAGAGAGAGTGAGGGAGTGAGGGAATGGAGAGAGAGTGAGGGAGAATGAAGAGAGAGAGAAATTGAATGAGAAGAATTGGAGGGAGGTTGAGTGAGAATTGGGTAGCAGTGTTTGGGGGATGGGAGGGAGATTGATGAATATGACAGGAAATGGAGGGTCAGTTGTGATGATATTAAAAGGTTCAGTGGGTTCACATGCTGAATAGCACACCTGCTCCATTTCTAATGTCCTCAGACAGAGTAAGCCTGTGTCATTTGCTGCAATACTTGTGCAGTTCATGAGTGTATCTTGGCCTTATTAAAGATGGGGCAGGGTGTTCCTGCCCCAGGTTGTATTGCTGATGTCTATTCTGCCTTTGTCCTGGGATTTAACTCTTTCTCTGCTCCCAGAATCTGCCTCTACCAAAGATTTGTCAGGCAATGGAGATGTTTAAGGTTGGGACTGCCAGTGGGAACCTGGGAGTTTGAGGTGAACTGGAATGACATGAGTAACATCAGCTTGTATTCTACATAGTAAGAAATGGTAGCTGATTTTTTTTAATACTGAACACATTAATCAATTTGTTCCTTGTGATGGAGATGCACTGTGTTTTTCTGTGTTTTCTCTTTCTAGCTGTTTATCGCTTAGACTCTCATTCTGTCTCATGTTCCTCAATCCCCCTCTCCTTCAAACAAGCCAGCAGGGTTATCCTTAAATATGTCAGTGCTCTCTGCTTTATTCTCACAACTATGTGTGTGCGTGTCTGTGTGTGCGTGTCTGTATGTGTATGTCTGTGTGTCTGTGTGTGAGTGTCTGTGTGTATGTGTGTGTCTGCATGTGTGTGAGTGTGTGTGTGAGTGTGTGTGAGTGTGTGTGTGTGTGCGTAGAATTTCTCCTGAATTATATATTTGATCTATTAGTGACTACCTTATGAGATCAGCTCTTCTCGCTGTCTCACCATGGATTAGATGACCTACTGAGATTGTGGAGTACTATATGAAAGCATTGGTCAATAAGTCAGCAGTTTTCATTTCTGAAATTAGCAACTTTTTTAAAATCATGGGATGTGGGTGTCACTGGCTGGGCCATCCATAATTGCCCTTGAACTGAATGTCTTCCGAGGGCATTTTTACTCATCAACCACTGTTGTATAGATTAGTAGGGCTGAATGACTTGTTTCTCTGCTGTACATTTCTTTATAATTGAACTACAAATATTATGCTCTTGTTCAAAAAAGGATGTAAAAATAAACCAAACAACTGCAGGTCTGTTAGTTTCATTTCAAGGATGGAAACTTTAGATGATGATAATCTGGCCAGTCATTTGGACACACATGGATTAATTTCAAAAAGCCAGTAGTGTTTGTCAGTGGTAAATTGTTGTGATTTTTGATGAGGTAACAGAGGGCAGATGAGGGTCATGCTGTTGATGTAGTGTACATGGATTTCCAAAAGGTGTTGAAAGAAATGTCGACAAATTGAAGCCCAATGCTTCAATTTTTGGTTCCACCTTTGCCTCGTAGGGAGAGCAGCAGCTGGAATATGATGTGGGTTGAGTGACTAGAAAGTGAGAGTTGTGGAGAACATCTGTTTTTCTGACTGGAAGAAGTTTACAGTGGGATTCCCCAGGGGTCAGTACTAAGGCTCACCATCTCTTTTCATGATATACATCAGTAACCAAGACTTGGGTTTACAGATCACAGTTTCAAAAGGCAGCATAACTGAACGGACAAGGATGGTGTTAAACTGGAAAAGTACACAGATGGACTGATGGAATGGGCTGACACGTGGCAGATGACATTTAATTGAGAAATGTGAAGTGATTTATTTTGGTAGAGAGAATGAGGAGAAACAATACGAAATGAAGTGATTGCAGGAGCATAGGGAGGTTAGGGTTTACATACACAAATCGTTGAAGGTGGTAGGGCACATTGAGAGAGTGGTTAAAGATGCTGATGGGATCTTGGTTTGGTCTCAACTCATGAAGTATGTGCACTGCAGAATCTCTGGACTCTGATATAAGCTGATTGACAAAGGAAACAATGGCAACATGTAGAGAAACCTTTCTGTACAGCAAGAGGTTAGGGTTTGGAATACCCTGCTTGAGAGTGTGGAGAGAGAATCTTCAACTGTGCCTTTCAAAAGAGAATTAGATAAATACCTGAAGAGAAAATATTTGCAGAGTAAGGAAACAGACAGAACTTAGTGTGGAACTAATAGGGTTGTTTTAGTAGAGAGTTGACACAGAAACAATGGATTGGATGGCCTCTTTGTGTATTGTAACCATTCTTTGATTCTATGTAAGCCAGGTTTCCAGATATCTGGGATGTTCATAGTACAGATTGCGACATATCAGTTGATGTGAGGGGATCATGTTCATTCAGAGGATTGGTATTAGAACATAGAACATAGAACATTACAGCACAGAACAGGCCCTTCGGCCTTCGATGTTGTGCCGACCAGAATAAAAAGCAATGCCCCTCCAAACTAAACCATTCCCTTCTCTTCCATATACTTATCAATTAACCTCTTAAACGCCACCAAACTTGGCGCATCTACAACAGCTGCAGGCAGGGCATTCCACTCCCTAATCACTCTTTGAGTAAAGAACTTACCTCTGATATCCGTCCTATAACTCATACCCCTTAATTTAAAGCTGTGTCCCCTCGTGCTAGCAACGAGGGGACACATTTTCTTGCTGCTGGAAGTACGGAAGTTATCACTGACACAGAATTGTATTGCGGCAGAAGGAATTGATGTACTTTTAAGACAAAACTTCCCGTATGATGCCCACTCCAGCTGTAATATTTAGTACTCTGGAACCTTTCTGGTTGCACCTTTAACTCACCGAGCCCAGAAAGTGATAGCAGTTAGGATTCTTATCCAACAGAACTGGTTTGTTCAGAGACATACTCAAGATGCATCAGCCCTGAAGTAGCTTTCTTGCTTCATGCAGTCACTGGCTGCCGCTGTGTTTTGTGCAAGACTTAATTATATCAGGGATTAGAGACAGCTGCAGACAGTTATTCTGAGCCGACACAAACCCAAAAAGAAATGATAACTTGAATATGTGTGAGAAAATTGAACGTTTTGAAGACAAGTGACAATACAGGCTGACAAATAAGTGAAGCATCAAAATGAACAGGGTTTCATTGAGTACTGAGCCTTTAGAAAATGGAGACAATAGACGCAGGAGTGCTTACACTGGTTATGAACAAAAAAACGTGAATAGGGTTAAATTTCGAATGTGGAGGAAATGATTAGAATTATCCCTCATTTAAAAATTTTGAGGAAGAGAATTCCGTCTTTGTTTTCTGGTATTTTAAACATCCTCCCCATTTGCTGACTTTAATTTCTTCTTTAACATCACATACTACCTTGTTGAATATACCGTTACTGCAAATACTAATCTTGGGCTGCTCCCGATGCTTTCAGATCTTTTCATTTCTCTTTGTTCCACTCTACAATTGCCAAAGTAAAGGAAATCTTTTGCAGCAAAGTAACTCGGTTAGAATTTGTCACAACTCAGTAAGTCTGCTGTGAGTTGCCATTGGCAGTTTTAATAAAGGGATACAAAATACAAAAATTTCCACTTGCCCGAGAAATAGGTTCAAAATCCTGAAAGGTATACTATTATCATTCCATTGTGCAGTGTTGCTCAAATGCTAACAAGCCTGAATTACTACATATCTTCCTGATGTATGCATACTATTTTAAAAAATTCCAACAATGTGAAATATTGTCCTTGAAACAATTCTTAACACTTAACATGCAGACTGTATACTGCCCACAGCACTCCAACCTGACTCTTTGCCTGGCCCTTCCCTTTACTTCTCCAGATGTAGCATGCTAAACAGGAACATGCACTAGGTCAGTAAGGTAATGAAAGATATAGGCAAAGCAAATAGAGAAAAGGTAATTGAACTTTAGCATTGGGCAGAGAATCTAAGAGCAGGTATATAAATCTTATAAACTTCACCAAAGACAATAGATTCAAAGAATTATTTTTCCCACAGAGAAGTATTTTGATGAAAAGCAATCCATCTGTTAAAATCACAGATAGAAGGAGCAGGAATCCAACATACTAAGCATTCATGTACTAACATTGGAAATAGGATAAGCGTAGAAACTGATCTTAGAAAGCATATCAATCTGCATATGTAGAATGGAGTCTAGAAAATTGACATGGGTTAATAAATGACAGCAGAAAGTCCTTTCTGAAATAATGCCATGAGATTTTATATCCCCACTTGATGGGCAGAGAGGATTTAAGTTTTAAAGCTTATCTCAAAGACAGTACATTCAACAGTTTGGCACTCCCTCTGCAGTACTGAAGTGGCAGCTTTGATTTTTATATTCGGGTTCTAGGGTGGGATTTGGGCAAGGATGCAGAGTCACAACTGAACTTCTGTCTCCTCTTTGTAAGAACCCCAAACCTGCATAGGATTACTAAGCTCTTGTGCTCAGCTCAGAAAGAGTTCATTTGGACCTATTGCAATATATCGATACATCTAAGGCACCTTTCCAATTTGCTTTGTATAGAGAGGTCACAACTATTTGGGTCTGCCAATTGATGGGATGACAACAGGTGCAATGAATCTTTCAATCTTATCACTAGAATATCACTTTTATCTACATACTCATTCAAAAGACAATGTTAACATGTTTGTAGAATAATCATCTCGGCCTTCTCGGATACCTGGTCCGCCATTCTGCACAAATACTATTTGACCTAACATATGTGAGAATGTATGTCCCAGAAAGCTGATAGGGTATTAGCAGCACATATAGCCTTTGCCAAGTATGATTCATTTTGATGATCTCCACAATTGGGGATTGTATGCCTTTAAGCAGAAAGGTTAAGGAAAGATTTAATAGATGTGTTGAAAATCATAAAAGAATTTTATAGGGTTAAGAAGCAGTCAGGTTTCCAAGACAGATTTTAACTAATAAACTGAAGACATAGAAGTTATCAAATATTTCCACGCTAAGTTGTTACAAGCTGAAACTGATTCAATGGTAATATTCAAAAGGGGACTGGGGGAAATGTGCAAAGATCTGGGGAAAGAACAAGGGAGCAGGATTAATTGGATGACTATTTCAAAGAGCTGGTACAGTCATGATGGAACAAATGAGCCTCTTTCTGTGCTGTATCATTCAGTGATGCTGTGAATTCCACACATGTGTCACATTGAGTCTTCCTGTTGTTTGTGCTGCTCTGGTATAAATATTAACCAGTCAAACATTCAAGGTTGAAGTTGCTGATTAACAAGTAAGAGATGAGTGAACACTAGGTTTGTGTATTAACGTGTGTAACACCTATTCACCCACATCAACAATTCTATGGCAGGGCAGAATAAATGACAATTTTGTAGAGTAATTTTGATAAAATCACCGTGAACACCAATTTAAAGCACTCACTACTTTGAGTTCTCTGAGGATTTTATCTTCATGCTTTCATACATTTCAGTTTTGTGTTTTTGCTGTCTTTGAAACCCAACTTTATGCTTTTGTTGAGGATTTACACCAGCTTAAAGACACATTTTTATTCTATTTATTCTGCAAGTACCAGTTCCGTCTGCCAGAGTTTTTGGTGTCTTTAATTTAACCATTCCTCCAGCATTCTTGACCAAAGTGACAGGCATTCTCTATCAATAATTACTTTGAACGTAGACGGAGAACTCAACCATGTGACTTGCCACAAAGTGTGATTGGCAACTTGTCAGTGTGAGAGATCATCAATATTTGACTATGCCCCCCCGACTGATTGGCACCAAGCTTGTGCCCCGTATCAAATGCGTGAAGAGTTTTGGGAGACAGAGAGAAAAGTGAAGTTGAGACCATAACCAAAGCAGCAATGATCTTACTGAACAGTGGAGCAGGCTCAAAGGGTTGAATTGTCAATTCCTCAATGATGTCCTCAAACTGTAATGTTGCCAGTGCATCTACAGACAATGTTACCAATCACTTGGCATCTAATGACGTCTAATGTTTGCATTTCCCTGACTGAGATCGGTTTAGATCCTCCATATTAACACTATGATAATGGTCACGGAATCTGCTGAAATTATTCAGTTGGGGTGTCATAGTGGTTAGCACTGTTGTGCCAGAGACCCGGATTTGATTCCTGGCCTGGGTCATGGTCTGTGTGGAGTTTGCACATTCTCTTCGTGTCTACATGGATTTCCTCCAGGTGCTCCGATTTCCTCCCACAATCTGAAAGACGTGCTGCTTAGATGCATTACCCCAAACAGGTGTGTGGCAACTAGGAGAATTTCACAGTAACTTCGTTGCAGTGTTAATCTAAGACTTACTTGTAGTCTAGTAAATAAACTTTACCTTACCAGAACATCAAGGTGGCGGCGTGGGCTCGTTAGGCCGAAGGGCCTGTTTCCCATGCTGTTTTGTTCTTTGTTCAGATATTTTCAGTCCACTAAAGGTGCTACTAACCGAGTTTGGCAAATTGCTAGTTCCACTCATGTCTATGTAAAAATTATTACATAAATAAATGTGTTGTAAGTTTAAAATTCATTTGTAATTAACTGATTTAAGCATTCAGCCTGGAGAGATGCACTGCAATTCTTCACTGAAATGAATGAACTGCTGAAAGTTAACTTTTAAACACCAAAGATTTCTAATGTGATCGTACAGACAGGTTCACTCTTTTAGATAATTAACACCAGTTGTTGCAGTAGTAAAATGCGTGATTGTGTTTCTGCTTGGATACATCAGATGGGATTTTACAGTCTCGTTTGTCTCCAAACTTAAAATCCCGCCCCAAAGTCAATGGATCTCACCATGCTCCAGCTATCGCCTGCTCCAATTCCTATGGTGGGCGGGATGGTAAAATTCTGGCCGTGGTTTATCTGTGTCTTGCTGACCACATCATCTCACTTTCTTTCCTGATGCCACTATCCTAGTCTTTACTGGAATCTTATTTCAAAACTTGACATCAGCACTTTTTAAAAATCATATGATATATCGTTGCACTGTGACTGATAATGTGAGTGACTGTAATACTTCCAACTGAAGAAAAGCAGCAAAATTGTTCATGTTTTCATTGATCAATGCAATCTCCTGGACCATCATTAGAGAGACACTAGCAAGCACTTGTGAAAGGAATGTATCAATATTATCAAGTGTTGTTATTTGGATTTAATTACAGACCGAGGCACAAGTTAGAATTTTTTCCCTGCGGTTTGTGTTTCTTCTTTCTGTTCTCTCTCAGTATTTGAGCCTCGGGCACTAACTCTAATGTCAAGGCAGGTGTGACCTCTGTCCCACCTCTCACTATCTGTTACCTGCTCCATCAAGATGGTTTCTGTTGGGGAATCCAGATGTACCATGGGAATTCTTCAATAGACAAACAAGTTTTGGAAATACCCATGCTGGAACTAAACCCACGGTGGCACAATGGTTATCATTACTGCCTTCACAGCGCCAGGGACCTGGGCTCAATTCGTGGCGTGAGTGTCTGCACATTCTCCTCGTCTTTGTGTTGGTTTCCTCCAGATGCTCCAGTTTTCTTCCACAGTCCAAAAGACATGCTGGTTGGACGATTAGCCATTCTGCCTCAGTGTACCTGGGCAGGTGTACAGAGTACAGTGACTAAGGAATTTTCACAGTAACTTCATTGTAGTCTTAATGTAAGCCTACTTGTGACACTATTGCATAAATAAACCCAGAACCTATCAGTCACCCGATTTATGGGATAGAGTTCATTCTCAACAAACTCAACTGTGGGGAGGAAATAGCTTAGTGGTATTATGGCTAGATTATTAATCCAGAAACTCAGCTTGGGTTCAAATCCTGCCACTGCAGATGATGGAATTTGAATTCAGTTTAAAAAAATTCTCAAATAAGAATCTGCTGATGACAATGAACCCATTGTTAATTGTTGGAAAAACCCATCTGGTTTACTAATCCTTTTAGAGAAGGAAATCTGTCATCTTTACCTGGTCTGGCCTATGTGATTTTGGAGCCGCAGCAATGTGGTTCACTGTCAGCTGCCCTCTGACGACAGCTAGGGATGGGCAATAAATGCTGGCCAGCCAGTGATGTCCATGTCCCATGAATGAATAAAATAAAGTAATCCGATTCAGAAAGTTTGGTGTCAGAAATTATTTGTTCATAATAACTGGGACAAAGTTATTATGTTCTATGTTCTATGTTCTAAAGTGCCTTATGTCACTGATCTAATGGGTAGGATTTAAGAATTATTTTTTAGCCATTGTTTTGTTCCAATCCTTTGAACCAATTGATCATGCCACAAAAAATTAGCTTTGTGAGTAATGTCCCAAAATTCTTTTTCATTTTTTTCATTTACCCTCACTAACACATGTAATGGCACTTGATTTGGCCTCTGAATGTACAGTGAAATCCCAGCAGCAGCATTGAGAGTTAAGACCACACTGGCAAAATGTGATCGTACTCAGAGGACAGAAAATCTATACAGTAAACTGGTGAAGCTATTGATGTAAATCAAATCAAACAGTTGCTGTCTGCAGAATGCATATAATAAAGGTAAAGTCAGCATGGTCCCAGATAATCAGGAGAAGGAGGAGAGCTGATGGGTGGTGATTTAAACTGAGGATCATCACACCTCAAGTCAGGGGCAGGGTTGAGAAGGTGGTGCCTTCATAGAACATAGACATAGAACATAGAACATAGAACATTACAGCACAGAACAGGCCCTTCAGCCTTCGATGTTGCGCCGACCAATATAAAAAGCAATGCCCCTCCAAACTAAACCATTCCCTTCTCTTCCATATACTTATCAACTAACCTCTTAAAACGCCACCAAACTTGGCGCATCTACAACTGCTGCAGGCAGGGCATTCCACTCCCGAACCACCCTTTGGGTAAAGAACCTACCTCTGATATCCGTCCTATAACTATCACCCCTTAATTTAAAGCTGTGTCCCCTCGTGCTAGCTTTCTCCATCCTAGGAAAAAGCTATCACTGTCCACCCTATCTAAACCTCTAATCATCTTATATGTTTCGATCAGGTCCCCTCTTAGCCTCCTCCTTTCTAACGAAAACAACCTCAAATCCTCAGCCTCTCCTCATAAGACCTGCCCTCCATACCAGGCAACATCCTGGTAAACCTCCTCTGTACCCTCTCCAATGCCTCCACATCTTTCTTATAATGTGGGGACCAGAACTGCACACAATACTCCAAGTGCGGCCGCACTAGAGTTTTGTACAGTTGCAACATGACGTTGCGGCTCTGAAATTCAATCCCTCTACCAATAAAAGCCAAGACTCCATATGCCTTCCTAACAACCTTCTTGACCTGACTGCCTACTTTCATGGATAACCTTAGCCAGTATGGGAATTGAACTCATGCAATTAGCATTGCTCTGCCTTACAAACCAGCTGTCCAGCTAACCAATTGTCCAATTCATATCATAGTAGTGTCTGCTCAAACATGCGTGAAATTATACTGTAGCATAGAGTTTGACATCATTAACCTCTGTACAACTATCTGGGATCACCTTCCTTTGGTTGATGCACAGTTTCAGCAACAGTGTACGTTTCCAGAAAATTTGAAAGTTTATTCATTTTCATGATGTGAGCATCATTGGCTAGGCCAGCATTTATTGCCCATCCCTAATTGCCCTTCAGAAAGTGATGGTGAGCCATCTTTTGGAACTGCTGCATTCCTTGTATTGTAGGTGCACCCGCAGTGCTATTAAGCAGAGAGTTCCAGGCTTTGACTTATGGAGACTGAAGTGTTATGGTTCCAAGTCTGGATGATGTGTGACTTGGAGAGGAACCTGGAGGTGGAGGTATTCCCGTGTTCGTGGCTGCCTTCTGTCCTAGATGGTAGAGATCTCAGATTGGAGAAGTTTTGTCGATGAAGTTTGGATGAGTTGCTGCAGTACATGTCTCTGCAGCAGATTACAGGGAATGGAGAGAATGAAAGTTTCAATGTGTGGAAGAGGTGCTGATGGATTTTTGTCCTGGACAGTGTCAAGTTTCTTGATTATTGTTGGAGCTGTACCCACACAAACAAGTGGAAAGGATGCCACTACACTTTTGCCTTGTAAGTGGTGGAAATGCTTTGGACAGCCAGGGGTGAGTTACTTGTGCCAGAAGTCCCTGTTCAGTATTTATGTTAAATTGTAATGAGTCAAACTCATGTCACATAATTCCAATAGCATTGAAGTAGCCAATCATTCCCGCTGGCAGAATAGCGAATCTTAGGGAACAATACCCTTGACAGACATACCTATACTAGTAACTCCTATTTGACCAAACATGTCTAAGCTTGTCATATGTGACAATCAGAGTGGAGTTAGATTACACAAGAGCGTAAACTCATGGAATGTTGGGCAAACCACCATTTGACATTGAGATTTCCCTGTGAAAAGATGTGCAAGGCCTGTGTGTATGGGCAAATTTGTGCAATGAGAAAGGATTAATTGGCAATGTAGTTACAAGAGAACCCTTGGAGGCGAGTGACCATATTATGATAGAATTCTTTGTCAAGAAGATAATGATGTAGTTGATTTGAAGACCAGGGTCTTGAATCTCAATAAAGGTAATCATGATGGTGTGGGGCATGAATTGACCATGATGGACAGGAAAACATTACTGAAAAGAAAGACAGTAGACAGGCAATGGCAGGCATTTAAATAATTCCAGAAGTTATATATTTCTGTTTGGCACAAGAGCAAAAAGGGGGTTGTGGCCAAACCATGGCTTACAAAGAAATTAGAGATAGTATCAGATGCAGGGAAGAAGCATACAAATTGGCAAGAAAAGGCAATATGACTGGGGCCAGTTTAAATTTCAGCAAAGGAGGACCAAAGGATTGCTTAAGAAGGGAAAAATAAAGTATGAAAGTGAGCTCACGGAGAATATAAAAACTGATTGTAAAAGTTTTCTATACATATGTAAAGAGAAAAAGTTTAACAAAAATGAATGTAAGCCCCTCATAGTCAGAAATGGGAGAATCCATTACGGGGAATAAAGATAGAGCCAAGGAATTAAATTCGTACTTTGCTTCAGTTTTCACAAAGGAAGATATGAAGACATGAAGTGCTGAGAGAAAAACGTGTTTGAGTGAGGAACTGAAGGAAATCAGCATTAGTAGAGAAATGGTTTTGGAGAAATTGATGGGATTGAAGGTGGATAAATCTCCAGGTCCTGATAATCTTCATCCCAGAGAACTGAAGGAAGTGGCCCTGGAAATAGTAGAACCAATGATTGTTATTTTCCAAAACTCTTTGGACTCTGGAATAGTTCCTGCAGATTGGAAGTAGCTAATGTAAACCCACTTTCAGAAAGGGTGGTAGAGAGTAAACAGAGAACTATAGACCAGTGAATCTAACTGGTTCTGGGGACATTGCTAGAATTCAAGAAGGCGTACAGTGTACTGGCCTTCATTAATCGAGGAATAGAGTTTAGGAGTCAGGAGGTAATGATGCAGCTCTATAAGACTCTTGTCAGACCCGACTTGGAATATTGTGCGCAGTTCTGGTTGCCTCACTATAGGAAGGATGTAGAGGCTATTGAGAGAGTTCAGAGGAGATTTACAAGGATGCTGCCTAGATTGGGAGGTAGGCCTTATGAAGATAGGTTGAGGGAGCTGGGACTCTTCTCACTGGAGAGACGTAGGTTGAGAGGCAACCTGATAGAGGTTTATAAAATGTTGAGATGGATAGGGTGGACCCTCAGAGACTATTTCCCCAAGCTGAAATGGTCAATACGAGAGGACACAGATTTAAGGTGTAGGGAAGCAAATACAAAGGAGATGTCAGGGGTAGGTTTTTCACTCAGAGGGTGGTGAGTGAATGGAACCGACTGCCGTCGGAGGTTGTTGAGGCAAACTCGCTGGGGTCTTTTAAGAGACTTCTGGATGAGTATATGGAAACGAGTGGGATAGGGGGTTATAGATAGGTCTGTGGATTGGTAGATGTGATCGGCGCAACTCGTGGGCTGAAAGGCCTGTTTGTGCTGCTGTATTGTTCTATGTTCTATGTTCTTAATCCATTGTCAAAAGATTTCATGACTCGGCATTTGAAAGGCAGTGGATCAGACAAAGTCAACATGCATTTACAAAAGAAAAATCATGCTTGCTGAATCTATGGAATGCATCCCAGGGTCCTCAAAGAAATGGCAGAGGTGATAGCGGATGCCCTGGTAATTATCTTTCAGAATTCGCTGGACTCCGGGAAAGTGCTGGAAGATTGGAAAATGGCTAATGTTATGCCGCTGTTTAAAAAGGGTAGCAGACAGAAGGCAGGGAATTATAAGCTGGTTAGTTTAACGTCTGTAGTCAGAAAAATGCTTGAATCTGACATCAAAGCAGAAATAATGAGGCACCTGGATACGAATGGTTTGATCAGGCAGACGCAACATGGATTCATTAAGGGGAAGTCGTGCTTGACGAATTTATTGGAGTTCTATGAGGAAGTGACTAGTGCGGTAGATGAACCAGTGGATGTGATGTTTTTGGATTTCCAGAAAGCATTTGATAAGGTGCCTCACAAAAGTTTGCTGCAGAAGGTTAGGGTGCAGAGAGTTGGGGGTGGGGTGTTAGACTGATTGGCAGCTGGTGACTAGTGGAGTTCCCCAAGGTTCGGTACTGGGGCCTCAACTATTTACCATTTACATAGATGATCTGGAGGAAGGGGCTGAGTGCAGGGTGACGAAATTTGCTGATGACACAAAGATGAGTGGAAAAGCAAATTACGTGGAGGGTGTGGAAAGCCTGCAGAGGGATCTGGATAGGTTGAGTGAGTGGGCGAGGACCTGGCAGATGGAATATAATGTTAGCAAGTGTGAGGTTATCCACTTTGGTAAGAATAATGGTAGGAAGGATTACTATTTAAATGGAGAAAAGCTGCAGCATGCGACGGTGCAGAGGGACCTGGGGATCCTTGTGCACGAATCGCAAAAACATAGTATGCAGGTGCAGCAGGTGATTAAGAAGGCGAATGTAATGTTGGCCTTTATAGCGAGGGGGATAGAATATAAAAGGAGGGAGGCTCTGTTGCAGCTGTATAGGGTACTGGTGAGGCTGCAGCTGGAGGACTGTGTGCAGTTTTGGTCGCCGTATTCGAGGAAGGATACATTGGCCTTGGAGGGGGTGTAGAGAAGGTTTACTAGGCTGATACCGGAGATGAGGGCGTTGGATTATGAGGAGAGACTGAATAGGCTAGGTTTGTACTCTTTGGAGTTTAGAAGGCTGAGAGGGGATCTTATACAGACGTATAAGATAATGAAGGGGATGGATAGGGTAGAGGTTGAGAGACTCTTCCCGCTTAACAAAGATAGCAGGACTAGAGGGCACAGCCTCAAGATTAGGGGGTGGGTTCAGATCGGAGTTGCGGAGGGATTTCTTCACGCAAAAGGTGGTAAATCTTTGGAATTCTCTGCCTGATGAAGTGGCGGAGGCTTCCTCGCTGAATATGTTCAAGTCAAGAGTGGATAGGTTTTTAATTGACAAGGGAATTAAGGGTTACGGGGAGAAAGCGGGAAAGTGGTTCTGAACCACTACAGATCAGCCATGATCTTATTGAATGGCGGGGCAGGCTCAAGGGGCTGGATGGCCCACTCCTGCTCCTATTTCTTATGTTCTTATTGGAATTTTGTGAGGATATAACTAGTAGAATTGACAGAGGAGAATCAGTGAATAAGATTTATTTAGACTTTCAGAAAGCTTTCAAAAAGTTCTTGCATAACAGACTATGTTGCAAAGTTAAAGCACATGGGATTACAGGTAAGGAATAGAAAACTGGTTAGTGGATAGGAAGCAAAGATTTGGCACAAATTGTTCTTTTGCTGATTGGCAGTCAGTTATTAGTGGGGTTCCACAGGGATCTATGCTAGCACCCAATTGTTCACATTATACACATTAATTGGAAGAGGAACTGAATGTATTATCTCCAGATTAGCAGATGACACGAAGAGGGTAAGCTGTGAGGGAGATGCAGAGATGCTTCAGTGTGATTTGGACAGGCTGAGTGTGTGAGTATCAGCATGGCAGATACAATATAATGTGGATAAATGTGAGGTTATCCACTTAGTTAGCAATCATAGAAAGACCCATTACTTGAATGGGTGTAAATTGAGAGAAGTGGATCCTCAATAAGTCCATGGATTCTTCGTGCATCAGTCACTGAAAGTAAGCGCGTAGCTATAGCAGGCAGTAAAAAAAGGCAAATGGTATGTGGGTCTTCATAGAAAGAGGATTTGTGAAGGTGGATAGGGATGTTTTGTTGCAATTGTAAAGGGCATTGGTAAAGTTACATCTGGAATATTATGTGCAAGTTTTGGTGCCAATGGGTCATTCTTGGTAATGGACTTTGATGCTCCCACATTGAGAGTACAGTTTGAATCCTTGCTATTCTCTGTGCTTTTTCAAAGTGACAATTAAAGGACTGCTGGTTACTGATTCACCAGCTGAGGGAGTGTAGCAGGTGGTAATTGGCATATTAGATCAAATACCTGAGACTTTATGATCTAAAATCAATGCTGAGAACTCCCAGGGCACCTACTTCCCAACTGTATAGCACAATGTTGCTGCCAATGATGGATCTGTCCTGCTGGTGGGACAGGACATACCCAGGGATGGTGATGGTGGTGTCTGAGACACTGTAAGGTATGATTCTGTGTGTATGACTGTGTCAGGCTTTGTTTAATGAGACTATGAGACAGCCTGTCCAATGAGCCCCAGATGTGAGTGGGCAGGACTTTGTAGCGTTGACAAAACTGGGTACGACTATGCTGTGCCCAAAAGTGGTGCACAACCTGAAGGGGGTCTGAGTATTTTAGTTCTGTCGGGCTGTAGCTTCCGTGGAGTAGCAGTCAATGTCCGGTTACCACAGTATTCCTCGTTACTTCCCTGGAAATGAAGCTGCTCCTTTTCTAGTCACCTTGCCACACCAATCGGGTGAGAAACAGAGAGTGGAGTCGGTTCCCAAGGCCTTGTGTTGAGGAAACAAGGCATACCCCCTTTATTTACAGCACTAGCTGCCATAAAGCAGGCTAACTCAAAGTTCCAGTCACTTTGAGAAACTAGGGTTAAGGTGAATTTGAAAAGTAAGTTGTTAGGGTGGAGGAGGAAATGATGGTTGGGGGCAGTGAAGGAAGGTCAGTGGTGGGGGCTGGTTAGTGATGGGAGTTAGGGGGTCAGTGAGGAGTGTGGTCAATGACGGAAGTTTTGTGGTAAATGGGGAGTGTGGTCAGAATTTGGAGGGTCAATGGGGAGTGTGGACAATGACTGGATTTGGAGGGTCAGTGGGGAGAATGTGGTCAGTGATAGGGATTTGGGAGTCAGTGAGATTGTGGTCAGTGACAGGGCTTGGGGGTTTCAGTAGGGGGGAGTCTGGTTAGTGATGAGGGTTGGGAGTCAGTGAGGCATGTGGTCAGTGGTGGATGTTTTAGGGTAAATGGGGAGTGTGGTCACTGACAGGATTTGGAGGGTCAATGAGTGCAGTGTGGTCACTGATAGAGGTTTGGGGGGAGTCAGTGGGTGGAGTGTGGTCAGTGACAGCGGTGTGGGCGTGAGTGAGGGAGTGTGGTCAGTGACAGGGGTGTGGGCAGTGACAGGGGTGTGGGCGTGAGTGAGTGGTCGTGAAGGGAGAGTGAGTGTGGTCAGTGACAGGGGTGTGGGTGAGTGAGGAGTGTGGTCAGTGACAGGGGGTGAGTGAGGGAGTGTGGTCAGTGACAGGGGTGTGGGCGTGAGTGAGGGAGTGTGGTCAGTGACAGCAGTGTGGGCGTGAGTGAGGGAGTGTGATCAGTCACAGCGGTGTGGGCATGAGTGAGGGAGTGTGGTCAGTGATGGGGCTTTGGCAGTAAATGCGGAGTGTGTCAGTGGCAGGATTTAGGGGGGTCAGTGGGGAGAATGTAGTTAGACATGGGATAGGGGTGAATGAGGGAATGTGGTCAGTGGCGGAGGTTTGGGGGTGAATAAGGGAGTGTGGTCAATGTCGGGATTTGGGTTGAGTGAAGGAGAAGGGTCAGTGATGAGTGTTGAGTGGTTCAAGGGAGTGTGGTCAGTGACGGGTGTTTGGGGGTTAATGGGGAGTGTGGTCAGTGATGGGGGTTTGGAGGTGAGTGTGGTCAGTGATGAGGTTGGGGGTTTTTAGGGAGTGTGATTAAGTCCCTTACATAGGGCCGAAGAGCCTGTTTCCTGTGCTGTGTTCTTTGTTTTTTGATCAGTGATGGGACTTCGGGATATGTAAGAAAATGTGGTCAGTGACGGGGTTTTGGGGGTGAGTGAGGGAGTGTGGTCAGTGATGAGTGTCTGGGGGTGAGTGGGACAGTGTGGTTAGTGTTGGAGACTTGGGGGTGAGTGAGGGAGTGTGATGAGGGTCTGAGGGTGAGTGGGACAGTGTGGTCAGTGACGGGGGGTTTTGGGGGTGAGTGAGGGACTGTGATCAGTGATGGGGTTTTGGGGGTGAGTGGGAGAGTGTGGTTAGTGATGGCACTTCGGGATATGTGAGAGAATGTGGTCAGTGACGGGGTTTTGGGGATGAGCAAGTGAGTGTGGTCAGTGATGAGGGTCTGGAGGTTAATGGGGTCTCTGACCAGTGATAGATGTTTGGGGTCAGTGCTGGGTGGTTCAAGAGGCTGATTTGTGATGTTGATCATTTGAGGAATGGTCAGTCAGGAATGGGTTTGGATGGTCAGCAGGGTGGATTGGGGGAAATGTATTCAGGGTGTAGTCAGAATGGGGAGGACAGTGGGAGATGCAGTTATAGGTGGGGTGTAGTTGGGGGTGTGGAGGAGAATAGGGGGTGGATGATATAGTTAAGATTGCAGGGAGGACAGTCCAGGGTCAAGAGTGTAGTTAGGATTACGGTTGGGTAAGTGGTAGCTACAGCGCTGAACCAGGCCCAATGGAACTTCCCAAACCCCATCCACTATGGAGTTCGAGATGGTTTTCATTCTTTAAACTGTTTCTGGGTAACTATTGCTGTAAAACAGCCAGAACCATCCAAAGCTTACGATTACATTTGCACTATGGGATGGTTGACTGTGCAGGGAAATTGCTCATTGGACGTTTAAACTTCCTAAGCAATTGCCATTTATTCCTTACGTGTGAAATTCCAGGTTGGTGGAGCGAGATGTTCCCTCACACATCCTTTGGGTTCACCACACAAGTATAACAGACCAGAAAATTATAGACTACTGTAATTTTTGAGCAGTTTGATACAATTTAGTGGTGGGCTCTTCAGAGAGCAGTTAAGATTTAACTATATTGATGTGGGACTGGAACAACATGTTGGCCAAACCAGTATGTGAGTGGATTTCCATTCCCAAAAAGATTTAGTGGAATAGTGAATTTTAATGATAAAATGAAGCTTCAAGGTCCCTACAAGCTTATTATTTAATAACTGAATTCAAAACCGCACTGGATGAGACTTGACCACACACTGGATCATTAGCCTGTGTGTCTGGGCTAATAAGGACACCAGTAAGGGTACTAAGTAATACCACCCCAGCATCAGACTGAGCATATCTTCCATTACGCTGCTCCCACTTTGCTAAATGGAATAGATTCAGAATAGAATGAGCAGTTTAAAACTGTACACAAGAGACTTTGGGCCATCAGCAGAAGTAGAATTGTACTCAACCACAATCTGTAACTCATGGCCAGACATATCCTTTACTGATACCTAACAACCCACCTTTGATTAATTAACATTGAAGAAAAGCACACTGATTGCAGAGTTACACATTCCACAGCTTCATATAATGAAGACATCCGAATTCAGGTGTTGCTTGATTATGTCTTGCTGGTTTGCATCAGATGAAAATAATATCATGTAGATCAGACAGAGATCCAATAAATCCCAGTGCTGACTTTAAGCTGCATTGTAACAATTTACTGAAGGTGGAAAAATCAATGGAAATGCAGCCACAGACAGGAGCTGATAACTCCAGTTTCAGTATCACTCTTTTTTAAGATTAAAGCTGTCAGACATACACTTGTTCTGTTATTTCCTGGTCATTAACTCCGAGTTATTTCTTTATTTGCTTGTGATTGTGTTACAGTTTCTCTTCCCAGTCTGTGAATAGCACCGACTGTCATTAAGAGTCAATATCTGTCACTAGAGTTGTTGACAAGCAAAAACCCCATAGTCGAATAACTGTTCCTAACCTGTCCATGGCTCTGTTCTAAACTGTACTGGAAGAACAGAAATTTCTTTCAGTTAAATATTGGGATGACTGAAGCCATTGTCTTTGACTCTCAGTACAAATGTGTTTCCCAGACAACGTGTCCTGGCAAAAGTCTGAAACTAAAGCAGCTTGTCTGCAATCTCGAGGTCATCCAAACTCCGTGACCTATGTTTAAACTTTAAAGTTTACTTATTAGTGTCACAAGTAGGTACCTATTAACACTCCAGTGAAGTTACTGTGGAAATGCCCTAGTCACCACACTCCAGTATCTGTTGGGTACACTGAGGGAGAATTTATATGGTCAATGCACCTAACTGCTTTTCGGATTGTGGGAAACCGGAGCACCCAAAAGAAACCCATGCAGACACAAGGAGAATGTGCAGACTCCACACAAGACAGTGACCCAAACTAGGAATCGAATTTGGTTCCCTGGCACTGTGAGGCAGCAGTGCTAACTACTGTGCCACCCCCTGTGCCACCATGCTGCCCTGACTTAGACCAAGGTGCACTTACCCATCACCCTGCTGCTCACTTACCTGCATTGTCTCTTGTTTAAGCAACTCTTGGATTTTAAAATTCTCATATTTGTTTTCAAATGCCTCCATGTCCTCACCTCTTCCTACCTGTTATTTGCTTCCAGCCCTACAACTCACCAAGGAATCTCCCTTCCTCCAATTGTGGCCTCACATCTATTCCCAATTTTAATCACTCTGTCATTGGTGCTCATCCCTTTAACATTTGGTACACTGAACTCTGGAATTCCCTCACTAAACCTCTCCACCTCACTCCCGTTCTGCTCCTGTCAGAATGACCACTTTGACTGTTTGTTTGATGATGCTCGCCAAGCACCTTGAACTTTTGAATTTTTTTCCAATTAAAGGCTCCATGT
The DNA here is from genome assembly GCA_024679065.1 of Sphyrna mokarran. Lineage (NCBI taxonomy): Eukaryota > Metazoa > Chordata > Chondrichthyes > Carcharhiniformes > Carcharhinidae > Sphyrna > Sphyrna mokarran. Next base: position 39,806,363 of record JAGIQG010000028.1, on the reverse strand, counting down.
AAATACAAATTGAAGCTGATTGTTACAAATCATACTGTCAAATATGCAGCATGCTTTAACGTTCTGTGAATTGCTGAAGTCTTGATTGTGACACTGGCTTGTGGCCAATCCAAGCTGTCTGACAAGCTCCATGTACAATGTGGTATGTATAAATGTGTGGCTGAGGCATGTGTGTGCTTCTTAGTTTGAGGCTTGTCAATGTTGAGTATGAAATAGAATGTAAGTCCACTTTGTGAACCTGTGGGCCTTGTCCAGAATAGCTTTGGCTAGAAACTGACTGAAACGTTCTCTACTTTAATGGGATATCCAACACCTTGCTGAAACAAAGTGCGTTTTTTATATGTTTCAAAGGCCACGCTTGAGTGAGAATGGCTATTTGTAATTGTTATAATAATTTTGCATTGAATGCCTAACCATGCATTGTGTCAAATATCAATGTATTGCCAGATTGGCGCAGAATCATGGTGCATCCAGAATTGATCTGAATTCCACTGTTCCTGCACTGTAAATTGAATTCCCTGATGTACGCTGTTGCATTCTGAACGCGGTAGCAAACTGCAGAAGCACAGTTTTGGGCAGTTATGACATGTGATTATGGTAGGGGCAGTATTGTTTTACATGCCTCTCTTTGCCACAGCATAAGAACTGATTGCTGTTCCTTTCTTACTCATTCAAGATGAATGGCCTGAGCTGCAGGGCCAGTACTTATTATGCTTTTCCCAATTGATCTTGAGAAACTGAGGTCGAGCTGTTAACTTGAACCACTGCAGTGATTATGTATGTGTTGAGGCTTCTTCTAGTATAGACTAGATACATCCCAACCAGGCAAAAAGTAATAGAAATAAAACCAAGGCTCCTTAGATGATGAAGCAGATAAGAAACATGATGATTCAAAAGAAGTATGTGTACAATGCATGTTAGATAAATTATTGAAGCAGGAATCAGTCTAAATAAAGTACATCAAATGGAGAAGTAAAGAATGTGTATAGAATAGAGTGGCAGTAAACCCAGAAGAGAATGCAAAAATCTTCTATCAGCATGTAAAGGGTATGTGAGTAATGGGAGACTCAGGTCAGGCTAGAATCTTAAATAGGCATATTTTATCAGTATTACCCAAGAAAAAGGAGCTGATGGAACCATGGTAGAAGCTGTGGATATGGTCAAAATTATTAGGAAGGGTGAACTGAAAAGATTGGTTATGCTTAGAACAAAGAACAAAGAACAAAACAGCACAGGAAACAGGCCCTTCGGCCCAACAAGCCCGTGCCGCCACCCCGATGTTCCCACCTCTACTCGTGATCCCTGTGTTTGTTTATAGATCTATGGATTAAAAACCAAATTTGAGACAATAGAGTGGATAAGTTATCATTTACTTGCACTCCGGGTTGTTAAAGTAATTGGGGTTGGAGATAGCAGAAAGACTTGTCATCATCTTCAGCTCTCTCCAGCCCAACTGTCTTTGCCAGACTGTGCAGATTGTCAGCAACCCCGAGGGAAAATGCTAGCAGCCTCCAGGGGAAATCTGCTCCTCGATTCAAACAGCCTCCACTAGAGTCTATTACCTATGACATGCCTATGCCCAGCCTTACCCTTACCCTATGTCCCCCTACCCTTGAGTCCTCAAACATCTCTTTCCAATAAATTTTGTGGTTTCCCTTTGACCCCCCTTGTTTATAAGTTTTTCATGCAGCATCATCAGGACCCACTTCTCTCCTTTCAGTCTTCCCTGTGCATTCTATTGTTTGTTGTCTTCATCCACTTCCCTTCTTCCCTGCATGACATCATGAGCCCCTCTCTGACTCCTGCCCCCCACACCCTCCCACCCACCCCCCCTCCCCCCTCCCTACCCCCCTCCACCCCAGTCTTGCACAGCCCTCTTTCCACATTGTCTCCCTTGTCTTGGTCAGACTCCCCCTCGCCCCACCTCAACCCCTAGCTTCCCCTTGCACTCCTCCTGGTTGAACTTGGAACTTTTGTTGCGATGGCTGCATGACTCCCACTGAACAGTGCTTTCCTGATCGATGCTGGTATGTGGCACCAGGGGTGAAGGAGACTGTGCACTCCAAAATTCCAGGCATTGTACTGATTTGAGTCAATGACACAGGAGGGCCCGTAAAGATCAGCTCAGCAAGGAGATGGAGACAGGAACTGATCTGCCTGGCAGAGTGGTGTACAGCACATCAGGAGCAACACAGCAGCATGCGTGATGATACAGTGCTATTAATTTATTTTTATGTTAAGGGAGAACTGTTTTATGATTCAGTGCTTTGTTACTGTTGGTTTGTCTGGAAGGAATACAGACGAAAGCAGAATAGTTATTTATTTTAGCCCATAAAGAACAAAGAACAAGAACAAAACAGCACAGGAAACAGGCCCTTCGGCCCAACGAGCCTGTGCCGTCACCCCGATGTTCCCACCTTTACCCGTGATTCCTGTGTTGATAGATCTATGGATTAAAAATCAATTTGAGACAATTTAGGGAGAATATGTTTTGCCAGTTAGCCTAAGAGCACATCTTTGGGATGTGGGAGGAAACCGGAGCACCCGGAGAAAACCCACGCAAGCACGGGGAGAATGTGCAAACTCCCACAGACACAGGCCCAAAATCCACGTATCTGCACAGCACAGCGATAGTTACTGAGCTGATAGTCATTGACCAATTGCCCATTGGTCCAGGTCAAGCGTACACTAACGACATGAAGCACTAGGATACTCTCGAAAAAAAATCCAAGAGCAGCCCTGTCACGACCCATCGCGTGTATGCCCCTTGTTAGGCAACAAGGTGGACCAAAGCACCTGTGGGATAAAAACAAGTACATCAACATCATCATCTATTTACACACTTCCCAGGGACTCCCAAGGCTCATGATCCCTATTTTAAATCAGTTTTCTATACCCCTCCATTCCCATTCTGTTCATGTGCCCATCTAAGTATTTCTTAAATAACTCCAGAGTACCTGCCTCCACCATTTTACTTGGCAGCGCATTCCATACCCCCACCACCCTCTGTGTGAAAAAATTCCCTCTAGCATCCAAATTATACCTTACCCCCCTCACCCTAAGTGTTATATTTAGCAGAAGACTTAGTGAGTTTTTATTTACCAAAGAAAAGGACCTTGGGATTTTCTTTTGATTAAGATAATGGAAGGTGAGTTAGGTATGCAGGATCATATTGTCATGTGATGTAAAAATGGAAGGAATTAGGTTTGTAGCTAAGAAAAACAACTTCCTGAATTCAGTTGTTAGAGAGTGCTGTTTATAAATAGTATCTATAAACAACTCTGTCTCTCTCTCTTTCTCCTTCTGGAAGCTCCAAGACTTAAAAGTTAAAGGCAGTATGCCTGGAATTGCTAACTATTTTAAAAATGGGGTTGAAGTCTATAAGAGAAATATTGATTCTTTGAAACTGGATATAATAAGTTGGAGTTAAGAGTTGTATCTTTTCATATTTAAAGATTGGTCAAAAGAGTTAAACTTTCATTTTGTTAGAGATGCACTTAAAGTGTGTTAAACTTAAGTTTATTTTGATAAAGGATGCTGAATTTGTCAGTCCTAGAGTGAAGCAGCCTATTCTCACATTGGTGTCAGAATAGAAAAACTGTTGACATTTCTTCTGTCTTCCTGATCTGGGATTTCTGATCTGGCAGGAAGAGTTTGTTACACTCACCTCAAAGCCCCTTGTGAACTGAGGACTACCTTGTGCACACCACACTTCATCAGTTGGGTCTTTGACCAATGTAATGTTACGCTGGTGTGATGCAAGGTTGAAAGACCCGCCAGGATTCTGGTGAGCAGTTTTTAATGAGCATTCATGAGATGCAATGAAATAGAAATTGCTTTCTTGCCACCAGCCAGTGGGAAAAATGACCCACTATTAACCTGCCATTACATAGAACATAGAACCCTACAGTGCAGAAACAGGCCCTTTGGCCCATTGAATCTGCACTGGCCACAATCCCATCCACACCCTATCCCCATATCTCTACATGTTATACCCACTAATCCCTCTAACCTACACATCCCTGGACACTAAGGGGCAATTTTCAGCATGGCCAATCGACCTAACCCACACATCTTTGGAATGTGGGAGGAAACCCATGCAGACGCAAGGAAATGTGCAAACTTCACACAGCCAATGACCCGAGCTAGGAATTGAATGGTCCCTGGAGCTTGAAGCAGCAGTGCTAACCACTGTGCTACCATGCTGTCACAGGGAGAACTACGAGATTTTATGCCAGTGGGTTTCTGACATTTTCTGACATTTTGACTCAAGTGAAATTCTCCATCCTTGCCCCTCATCAAACCCACACTTAAGGAACTCTTGCCACCTCTTTACTCTTTACACCGTTACTACCTCTGTCGATATTTAGACAATTGAAGTTCTTTTATAAATATTCAATAATTTTTGCACTTCTTTGCAGTTCCTTTGCACATCTGTTCCTCTGCATCTTCCATAATGGTCTATAGTCTATATTGGAGGATTGCGGATGTGGTGCCTATTTTCAAGAAGGGGAACAGGGATAGCCCGGGCAATTACTGACCGATGAGTCTGACCTCGGTAAGTTGATGGAGAGGATTCTGAGAGATAGGATTTATGAGCATTTAGAGAAATTCAATATGATCAGAAATAGTCAACACAGCTTTGTTAAGGGCAGGTTGTGCCTTATGAGCCTAGTTGAATTCTTCGAAAATGTGACTGAACACACTGATGAAGGAAGAGCAGTGGACATGGTTCACATGGATTTGATAAGGTCCCCCATGCAAGACTTCTTGAGAAGGTGAGAGGGCATAGTATCCAAAGGGCTTTGGCCTTGTGGATCCAGAACTGGCTTGCCTGCAGAAGGCAGAGAATAGTTGTGGATGGGTCTTGTTCCGCATGGAGGTCAGTCACCAGTGGAGTGCCCCAGGGATCTGTTCTAGGACCCTTGCTATTTGTCATTTTCATAAATGACCTGGATGCGGAGGTGGAGGGATGGGTTAGTAAGTTCGCCAACGATACGAAGGTTGGTGGTGTTGTGGATAGTCTGGAGGGATGTCTGCAGTTGCAGCGAGACAGAGATAGGATGCAAGACTGGGCGGAGAAATGGCAGATGGACTTCAACGCGGATAAAGATGTGGTGGTCCATTTTGGCAGGACCAATGGGATGAAGGAGCATAATATCAAGGGTAGGAGTCTTGGCAGTGTTGAGGAGCAGAAGGATCTTGGGCTCTGGGTCCATAGGACTCTTAAATCTGCCCCACAAATGGAGGATGTAGTCAAGAAGGCATATGGTATACTGGCCTTCATTAATCGAGGGATTGAGTTTAGGAGTCAGGAGGTAACTTTATAAGACCCTTGTCAGACCCCACGTGGAGTACTGTGTGCAGTTCTGGTCGCCTCACTATAGGAAAGATGTGGAAGCTACTGAGAGGTGCAGAGGAGATTCACAAGGATGTTGCCTGGATTGGGAGGTATGTCTTATGAAGATAGGTTGATAGAGCTAGGTCTCCTCCCTGGAGAGACGAAGGTTGAGAGGTGACCTGATAGAGGTTTATAAAATGTTGAGAGGAATAGATAGGGTGGATTCTCAGAGGCTATTTTCCAGGGCTGAAATGGTCGCTACGAGAGGACACAGGTTTAAGATGCTGGGGAGCAAGTACAGAGGAAATGTTAGAGGTAAGTTTTTCACTCAGAGGGTGGTGAGTGAATGGAATCGGTTGCCATCAGTGGTGGTACAGGCGAACTTGCTGGGGTCTTTTAAGAGACTTCTGGATGAGTACATGGGATTAAATGGGATTGGGAGTTACACATAGTTCCATGGCCTGGTAGGTATAGATATAGATCGGCACAACATGTGGGCTGAAGGGCCTGTCTGTGCTTCGTTCTATAGTCAATAGTGATCAATGCCATTGTACCATTTTTGTTCTTTGTCACTAGCCAGATAGATTCTGTCCTCAACCTCATTGGAAAATGTCTTTCTGCAGTCCTGCAATGACCTCCTTCATCTACACTGCCACCCCTCTTCCTTTTCTTACCTTTCTGAACACTTTGTATCCAGGATGATAGCAAGTTTTCACTAGTTTGTATGTGAGCTGACAAAACATGTCCAAAAACAGTTGCTTTATCATTGCATCTCGTGTGCAGAAACGGTAAAAGTTTACATTCATAGCTCACACTCTCAGCTCAGACTAGTTGATGATTTTGAAAAATGATTGACCTTTTCCAAGATTGAGTGCGTTTTGTATCTGATAAAACTCAGTGAAAATGGCAGCAAATGTTATTTTATCAGAGATTCCAAATTTATATTAAGATCTAAAAATCAGAATGGAATTGTTATTGGATGTGCTGCTACAGGGTCTTTTCAGGGTGACTAAGTTTTCCAGATTTGTAAATGATCTTGATCGGGGTCAGAAGCTGGAATTGCCTGCACTCCACACAGGAACAGTTAACCTTTGTTGGTTTCAACTCATTAAGTGCATGTTTGCCATTTCATTCCTTTGCATTTTTGCAGATTAAACTACTTCATTTTTAAGCTACACTGACATGCAAAAAATAAGATCAGAAAATACAGAATACTTCACACGTTGTCCAATTGCTGGAAGTAAAACTGTCCCCAAAATATTAGTAAAAATGAAATAGAGAAAACGCTTGCTCAGGAACATTTTATACACTAAGTGAATCAGTTTATTGGGAGATCACAGTTGCTGATATTAGAGGATGAGTATTTGACACATGACCCTCTGTCTAATATAAAGTGGAGCCATTAACCTATTTAATTAAGTGCCAATATTTTCAACAGCGATTTCAAGGGTTATCTGTCAATGAAAAACAGGCTTCATTCCCAGGTTGGTCATTAAAAGCCACTTTTAGGTCAATGGCAACTAGACTCCAAGAACTTGAATGAGGGACTTGGTGATAGTAATACAGATTAATTCCTACTGCTGTCAATTGACATCAAGGTATCAGCTTGGTTTAGATATGACCACCTTTCCTCTGAATCAGAAGGTTGTGAATGCAAGTCCATTTTTGAACAAATTTGCTGGGATGACTCTCAGAATTGCTGGAGGTGCCATCTTTTGGGATGGTATGTTCAACTAAGACTATGTCAACCCCATTGGTGGATATTAAAGATCCCAATGTGCTATTGGAAAGTGCACAGAGCTGTTTTGCTGATAATCCTTCGATTAGCAGATTATCATTTAAACTATTCTTGTTTGTAAGACGTTGCTGTGTGAAAATTAGTAAGAATTTAGCAACACCAATTTATAATCCAACCGATTTATTTGATAGTAAAAAAGCGAGCTTTCGACTCTTGTGTCTTCTTCAGGCAAATGCAGTGTGAAAATTAGCCATCATGTTTGGCTAGAAAATAGGAAGTACACTTTGGAGATACATCTTCAGATGAGGAGAACTGGCAATAGCTAATTTCAAGTTCTATTTGCTTGATGTGGGGTTGTTACTTGTTCAATGGATTTTGACATCCTAAATGTATTGCCAAATCTAGTCAAATCAGCTCTTCCTTGCTGCTTCCAGATTTACTACCAGCCTCATAACTCAGCAATAAACACACAGACACATTCATACCAGCTTCACGGCAGAACTCTACACACTCTTGAAACGTCCTGCAGTTTTGTTTTAAGAAATGCACTTTTGTTGAAACAGTGCATGCAGTGTTTGCTGGACTGAAGTGAACTCTCAGGTGCAGTGGCATTAGAGAGGTGAATTAGCAAATAGTTAAAATGACACAGTCACTGCAGCAATGTCAGCACAACAGTGCCAGATACAGTTAATTCTTTCAGCAACACAATCCAACCTCATCATTTTAATAAAAAGTTCTGATTTCAAAAATTTAAAGTAGGTAAAAGGAAGTGGATACTAAATTGAATGTTTCTTTACAACTTTTCAATCTGCTTGCAATAAATAAAGAAATTTCTTTAACAATTTCAGCATTCTCCAAAGTGGTTTGTGGACCACTGAATTTTACTGACTGTTGTCAGTGCGTTGACAAAATGTATTGTTGTTTCCTTGGGACCCTATAGCGATTGAATTAGTTTGGTTCCACCATTAAATAACAGAAACTTTAGCCTGAAATCGGTCAGAGTTTCAAATACGAATCTTTCGAAAGGTATGGAATAGTTCCTTTTATGGATTTGAATCAATGTATGAGTGAAGGTGCCAGTAGTACAATGGAAACTGAGAAGGGGAAAGGTCAGGAGACAGGCACTTGAGCTGTCAGCTGAAAGAAATGGGTTACTGTCCAATCAGATGGAAAAAGACGGGTGACATTAATACTACCGTGACTCACTCAGAGGTTGTGGGGTTTGGCACAATGCTGAGTAACTCCACAGAAGGATGGCTTAAAACTCTGGAGAATGAGCTGTCAGCCAGGGAAGGTGTTTGAAGTTTCTTGTGCAATGTCTGGTAAGAAAAATTAACAAAACACTTGTGCAATGCATGATTCATTCAGAGACATTTAAGTATTTTTCTTCATCTCCCTTTGCTCGAATTTAATTAATTTGATGGCAGCCAATTCTCCACCTCGCTCATCAATTCTCTTCCATTCAGTCTACATCATCAGCCTTTCTCAGTCTGCAGCCAGTTTGAGTCAGCTTCTACCTGCTGCAAATGCTACCTGTGATATATCTTACTCCAATGAATTAGTACCTTCACAGGATGTACAGAAATCATGTTCCTACACTGACTGATCTCCAATCTATAAATGTGGCTGGGTGAACAATCAGCTGGAGTGAGATCACTGTGGGCATCTAATGAGAGAACCTACCCTCTTGAAACTGAATCTGTTCTTAGTTCCTGTCTGTGACCTGTGAAGTTCAGTATCCTTGGATATACACCATGGTCTTCCCTACCTTGATCTACTGGTTCAATGACTTGATAGACTCGAGTTTACCTTCACCTGTTCTTACAATTAACAGCAAGTGAGGAAAGAACTCAGTAGAACATACACATCTGCCATGCTTTTTGCCTGAATGTTATTACAATGGTGCAGGTTTTTCTCTGTCGCTGGTTGATCAGTTGGTTGATGCACTGTCACTGCAAAGCTGAAAAGCTTTCTTAAGAGCTTCCATCTTACTGAGACAGCTTCAGACTATTCCATAGCAACGACCTGCGCTGAAAACTTTGCTCATGTCTTGACAGCTGTGACAAATTCCATCACAGATCATAAGATAGAGGAGCAGAATGAGGCCACTTGGCCCATCGAGTCTGGTCTGCCATTCAATCACGGCTGATATTTTTTTCATCCCCATTCTCCTGTTTTTTCCCATAGCCCCTGATCTCCTTATTAATAAATAATCTATCTGTCTCAGTCTTAAAGACGCTGAATAACCTGGCCTCAACAACCTTCTGTCGCAAAGAGTTCCACAGATTCACCACACTCTGGCTGGAGAAGTTCTTCCTCATCTCTGTTTTAAAGGACCGTCCCTTCAGTCTGAGGTTGTTCCCTCTGGTTCTAGTTTTTCCTACTGGTGGAAATATCCTCTCCATGTCCACTCTATCCAGGTCTCACAGTGCTGTAAGTTTCAATAAGATCCCCTTATCCTTTTAAACTCCAACAAGTGCAGTCCCAGAATCTTCAACTATTCCTCATACAACGCAGCTGCGATATAGTCACAACATTAAAAAAAACCCCACACATTTCAAAGAAAAGGTCAATTCTCTATATCTTCCAATTCTGATGGATCATAGCCTCATAGAATCCTTAATATGCAGAAGAAGATCATTTGGCCATCAAGTCTGCACTGACCACAATATTACCCAGTGCCTATCCCCATAGCTGCATACATTTACCTCACTATCCCCCCGACACTAAGTGGTAACTTTGCGTGGCCAATCAACCTGACTGCGCACCTTTGGACTGTGGGACGAATCTGAAACACTCAGAGGAAACCCACACAGACATGGGGAGAATGTGCAAACTCCACACAGGCAGGGACCCAAGTGTGATGACTTCAGCCAGGCTAATGAGTTTAGCTTGCTAGAGAATGAATGCTGGGCACCACAGGCGCTGAAGTGTATTATTGACACTGATAATTACCTTTTTGGTTTGATGTTTTAAGTTTCCTTTCGATGTTGTTTTTTGTTTGGGCTGTTCCCCTCCTTTTGGGGAGCTGCCCCTTTTAATTTGTCCTTCAGTTAATTTGAATTAGTTTAATTTGTTGGTACCTTGATAGAGATACCTGATGAGTCTTTGAAAAGAAATTCCTAAAGAGTCTTAATTGATGTTTAAATCAGGGGAGCCTTGTGCTCCTTATTTAAAGCAGGTGTGTTGGTCTCCCAGCCTGCATTCAGCAGGGAGCAACCGGAGAGCTGGCTGTATACAGAAATATGGTGTAAATAAAGCAACTTGGTGATGGGACTTTCAGCTCTGTAGAGTTATTACACCAAGCCAGGAATTGAACCTGGATAGTTGGCACTATGAATCAGCATCTGAGCCATCGTGTTGTCCCAATGCAGGTCTGAATCCTTGAAAAAAAATCCAGGATCCAGATCTGCATCTTCACCAAAAACTAATTACTTCTTCCTTGGACCAAACCTTATCTATGGCCAAATTTTGTTGAAATCCGTCCATTAGTTTTTGAAATATATTGTTAACAGAAAAATAGACTAGTTGACCGAAAGTATGACCTCTATCTACCTTCAGAAGCGGAGGTGATAAGATTTCTGTCTGAAAGCAAAAGTTGCCCAGTATAAAGATAAGAATGAGATGATTAAAGAATGGAACAACCTTGGTGTGGTCTTAGTGGCAAATGAATGTTGCTCACTCATCATCTAGGAATCACTCATCACTCATCACCAGGCTAGGAAGGTGTTTGTCTGGAATAAGGGGAAATATGAAGACATCAGGCAGATGTTGGGGCGAATAAACTGGAAGGAGGTGTTCTTGGGGAAAAGCACAGAAGGAAGGTGGCAGATATTCAAGGAATGCTTGTCTGGAGCTTTGCACGACAACGTTCCGGTGAGACAAGGAGGTTTTGGTAGGACGCGGGAACCGTGGTGCACGAAGGCTGTGGTGAACATAGTCAGGAAGAAAAGAATGGTGTATAAAAGGTTCAAAGAGCTAGGAGATGTTGGGGATCTAGAGAAGTATAAGGCTTATAGAAGAGAGCTTAAAAAGGAAATTAGGAGAGCCAGAAGGGGTCATGAGAAGGCCTTGGCTGGTAGGATTAAGGAGAATCCCAAGGCCTTCTACAAATATGTGAAAAGTAAAAGGATGAGAAGAGAAGGGATAGGACCTATAAAAGGTGAAGGGGGAAAAGTCTGTATGGAACCAGAAGAAATGGCAGAGGTGCTTAATGAGTACTTTGCCTCAGTATTAGAACATAGAACATTACAGCACAGAACAGGCCCTTCGGCCTTCGATGTTGCGCCGACCAATATAAAAAGCAATGCCCCTCCAAACTAAACCATTCCCTTCTCTTCATATACTTATCAACTAACCTCTTAAACGCCACCAAACTTGGCGCATCTACAACTGCTGCAGGCAGGGCATTCCACTCCCGAACCACCCTTTGAGTAAAGAACCTACCTCTGATATCCGTCCTATTTTTATCCGTCCTATCTTTACCCAAAGGTTCAGGAGTGGAATGCCCTGCCTGCAGCGGTTGTAGATGCGCCAAGTTTGGTGGCGTTTAAGAGGTTAGTTGATAAGTATATGGAAGAGAAGGGACTGGTTTAGTTTGGAGGGGCATTGCTTTTTATATTGGTCGGCGCAACATCGAAGGCCGAAGGGCCTGTTCTGTGCTGTAATGTTCTATGTTCTATTCACGGTGGAAAGTGATCTGGGAGGATGCACTACAAGTTTGCGGCAGACTGAAAAGATTGAGTATGTAGATATTAAGGAAGCGGATGTGTTAGAACTTTTAAATGCTATCAAGATAGATAAATCTCCAGGACCAGATGGGATGTACCCCAGGTTATTGTGGGAGGTGAGGGATGTCATTGCAGAGCCCCTGGCGATGATCTTTGCGTCATCGATGGAGACGGGAGAGGTTCTGGAGGATTGGAGGATTGCGGATGTGGTCCCTATTTTCAAGAAAGGGAACAGGGATAGTCCTGGAAATTACCGACCGGTGAGTCTGACCTCAGTGGTTGGTAAGCTGATGGAGAGGCTTCTGAGGGACAAGATTTACGAGCATTTGGAGAAGTTTAGGTTGATTAGAAATAGTCAGCATGGTTTTGTAAAAGGCAGGTCGTGCCTTACGAGCTTAATTGAGTTCTTCGAAAATGTGACTGAACACATTGACGAAGGAAGAGCAGTGGACGTGGTGTACATGGACTTCAGCAAGGCATTTGACAAGGTCCCACATGCAAGACTTCTTGAGAAGGTGAGAGGCCATGGGATCCAAGGGGCTTTGGCCTTGTGGATCCAGAACTGGCTTGCCTGCAGAAGGCAGAGGGTGGTTGTGGATGGCTCTTTTTCTGCATGGAGGTCGGTCACCAGTGGAGTGCCCCAGGGATCTGTTCTAGGACCCTTGCTGTTTGTCATTTTCATAAATGACCTGGATGAGGAAGTGAAGGGATGGGTGAGTAAGTTCGCCGATGACACGAAGGTCGGTGGTGTTGTGGATGGTCTGGAGGGATGTCAGAAGTTGCAGCATGACATCGACAAGATGCAAGATTGGGCGGAGAAGTGGCAGATGGACTTCAACGCGGATAAATGTGTTGTGGTCCATTTTGGCAGATCCAACAGGATGAATGAGTACACTATCAAAGGTAGGAGTCTTAGCTGTGTGGAAGAGCAGAGGGATCTTGGGGTCCGGGTCCATAAGACTCTCAAATCGGCCTCCCAGGTGGAGGATGTGGTTAAGAAAGCTTACGGTGTACTGGCCTTCATTCATCGAGGGATTGAGTTCAGGAGTCAGGAGGTAATGCTGCAGCTTTATAGGACCCTTGTCAGACCACACTTGGAGTACTGTGCGCAGTTCTGGTCGCCTCACTATAGGAAGGACGTGGAAGCTATTGAAAGGGTGCAGAGGAGATTTACAAGGATGTTGCCTGGATTGGGAGGCATGCCTTATGAAGACAGGTTGAGGGAGCTGGGACTGTTCTCCCTGGAGAGACGAAGGTTGAGAGGCGACCTGATAGAGGTTTACAAGATGTTGAGAGGAATAGATAGGGTGGACTCTCAGAGACTATTTCCCAGGGCTGAAATGGTCGCGACGAGAGGGCACAGATTTAAGGTGCAGGGAAGCAAGTACAGAGGGGATGCTAGGGGAAAGTTTTTCACTCAGAGGGTGGTGAGTGAATGGAATCGGCTGCCGTCGGTGGTGGTCGAGGCGAACTCGCTGGGGTCTTTTAAAAGACTTCTGGATGAGTATATGGGATCCAATGGGATTGGGGGTTATAGATAGGTCTATGGCTGGGTAGGTTTTGATGTGTTCGGCACAACTTGTGGGCCGAAGGGCCTGTTTGTGCTGTAGTGTTCTATGTTCTATGTTCTATGTTCTATCTGTAGATTGGGAGAATCTTCCAGATTCACAGATATGATTACGATAATTGATTTGATTTATTATTGTCGTACGTATTGGAATACAGTGAAAAGTATTGTTTCTTGTGAACTACAGTCAAAACATACTGTTGATAAAATATATAAGGGAGAAAAGTGAAAGGTACAGAATGTAGTGTTACAGCTATCGTTAGGGTGTAGAGAAAGCTCAGCAAGAAACAAGCTCTTCTTGAGTTGGTTGATATGTGACCTCAGACTTTTATACCTTTTTCCCCATGGAAGAAGGTGGAAGAGGAAATGTCTGAGGTGTGTGGGGTCCTTGATTATGCTGGCTGCTTTTCCAAGGCAGCGGGAAGTGTGGACAGAGTCACTGGATGGGAGATTGGTTTGTTTCCCCAATGGTGTGATCAGAGGTTATCTAATACATGAATAAGTAATAAATGATACAGATAGGTTTGGTAGAGTGTATTAGGATAATCAGGGCTGTCAGTGTAAAGCTTATTAATGGAACAGTTTTAATTGCCATTATTCAATGAGTGTACAGAAAATCCTTTGTTATCCTTGTGCCTCAGGCACAGACTGTGATTAATGATGAAAGTGTAATGTTATTTATGTTCTGATGGGAAAGTTACAAGGAGTGTACCTGATCAGATTAGCAAAGGACGATTCTGATATAGTAATAAAGATTTCGGCAATAACTCCAAAATCACAAACTGTTATCAGAAAATGGCAACAAATAGTTAAATCCACTGGCTCCTTCCAGAGATTCTGGCCTGCTAAGAATAACTAAACTCTCAAATTCATCGCACAGCTCCACTGGGACCACAACTCGAACTTGGTGTCAGAGGTCAGTCAGAGGTCAGACAAACCAACTTCTGCCTCAGTTGGTCAATGCTTGTCACACAGCTGTCACAATCAGTGAGGCTGGAAAATGTAGAGCAAGAAGTTTCACCAATACCCCAGGTCCAACACCAGCATCTCCACATAACAGTTACCAGGGAAAATGCAAAGTTAATGTTTGTAAATAAAATGGCAATTATTTATCCATTAAATTTGGGGCTAGAATACAGGAGATTTGATGTAAATATGTTGGATAACTCAGTGGGAACCAGAGCACTGGGAGTTGTGGTGATCCATAATTAAAACCTTTACACAGATTAAAATCGTTAGTCCTCTCCAAGGCATTTATGTAGGTTGCATACATTTATCCATCTGTCAGTGTCACTGGGGTAATTTGAGCTGAACCTGCCCATTAGGACAATGAGCAGAATGAGTGTATCAATATTTTTGTGCCCTGTTCAGTCCTACTCTCCAATTAGTCAAAGAAAGTCTTCAACATAATCTAAAAAGCACAATATGCATCAAAAATAAGTTATTCAACTACAATTTATGTTGGATATTCTAAAAATGCAAGGATTATCCATAAGGCCTGATATTAACTTGTATAGAAGGGTTGGTTTTAAAATCAGGTCCAAATGCCTGCGTTTGAGAAAGAGAGTGTGAGAAAATGATCCTTATTGCAAATGTTATGATTTGTAAATTTCAGGATCTCATTCAGCTAAAGGAGGAACAGTGAGAGGGACAGAGCTAGGGAAAAGAGAGAGAGGAAGACCGAGAGATGGAGATGAGACAAGAACTGAGATCAGAGAGAGTTTATTTTATTTATTTTATTATTAGCATCACAGGTAGGCTTACATTAACACTGCAGTGAAGTTTCTGTGACAATCCTCTTGTCGCTGTACTCTGGTGCCTGTTCGATTACACTGGGGGAGAATTTAGCGTGGCCAATGCACCTAACCAACATGTCTTATGGACTGTGAGAGGAAACCAGAACACCCAAAGGAAATCCACACAGTCACAAAGAGAACCTGCAGATTCCATACAGACAGTGATGTAAGAATGGAACCCAGGTCTCTGGCACTCTGAGGCGAACCACCGGAATCTCTTCCTGAAGGACAACAACGTTCACATTAGTGACTGGGAGGAGCTTCTTTCCGTTGTTCTAAATAGCAATATCTTATCCATCGGGATGCATCACGTTTTGCTTCACCGCAGCTCATAGATGAGGCAGAGTGGTGATAAACAAAGAAAAGAAGCTAATCCTGTATTCCTGATCCCATTACCTCCTCTCTCATGTGCTCAAAGGTCTCTGAATCAAGAATTAATCTGAATGGTTAGTCACATAAAAACCAGTGGGAGCAACTCATAATCTTGGTTGGATGTCATCAAAACTTTTTATCCCTGGAGCTGACACTTCAGAAGTACCTCACTGACTGGAAGATGATTTGGTCCGTCCTGATGTCAGGGAATACATGCCATAAATACATATTTTTCATTTTAAAAACTTTCAGACATCATAGCCGGAATTTTCCCAGAAGAATTCTAAGCATCATACTGACAAGAAAATGGAAGTCCTTCGTCTGTGGCTTTTTGGTGAACTTGGGACTGCAATCTTCTGGAATTTCATCAAATTTTTTGACAGCTGGAACTTTGCGCTGTTGTGAGGGGGATGGAACCTACAGGTGCTGTTATGATGGGATGGACCCCACAGGTGCTGGTATGAGGGGATGGACCTTACATGCACTGGTATGGGAGAACAGAGTCTATACATACTGGAGAAGCCAGCTTTGGAATGCTCCGGCACAATTTTGCAGGGCCAGTGACCTGCCAGTGAACCTGCATTCTCCCCCCACCCACCCTGATAGGCACTGCCCAAACCATCTGGGGTTTCAGAGGTCCCTGATTTCCTTGGTGTGGTCATAGTGCTTGGTTTCTGCAACTACAGAGCAATAGTGACTCCCGGTGGACTGGCATCTCACTGGCGGACTGGGAACATCAGGGAGAGGAAAAAACAGCCATGCTCGACCCACTCATGCTATCCCAGCAAGCTAATGGTAATGAGCTTTGCCCTTTCTGGGGCAATAAAGTAGGACCAGGAAGATAATACCTGGCATATATCAGAGCTTTGGCTCCTCACGTTACCTCCCAGCTTGCCATGCTGATTGATGGGCATGGTTGAGGTTGTGAAAGGAATTAAATCAATGCAAGTCTTTTGTTTTTTCAGAAGGAACTTGTGTAAGTGCGACACAGAAAGTTTATTGAGGTGATGAAAACCCCAGGAATTAATGAACAACTGACAGGGTGGGTGAGAAACTGTCTCAAAGGCAGGGTGAAGGATGATGGATTGATATAGAACATAGAACACTACAGCACAAACAGGCCCATCAGCCTACACGTTGTGCTGATCGTATCAGTACCTACCAGGCCATAGAACTTTCTGTAACTCCCAATCCCATTAAATCCCATGTACCCATCCAAAAGTCTCTTAAAAGACTCCATCGAGTTCACCTCCACCACCACTGACGGCAACCGATTCCATTCACTCACCACCCTCTGAGTAAAAAACTTACCTGTAACATCTCCTCTGTACTTACCCCCAGCACCTTAAACCTGTGTCCTCTCATAGCGACCATTTCAGCCCTGGGAAATAGCCTCCAAGAATCCACCCTATCTATTCCTCTCAACATCTTATAAACCTCTATCAGGTCGCCTCTCAACCTTCGTCTCTCCAGGGAGAAGAGACCTAGCTCTCTCAACCTATCTTCATAAAGCATGCCTCCCAATCCAGGCAACATCCTTGTAAATCTCCTCTGCACCCTCTCAATAGCTTCCACATCTTTCCTATAGTGAGGCGACCAGAACTGCACACAGTACTCCAAGTGGGGTCTGACAAGGGTCTTACTTTATGGGTCTTACTATATTTTTCATACTTTATGGTGTTTGCAGTAATGTTGCCCTGGGCTCAGACATGAGTCCATTAGTCTTTTTCAATGTTTATAAACTTCTGAATTTGGATACAGAGAACAGACTTTACATTGTTTACAGATAATGCAAAACTTAGGCAAAGTATTGGCTAGTTTTGAGGATTCCAAGGTGACTTACACAGGATGGTGAACTGGCATTCAATGTGAAGAATTGTGAAGTGATGATCTTTTGAAGAGCTAACATGGAAATACAGAGATAGACCAAATTATATGAATTTGGAAAGTGCTGACCTGCAGAGAAACTTTGGCTTTCACCCAAAACCCTGAAAAGTGGTAGGATCTTTAAAAATTCATTCATGAGATGTGGGTGTTAGTGGCAAAGTCAGCATTAATTGAATAGAAAATTAAAGCAATCAAGTTAGAAATCAACAACTCAACATTGGACTGGAATATTATGGACAACTCTGAACATTGAACTTGAGGGAAGGATTTGATTTGAAAATTGGATAGGACTTAGAAAAGGTCCAGAGGAGGCTTACTAGGATGTTACCAGGTATGAAGGGCTTCAGATATCAGCAGAGTTTTGAAAAATTAATACTATTCTCCTTGGAACAGAGAAGGTTAAGAGGTGACCTCAGTGAGGTTGAAGGATGATGAGAACTCTAGATAAGAGTAGAGAGAGAAAAGCTATTCCCTCTGGGGAGTGGATCAATAACCAGATTCAGAGATTGAATGGTCATTAACAAAAGATCTCGAGGGGAAATAAGGAACATTCTTTTCATTCAGAGAGGAAACACTACCTGAAAAGGTGAAGGATGCTGATTCTGTCAAGTAAGTTTAAAAGGGAGCTGGGCAGATGTTTAAACAGCTGACAGGACTGTGGCTGAGAAGTGAGGGTGTGGAGTGTTAGATTGGTCTTCCAAAGAAGCAGCACAGATGTGACAGACTCAGTGCTGTCCCTCTGTTAGTCTCTGTCATTCTGTGGTGTGTTTCTTTTTCCTTTCACTATCAGAATGAATCTGTTTGCATTGGGAGTGAATGATTAGTGTAGTGTTCAGGTGAAATGGGGAGAACACTGGGGACAAGGCAGCAGATGGAATTCTGGAAGAATCAGCACACATCTCTTTGAGATGGAAAGCAGAATGCCATTAACAAGCTAAACTGACACACATTTAGGAGCACCTAAATGATAAACTATCTCCCTGAGAGTAACAGAGACTCCTTTTATTCTCTCCATAAACTGTATGAATCAGAGAGATAACAGACAACATTCTACAATCCTTTAATCAGGGGTGAGGTGGAAGGAAATGAGATTCTGATCATGGGCAGTGAGCTGTGACCTCACTGACATAACTGACAGAATTTATGAAAACAAAAATTACATAACGTTCATAACATTTATAAAATTTCTGTCAATTTAGCATCTTCAGTAGCCCCTCTGATTGAAACTTGAAGGCACGGTAGTAGGTGACTGCAGGGGAGAGCATGGGAATAAAGGGAGATTTGATTTATTATTGTCACATGTATTGGTATACAGTGAAAAGTATTGTTTATTGTGTACTCTTCAGACAAAGCATACAATTCATAGAGAAGGAAACGAGAATGCAGAATGTAGCGTTACAATCATAGCCAGGGTGCAGAAAAAGATCAGTTTATTGTGACGTAGGTCCATTCAACAGTCTGATAATAGCAGAGAAGAAGCTGTTCTTGAGTCAGTTGGTAGATGACCTCAGACTTTTGTGCCTTTTCCCTGCGGAAAAGGTTCGAATAGACTATGTCCGGATGTATGGGTTGCTTTGCTGAGGCAGTGGGAAGTATAGACAGGGTCGGTGGATGGGAGGCTGGTTTGCGTGATGGACTGGGCTCCCATCATGACCTTTTGTAGTTTCTTGCAGCCAGAGGAGGAGCCATACCAAGCTGTGATATAACCAGAAAGAATGCTTTCTGTGGTGCTTCCCTAAACATTGGTGAGAGTCATAGCTGACATGCCAAATTTCCTCAGTCTTCTGATAAAGTTGGTGGGCTTTCTTAACGATAGTGTCAGTGTGGGGGTACCAGGACAAGTTGGTGATTTAGACGCCTAAAATCTTGAAGCCCTCGACCGGATTGATGTAGACAGGGGTATGTTTTTCAATACGCTTCCTGAAGTCAGTGACTATCTCCTTCATTTTGTTGACATTGGGGGAGAGATGATTGTCGCCATACCAATTCACCAGATTCCCCATTTCATTCCTATACTCCGTTACGTTATTGTTTGAGATCCGACCCACTCCACTGGTGTCATCAGCAAATCGAGTTGGAGGGGAATTTGGCCACACAGTCATAGGTGTATAAGGAGTATAGTACGGGATTGAAGACACAGCCTTGTGGGGCACCGATGTTGAGGATGATCATGGAGGATGTGTTGTTGCCTCTCCTCACTGATTGTGGTCTGTGGGTTAGGAAGTTCAGGATCCCAGTCACAAAGGACAGAGTGGAGCCCCGGAACACGAAGATTGAAAATGAGCTTTGTAAAAATAATGGTGTTGAAGTCTGACTATAGTCAATAAATAGGAGTCTGACTTGGTGTCTTTGTTATCTAAGTGATCCAGGGTTTAGTACAGGACCAGGGAGATGGTGTCTGCTGTAGACCTATTGTGGCAGTCGGCAAACTGTAGTGAATCCAGGCAATCTGGGAGGCTGGAATTGATTCATGTTATGACCAACCATTCAAAGCACTTTATAATGATGGTTGTCAGAGCCAACGGTTGATAGTCATTAAACCACCCTGCTTGGTTTTTCTTTGCTACTGGGATGATGGTCATCTTCTTGAAGCAGATAGGGACCTCCGGTTGTCATAAAGAGAAGCTGAAGAAGTTTACGGATATCCCTACCAGCTGTTTCATGCAGGATCTGAATGCTTATCCGAGTACTCCACAGGGCAAGAGTTATAGCTGGGGGAAAGGAAATTTTGATGCAATTAGGCAAGATTTAGGATGCATAAGATGTGGAAGGAAACTGCAGGGGAGGGGCACAATTGAAATATGGAGCTTGTTCAAGGAACAGCTACTACTTGATAAGTATGTACCTGTCAGGTAGGAGGAAGTGGTCAAGCGGGGGAACCATGGTTTACTAAAGAAGTTGAATCACTTGTGAAGGGGAGGAAGGAAACTTATGTAAAGATGAGACATGAAGGCTCAGTTAGAGCACTTGAGAGTTACAAGTTAGCCAGCAAGGACCTAAAGAGAGAGTTAAGAAGGTCGAGGAGGGGACATGAGAAGATTTTGGCAAGTAGGATCAAGGAAAATCTTAAAGCTTTCTATAGGTATGTCACGAATAAAAGAATGACTAGGGTAAGATTAGGGCCACTCAAGGACAGTAGTGGGAAGTTGTGGGTGGAGTCTGAATGGAGATCATAATTCTATCTCTTTCATGATAGCGATGGAAAGAGATAGGATCAGGCAGGCTAGGAAAGTGTATGTCTGGAGTAAGGGGAAATATGAAAACATTAGGCAGGTAATTGGATGTATAAACTGGAAGGAGGTGTTCTTGGGGAAGAGTACAGAAGGAAGTTGGATAAGTCCCCTGGGCCGGACGGGATTTACCCTAGAATTCTCTGGGAGGCTAGAGAGGAGATTGCAGAGCCTCTGGCTCTGATCTTCAGGTCCTCGTTGGTAACGGGTGTGGTTCCGGAGGACTGGAGGATAGCGAATGTGGTCCCATTGTTTAAGAAGGGGAAGAGAGACCTTCCTTGGAATTATAGGCCGGTGAGTCTTACTTCTGTTGTGGGCAAGGTATTGGAGAGAATTATTAGGGATAGGATTTATAGTTATTTAGAGAGAAATGAATTGATTGGGGATAGTCAGCATGGTTTCGTGAAGGGTATGTCATGCCTTACTAACCTCATTGAGTTTTTTGAGAAAGTGACCAGAGAGGTGGATGGGGGTAAGGCGGTTGATGTAGTATATATGCACTTTAGTAAGGCGTTTGATAAGGTGGCCCATGGAAGACTTCTACAGAAAATGCAGATGTGTGGAATAGAGGGTGATTTAGCTAATTGGATTAGGAATTGGCTGGCAGATAGAAGACAGAGGTGGTGGTTGATGGGAGATATTCATCTTGGAGTTCGGTGACAAGTGGTGTACCTCAGGGGTCTGTTTTGGGGCCCCTGCTGTTTGTAATTTTTATAAATGATCTGGATGAGGGTATTGATGGATGGATCAGTAAATTTGCAGATGATACTAAAGTTGGTGGTGTGGTAGATAGTGAAGAGGGGTGTTTTAGTTTACAGAGTGACTTGGACAAGTTGCAGAGCTGGGCCGAGAGGTGGCAAATGGAGTTTAATGTGGAAAAGTGTGAGGTAATGCACTTTGGCAGGAACAATAATGTGTAGAGTATAGGGCTAATGGTAGGGCTCTTAATAGTGTTGAGGAACAGAAGGATCTTGGTGTATGTGTCAATAGATCCCTGAAAGTAGGCAGTCAAGTGGATAAAGTTGTTAAGAAGGCATATGGAGTATTAGCTTTTATTGGCAGGGGGATTGAATTTAGGAGCCGCAGCATCATGTTGCAACTGTACAAAACTCTAGTGCGGCCGCACTTGGAGTATTGTGTGCAGTTCTGGTCGCCACATTCTAAGAAAGATGTGGAGGCATTGGAGAGGGTACAGAGGAGGTTTACCAGGATGTTGCCTGGTATGGAGGGCAGGTCCTATGAAGAGAGGTTGAAGGATTGAGGTTGTTTTCGTTAGAAAGGAGGCGGCTAAGAGGGGATCTTATTGAAGCGTATAAGATGATTAGAGGTTTAGATAGGGTGGACAGTGATAGCCTTTTTCCTAGGATGGAGAAAGCTAGCACGATGGGACACAGCTTTAAATTAAGGGGTATGAGTTATAGGACGGATATCAGAGGTAGGTTCTTTACTCAAAGAGTGATTAGGGAGTGGAATGGCCTGCCTGCAGCTGTTGTAGATGCGCCAAGTTTGGTGGCGTTTAAGAGGTTAATTGATAAGTATATGGAAGAGAAGGGAAGGGTTTAGTTTGGAGGGGCATTGCTTTTTATTTTGGTCGGCACAACATCGAAGGCTGAAGGGCCTGTTCTGTGCTGTATTGTTCTATGTTCTATGTTCTATGAAAGTGGTGGTTTTTCAAGGAATGTTTGTCTGGGGCATTGCAAGACAACGTTCCGAGGAGTCAAGGAGGTTCTGGTAGGACGCGGGAACCATGGTGCACGAAGCTAGTGGTGAACCTAGTTAGGAAGGAAAAAAAGGTATATAAAAGGTTCAGAGAGCTAAGGGATGTTAGGGATCTAGAGGAGTATAAGGTGTGTAGAAGGGAACTTAAAAAGGAAATTAGGAGAGCCAGAAGGGGTCATGAGAAGGCCTTGGCAGGTAAGATTAAGGAGAATCCCAAGGCCTTCTACAAATATGTGAAAAGTAAAAGGATGAGAAGACAAGGCATAGGGCCTATAAAAGGTGAAGGGGGAAAAGTCTGTGTGAATCTGGAAGAAATGGCAGAGGTGCTTAACGAGTACTTTGCCTCAGTGTTCACAGTGGAAAGTGAACTGGGAGATTGCACTGCAGGTTTGAGGCATACGGAAAAGATTGAGTATGTGAATGTTAGGAAAGAGGATGTGTTAGACCTGTTAAATTCTATCAAGATCGACAAGTCGCTGGGACCGGATGGGATGTACCCCAGGTTATTATCTCCCACGTACTCCAGGGAGAGGTAGGAGGTGAGGGAAGTGGTTGCAGAGCCCCTGGCGATGATCTTTGCGTCGTCCATGGAAATGGGAGAGGTTCCGGAGGATTGGAGAATTGCAGATGTGGTTCCTATCTTTAAGAAAGGGAACAGGGATAATCCAGGAAATTACTGACCGGTGAGTTTGACTTCAGTCGTTGATAAGCTGATGGAAAGGCTTCTGAGGTATAAGATATATGAACATTTGGAGAAGTTTGGACTGATTAGAAATAGTCAGCATGGTTTTGTCAAGGGCAGGTCATGCCTTACGAGCCTAGTTGAGTTCTTCGAAAATGTGACTGAACACATTGACAAAGGAAGGGCGGTGGACATAGTGTACATGGACTTTAGTAAGGCGTTTGATAAGGTCCCACATGCAAGGCTTCTGGAGAAGGTGAGAGGGCATGGGATCCAAGGGGCTTTGGCCTCGTGGATCCAGAACTGGCTTGCCGGCAGAAGGCAGAGAGTGGTTGTGGATGGGTCTTGTTCTGCATGGAGGTCGGTAACCAGTGGAGTGCCCCAGGGATCTGTTCTGGGACCCCTGCTGTTTGTCATTTTCATAAATGACCTGGATGAGGAAGTGGAGGGATGGGTTAGCAAGTTCGCCGACGATACAAAGATCGGTGGTGTTGTGGATGGTCTGGAGGGATGCCAAAAGTTGCAGCGGGACATAGACAGGATGCAAGACTGGGCGGAGAAGTGGCAGATGGACTTCAACGCAGATAAATGTGTAGTGGTCCATTTTGGCAGGAATAATGGGATGAAGGAGTACAATATAAGGGGTAGGAGTCTTAGCTGTGTTGTAGAGCAGAAGGATCTCGGGGTCCGGGTCCATAGGACTCTTAAATCGGCCTCGCAGGTGGAGGAAGTGGTCAAGAAGGCGTACGGTGTACTGGCCTTCATTAATCGAGGAATAGAGTTTAGGAGTCAGGAGGTAATGATGCAGCTCTATAAGACTCTTGTCAGACCCCAGTTGGAGTATTGTGCGCAGTTCTGGTCGCCTCATTATAGGAAGGATGTAGAGGCTATTGAGAGAGTTCAGAGGAGATTTACAAGGATGCTGCCTGGATTGGGAGGCAGGCCTTATGAAGATAGGTTGAGGGAGCTGGGACTCTTCTCACTGGAGAGACGTAGGTTGAGAGGTGACCTGATAGAGGTTTATAAAATGTTGAGAGGAAAAGATAGGGTGGACTCTCAGAGACTATTTCCCCGAGCTGAAATGGTCACTACGAGAGGACACAGATTTAAGGTGCAGGGAAGCAAATACAAAGGAGATGTCAGGGGTAGGTTTTTCACTCAGAGGGTGGTGAGTGAATGGAACCGACTGCCGTCGGAGGTTGTTGAGGCAAACTCACTGGGGTCTTTTAAGAGACTTCTGGATGAGTATATGGAAAAGAATAGGATGGGGGGTTATAGATAGGTCTGTGGATTGGTAGATGTGATCGGCGCAACTCGTGGGCCGAAGGGCCTGTTTGTGCTGTATTGTTCTATGTTCTGAAGAGATAGGAGATGCGTTAAATGAATATTTTTTCACAGTGTTCATGCAGCAAAAAGACAATATTGTGGAGGACAATACTGAGATACAGGCTATTAAACTGGATGGGATTGAGGTTCATAAGGAGGAGGTGTTAGCAATTCTGGAAAGTATGAAAATAGATATGTCCCCTGGGCCGGATGGGATTTATCCTAGGATTCTCTGGGAGGCTAAGAAGGAGACTGCAGAGCCTTTGGCTTTAATCTTTAGGTTGTCATTGTCTACAGGAATAGTGCCAGAAGACTGGAGGATAGTAAATGTTGTCCCCTTGTTCAAGAAGGGGAGTAGAGACCATCCTGGTAATTATAGATGAGTGAGCCTTACTTCTGTTGTGGATAAAGCTTTGGAAAGGATTATAAGCGATAGGATTTATAATCATCTAGAAAGGAATAATTTGATTAGGGATAGTCAATACGGTTTTGTGAAGAGTAGGTCGTGCCTTACAAATCTTATTGAGTTCTTTGAGAAGGTGACCAAAGAGTTGATGAGGGTAAAGCAGGGTATATATGTGGTATATATGGATTTCAGTAAAGCCAATCCCCACGGTAGGCTATCACAGAAGATATGGCGGCATGGGATTGAGGGTGATTTAGCGGTTTGGATCAGAATTTGGCCAGCTGTAAGATAGACGGTGGTGATTAATGGGGAATGTTCATCCTGGAATTCAGTTACTCATGGTGTACTGCAAGGATCTTTTTTAGGGCCATTGCTGAGCAGAGACTGATAGCCATGTTCTGCACACGAGGACGGTCTCAGCTGGGATCTTGGGTTCATGTCACACTATCTGTAACCCCCACAACTTGCCTGGACTTGCAAAATCTCACTAACTTTGCTGTCTGGAAACAATACACATCTCTTTAACCTGTGCTTAAAGCTCTCTCCACTCGCACTGTCTGTACCTTTAAGAATTGATTAGCTGTAAAGACTCACAGTCCAATCATTATGCTTGTAAATTGAGTTTGGGTCTTTGTGTCCTTTTTATGATCAGAACTCCCAGCTACCTGACAAAGAACATAGAACATAGAACATTACAGCGAAGAACAGGCCCTTCAGCCTTCGATGTTGCGCCGACCAATATGAAAAGCAATGCCCCTCCAAACTAAGCCATTCCCTTCTCTTCCATATACTTATCAACTAACCTCTTAAACGCCACCAAACTTGGCGCATCTACAACTGCTGCAGGCAGGCATTCCACTCCCGAACCACCCTTTGGGTAAAGAACCTGCCTCTGATATCCGTCCTATAACTATCACCCCTTAATTTAAAGCTGTGTCCCCTCGTGCTAGCTTTCTCCATCCTAGAAAAAGGCTATCACTGTCCACCCTATCTAAACCTCTAATCATCTTATATGCTTCAATAAGATCCCCTCTTAGCCGCCTCCTTTCTAACGAAAACAACCTCAAATCCTTCAACCTCTCTTCATAGACCTGCCCTCCATACCAGGCAACATCCTGGTAAACCTCCTCTGTACCCTCTCCAATGCCTCCACATCTTTCTTATAATGTGGGGACCAGAACTGCACACAATACTCACAGTGCGGCCGCACTAGAGTTTTGTACAGTTGCAACATGACGTTGCGGCTCCGAAATTCAATTCCCCTACCAATAAAAGCTAAGACTCCATATGCCTTCTTAACAACCTTCTCGACTTGACTGCCTACTTTCAGGGATCTATGCACATACACACCAAGATCCCTCTGTTCATCAACACTATTAAGCATCCTACCATTAGCCCTATACTCTACACATTTATTATTCCTGCCATAGTGCATTACCTCACACTTTTCCACATTAAACTCCATTTGCCACCTCTCGGCCCAGCTCTGCAACTTATCCAAGTCTCTCTGCAAACTGTAACACCCCTCTTCACTATCTACCACTCCACCGACTTTAGTGTCATCTGCAAATTTACTAATCCATCCCTCAATACCCTCATCCAGATCATTTATAAGGGATGGGCTATCCCGAAAGCTTGTGGCTTTTGCTACAAATAAACCTATTTGGACTTTAAACTGGTGTGGGATTTCTTTCTGTTTTACCCCAGTCCAACGCCGGCATCTCCACATCATGACTATCTCTGTTCATCCATGATTTCTGGTTGGGAAACACATGGATTTGCTTCTTTACCTCACAATCTTCTACACACTTACTAATGAAATCAGTTATTGTATTTCTTCAGGCTGGTCAGTGGTTTTAAATACTTACCAGTCCAGTGACTCTAAGCAGACCCGTCGGAGATCATTCAATTCCTCAGTCTCCCAACATTGCACAACTTTTTTTGATGGATTCTCCTGCTTCAGTTTTTATTTGTAAGCTGGAAGTAAGAGCAGAACCTTGTCGTCTGATTTGCCAAAATGTGGGCGGGTGATAAAGCAGTAAGCATGTTTGACATTTGTGTAGAGGTGGTCTAGAGTGTTTGAGCCTCTGTTGGAACAGGAACTGTTTTGATGGGAACTTGGTAGTACACTCTTGAGCTTGGCCTAGTTGAAGTTGCTGGCCCAAGGAACAAGGTCTCGGGATCTTTTGTTTCAAAGCTTTTTGTGGTAGTGTGTATTTTGTCTTCATGTCCACGTGAGGTGGATTGTAAACTATTGTCAGGAAAATAGAGGTGAACTCCTATGGAAGATAGTAAGGGTGGCATCAGGTATTCTAGGTCTACTGAGCAGAAACCTGCGAGTGTTGCTTTGGCATGACAAGGTATTGATTAGAAAGCAGAGCCAACCTCCCCTAACCTTGCCCAAGGGCGCTGAACTTCCCATTCAGTGGAATGAGAAGCCCTCTGTTGGAGGGTACAGTCCGATGAAGCAGGAGTGAATCATCTCTCCATGAAACAGTTAGATGTTCGAGGGGAATATATGGGGATGGGGAAGCGTGCATAAGGGTGTGTGGGTGGACGTGCAGAAGAGAGTGCAGGGAGGATGAGAGAGAACAGTGCAGTCTGGAGAACAGAAAGATGCAGGGAAATGTACGGAGCTGGGGAAGGGGGAATACAGGGGAAAATAAAGAGGAATATGGAAGGTGTACAGTGGAGGAGTTCAGGTGGAATACAGGGAGTAGACAGAAGGAACACAAAGGACTTACAAAAGAGCTGCAAGGGAATATAGGTGAATTCAGTGGACCACAGGGGGATGCACAGGGGCAGTAGAACGGGATTACAAAAGATGTACATGGAAAGGTATAGTGTGAAAGTATTGTAATGCCTGTTTGATGCTATCATGCTAATTCTGACATTTGTTCCAGTACTGAGGTGTCACTGAGCATTCTTTTATATCAGTTGGTTATATAATGTGGACATCACTAACTGGGCTAGCATTTATTGTCCGTCCTCCTTTGCCCTAGAGAGCACCGTATGGTTTGCATACAGTTGATGGACTGTCAAGGTTCAAGGTGCCACTTCACCACAATCTGTTTAAAGATGAGAAGTGGTGGCCCTGCCAGTGATGCTTACATCTCAAAAATAAATAAATAAACAGTACACCCATGGTGAACCCAGGGAAAGGGTTCTAGGATTTTGACCTTGTGACAGTGAAAGAATAGTGCTTTGGTTCCAAATCAGGATGATGTGTGACTTTCAGGTGGTGACGTGACATTTATTTGCTGCCCTTGTCCTTCAAGGTGGTAAAAAATTTTGAAGGTGTTGCCTAAGAAGCAGTGGTGAGTTCTTGCCGTGCTTCCAGTCATACTGCTGCCTCTGTGCATCAGTGGTGGAGGAAGTAATGTTGACTGTGGTGGAAGGGGGGGGTGCAGTCAAGGGGGCTACTTTGTCCTGGATGGTGTCAAGCTTCTTGAGTGTTGTTGGAGCTGCACCTATCCAGGCAAGTGGTGAGTATCCTATCATACTCCTGACATATGTCTTGAAAATGGTGAACAGGCTTTCGGGTGTCAGGAGATTAGTTATTTTTGAGTTGAAGAGTCAGATTTTCTTAGAGGAGGTGGGAAAATTCCTGACTTGACAGATCCAACAGCTCGTGCCGTATTTTCCTTTTCAGGAGGCAAGGGCAGGATGGCATTTGGCCCATAACCTTTGGAGGTGACAGAGGAAGCAGTGGAGTGGTGCATAGCTAGAACACTTGCCTCTGTTTACTAGAGCATCGACCCAGCTTCAAAGATAAATGCCAAGCCCTCAAACCCTCATTCCTCACACTCCCACTCACCCTACATGCTCCCTCCATGTCCTTTCATATTCCCTATGCTTCTCTATACCCAGTGATAAACCCCTGGCATCCTCCATAGGCATTTACCCATTATCCACTTCAGGCAGACATCAGGATGCCTTTGAAATGAACATTAAAAGAAATAAACTTTTAACAACCTAATAAAGCTGTCATTCAAACATCATACTGAGAAAAATAACCTTTCAAAAAAAGCCATTCGAAAAAATGTAAATCCTCTCAAATAGCCAATCTTTATAAACATCTATTTCATTAACCACATCAAAGACAGCAAATCCTTTAAGCTGACTTAATTTAAAACTGTCAATCAAACTGGCCAAACTGCCCCCACTGAGATAAGTGGTTCTTGCACCTTTGAAACTCAGCCAATCATTTATAATGGGCTCAGCTATAATAAACCATTGCAGCTCATAAACAATAAAGCCTATTGAAATGGAAATAACAAATGGCTCTGGTTTTTTCCAAGCTACACCAGATTCAATAAGAGCCACTTGAAGTAAAGTCCAACATGCTGCCAAGTGGTTTGTCAGCGATGACTAGTTAGAACTTTGTCAAAATATCCAGATGTCCTTTAATACGGAGAATGCTGGGGGAAAGAATGAAAGGGTTAAAGGCATTCAGTCCATCGACAAAGAGAATGCCTCAGTTGGAAACAAATGTAGGAGAGGGCATCAAAGGCTGGAATTGTACTCTAGGATTTCTAGAGAGACACTATAGAAAGCCTCTCTGTCACAGCAGAGCTCAATATCAACCCCACATTGGAAGATCGCAGCAAAACTTTTGACTCATTTGCCATGAGCAAAGCTCCTGATGGTTTATCATCTTGAACTCATCAAACAACATTCCTGCAGTATCTGCATGAAATTCTCAGTCTCTGCTGCAAGCAGGGGCATTGTCTCAGTATAAGTGTGAGGCTGCAGAGGAACAAGGGTGACCACAGTGACTGCAACAACCATCAAGGCATCTTGCTGCTGCACAGCATGGGAAAAATATGAGCCCACATCAGCCCTGCCAGGCTGCAGTTCTGCCTGAATGTATCAAAAAAAAATTTTGGATCCCCGTAAGGTTTCAGAACTAGCAGATCTATAATTGACATGATTTTCTCAGTCCAATAGCTACAAAAAAAATATTATGAAAAAGATATTGTCGTCTTCGATCTCACCAGGGAATCGGGCCATGTGAACTAAGGCATCTGCTTAAGCTGCTGGAGAAAATTAGCCGTCCACCAAAGATTCTCAGTGTGATCTTCTGTTTCCAGAGCAACCTGATGGGTAAAGTCAGATATGACAGGGAAATGAGAATCACTTGAGATTTGCAATGGGGTCAAACAGGGTTGTGTTCTGGGACTGAGCCATAGTGATATATTTCTCTCTCTGCTATTATATAGCTTCAGGTCACTCACAAAGGGTGTGTACCTTCACAACATAAAAACAAAAAGCTAGACAAAGTCACACCAAATGCTCGGTAGAGACTTATCCATTGCTGATGATGCTGCACTGACATTCTATACTGAGGAACATTTTCAGCAGCAAAAGAACAGACTCTCTCATGCCTGTCAAGAGTTTATTTTGACCGTCAGCATCAGGAAGACAAATGTCATGGTCCAACATGTTGCCATATTGACATCGATCACTCTTGACAATATGGCACTGGAGATTATTGATAGTTTCGCATATCTCAGCTCCACAATCACCAACAATTTGTCACTGATGCTGAAATCAACATATTCCAGCAGTTCCTCCCAGAGTAACAGAATGTGGAACAATAGCAACCTTACTGAGAACACCAGACTACGAATGAACCAACCTGTGTTTCAGCAACTCCTCCACATTGATCAGACCTGAACTGCAAAAGTTGGACAGCAAAAAATGCCAAACAGTTTCCACTTTCTCTGTCTCAGACAAATCCTTGGCATCTTTTGGCAGGACAAGGTCATCAACTCAGAGGTCATGGAGCATGCTAATTCCAGCAGCATACACTCATTATCAAGCCAACAAATCCTGCACTGAATCAGCCAATTCATCAAATGCACGCTGACCCAAAGTCTTTATGTAGTGTGAATTGGCCATTTGATCACAACCTATAGGGACCTTCAGGGACACCTGCAAGTAATTATCATAGAATGCCTACAGTGCAGAAAGAGGCCATTCAGCCCACTGAGTCATAGAATGCCTACAGCGCAGAAAGAGGCCATTCAGCTCACTGAGTCATAGAATGCCTACAGCGCAGAAAGAGGCCATTCAGCCCAGAGTCATAGAATGCCTACAGCGCAGAAAGAGGCCATTCAGCCCACTGAGTCATAGAATGCCTACAGCGCAGAAAGAGGCCATTCAGCCCACTGAGTCATAGAATGCCTGCAGTGCAGAAAGAGGCCATTCAGCCCACTGAGTCATAGAATGCCTACAGCACAGAAAGAGGCCATTCAGCTCACTGAGTCATAGAATGCCTACAGCGCAGAAAGAGGCCATTCAGCCCAGAATCATAGAATGCCTACAGCGCAGAAAGAGGCCATTCAGCCCACTGAGTCATAGAATACCTGCAGTGCAGAAAAAGGCCATTCAGCCCACTGAGTCATAGAATGCCTACAGTGCAGAAAGAGGCCATTCAGCTCACTGAGTCTGCACTGACTCATCATTTTAACCAAGCCCACACATTCCCTACTAGAACATAGAACATTACAGCGCAGAACAGGCCCTTCGGCCTTCGATGTTGTGCCGACCAATTAAGAAAAAAAGAAGAAAAAAATTGCCCACCTTTCTCCATAATCGCAAATCCACCTTACCTACACAACTTGGGACACTAAGGGATAATTTATCATTTACCATGATAAATCCTTTGTGTTCCTTCTGTCTACTCCCTGTATTCCACCTGAACTCCTCCACTGTACACCTTCCACATTCCTCTTTATTTTCCCCTGTATTCCCCCTTCCCCAGCTCCGTACATTTCCCTGCATCTTTCTCTTCTCCAGACTGCACTGTTCTCTCTCATCCTCCCTGCACTCTCTTCTGCACGTCCACCCACACACCCTTATGCACGCTTCCCCATCCCCATATATTCCCCTCAAACATCTAACTGTTTCATGGAGAGATGATTCACTCCTTCATCGGACTGTACCCTCCAACAGAAGGCTTCTCATTCCACTGAATGGGCAGTTCAGCGCCCTTGGCCTGCATGTCATTTGGCCCATAACCACTTAGCCTGCATGTCTTTGCACTGTGGGAGGAAATCGGAATACCCCAGAGGAAACCCACACAGATACAGTGAGAACGTGCAAACTCCACACAGACAGTCACGCAAAACCAGGTCCCTGGAGCTGTGAGGCAGCAGTGCTAACCACTATGCCACCATGATGATTGTGGACATTTTGTGAGACAGTCACTCATAACCATGATCCCTGCAGGCTAACTGTTTGGAGGGGCACTGGAAGCAAACAGTAAAAGCTCAGCAGAGAAGAAGGCCTGGAGTCAACAGCAAATCATGCACCTTCTCACCCCAGTGTCTTCCTCTACAGCAAGCACCATGTCAGAGTGGGGCTCCTGAACTCTACCCAGGTGATGCTTCATACCACAGTATCATTGTCTTAAAAGGTGGAATCTGCTCTCTCTCAGTCAGTGAACTCTAGAAATACGTGTCTGTTTTTTTTCTCTGACTGAACGCCAACAAAAGTTCTTTTCACTTTTAAGTAGCTGGGGATTCAAATCATTCAGATCCTGACAGTTCCCAAGCAATGCTTTCTTCAGATTTGAATGCATAAGAGCACTTTTTCCATTGGGAAAACCATTGAGACTTGGACAAGTTGCAGAGCTGGGCCGAGAGGTGGCAAATGGAGTTTAATGTGGAAAAGTGTGAGGTAATTCACTTTGGCAGGAATAACAAATGTGTAGAGTATAGGGCTAATGGTAGAACTCTTAATAGTGTTGAAGAACAGAGGAATCTTGGTGTATATGTGCATAGATCCCTGAAAGTTGGCAATCAAGTCGATGAGGTTGTTAAGAAGGCATACGGAGTCTTAGCTTTTATTGGTAGGGGGATTGAATTTCGGAGCCGCAACGTCATGTTGCAACTGTACAAAACTCTAGTGCGGCCGCACTTGGAGTCTTGTGTGCAGTTCTGGTCCCCGCATTATAAGAAAGATGTGGAGGCATTGGGGAGGGTACAGAGGAGGTTTACCAGGATGTTGCCTGGTATGGAGGGCAGGTCTTATGAAGAGAGGCTGAGGGATTTTGAGGTTGTTTTCGTTAGAAAGAAGGCGGCTAAGAGGAGACCTTATTGAAACATATAAGATGATTAGAGGTTTAGATAGGGTGGACAGTGATAGCCTTTTTCCTAGATGGAGAAAGCTAGCACGAGGGGACATAGCTTTAAATTAAGGGGTGGTGGTTTTAGGACAGATGTCAGATGTAGGTTCTTTACCAAGAGGGTGGTAAGGGTATGGAATGCCTTGCCTGCGTCAGTTGTAGATGCGCCACGTTTGGTGGCGTTTAAGAGGTTAGTAAATAAGTTTATGGATGAAAAGGGAATGGTTTAGGTTAGAGGGTCACTGCTTGTTCCTAATTGGTCGGCACAACATCAAGGGCCGAAGGGCCTGTTCTGCACTGTAATGTTCTATGTTCTATACTGATGTACCTCAACACCTGCATGATACTGGTGAATGTAACTTATCTTTACTGCAGTAAAACCACATCTAATCTGCAAGGCAGATTCTAATTAATCAAACTTATTTTGCGTTTCAAAGACTGTCAGGAAAGAAGCCCAGGAACTGGTTAGCTTTGAAGACTCTCCTCATGTCCTCTGAACCACACATTGTCTTAACAGGGGTGGGGTGGGGTGTGCTGACTCCACAAAGAGTGGGGTGCTGTACCCCAAAGGGAGCTGGTAGGAAGAGGGTGTTGCATATGGGTGGACCTTTACTCCATGTTGGAAAATATGGCTGAGAATGGGGATGGGAATCCTGACCAGCATTTTTAACAGACTCCCAAGTCTGCACAGAAGGGAATCATTCAACCCATTGTGTTCTTGCCAGCTCCATGTAGAACAATCTAGTCAGTCCCATTCTCTGTCTCTCTCCCCCCTCTCCTTCCTCCCCCAATCTTGCAATTTTATTTCCGTCAAGTGCCCATCCCATTTTGTTGTGAAATTATCAATGTCTCTCTTTCCGCCAGCCTTGTAGCTCGATAATTTAAGATCATTAACAGCCACTGCTTAAAAATGATCATCTTCACATTGCCATGTATCTCTTGCCCAAAGCTTAAACCTGGGTCCACTTGTCTTTGCACCATAAGCTAATGGGAACAGCTTTTCCTTGTTAACCTGTCCAATCCTGACCTAATCTTACAACTTCTACCCTCTTAGTTTCCTTGGCTCTGAGGTAAACAATCCCAACTGGTCACAGAGACTGCAAGAGAAAATTTAGAGCAGTCTGTCAGGAGAAACAGCCTTGTCACCACATCCGTCTAACAATAGTAGGAGATATTTTTAATTCCTGAAATTTCCTTGAGATCCCTTTGTTCTGTGACATTAATTTTATATCAGTGTTTTTTCTGAACAGACTCACGATTAAAGCAGTGCAGCTTTATTGTGCCATTGTCACTGCACCAGAATAATTGACTATTGACAAAGCAACGCACTGGAGTTTTAGTTGGATTCTTATTTTGCTGAAAGCTAGGATTGGTGAGAGGTATTACAGGGGTTGAGGCTGTTAGCTGAACCTCAAGCACCACTGACTGAGGAAAGAATGAAATACCGTGTAACATACTCAGCGTTCACATTTCCCTCTGACTACAGTGAGTTCCACACATTCGTACTGACCTTTCACAGTTATCCAAGGGATTTGAAATGCCGAATTGTGCCCAAAGGTGCATCACTGACTGATGTTAAAGCTGAGTCCCTACTAGAAACTGCAGCATTGAAATTAGACCATGTAAATAAAGAGACAGGAGTAAGTGAAGGGAAAGGAAATGTATTATATTGTTGTGAGCCGGCAACCCAGAGACAAACTAACCAAACATTCAATCCACTCTCCATCACGTTACATTCTTTTCTGGCCGTTGAAGTGGAGAGGCTTCTATAGAACATAGAACATAGAACAATACAGCACAGAACAGGCCCTTCGGCCTTCGATGTTGTGCCGACCAAAATAAAAAGCAATGCCCCTCCAAACTAAACCATTCCCTTCTCTTCCATATACTTATCAATTAACCTCTTAAACGCCACCAACTTGGCGCATCTACAACAGCTGCAGGCAGGGCATTCCACTCCCTAATCACTCTTTGAGTAAAGAACCTACCTCTGATATCCGTCCTATAACTCATACCCTTAATTTAAAGCTGTGTCCCCTCGTGCTAGCTTTCTCCATCCTAGGAAAAAGGCTATCACTGTCCACCCTATCTAAACCTCTAATCATCTTATATGCTTCAATAAGATCCCCTCTTAGCCGCCTCCTTTCTAGCGAAAACAACCTCAAATCCTTCAACCTCTCTTCATAGGACCCGCCCTCCATACCAGGCAACATCCTGGTAAACCTCCTCTGTACCCTCTCCAATGCCTCCACATCTTTCTTATAATGTGGGGACCAGAACTGTACACAATACTCCAAGTGCGACTGCACTAGAGTTTTGTACAGTTGCAACATGACGTTGCGGCTCCGAAATTCAATCCCCCTACCATAAAAGCTAAGACTCCGTATGCCTTCTTAACAACCTTATCGACTTGATTGCCAACTTTCAGGGATCTATGCACACATACACCAAGATCCCTCTGTTCATCAACACTATTAAGAGTCCTAACATTAGCCCTATACTCTACACATTTGTTATTCCTGCCAAAGTGAATTACCTCACACTTTTCCACATTAAACTCCATTTGCCACCTCTCGGCCCAGCTCTGCAACTTGTCCAAGTCCCTCTGTAAACTAAAACACCCCTCTTCACTATCTACCACACCACCAACTTTAGTATCCTCTGCAAATTTACTGATCCATCCCTCAATACCCTCATCCAGATCATTTATAAAAATTACAAACAGCAGGGGCCCCAAAACAGACCCCTGAGGCACACCACTCGTCACCGAACTCCACGATGAAAATCTCCCATCAACCACCACCCTCTGCCTTCTATCTGCCAGCCAATTTCTAACCCAATTAGCTAAATCACCCTCTATTCCCCACATCTGCATTTTCTGTAGAAGTCTTCCATGGGCCACCTTATCAAAAGCCTTACTAAAGTCCATATATACTACATCAACCGCCTTACCCCCATCCACCTCTCTGGTCACCTTCTATCTGAGATGTGGGGTCTCCAGTGAAGTATTTGGAAGTTGTACCACATTAATAGCACTACATAAGAACAAGCTGTTGGACCATTGCACAGTTCTATTCCCACAGTTGGCATGGCAACAAGCTTGCAAGGACGTGTTGGCAGGTTTCGCATGCTATTGACGATTTGCCTGCCCCTTTGGCACCTGACCGCCATTGTCATCTTTAGAGTTGATGGTGCAGTCCTATATCTGCAGACCTGGCTCCAGAGAAGACCATGCTCACTGCTAACTCGGAGTGCCAATGTCTACAGAAATGGTTGGTTGCATCTTGGAATGTGTGATCAATCAGGCAATACCTGATAGGTAACCCTTCTTTCTCCTCAAGGGCACATTGTGAATGGGGATCTTATAAGGACGCAGTCTGTAATGTTGGGCTTGTTGGGCCGAATGGCCTGTTTCCCGTGCTGTTTTGTTCTTTGTTCTTTGTTTCTGCAGGAATCCAGATAGCCCAGTCCCAGCCCCGAGGATCTGCCCCTTTCTGGGTTTTTTTGGAAGGCAATATCTTCTCCACGCTGAATTATTGTCTGAAGTGAGTTGTAGTCATCACTGTCTGCAAGTGTGGCTGGGCAGTCACTGCTGAGGGTGTACAGAGCATCAGCCTGCCAGCTAGTTCTGTGTAGATGGTATTCTCTTTCCAAACCAATTAGGTTGGGGAAAGCCTCTGAGAGTGCAGGATATAAAATAAATAACTGACATTGATTGGTAGTAATGCCATTGAGAATCTTTGTGCTCGCAGAATGAAATGGGAGAAAAATAATTAAGATATATCTTCATTTCCTTTTATATTACTCTGTCCTTTCCATAGTTTCCAGTTGCCTAGCAATCCCAGGTATCAGAGGCATTCTTTGAATGAGTTTCGCTTGTGATACAGTTGTCCTTTGCCTTAATCCCAGCCGTGGTTGATACAGCAAGGAATCAGCCCCTCCCCCAGGCATCCGTAGATTACTGTCAGAAACAGTTTCAACTGTAGAAAATTGCGGCACTTGATTGAGAAAGTGGTTAAAAAAATACTCTGATGAAAATGTAACTCAGACAAGCTGGAGTTTATTATATTTAAACACATGTTGAAAGTTCAAAGTTAACAGTGTAAAAGGTTTAACAATGAAATGTCTATCTCTGAGACTGTAATGAAGGCCAAGGGTTCTATTTTATCATTTTATTTCTCAGTCGCCTCCATTCGCACTCTGTCTGAAAAAGTATTAGCAATTCTGAATCACGTTGTACAAGTCAGTGGGTGGGGCTTAATGTGCCTGAATTCCAATCAGTGGCTCCTGCTGCACATGCGCAGAGACACAATGATAGAATCCACCTACCACCGCCTCCCCCCCCGCCCCCCCCCGCCCCCCCCCCACCCCCCCGCCCCCCCTCCCCCCCTTCCTCCCCCCTCCCCGCCCCCCCCTCCCCGCCTCCCCCCCTCCCCCTCCCCCCTCCCCCCGCCTCCTCCCCGCCCCCCCCTCCCTCCCCCCCGCCTCCCCCCCCTCCCACCCTCCCCTCCCCCCCCTCCCCCCTCCCCTCCCCCCCACCCCCCCGCCCCCCTCCCTCCCCCCCGCCTCCCCGCCTCCCCCCCGCCCCCCCCTCCCCCCGCCCCCCGCCTCCCCCCCCGCCCCCCCCCTTTCCCCCCTCCGCCTCCCCCCCGGCCCCCCTCCCCACTTCCCCTCCCCCCCCCCCTCCCCCTCTCCCCTCCCCTCCTCCCCCTCCCTCCCCTCCCTCCCCTCCCCCCCTCCCCTCCCCTCCCCCCCTCCCCCCCGCCCCCCCTCCCCACTTCCCTCCCCCCTCCCCTCCCCCCTCCCCCTCCCCCCCCCCTCCCCTCCCCTCCCCCCCCTCCCCTCCCCTCCCCCCCCTCCCCTCCCCCCTCCCCTCCCCCTCCCCTCCCCTCCCCCCTCCCCTCCCCTCCCCCCCTCCCCTCCCCCCCTCCCCTCCCCTCCCCCCCTCCCCCCCTCCCTCCCCCCCCTCCCTCCCCCCTCCCCCCCCTCCCCCCCCCCCTCCCCGCCCCCTCCCCCCCTCCCACTTCCCCAACCTCCAATTCACTCCCAGGCCAGATAATGCCTCCCTCGGTTACCACAGACATTGTCCATCCTCCACAACATTACTGACCCCCTTATCTACTCATTCACTCTACCACCCACACCGATCATGGGCCTCTGCTGCCTTTCTGCCCCCCAACGATCTGAGGTAGAATGGCAGCAGATTCCTCCCCCCTCCCCCTTGCCCCTCACTGGCAGCAGACCTTCACTCTCCCCCCTCTCACTAGTCACAGGCAGACTGGCAGCAGAAGCTCCTTCCCCCTCACTGACAGGCAGCGGATGTGCAGCTTAGGTGGATTGGCCATTCTAAGTTGGACCTTAGTATCCAAAGATGTTGATTAGCTATGGTAAATGCACCGAGTTATGGGGATAGGATGGGGGTGGGCCTGGCCAAGATGCTCATCGGAGAGTCAGTACAAACTCAATGGGCCAAATGGCCTCCTTCTGCTCTGTAGGGATTCTGAGATTTTCTGAACCTGCTCATTCTAGGTATCAATCTATTAAAATAAAAGTAAATTATTACAGATGCTGAAATCTGAAACAAAGACAGAAAATGTTGGAAAATCTCAGAACAGAACAAACATTTTGAACCAGGATAATGAAGAGTCATTGAGACTCCAAATGTTAGTTCTGTTCACGCTCCACAGATGCTGTCCACAGACCTGCTGAAATTTTTCAGCATTTTCTGTATCAAATTAATGAATCTTCTCTGAGCCATCTGCATCCAACCATTTATATCTTTCCTTAAGTAAGGTGGCCTCTCCATTGCTCTGCATAACATCATTAATTTAACATTCAATTCCTTGTGATCAACGATAGCCTTCTTGGTTATGTGCTGTATGTACACATGAGCATTTTGTGACTCATTTACTAGACTACATAGACCTCTCTGCTCCTCAGAATTCTGCAGCTGTTCTCATAGAATCCCTATAGGCAGAAGGAGGCCATTCGGCCCATCGAGTCTGCACTGACCGCAGTCCCACCCAGGCCTTGTTCCCACAAACACACATTTTTACCCTATCCCCTTATCCCCTGATACTGGGGTCAATTTAACATTGCCAGTCAACCTAACCCACACATCTTTGGACTGTGGGAGGAAACCGGAGCACTCGGAGGAAATCCATGCAGACACGAAGAGAATGTGCAAACTCCAAACAGACAGTGACCCAGGCTGGAATTGAACCCGGGTCTCTGGCACTGGGAGGCAACTGTGTTAACCACTTTGCCGCCTTTTAAGTAGGCCTGTTTTTTTACTCTTCCTGCCAAAGTGAACAACTTCATTATTTCATTTGCCTGATTTTTTTCATTATCAAACTACCTATATCCATATATAGGTATCCAATATATTCAAATTCCTAATGTCCTTATCCCAATATACTCCACCATCTTGAGTATGCTATGGGACCTCATGGCAAATTCAGCCACCATGCCATGAGACTCTAACCCTGATTCCTGCAGGACTCCACTCGTCACAGACTGCCAATCAGATAGAAACCTATTTATGCATAGTCTTGGTCACCTGTCACAACTCAATCTACTGTCCAGATAATATGTTTACCCTGCAGGATGTTTTATTTTCCTCAATAATCTTTGATGTGACATCTTATCAAACGCCTTCTGGAAATCCAAATACATAGAATAGACTGTCTGCCATGCAGAAGGAGGTCATTTGGCCCATTAGGTCTGCACCGACAGCAATCCCACCTAGGCCCTGTCCCCATAACCCCACGTTATTTACCCTCCATGTCTCTCTGACACTAACGGACAATTTAGCATGGCCAATCAATCTAACCCACACATCTTTGAACTATGGGAGGAAACCGGAGCACCAGAAGAAAACACACAGACATGGGGAGAATGTGCAAACTCTGTAGAGAGAGTGACCCAAGAATTGAACGTGGTCCCTAGCGTTGTGAGAAAGCAGTACTAATACTACCATACTGCATTTACAACATTTACATGTAGCACACATTACCCTTTAAAGAAATCCAGTAAATTAGTTAAAAATGATTTCTCGTTCACAGGACCATTCCTACTCTTTCCGATTACCTCGAGTTTTTCTAAGTGCCCAGCTATAACATCCATCCAAGCAACTTCCCCGTGACAGATGCCAAGCTAATTGGCCCACTGTTCCCTGCCCCTCTCCCTTC
Source organism: Sphyrna mokarran (assembly GCA_024679065.1). Lineage (NCBI taxonomy): Eukaryota > Metazoa > Chordata > Chondrichthyes > Carcharhiniformes > Carcharhinidae > Sphyrna > Sphyrna mokarran. Next base: position 39,766,245 of record JAGIQG010000028.1, on the reverse strand, counting down.
TTGACCAGAGGAGTTATATTTGCTACCTTCCAGTCTAATGGAACATTTCCAGAATTTAGCTAAATTTGGAAAATTAACAACAAAGCATTTATTATCTCATTAGCCACCTCTTTTAAAACCCCAGGATGAAACCACATCAGAACCTGGAAACTTGTCAGCTGCAGCTCTGTCAATTTGGTTAGTTTGGTTCCCCCAGTGTTTGCAGTTTTACCAAATTCCTCTCTCCCTTCCAACTTTTAATTTACAGCTACTACAGGAGTTTTGGGCCATATGTCACTTTTTTTTCCTTTTTTAGATAACTGTAGAAACTCTTATCCATTTTTACATTTCTGGTTAGCTTCATGTCATACTTTGATTTCTTTCTCCTGATCAACTCTGCCACATTCTTTATACTCTGACCAATCATCTGATTTGCCTTTCATCTCTGTGCAATTACACGTTTTTTCTTTAAATTTTAAGTTAAGTTTTTCTTTTAGCTAACCTCTTTAGCTAATCATGGATGGTAGGTCCTCCCTTTAGAATATTCCTTTACAGTAAGAATAAAATTATTCTGAGTATTCTGAAATATCCCTTTACATATTTGCCATTTTATTTTGCTAGCTCAGTTTTCATGCCTACAGAGTTGTTTTCAGTTAAATTTAAAGTACTTGTCTTAGACCACTTTTTCCCCTTTTTAAATTGGAGATAAAATTCAATCATATTGTGATCCAGTGCTACGTAGAGATGCCTTTACTCTGAGGTTTTTAATTAATCCTGTCACATTATGTAGTACCAAGTCTAATATAACCTGATCTTTGGTTGGTTCCAGAACACGCTGCTCTAGAAAACTATCTGAAAAGCATTTTGAATTTGATTAAAGGGACATAGTTCAAGAATGAGGCTGAAATTCTTCTGACCAACAGCAGAGTTCAATTCCCAGTGTAGAAATGTCTGTTATTAAGGGACGTGGATTAAAGGAACTATGAAAGGCAGGTTTTTTTACACAAAGTGTGTTAAGTGCCTGGAATGTGCTGCCAGAGGAGGTGATAAAAGCAGATACAAAGCAAAGTTTAAGATATCTTGAAGATACATGAATAGGCAGGGAAGAGAGGGACACAGTCCAGCCAGGGGCAAAAAGAAAGGCGTCAGACTTAGTGGGCTGAAAGGCTGTTCTGGTGCTGTGCTGTTTATTGAGATTTGACATAAGGTCATCGAGGCTTGAGTCACTGGCTTTCTTCTCTCTCCACATGCAATCAGAACTGCAGAGATTTTCCACCATTTTTAGTATCTGCAGTACTTTGCTTTATCCAAGCTGTTCTTTACTCTTTTTGTTATTCAATTGGCTCACTGCTGTCTTCAAATTGTACCGTGTCTGATTTTTTTCTCAAATAAATAAGATACAGAGATTTGTGAAATAAGGAAATGAAGGAATTTTTCTTAGTGAGTTGGAAATTTCAGTCCAGTGAGCAGGTTTTTTGATAAGATCAAGTCTTCACAATTTTTCATTTGATGTAATATTAGAAATGGGGTTAAACTGACTGTTGGAATAAGCACCAATGGCCCAGCTTTTCTTCCTGGTATTACCCCCTGCATCATATTGAACTACAGGGAGACCCATTCCAGCACACTTAAATCCAGCTGTTTCAGATTTTCAGAAGAGCAATTGAATCTAATCAGCAGTTGGTGCGATTGCCCTTTAAATAAAACATCCTGCTGCATTTGGAATTACTCTGAGAAACTTTTAAGACACACACAGAGGAATTGTTGGTGTTCCTGCTGACATTCTTTGAAGGGATATAGTTCTCCTGGATAAGCTGCTGAGGTGCAAGTTTAAATTGGAGAAAAAGACGAACCAGCTCATGTTGGCCAAGTGAATGAACTTGACTCTCTGAAGAACCCGGGCAAAGAACATGTTTTGTCCAAAACCAATGGGAAATCTATTAACATGCCTTGCTGCTTTTAATCTACAATTCTTTCAATTCCTGGTTTTCATTCCTTCCCATGAAGCCTATAAGTGTTCTGTGGAATGTACAATCACTGTCTCTAATCAGTGGCAGTTGCTGCTGGAATATTCACTAACACTACATGTGCTTTATATTAACTTTTCAGAGATACAAAAGTTTTCCCATTCCTGTATTGAGAGCTTCCCATCCCCCCGCAATCCAACTCCCATTAGCTCCATACTGTCCAAACATTCTTCCACAAACTATCTACAACTAAGTAAATCCTTGCGTTCTTGTAAGATCTCTTTACCAAAAAGCAACAGTTTGCTTATTCATTCCTGAATTAAATCGTGATATCCATGTACCGCAGCTGAATGCTGACCATCAAAGTTTTGAGGTAGTTTGCTTTTCCAGTTAGACTGGTTACTTTTCATGTTGGAAAGCCTGCTAGTTCAGAACTCTGCTAATGTGTTCTCCACTCCCATCTGCCTTTACGTTCACTAGTTAATATACATGGCTGGATTTATATCACTCCATCTGTTCTGAAGATTAGCTTATTAGCAGTCCTGCAAATATGCCCTAGCCATTTGCTCAACTGGCAAATTTGACACAAAGGTAGTGCATCAAAACTATTCTGTAGGACAGAGGCTATCCTGATAGGATTGTCATTTATGCAAACTCGCAAATGGGCTAAAGCAATATTCAAGCTTTGTCCGAGCAAGACTGTTATTCACAGAGTGAATTCCTGCTTTGTGAAACTAGAGAATCCTTGTCCAAACTGTTGCAGTAGAAATGCTGAGAAAGGTTAACACATCAGAAATAGTGGAAATTTAATGGTCAGCATTCAGTTGGGATACAGATATCACATAGAACAATACAGCACAAACAGGCCCTTCGGCCCACGAGTTGCGCCGATCACATCTACCAATCCACAGACCTATCTATAACCCCCTATCCTATTCTTTTTCATATACTCATCCAGAAGTCTCTTAAAAGACCCCAGTGAGTTTGCCTCAACAACCTCCGACGGCAGTCGGTTCCATTCGCTCACCACCCTCTGAGTGAAAACCTACCCCTGACATCTCCTTTGTATTTGCTTCCCTGCACCTTAAATCTGTGTCATCTCGTATTGACCATTTCCGCTCTGGGAAATAGTCTCTGAGAGTCCACCCTATCTATTCCTCTCAACATTTTATAAACCTCTATCAGGGTCGCCTCTCAACCTACGTCTCTCCAGTGAGAAGAGTCCCAGCTCCCCTCAACCTATCTTCATAAGGCCTGCCTCCCAATCCAGGCAGCATCCTTGTAAATCTCCTCTGAACCCTCTCAATAGCCTCTACATCCTTCCTATAGTGAGGCGACCAGAACTGCGCACAATACTCCAACTGGGGTCTGACAAGAGTCTTATAGAGCTGCATCATTACCTCCTGACTCCTAAACTCTATTCCTCGATTAATGAAGGCCAGTACACCGTACGCCTTCTTGACCACTTCCTCCACCTGCGAGGCCGATTTAAGAGTCCTATGGACCCGGACCCCAAGATCCTTCTGCTCTACAACACAGCTAAGACTCCTACCCCTTATATTGTACTCCTTCATCCCATTATTCCTGCCAAAATGGACCACTACACATTTATCTGCATTGAAGTCCATCTGCCACTTCTCCGCCCAGTCTTGCATCCTGTCTATGTCCTGCTGCAACTTTTGGCATCCCTCCAGACCATTCACAACACCACCGATCTTTGTATCGTCGGCAAACTTGCTAACCCATCCCTCCACTTCCTCATCCAGGTCATTTATGAAAATGACAAACAGCAGGGGTCCCAGAACAGATCCCTGGGGCACTCCACTGGTTACCGACCTCCATGCAGAACAAGACCCATCCACAAACACTCTCTGCCTTCTGCCGGCAAGCCAGTTCTGGATCCACGAGGCCAAAGCCCCTTGGATCCCATGCCCTCTCACCTTCTCCAGAAGCCTTGCATGTGGGACCTTATCAAACGCCTTACTAAAGTCCATGTACACTACGTCCACCGCCCTTCCTTTGTCAATGTGTTCAGTCACATTTTCGAAGAACTCAATTAAGCTCATAAGGCATGACCTGCCCTTGACAAAACCATGCTGACTATTTCTAATCAGTCCAAACTTCTCCAAATATTATCACAACCTAATGCTGAAATGACTGAGAATACTTATTGCTTACTTGGTGCTTATTGGTAAAGAGATCTTACAAGCGTCCAAGGATTTATTTAGTTATGATTCTGTGTTGGAGCAACACTTCCTGGGCAATGCTGAGGGTGCTAACAGCTAAACTGACAACGAGTTTAAAATAATGAGTCAAGTTTGTGATGTAGCTCTAGAAGTGAAATACATTCATAACAAGAACCCATTCTCTTCAAACAAAAGGAACATGTTCAAGCCTTGTGTCTTTTGTAAATTACTCAGGAGTGTGGAAAACCTATGTTGCTTTCTTCATGGCAACATATTGGTCAATCAAAGTCTGCCAAAGAATTGTCAACCTATCGATATTTTCCCCTATAGTATAAATTGCGTGAAATTTGTTTGAAATTTGGCATTCTTGTGTTTGAACTCATGAGTTCAAGATCAAAATCAATCTTTGATAATTGCTCTTTAGAGCAATATTAATAGCTTTGTAATTGTGGCATTACAGTGACTCAATGGATAAGGGTGTTGAGCTGAATGATGTACACATTCCTGCTCTTCACCCCTGGGCTTACAGGAGTATTAATGGGGTATTCAACATTACTTTCAGTATCCCTAGGGAAGAGGAAGAGAAACTATCAGGAGTCATGGTCTTGGTCAGTGTCCATCAAGTCTGGTGAAAGTACAAACCTGAGTTGGACTTTGCGTGAGAGGTCCATGAGCTTGTTGAGATGCATCTACATTCAAGTAGCCCCCCTCAAGACTCACAGTTGTAATCCACAGGTGAATGAGCATCAGATGGATGAAGGAAAATGGAGCCTCCGACTCCAGCAAAAGATTTTTACTAACACAGGAAATACAAAGGGATCTTCCAGTATTTGGGAATTGAATTTCCGGGACATCTGCTTGAGCGATATTTTCATTTAATGAAGGTTTTCCCAATGGAAAAGCAAAATAAAATAACAATATTCAATTGATTGGGACGGGTCATTAACAGACAGCTCCACAAGCCAAGTGGCTGCAGTAACTGTGTGGAATTAATTGGTGCTAAGCAAGGATACAGCTGATTAAAATTACATTAGTAAAATCTCGTTGAAATCAAAGCTTTCTCCTAGAGCTCTGAAATTTCTCTGAATCTCAGAACAACCACAATAAATACTCAAAGGAAATGGATACTGCATTGTCTCTGACAGGTGCTGATGTGAAACCTTGAGGGAATTGATCTTTTATGGAATTTATTTATTTAATTCGTTGTGTTGTTTAGTTCAGTGATACGAAAATGAGAAATAGTAGCAGGCATAAATCATGTGACTATGTGAATCACTTTTAGAGCAGGGGAACAGAATTATCCCCTTTCTTGTTCAAACACCGCATTGAATGCAGTTAATGTGATCTTCTTCAATTTTATACGTTATTGATGGAAAACTTGCTCCTTATTTGCATGCGACGTGCCATATTTCAAACCGTCCATGTTAACGTGTGAATGAATACTGCGGTGATTGTGGGCACACCCACTGCTCTCACATTAAAAATCATACGCTGAATATTTCAGTCAAAGCATAGAAAAGGGAAGAATTCTCTCATCTTTTGACTTTTGTAAACCCTGGCAGGAAAACCAGGATGTAGACTGCTGACAGCGTTGGTGAGTTTTGTTGCTGTGTTTTCAGACACTCTGAAAAGAAAAATTTTCACATTGCCTCCATTGTAGGCAGAATCTGCTTTTCCTCTTTCAGTGTCTGTCGAACCCTTTAATTAGTGGAGTGCTACATTCAAACATCTCCCCAGCACTTGTTCCAAGTTCAACAAATTGAAAGGCTGCCGGGAATCTTTTCTGAGGGAGCCCCCAACAGAGTACGCAATATGATGGAGGAGAGGTACTGCATCGTGAACCCGCACGTGGAGAGGAGACCTTCCAGGAAGGCCACCAACCCTTCATGGAGCAGAGATATCCAGTGCACAGAAAGAGTGAATGATCATCTTCGCTCATCCAGGGCTGGTCACTCTTTTCATCATACACCCACAGTGAGCTCACTCACAGTCAATTCAAGAGGGACTACCAGACACAAGCTCCCCGAGGGGCTCTTCTTCTCATCATCTTCTTGTTCCCACTTGACAACTACACATGTAGGTATCCTTGCAATCTGACCTGGCATGTGAACTGCTTACATCTCCCCTTGCAGGACCAGTTGGCTCACAGCAAAAGGGAGAGATCCGGATGGGTGGAGGAATGGCTGAGTTAAAGATCCACTGGCCATTTGAAGAGAGACCTCTCCCGCTGGCCAGGGTGAAGAGGGCATGCTGAGGGCAAGGTGGGCACCAAAAAAACAAATGAAATGCTTCTTCTATTCTTTGCCCCTTCTATGCACTAATGCCATCTCCCTATTCTTGCAGGTACTTCAGGGGAGCAGCCAATGTATACACGTTTTCTACAGAAAATGCAGATGTGTGGAATAGAGGGTGATTTAGCTAATTGGATTAGAAATTGGCTGGCAGATAGAAGACAGAGGGTGGTGGTTGATGGGAGATATTCATCGTGGAGTTCGGTGACGAGTGGTGTGCCTCAGGGGTCTGTTTTGGGGCCCCTGCTGTTTGTAATTTTTATAAATGATCTGGATGAGGGTATTGAGGGATGGATCAGTAAATTTGCAGATGATACTAAAGTTGGTGGGGTGGTAGATAGTGAAGAGGGGTGTTTTAGTTTACAGAGTGACTTGGACAAGTTGCAGAGCTGGGCCGAGAGGTGGCAAATGGAGTTTAATGTGGAAAAGTGTGAGGTAATGCACTTTGGCAGGAACAATAAATGTGTAGAGTATAGGGCTAATGGTAGGGCTCTTAATAGTGTTGAGGAACAGAAGGATCTTGGTGTATGTGTCAATAGATCCCTGAAAGTAGGCAGTCAAGTGGATAAAGTTGTTAAGAAGGCTTATGGAGTCTTAGCTTTTATTGGTAGGGGGATTGAATTTAGGAGCCGCAGCATCATGTTGCAGCTGTACAAAACTCTAGTGCGGCCGCACTTGGAGTATTGTGTGCAGTTCTGGTCGCCACATTATAAGAAAGATGTGGAGGCATTGGAGAGGGTACAGAGGAGGTTTACTAGGATGTTGCCTGGTATGGAGGGCAGGTCCTATGAAGAGAGGTTGAAGGATTTGAGGTTGTTTTCGTTAGAAAGGAGGCGGCTAAGGGGGGATCTTATTGAAGCATATAAGATGATTAGAGGTTTGGATAGGGTGGACAGTGATAGCCTTTTTCCTAGGATGGAGAAAGCTAGCACGAGGGGACACAGCTTTAAATTAAGGGGTATGAGTTATAGGACGGATATCAGAGGTAGGTTCTTTACTCAAAGAGTGATTAGGGAGTGGAATGCCCTGCCTGCAGCTGTTGTAGATGCGCCAAGTTTGGTGGCGTTTAAGAGGTTAATTGATAAGTATATGGAAGAGAAGGGAATGGTTTAGTTTGGAGGGGCATTGCTTTTTATTTTGGTCGGCACAACATCGAAGGCCGAAGGGCCTGTTCTGTGCTGTATTGTTCTATGTTCTATGAGACAGGTACTGGACAACATCACAGACATCTGATGAGTTCTCAGATCAAAGCATAGATAGCAATAGGTCACATCCTCCACCGGTGCAGAGACTGACACCTTAGTGGGACTCTAGAGAGGCACCAGGTTCACAATCTGATGAGCAAGTCACTCTGTCTGATCCTCAGCAGGCAGAGGTAGGGATGTCCAGGAAACTGGCACTTGAAGGACTCTGCTGAATCCTGGTGACCAGCCTCTGGACTTGGTCATGGCTCAGTTGCTGGAGCTCCAAAGGCAAAACTGGGAATGTCAGGAAGGGATGTTAGCTTCACTCCTCAGATTGCAAGTACTTCTGTCCGAGGAGATTGTGCTGCTGACACTCAGAGGCAGCAGGTCCACACAGCAATGGTGGTGGATGTGGTGATCTTCTGCCCGGGCAATGTCTCTGTCCTGGACTGGCAGAGACATAACACTTGTGGGCATCCACCCAGTGCCACCACCAAAGGATGACAGGACTCTCTGATCTCATTCCTGCTGTCTCTCTTCATCGCGGCAGGAATCCAGAAGCCCCTGAGCATATATAGGGAGGAGAAAAAGCTGCTACATAGCTTGGGGCCTTCCAGCCAGGAGAGCCAGAGGGTACCCAGCCCATCTGACTCCCCTGTTCCTGTGACTGAATCAGCTTCAGCCCAACAAACCAAAGAGGGTGGCCCCACTACACATCAGCACCCTGAGCTGCCTGGGCTGTCTAGATCTTAGTCCTCCAGAGGATGTCTGATAAGGTCATCACAGCCAACAGCGTGTGACAGACAGTGGAGAACCTCCACCTCAGCTGTGCACCCCGAGGAAACACCGAGATACAGTGGCAGGGTGAAGAAAGTTTAGTTGCAAGGGTAGTGATAAGTATTGTTGATAGCGAAAGATTGTGAACACTTATGTAAGTAATCAGCCACCTTTGTCAACGTATTAAACCTCTTTTCAATCTAACCATGCCTCTCTACTCTCATTAGAATTCTCTTTATGTTGCTGAGACAAATGTGTCCTGTACTTGTGGGAAGCCAGCTCTCTAAGTGAATTCCAGGTCTCTGGTATCCCTGTCTGATTAGTGAAATGATGAGTTCTCACAGAGTCCACTCCCCAGTGCATGAATGTGCAGAGGCCTGTGAGGTGCTGCATAAGTCACCACTGGAGCTTCCCTACAGTGCAGGAAGAGGCCCTTCGGCCCATCGAGTCTGCACCAAACACAATCCCACCCAGGCCCTACCCCCATATCCCTACCTATTATAGCCACTAATCCCTCTAACCCACACATCACTGGATACTAAGGGGCAATTTTTTAGCATGGCCAATCAACCTAACCTGCACATCTTTGGACTGTGGGAGGAAATCGGAGTACCCGGAAGAAACCCATGCAGACACGAGGAGAATGTGCAAACTCCACATAGACAGTGACCCGAGCCGGGAATTGAACCCAGGCCCCTGGAGCTGTGAAGCAGCAGTGCTAACCCACGGTGCTACCATGTGTGCTAGAGCTACCGAGCTGTGAAAGGATCCACTTATATAAAAGTTCAGGGTGATTGCGACCTTGCAGGCCATAGACAGTGGATGCCTTCTAAGTCCCTGTGATGCCAGCTCCGGGAGAATGCGGCACAGATGAACAATTGTACCCTTAGACATACAAGTCTTCCCTGATACTAGTTCTCGCTCACCCTCAGGTGTTATCTGTTGACCTTGGGGCAAACTCTGCGATCAGTGCAGGCCTTGCTATCTCTTCTTCCTCAGTGTTCTTTTCTGGAGGAACCATGCAATTATCGTCTATCTTGCCTCATTGCAGGAAAGATCATAGCCAGTTCTACTGTACCACCTCTCTCTCTCTCGTTCTACTCACTGCATGGGAAGAAATAGTGAATCTTGAGGAGTCACATCCATGTGACCCATTACCATCCATCCCCAGGAGCATTCTTCTGATGGTCCCTTGTGATCTCCCAGAAAGGAATAGACCCCACATCAACCTTTCTCCAGTCCGCCTAACTGAGAGGTCATAGTGTTGAAAATCCTCCTGTGTCCTAATGCCTGATGAATAGTATAAGCATCTTTTCAGTAGGTCACTGTATGGCCTTGTGCGCAAGCCTCTTATTTGGTGGAAAGATCCCAGTGAGGATGGAACTGTTACTACCCTTGTGGAGCAGGGCATCCTGCTGAGCTCTGCTGCCCCTTGTCTGGGAGGTTGTACGTACTCAAGTTGTCAACAAATTCTGAACTCAACCTTTGAGAGTCACAGAATTCTGGGTTTAGCGTGCAAACGGTTAACTGCTGAGTGGTAATCAGTGGCACTAACTCACATCAGGGCCGAGTTAGTGAGCTCATCTGTCAGGGTTAAGGAATGTTATTAAATAGGGGCCAGTAAAAGGGTGAGCTCATTGAGGTCACAGCTTCATATTTTAAAATAAAATTTTACTCCATTCTTTAAATTACAAAGCTGGTGCTCGGAATGAACTAGATGGGCCGAAATCCACGTCCTTGCCCAAAACCAAATTCAAATTGAATCCAATTTATGGTTGAAATGTTTAATACTCGGGGACGTACATTTAAAGTGAGCGAGCGAAAGTTCAAAGGAGATGTGAGGGGCAAGGTTTTTAAACAGAGAATAGTAGGTATCTGAAATGTGCTGCCAGAGGGAGGCAGATATGATAGGATGTTTAAGGGGCTTTTAGATAAGCACATGAATTTGTAAAGAATGCAGGATATGGACTAAGGGCAGGCAGAAGGCTTAGTATAATTTGGCATCATGCTTGTCATGGGCCAAAGGGCCTGTTTTGATGCTGTACTATTCTGCGTTCTATGCTCCTCACAAGAGAATCAAACAAGATCTTAAGCCGGCAAGATAAAGCATTGCACCTATCTTGAACTTGATCCGGCGCTGAATCTTAATTAGAGTAAAGGTGCTCATTCATTCATCACTGGCAACCCCCATTGGTGTGTATCCTGCAGACCTTATCAATGGGCACCTCCCAGTCCACCAGTCAGGTTGTCCATCCCAAAGTGCTTCGAGAAGGCTGCTTCTATCCCCTTTCCTTACTCAACCTTTAAGCACTCACCCCACCCTCCAACCGTGCTTTGTGCTTTGGGAGCCGCACTGTTCCTCCTTATACCAGAACGGATGATACTCATCCTTTTAAAATTCTTTCCCATGTATATGGGCATCACTGACTGGGCCAGCAGTTGTTGCCCATCCATAATTCCCCATGAACTGAGTGGCTTGCTAGACTATTTCACAGGCATTTAATGATTGACCACATTTCTATGGATTGGAATCACATGTAGGCCAAACCAGATAAGGACGTCAGATTTCTTTTCCCCGGTCTCCCCCAGATGTCTCTGCCTTGACCAAAGTAGCTCCCTTGGCCAAATATATTTCCCTCGACCAGACAAGAAGGGCCAAAAGGCCTGTTTCTGAACTGTAATTTTTCTATGGTTCTAGATGCCTTCCTCGGCCAGGTGAACCTGCCTCGGCCAAATGCCTCCTGTGTTGTGATCAAAATAACTGATTTTTATCTGCAGGTTCAGTCTGTCCAACTCGGCAAAAACCAGGCAGATCTGCGCAGTTTTAGGGGGGAGTTTATGACATTCAGACTACTTTCTTCACATCACAACTCAAAACACAAATGATTTTGATGAATGGCAAATTAAAACTCCAACTTCTTTTGTGCTTCTTTGAAAAGAGGAAGGTGAGAGCGGATAAAGAATCTCATAAAGAGGTGATCGTTAATGTTTCTCTGATACAGGTCTGAGTTTATTATTCTTTGAGAATTGCATCAGATTAACACATGTTAAGTAATTGCAATCAGTAATGTGAATTAAGTGTCCGAGTCCTGGTTATTATTGTGTGCCTTTAGTTATTTTATAAGTATCCTTCTTATAAATGTAAAAATAATCACCTTTAAGATTGTTACAGATAAGGAACACCCTCTTTTCTGGGATATCTCCTTTTCTGTTCTTTGACCCAATATAAATTAGACTTGCAGGAAAGCAGTTACCAATGAATCAAAAATTAAATCAACCAAACATTGCAACTTGGTTCATTCATTTAGCTTCAAATGCACTCAACCATTAAACTAAAACAGGCTGAAAGGTGTACTCCATACCAATCCTCAATACTGATACTGATACTCAATACTGATGTCCTATACTGATGGAGCCATAGAGTCACTGGGTTGATCTTAACCAAAAACCATTCTATCTGTTGAACAAGCTTGGAAATGGCAAAGAATGACACTTTTTTTCTGACTAGCTATCAGTTGCAATCATATGACACTTAGAAAAAATGTGATTCTCATCTGTAGGGAGGAAGCTATTCTTGCCAGGAAGCTGGCTGCGGAGTTTTAGGGGCGCCATTGCTCAGTTTCCACGATCTCTCGGTGCACACAGTGTACAGAGTATACTGGGAGATCTGTTACTCCTCTGCACAACTCCCACAAAGATTTTCTCCCTCTCCCACACTCTCAATCCTACCGATATCAATCTCCCCTACCCCCAGTTGCTGCCCCTGACATCACAACCCCTGTCTCCCCACAATTCCGAATATCCAGTTTTCTTCCTCTGTCCATGAGGCGCACCCGTCCCATCCCATCTCACCATCATGGGCCCTGCTCCTTCAAGCCTTGCCCTTCAGGCTCCATCCCCTTCAGGCCTCACTCCTTTAACTCTGCTCCTTTGGCATTGCCCAGAGGCAGTAGCAGGGTGCCAGGCTGGCACTGCGCCTGACCTCCTGTTCCACTGGTGAGGCCATTATGCCTGTCCCTGTTGGTGAGGATCATCTGTGATCCTTGCTGTGAGGACCTCAACTGATGAGCCGAGAAGGGCAAATGAGCACAGAGAAACCATCCGGGACTTGGTAATCATATTTAAATTAATTAATGAATATTGAAATCAGCTTCAAGGTTCAAAGCTGATTTCGCTGGCAAAATAGAACATAGAACATAGAACATTACAGCACAGAACAGGCCCTTCAGCCTTCGATGTTGCGCCGACCAATATAAAAAGCAATGCCCCTCCAAACTAAACCATTCCCTTCTCTTCCATATACTTATCAACTAACCTCTTAAACGCCACCAAACTTGGCGCATCTACAACTGCTGCAGGCAGGGCATTCCACTCCCGAACCACCCTTTGGGTAAAGAACCTACCTCTGATATCCGTCCTATAACTATCACCCCTTAATTTAAAGCTGTGTCCCCTCGTGCTAGCTTTCTCCATCCTAGGAAAAAGGCTATCACTGTCCACCCTATCTAAACCTCTAATCATCTTATATGTTTCGATAAGGTCTCCTCTTAGCCGCCTCCTTTCTAACGAAAACAACCTCAAATCCCTCAGCCTCTCTTCATAAGACCTGCCCTCCATACCAGGCAACATCCTGGTAAACCTCCTCTGTACCCTCTCCAATGCTCCACATCTTTCTTATAATGTGGGGACCAGAACTGCACACAATACTCCAAGTGCGGCCGCACTAGAGTTTTGTACAGTTGCAACATGACGTTGCGGCTCCGAATGGGGGCAGTGAGATCATGAGAGGCGAGAATCCAGCCGTGAACTTGATTTTTCACCTCTTGCGTAATCTTACTGGCTCGCCACACCGATCAACCAATGGAATTGAGCCGGTAACATTAATCCCATAGAGTCACACAGTGCAGAGCTGACAAAGGGTCATCCGGGCTCGAAACATTAACTCTATTCTCTTTCCACTATCAGGACTGCTGAGATTTTCTAGCATTTTCTGTTTTTGTTTCAGATTCCAATATCCATAGTTATTTACTTTTATCTCAAATTGTTGCTTGATTGTAGAGAACATGCATATTGATGAAAAGCTTTTGTCAGAGTTTTTTGTTTTGTACTCATCAGGACGTTCACAAGAAGACAATGCAAGGGAAATGGACAAATTTATACTATATCAGAACAGAGCACTGTTTGGTTGCAGATGGACTTTGATTGGAACAGACGTTGCCATGGAGAATGCATTAGGTGACTGACAGTTAACTGACAAATATTGTTTGAATTTTAAACCAGGCTGATTGCCTAGTGGAATGAGTCAGTAAATGGTTGTCACTTGCTTTGCTGAAACAGGTGCATGATGTGTACCTGGTCTCTCTTTCTGCAAAGAACAGGGCCCTGCATATTCACAAATGTAGCTTCCAGTACATGCAAATACATCACAGTAGTAGATAATGCCCCAGGTTCTGAGCCAGAAGCTAAGGTTCATATCACATTACAGAACATGAAGGGAAAGGAAGATGCATTTGTAATGTGGTCAATGTATACTTACCATAGGTGGTAAAACAAAGCGTAACTGTGACATTAAGGATAGAAGGGTGGTAGGAGATGAGGTCCTTCATGAGATTACAGTCAGCAGAGAGGTGGTGTTTGATAGGCTAATGGGGCTGAGGGTAGATAAGTCCCCGGGACCGGATGGAATGTATCCCAGGGTCCTCAAGGAAATGGCAGACGTGATAGCGGATGCCCTGGCAATAACCTTTCAGAATTCACTGGACTCCAGGAAAGTGTCGGAAGATTGGAAAATGGCTAATGTTACACCGCTGTTTAAAAAAGGTAGCCGACAGAAGACAAGGAATTAGAGACCAGTTAGTTTAACGTCTGTAGTCAGAAAAATGCTTGAATCTGTCGTCAAAGCAGAAACAACGAGGCACCTGGATACGAACGGTTTGATCAGGCAGACGCAGCACCGATTCGTTAAGGGGAAATCGTGCTTCATGAATTTATTGGAGTTCTATGAGGAAGTGACTAGTGCGGTAGATTGAGGGGAACCAGTGGATGTGGTGTTTTTGGATTTCCAAAAGGCGTTTGATAAGGTGCCTCACAAAAGATTTCTGCAGAAGGTTAAGGGGTAGGGAGTCAGGGGTAGGGTGTTAGACTGGATAGAGGATTGGTTGTCTAATAGGAAGCAGAGGGTAGGTATTAATGGGTGCTATTCTGATTGGCAGCTGGTGACTAGTGGAGTGCCCCAGGGATCGGTGCTGGGGCCTCAACTATTTACCATTTACATAGATGATTTGGAGGAAGGGGCTGAGTGCAAGGTGATGAAATTTGCTGATGACACGAAGATGAGTGGAAAAGCAAATTGCGTGGAGGGTGTGGAAAGTCTGCAGAGGGATCTGGATAGGTTGAGTGAGTGGGCGAGGACCTGGCAGATGGAATATAATGTTAGCAAGTGTGAGGTTATCCACTTTGGTAAGAATAATGGTAGGAAGGATTACTATTTAAATGGAGAAAAGCTGCAGCATGCGACGGTGCAGAGGGACCTGGGGGTTCTTGTGCACGAATCGCAAAAACACAGTATGCAGGTGCAGCAGGTGATCAAGAAGGCGAATGTTGGCCTTTATAGCGAGGGGGATAGAATATAAAAGTAGGGAGGTTCTGTTGCAGCTGTATAGGGGACTGGTGAGGCTGCAGCTGGAGTACTGTGTGCAGTTTTGGTCACCGCATTCGAGGAAGGATATATTGGCCTTGGAGGAGGTGCAGAGAAGGTTCACTAGGCTGGTACCAGAGATGAGGGCATTGGATTATGAGGAGAGACTGAAAAGGCTAGGTTTGTACTCTTTGGAGTTTAGAAGGCTGAGAGGGGATCTTATAGAGATGTATAAGATAATGAAGGGGATGGATAGGGTAGAGGTTGAGACACTCTTCCCACTTAGCAAAGATAGCAGGACTAGAGGACACAGCCTAAAAATTAGGGGGGGATGCGGTTCAGAAGAGGTTGAGACACTCTTCCCGCTTAGCAAAGATAGCAGGACTAGAGGACACAGCCTAAAAATTAGGGGGGGGACGCGGTTCAGATCAGAGTTGAGGAGGAATTTCTTCACTCATAGGGTGGTGAATCTTTGGAATTCTCTGCCTGATGAAGTGGTGGAGGCTTCCTTGCTGAATATGTTTAAGTCAAGAGTGGATAGGTTTTTGATAGACAAGGGAATTAAGGGTTATGGGGAGAAAGCGGGAAAGTGGTTCTGAACCACTACAGATCAGCCATGATCTTATTGAATGGCGGGGCAGGCTCAAGGGGCTGGATGGCCGACTCCTGCTCCTATTTCTTATGTTCTTATGTAAAAGCAAGAGAGATTCCCTGATCAACCATGTGATGGATGGGGGTTGGAACCTGGACCATCACTATATGCGCAGCTCTAGAATGCAACAGCAATGTAAAAGTGCATGTTGCCACAGCAACCCTGACTCTAACACAGCAGCAGATTATTGAACCATGAAACAGTGACAAAATGACAAGTGGGAATTCTGTGTGTCACATTTAACATGTATTTTGTTGGAGATCCTAGGGCTGTGCTGAGAGAAAAAAAGATTTTTGCATTGTTCTTTCATGATTTATCAAGCAGAGTAGCAAGCAGAGTTACATTAAAGGAAATATATTAGTGTAAATTATTGTAAAAATCATTCACAAATCTAGAACCACTGATGCCACTAACAGCAATTTCTTGGCTGTGTTGGAGACTTGTAAGCAATGTTCTGGATTTCAAAAGATAGGTTGGTGGTAAGGGTAAACGCAAATTAATACAGGAAATCGTTAAGCGCTACATTTTGATTGGAAGCACAGTGAGGAACAATATAAATTAAAAGGTAAAATTTGAAGAATCATACGGGAGTAGAGGGACCACGAGTTTGAAGTTGGTAGGTTGAGAACATGGTTAATGGGCCATGTATACATTATAAAAGCAAGCAAGTTATGATGGTTTTACAAGAACTCATCACAGTTCACAATATTTCTTAGATGGCATCCTCCATCAATGTGAAATGATGTCTATATATTCAAGTCTAGGTTATTCATACAGGAAAGCATACAGTACCAACCCCTGGAGAATTTTCCACCAATCTTAAAGAACCACCTCTGCCACGTTGTAATCTTGGGAGAGTTTAGCTTTCCAAACATAGATTGAGACTGCGATAATGGTGGACAGTGGAAAAGATTATCCAAGATTACAATGGGAACTTAACCAACAGAGCCCAGTGGCCTGAGGAATGTCAAATGAAGTTTAACTCAAACAAATAGAAGACAGAGGGTGGTGGTTGATGGGAAATATTCAACCTGGAGTGCAGTTACAAGTGGTGTACCTCAAGGATCTGTTTTGGGGCCACTGCTGTTTGTCATTTTTATAAATGACCTAGATGAGGGTGTAGAGGGTTGGATTAGTAAATTTGCTGACGATACCAAAGTGGGGGGAGTTGTAGACAGCGAGGATGGATGTCACAGTTTGCAGAGGGACATAGATAGGTTGCAGAGCTGGGCCGTGAGGTGGCAAATGGAATTCAATACGGATAAGTGTGAGGGGATTCACTTTGGTAGGAATAACAGGCATATGAAATATAGGGCTAAGGGAAGGACCCTTAATAGTGTTGTCGAGCAGAGGGATCTTGGGGTACAAGTACATAGCTCTTTGAAAGTTGGCACCCAGGTTAATAAAGTTGTTAAGAAGGCATACGGTGTGTTAGCTTTTATTGGTAGAGGGATTGAATTTAGGAGCCGTGAGGTTATGTTACAACTGTACAAAACTCTGGTGCGGCCGCACTTGGAGTATTGCGTACAGTTCTGGTCGCCGCATTATAAGAAAGATGTGGAAGCATTGGAAAAGGTGCAGAGGAGGTTTACCAGGATGTTGCCTTGTATGGTGGGAAGGCTTTATGAGGAAAGGCTGAGGGATCTGAGGTTATTTTCATTAGAGAGAAGAAGGTTACACGGTGACCTAATTGAGGCATATAAGATGATCAAGGGATTGGATAGGGTGGACAGTGAGAGCCTTTTTCCTCGGCTGGTGATGACCAACACGAGGGGACATAACTTTAAATTAAGAGGTGGTAGTTATAGGACGGATGTCAGAGGCAGGTTCTTCACACAGAGGGTGGTGAGGGCGTGGAATGCCCTGCCGGCAGCAGTTGTGGACTCGCCTACTTTGGGGGCATTCAAATGGTCGGTGGATAGGCATATGGATAATATTGGAATAGTTTAGGTTAGAGGGTCCACTGGCCGGCGCAACATCGAGGGCCAAAGGGCCTGTACTGTGCTGTAATGTTCTATGTTCTATGCTCTAAATGCAATCTGTTGCATTGTGGTAATACAAACCCAGGCAGAATTACACAGTTAATGGTCAGATCCTGGGAGATGTTTCAAATAGGGAGACATAGGGGAGCTGGTCCATAGGTCTCTTAAATCTGCCCCGCAAGTGGAGGATGTGGTCAAGAAGGCGTATGGTGTACTGGCCTTCATTAATAGAGGAATTGAGTTTAGGAGTTGGGAGGTAATGCTGCAACTTTATAAGACCCTTGTCAGATCCCACTTGGAGTACTGTGTGCAGTTCTGGTTGCCTCACTACAGGAAGGATGTGGAAGCTATTGAGAGGGTGCAGAAGAGATTTACAAGGATGTTGCCTGGATTGGGGGGCATGCCTTATGAAGAGAGGTTGAGAGAGCTAAGTCCCTGGAGAGACGAAGGTTGAGAGGCGACCTGATAGAGGTTTATAAGATGTTGGGAGGAATAGATAGGGTGGATTCTCAGAGGTTATTTCCCAGGGCTGAAATGGTCGCTACGAGAGGACACAGGTTTAAGGTGCTGGGGAGCAAGTACAGAGGAGATGTTAGAGGTAAGTTTTTCACTCAGAGGGTGGTGAGTGAATGGAATTGGTTGCCGTCAGTGGTGGTAGAGGCGAACTCACTGGGGTCTTTTAAGAGACTTCTGGATGAGTACATGGGATTTAATGGGATTGGGAGTTACAGATAGGTCTATGGCCTGGTAAGTATAGATATAATCGGCACAACATGTGGGCTGAAGGGCCTGTTTGTGCTGTAGTGTTCTATGTTCTATATGTTCTATGGTACATAGTTCTTTGAAAGTAGAATCACAGGGTAGACAGGGCGGTGAGGGAGCCATTTGGTACATTTGCCTTCATCGGTCAGAAGCCTGAGTACAGGACTTGGGACATTATGCTACAACTGTACAAGACATTGGTAAGTCAGCCTTTGGAATACTGCATATAATTCTGGTCACCCTGCTGAGGGAAGGATGTTTTTAATCTGGTAAAGGGGCAACACTGATTTACAAGGACTGGAGACTGAAAGGTTTGAATTAGGAGAGGTTGGATAGGCTTGGATTCTTTTCCCTGAAGCATAGGAGGATGAGGGGGGACCTTATTGCAGTTTATAAAATCATGACGGGCACCAAAAAGGTGAATAGCCAAGGTCTTTCCCCCAGGATAGGGAAGCCCAAAACTAGAAGACATAGGTTTATGTTGAGAGGTAAAAAATTCAAAAGGGACCCAAGGGGCAACTTTTTCACACAGAAGGTGGTACGTATGTAGAATGAGCTGCCAGAGGAGGTGATAGAGGCAGGTACAATTACAACATTTAAAAGAGATTTGGATAGGTACATGGACAGGAAAGGTTTACAGATTAGTTGAGTTTAGGAAACCTGGTCGAAAGGGACAGAAGGGCCTGTTTCTGTACCTCTCTATGACTCTGCTCTGTTCCGTGTCACTCCAGTTATGGTGAAATTTACCTATAATCCAATTCTGGACACCACATTTTAGGAAGAGTTAGAGAGAGAGTGAAGAAAAATAATGGGAATAGTTCCAGGATTGAAGGACTTGAGTTATTTTCACTGAATGGATAATGGCACATTGGTGCAGTGATTAACACAGCTGCTTCACAATGCCAGGGATCTGGATTCAGTCCTGGCCTTGGGTGATTGCATGAAGTTTGCAAGTTTTCCTTCATGTCTGCGTGTGTTTCCTCCAAGTGCTCCAGTTTCCTTCCATGATCCAAAGATGTGCTGGCCTTGGACAGTGATAGCCTTTTTCCTAGGATGGAGAAAGCTAGCACGAGGGGACACAGCTTTAAATTAAGGGGTATGAGTTATAGGACGGATATCAGAGGTAGGTTCTTTACTCAAAGAGTGATTAGGGAGTGGAATGCCATGCCTGCAGCTGTTGTAGATGCGCCAAGTTTGGTGGCGTTTAAGAGGTTAGTTGATAAGTATATGGAAGAGAAGGGAATGGTTTAGTTTGGAGGGGCATTGCTTTTTATTTTGGTCGGCACAACATCGAAGGCCGAAGGGCCTGTTCTGTGCTGTAATGTTCTATGTTCTATAGTTAATGTACAAAGTTACGGGTCAGAGCGAGAGTCTGGGTAGAGTGCTCTTTCAGAGGGGTTGGTGCAAACTTGTTGGACCAAATGGCCTCTCTCTGTACTGCAGGAATTTTATTGATGTGACAGATTAGAGAAGCTGGGATTATTCACCTTGAAGAGGAAATGGTTGAGAGGAGATTTAACGGAGGTATTCAAAATCATCAGGGGTGTGCATTGGGTAAATAAGAAGGAACTCTCCCCATTGGTGGAAGAGTTTCACCATTCTTATGTGAGAAATAAAAGAATGACCAGGGTGAGGTTAGAGCCAGTCAAGGGACAGTAGTGGAAACTTCTGCATGGAGTCAGAAGAGATAGGTAAGCATTGAATGAATATTTTTCTTCAATGTTCACTAAGGAGAGAGGCCATATTTTTGAGGATGAGTGTGTGATACAGGCTGATAAGCTGGAGGAAGGAAAATGTATTCGCAATTTTGAAAAACCTGAGGGTTTATAAGTCCCCTGGGCCAGATGGGATACATCCTAGGATATTTTGGAAGGCAATGGATTGCGGAGACTTTAACTTTGATCTTTGGGTCCTTACTATCCACAGGGATTGTGCCAGAGGATGAGAGATTGGCGAATGTTGTTCCTCTCTTCAAGAAAAGAAATAGGAATGACCCTGGTAATTATAAGAGAGTTAGTCTTACTTCAGTGGTTGGTAAGTTAATGGAAAGGGTCCTGAGAGGTAGGATTTATGACCATTTAGAAAGATACAGTTTATAGATATTTAGCACAGTTTCATGAGGGGTAAGTCCTGCCTCATGAATTTGATTGAAATCTTTGAAGAGGTAACTAAGTGCGTAGATAAAAGTAGAGCAGTTGATGTCATATACGTGGATTTTAGTAAGGCATTTGATAAGGTTCCCCATGGTAGGCTCATGAAGAAAGTAAGGAGGTGTGGGATAGAAGGAAATTTGGCCAATTAGATAAATAACTGGCTGCATCATAGAAGACAGAGGGTGGTGGTGGAGGGAAAATTCTCAGACTGGAGACCAGTTACCAGCGGTGTACCACAGGGATCAGTGCTGGGTCTCTGCTATTTGTGATTTTTATCAATGATTTGGAAGAAGGGGCTGAAGTGTGAGTTAGTAAATTTGCTGATGACACCAAGATTAATGGAGTAGTGGATGAGGTGGAGGGCTCTTGTAGGCTGCAAAGAGACATTGATCGGTTGCAGAGCTGGGCAGTAAAGTGGCAGGTGGAGTTTAACTCTGATAAATACGAGGTGATTCATTTTGGTAGGACAAACTTGAATGCAGATTACAGGGTCAATGGCAGGATTCTGAAGAATGTGAAGGAACAGAGAGATCTTAGGGTTCATATCCACAGATCTCTGAAGGTTGCTACTCAAGTGGATAGAGCCGTGAAGAAGCCCTATAGTGTGTTAGTGTTTATTAACAGGGGGTTTGAGATCACATTTGGAATATTGTGTGCAGTTCTGGTCACCTCACTACAAGAAGAATGTGGAAGCATTGGAGAGAGTGCAGAGGAGATTTACCAGGGTGCTGCCTGGTTCGGAGGGTAGGTCTGATGAGAAAAGGAAGAGGAAGCTGGGGCTTTTCTCTTTGAGCAGAGGACGATGAGCAGTGACTTAGTAGAGGTTTACAAGATGATGGGAGGGATAGATAGAGTGGATGTGCAGAGACTATTTCCTCGGATGGATGTAGCTGTTACTAGGGGCATAACAATAAGGTTCATGGTGGGAGATATAGGAGAGATGTGTGAGGTAGATTCTTTACTCAGAGTGTTTGGGGTGTGGAATTCACTATCTGCTGTGATAGTGGAGTCGGACACGTTAGGAACTTTCAAGCTGTTATTGGATAGACACATGGAGCACACCAGAATGATAGGGAGTGGGATAACTTGATCTTGAGTTTGGACATAGCTCGGCACAACATTGAGGGTCGAAGGGCCTGTACTATGCTGTAATATTCTATGTTCTATGTTTCTATTAAGAGTTTGGGATTGTGAAAAGTAAATGATTACACAGAGGGTGGTGGATGCCTAGAATGCGCTGCTTGGGGAGCAGGTATGAGAACAACATTTAAGGGGCAACCGGACGAATACATGAATAGGATGGGAATGGAAGGATACGGACTCTGTGAGTACATACGGTTTTAGCTGGGACAGATGTTGTGATCAGTGGAGGGCCAAAGGGCCTATTCCTGTATTTCTCTTTGTTCTTTGTGAGGAAAAATGGTGGCTTTCAAAAGATAATGGGATGATTTTTTGAAGAGAAAATCCTGGGAAAGTTGAGATAGTGTGACTGGGTGACTTGGTTTACAAGAGCTGACACAGACATGAGGGACGCAGCAAACTGTTTCTATACTGTGAACATTCCATAACTCTATGACAAGAATGGGACACTTTGTTAAAGTGGGACTGAATAACAAAGTCCTGAGCAGTTTGATTATCACCTCCTGTGACTTGGTATTCTGTTTCTGGAAAACTTTCCCACATTCCTTTGTAGATTGTCCAGTATAAATGGAAAGTGTGTGTATTCAATATACCTGTTCAACCTTGTGTAACACCCAGATGCATCTGTCAGTAGAACTAGCTGGTTTCTGGTTTTGACAAACCTTCTCTTGTGAGTTTATCCTTCTGAATGCAAAATGACTGAGATATAAAACATTTCTTTCTATTTTCTAATTCCAAAATCAGTCTCCATCATGCTTTGTAATCAAAATATTAACTGTTCTAATTAAAAAAAAGCTTAAACACTGGCTTAGAATGTCTTGATGTAGAGATGCCAGCGTTGGATTGGGTAGACACAATAAGAAGTCTCACAATACCAGATTAAAGTCCAACAGGTTTATTTTGTAGCAACTAGCTTTCGGAGTGCTGCCCCTTCGTCAGGTGAGTGGAAGTTCTATTCACGAACAGGGCATATAAAGATGTCCGTAGCAAACTATCCAGGCTTCAGGAGAACAGTGACCATGACACCACACAACCCTGCCACAGTAACCTCTGCAAGACATGCCGGATCATTGACACGGATACCATCATCTCACCTGAGAACACCATCCACCAGATACAAGGTACACACTCTTGCAACATTGTCTATCTGATACGCTGCAGGAAAGGATGTCCTGGTGTATAGTACATTGGGAAGACCATGCAGATGCTACAACAACAGATGAATGAACACTGCTCAACGATCAGCAGGCAGAAGTGTTCTCTTCCTGTTGGTGGACACTTCAGTGGTCATGGGCATTTGGCCTCTGATCTGCAGGTAAACATTCTCCAAGGTGGCCTTCACGACACATGACAGTGCAGAGCCGCTGAGCAGAACTGATAGCCAAGTTTCACACACATGAGGATGGCCTCAACCAGGATCTTGGGATCATATCACACTCCCAGTAATCACCACAGCTTGTCTAGACTTGCAAAATCTCATTAACTGTCAGATCTGGAGACATCTCTTTAACCTGTGCTTAACGCTCTCTCCACTCACATTGTCTGTATCTTTTAAGACTTGATTACCTGTAAAGACTCGCATTCCAATCGTTATTTTGTAAATTGAGTTTGTGTCTTTATATGCCCTGTTTGTGAACAGAACTCCCACTACCTGACGAAGGAGCAGCGCTCCAAAAGCTAGTGGCTTTTGCTACCAAATAAACCTGTTGGACTTTAACCTCGTGTTGTGAGACTCTTACTTAGAATGTCTGTCATTGTTCTGTGCTTTTCAATTGGCTAACTCCTGCAGGAGGAAACACTAACTGGATTTACAATCTAAATTTACAATTAACACCAACATCTATATTCTCATTCCTTGTTTTCTTTCTGTGCTGTGAGATTTCTGAATATTTTTCCAGTGCTATTTCCCCAGCTGATGGGCTTCTGTTGTAAGCCCAGGGTGACACTTGCTAATTCTCCTCTCAGTTTAGTTGAGGCTGTGAATCACGGTTGTAGGTCCTGAATTTCTGTGACTGTTGGCACGTTTCTGCAAACTAACTGCATGAGGACAAGCAGTTAAACTGATCAGCCTTTGTACCAGTCACTGGTTAAGCTGGTTGGCCCTTGTACCCAGTCACTAGCATATTCACAACAACATGAATTTCAACAATTATTAAATCACCACAAGGTTTCTAAGCCAAATGCTAACAGTCAAAATAGGGCTGTCCACTTTTGGAAATGTGTGTTTTCAATTCCAGGATTGTTTGTTCAGCTTCTTCAAAAGAGTGTGGTGCTGAGAGGTGACAGACTCATTTCCACTTTACATGTGGAACATCTACTGCATCCTCATTAGTGCTGATGTCAGGATTCTGAAGCTGTTACCTAATATCCTGTCAACTGTGCAGAGCATATCCTTGTTGATGAGAAATTAGGGGTAAAACACCAAAGTCACGGAGAGGGAATTGTCCACAACAGGAGGTTTTACATTGATTTCTGATCAAACATGCTGCCAGAATGTCAGCCTTTCAAATTCTTAATCTGCTGCACAGTTCACTTCCCAACATCACTGATTGTTTCAGTTTTATTCTGAGCCTGTTCCCAACAGCAGTATTTTGACTTTGTTCTGTGAACTCAATCATACAGCATTGGAGGACCTCGTTTTATTATTAATTCACAGAATGTCTTGGAGGTAACTTCCAAGTGGTGGTGTTCCTAGGTATCTGCTGCCATTGTCCTCAGCTGTCATGGGTTTGGAAGGTAATACCTGAGGAACCTTGGTGAGTTGTTACAGTGCATCTTGTAAATGTTGCATCACAGCTGCCCCTCTGTTGATGGCGGAAGGATTGAATGTTTGTGGAATGGACGCTAATCAAGTATGCTGCTTTGTTCTGGATAGTGTCGAGCTTCTTAAGTATTGTTGGAGCTGTGCTTATCGTGGCAAGTATTCCATCACACTCCTGACTTGTGTCTTACAGGTAGTGGATGGGCTTTGGCAAGTCAGGAACCTCAAGATGCCCAGCCTCTGATTGCTGTGATAGCCACAGTATTTATATAGCTAGCCCAGTTCACTTTCTGGTCAATGGGAATTCCCAAGGTGTTGACAGTGACTTATTCAATAATGGTAATGCCTTTGAAGGTCAAGGGGGTGATAGTTAGATTGTCTTTTGTTGGAAATAGTTATGTACAGTGTGAATGTTACTTGTTACTTATCAGCTCAAGCTTGGATATTGTCCAGATTTTGCTGCATTTGGACATGGACTGTTTCAGTATCTGAGAAGTTGCGAGTACATTGTGTGATCATCAGTGAACATCCCCACTTCTGACCTTGTGATGGAAGAAGATCATTGATGAAACTACTGAAGATTGGGCATAGGATGCTATCCTGAGAGATTCCTGCAGTGATGTTGTGGAGCTGAGATGTTTGAGCTCCAAAATTACAACAATTTCCCTTTGTGTGAGTATGATTCCATTGGCAGAGAGTTTCCCTCAATACCCACTGACTAGGGTTACTTGGTGCTACACTCAATCTAATGCTGCCTTGCTATCAATGGCAGTCACTTTCACCTCAGCTCCGGAATTCAGCTCTTTTGTCCGAGGTTGAATGACCCTGATGGAAGCCAAACTGAGCATCACTGAACAGGTTATTGCTAAGTAAATGCCACTTGTTAGGATTGTTGATGACCCCTTCCATTACTTTGCTGAAGTAGTAGAGTAGACTGAAGGAGCAATAATTGGCTGGGTTGGGTTTGAACTGTTTTATGTACAGGATATAGCTGAGCAATATTCCACATTTTCACATTGTTGGACAGATGTCAGTATTGTAACTACATTGGAACAGGTTACTAAAGGTACAGCAAATTCTGGAACTCTAGTCTTCAGTATTATTGCTGGAATATTGTCACTGCCCATAGCCTTTGCATCATCCTGTGCCTTTGACCAGTTCTTGATATCACATGGAGTGAAATGAATTGGCTTAATGCTGGCACTGTGATAGGAACATAGAAACACGGAAAATAGGGGCAGGACAAGGCCATTCGATCCTTCAAGCCTGCTCTGCTATTCATTATGATCATGACTGGTCATCCAATTCAATAGCCTGAGCTCCCCATATCCCCATACCGGATTAGTAAATTTGCGGATGACACCAAAGTGCGAGGAGTGGTAGATAGTGAAGAGGGGTGTTATAGTTTGCAGAGAGACTTGGACAAGTTGCAGAGCTGGGCCGAGAGATGGCAAATGGAGTTTAATGCGAAAAAGTGTAAGGTAATTCACTTTGGCAGGAATAACAAATGTGTAGAGTATAGGGCTAATGGTAGGACTCTTAATAGTGTTGAAGAACAGAGGGATCTTGGTGTATATGTGCATAAATCCCTGAAAGTTGGCAATCAAGTCGCTAAGGTTGTTAAGAAGGCATACGGAGTCTTAGCTTTTATTGGTAGGGGGATTGAATTTCGGAGCCGCAACGTCATGTTGCAACTGTACAAAACTCTAGTGCGGCCGCACTTGGAGTATTGTGTGCAGTTCTGGTCCCCACATTATAAGAAAGATGTGGAGGCGTTGGAGAGGGTACAGAGGAGGTTTACCAGGATGTTGCCTGGTATGGAGGGCAGGTCTTATGAAGAGAGGCTGAGGGATTTGAGGTTGTTTTCATTAGAAAGAAGGCGGCTAAGAGGAGACCTTATTGAAACATATAAGATGATTAGAGGTTTAGATAGGGTGGACAGTGATAGCCTTTTTCCTAGGATAAAGAAAGCTAGCACGAGGGGACATAGCTTTAAATTAAGGGGTGGTAGTTATAGGACAGATGCCAGAGGTAGGTTCTTTACCCAGAGGGTGGTAAGGGTATGGAATGCCCTGCCTGCTGCAGTTGTAGATGTGCCAAGTTTGGTGGCGTTTAAGAGGTTAGTAGATAAGTTTATGGACGAAAAGGGAATGAATGGTTTAGGTTAGAGGGTGATTGCTTTTTCTTAATTGGTTGGCGCAACATCGAAGGCCGAAGGGCCTGTTCTTCGCTGTAATGTTCTATGTTCTATGTTCTATATCCTTAGATTCCCTTCACCAGAAGTACTATATCTAACTGCTTCTTGAAAACATTTTTTTTAAATTCATTTATGGGATAGAGAGATCACTGGCTACCCAGCATTTATTGCATATCTCCAGGGCCTGAGGGCAGTTGAAAGTCAACCACGTTATTGTGCCTGTGGAGTCACATGTTGGCCAGATCAGGTAAGGATGGCAGATTTCCTCCCCTAAAGGACATTAGTGTACATAGAATGTTTTGACCTTAACTACTCACTGTGGTGACCCTCAGGTTAAAATATCAGTAATTTTTCTCCCTCAAAGGGGAAAGCAGTCATCTGGGACTATGATGATTTTACCTTTATTCCTTTCCTTTTCTCAGAATTTAATCTACCTGGTTTTTAAAAAACCCTCTGAGAGCAGCATCCGGTTACTAAAATGTGGTGCCAAGATCTGAAAATATGTATTCTGCCTGCTTGTATTCCAGTCTTTTAGCAGTGCAGCCAAGAATGAATGGAATAGAATATCAGAGAAGCATCCTCAGAGCAGTGTAGCACCATGATCCTACAGTAGATTGTATTCTGGATTGTGGCTGTAGCAACCTTAGTTTGAATCTGAGCCCCAGCAGCTTTGCTCTATGTACCTTACTCCCAATGAAACCTCTAAAAAAGTCAGAAACCGCTCCAACTTTTTCAAAGGGCTCTTTCCAAATCCCAAGTTACCCACCGTTTCCCCCCCCCACCCCCACCCCCCACCCCCAACCCCACTTGTCATTTCTTCATATCCCAATAAATTCAAACACAAAGTGAGCTGAAATTACATTTGGGCAAAGTGTTTGCTGATGTTATGTTTAACTGCTGACAAAGCAGCATTCCAAGGTAAACTCCCAATCCAACTCAAGTTGCATACCATGCTTGAAGTTTTACTCTTGTTCCCAGTGGGTTATGCAGACCCCTTGCTAGATAGATATACAATACACTTCCTGCTTGTCAGCAGAAAGTATGTTTTATGAGGAGACTTACACAACTCACATTGCATTGTGAGAGAGAGGGCCGTCTCTCAGTGTTTACTCAGACTGTGCAGGTGTTTGTGCGATTTGCAATGTATCTGGAGAGCAATTTCTTGAATTTTGCTGAACCCCACTGTGAGCATTGCTGCTGAACAGCATGTCATTTACAACCTACAATTACAAGACAGCTGTAATCTTCTGCCAACGAGAGGATATGAAAGAAGGTTATTGAAAGTTGAACTGATTTTGTGTATTCTATACAATGTTACTACTGAACACATCAAAAAGATTTGATGTCTGAGGTGTAATTGAATTTAGAGGCCTTCTCTTACATTCATCACCCACTCAAGATTGGACTGCCTTTCCCCAGTCCCATGGAGATGGAGTGGAGATAGGATTGGGTTGAAATGGGAGAGCGACATTGAGATAATTTCTCAATGTTTCTGAGAGAGCTCTCTGGGCAGGGCTGAGAAGCAAGATGGGAAACTGTTCCAATCAGGTGGCTGCCAGTCGAGCTGTTTAAGGATCAAATTATGGGTAATTTATAAATAAGGATAGGATTGTCCTGCTGTTGAACCTGCTCCTCACACCATGTGCAGAATCCAGCAGCATATCTGCAGCAGTTTCCCGGTGATAGGTTAGGGTTCCATGTTCTAATAAAATCACTGCCAAGAGCAAAAGACTGTGTGGTCAAAACCAATCCTGTGGAGTGGTTCCACATCAGACCTTTTGAGGGGTTTTTCAGCCTAACATTTGTAGAAGGCATTGGAGAGCACATCTTTAACATCCAGTCTCCCTTGGGTTTGCCAGCCAGACGTAGCTGTGGTCCCTTTTATTGGGCCTTCTGCGACTGAGGTCTGCCTATTGTCTTGATTTGGGTGGGGCTCGTTGGCAGCTTCAGAAGATCATGCCCAAAATTCTGCCACAGTTACATCTGTATCCCCCCAACCTGGAACTGAGGCCAATATCAGGATCTCAACCCAACGAGTTTAATCTATCCCCTTGTGTTACCTGAAAATTATAAATTGTTTTTTATAACACATTCCTAATTTTGAAATATGACTTAAAAATAGTGATTAAGAAGGCTTGTGAAAGGCTGTTAACCAAGTATCCTAAATATTGACCTAGATCTTCCTCGAGCAGGATGTCTCATCATCTTCCCCGTTGGTTTGACTTGCTTGTGCAAATTTAACTTTTCAGATAGTTTGCTGAGAAAGCTTCTGGAGTTGTGAGCTGCAAACAGCACAGCAACACACAGAGCATCTGAATAGACCCTGGTGAACATCAGGACCAACAGTATGCCTCCTTAACCAATGGGATTAAAGGATTGTGTGACGGAGGAGGGACTGAGAAGGAGAGTGAATTTTATTGTCCAACCACAGAATCAGTGAATTGTTACAGTGCAGAAGGAGGGTATTCAACCCAATATGTCTGCACGAGGTCTCTGAATGAGCAGTTCACACAGTGCTGTTCCCCTGCCTTTTCCCCATAACTCTACACATTCTCCCTTTTTGGATAACAGTCTAATTCCCTTTTCAATGCTTCACTTTTATGAGTGGGAACAGATTCTCCCTATCTACTCTGTCAAGATCCTTCATGATTTTGAATATCTCCATAATAAACCTAAACCTTATGATGCAATGATCACTCTTCCCTAAATTGACAGCTGACACATTTGCCCTGCTTCATTTCAAGAATCAGGTTTAGCAGGGTGTCCTTTCCCATCAGATAGGAAGCATGCTCATGTAGAAAATTTTCATAAACATCCTCTAGTAACTCTGTCCTTTATTATCCCAGTCTGTATGCAGATAATTAAAATCCCCCATTACAATTATTCTTGTATTGCTTTGTAATTTTCTTCACCTTGCTCACTAACTGGTGATTGTACTGAACAATCTAATTACAAGTTCTTTGTCCCTTAGCTTTAGCCAAGTAGATTTTTTCCTTGAGCCCTTTGGGATGTTTTCGTTCTCCATCACCACAATGCTCTTGCTCAGTACTGGCACCCCTCCCCACCCCATTCCCATCTGCCCCCTTTTCTTTCTGTCTTATCTCTTCTGGAGATCTTGTATTTTTGAGCCAGGTTTCCGTTACAGCCACGACATCATACTTCCACATCCCGATCTGCGTCTGCAACTTGCTAATTTTATTCACTATACTCTGTGCATTCACTTACATGCACAGAGATAGAAAGGAGAAGTCGGAAAAAAAGTTTTAATTTAAATTTGACATGCTTTAAAATCTCAGAAAACAATTGATTCCCGAAGAAATGACACTCCATACTTACTGTTTATCTTTCCCCCTCAGAAAACATAAGTACCCAGCATTAAAAATAATTACCTTGTTAAAAAGATACTTTAGCAGGTCAAGATCACCAACTCAGAGGTCCTGAATTGTACTAATTCCATCCACATATACTCATTGCTAAACTAACAACTTCTCCGCTGGCTAAGCCACCTTCATCAGATAGATGGCCATCAACTCAAAGTTCTGTAAGAACATAAGAACTGGGAGCAGGAGTAGCCCGTCTGGCCCCTCGAGCCTGCTCCGCCATTTAATAAGATCATGGCTGATCTTTTTGTGGAGTCAGCTCCACTTACCCACCCACTTACTATAATCTTTAATTCCTTTACTGTTCAAAAATTTATCTAATCTTGCCTTAAAAACATTCATTGAATGAGGTAGACTCAATTGTTTCATTGGGCAGGGAATTGCACAGATTTTTGTGTGAAGAAGTTCTTCCTGAACTCAACCCTAAATCTCCTTCCCCTTATTTTGAGGCCATGCCCCTTAGTTCTAGCTTCACCCACCAGTGTAAACAACTTCCCTGTTTCTACCTTATCTATTCCTTTCATAATCTTATATGTTTCTGTAAGATCTCCCCTCATTCTTCTGAATTCCAATGAGTATAGCCCCAGTCTACTCAGTTTAGAACATAGAACATTAGAACATAGAACATTACAGTGCAGCACAGACCCTTCGGCCCTTGATGTTGTGCCGACCAGTGGAACCAATCTAATGACCCTCTAACTTAAACTATTCCAATGTTATCCATACGCTTAGCCACTGACCATTTGAACACTCTTAAAGTTGGCGAGTCCACAACTGCTGCAGGCAGGGCATGCCACACCTTTACTACCCTCTGAGTAAAGAACCTACCTCTGACATCCATCTGATAACTACCACCCCTTAATTTAAAGCTATGTCCCCTCGTGTTAGCCATCTCCATGTGAGGAAAAAGATTCTCATTGTCCACCCTATCTAACCCTCTGATCATCTTATATGCCTCAATTAGGTCACCTCTTAACCTTCTTCTCTCTAATGAAAAGACCCTCAGCCTTTCCTCACAAGACCTTCCCACCATACCAGGCAACATCCTGGTAAATTTTCTCTGCACCCTTTCCAATGCCTCCACATCTTTCTTATAATGCGGCGACCAGAACTGTATGCAATACTCCAAGTGCAGCCACACCAGAGTTTTGTACAGTTGCAACATGATCTCACGGCTCCAAAATTCAATCCCTCTACCAATAAAAGCTAACACACTGTACGCCTTCTTAACAACCTTATCAACCTGGGTGCCAACTTTCAGGGAGCTATGCACATGTATTCTGAAATCTCTCTGCTCATTGACACTACTAAGAGTCCTTCCATTAGCCCTTTATTCTGTACTCTTGTTACTCTTACCAAAGTGAATCACCTCACACTTTTCTGCATTAAACTCCATTTGCCACCTCTTGGCCCAGCTCTGCAGCTTACCTCTGTCCCTCTGCAAACTGTAAAATACATCCTCACTGTCTACAACTCCTCTGACTTTGGTGTTGTCAGTAAATTTACTAACCCATTCTTCTACACCCTCATCTATGTCATTTATAAAAATGACAAACAGCAGTGGCCCCAAAACAGTTGAATATTTCTCATCAACCACCACCCTCTGCCTTCTATCAGCTAGCCAATTGTTGATCCAAACTACTAAATCACCCTTAATCCCATGTATCTGCATTTTCTGCAGTAGCCTCTCATGGGGAACCTTATCAAACGCCTTGCTAAGATCCATATATACCACGTGAACTGCCTTACCCTTATCCATCTCTTTGGTCACCTTTTCAAAAAACTCAATAAGGTTTGTGAGGCACAATCTACCCTTCACAAAACTGTGTTGACTCTCCCTAATCAATTTATTTACCTCTAGATGATTATAAATCCTAACCCTTCTTCCTAATTCTTTCCAAAACTTTGCCCACAACAGAAGTAAGGTTCATCGGTCTATAATTCCCAGGATGGTCTCTACTCCCCTTCTTGAACAATTTGCTATCCCCAAATCTTTCGGCACTACACCTGTAGCCAATGACGACATGAAGATCAAAGGCAAAGGCTCTGCAATCTCCTCTCTAGCCTCCCAGACAATCATAGGGTAAATCCCATCCAGCCCAGGGGACTTATCTATTTTCATACTTCAAGAATTGCTAACACCTCTTTCTTATGTACCTCAATCCTGTCTAGTCTAAAAACCTGTATCTCAGTATTCTCCTTGACTATACTGACTTTTTCCTGCGTGAATACTGACAAAAAATACTCATTCAGTGCCTCTCCAATTTTTTCAGTCTCCACGCACAACTTCCCACTGCTGTCTCTGATTGGCCCTAATCTTACTGTTACCAATCTTTTATTCCTTACATACCTTTAGAAAGCTGTAGGATGCTCCTTGATCCTATCTGCCAAAATCTTCTCATGTCCTCTTCTCGCTCTTCTTAACTCTCTCTTTACCTCCTTCCTGGTTAATTTATAACTCTCTAGTGTCCTAACTGAACCTTCACGTCTCATCTTTACATAAGCCTCCTTCTTCCTCTTCACCAGAGATTCAACTTCCTTCGTACACCACTGTTCCCTCGCTTTACCACTTCCTCCATGCCTGACAGGTACATATTTATCAAGGACTCGCAGTAGCTGTTCCTTGAATAGGTTCCACATTTCAGATGTTCCCAGTCCCTACAGTTTCCTACTCCACCCTCTGTATCCTAAATCTCGCCTAATAGTCTCATAATTACCTTTCTCCCAGCTGTAACTTCTGCCCTTCATAGAACATAGAACATAGAACATTACAGCGCAGTACAGGCCCTTCGGCCCTCGATGTTGCGCCGGCCAGTAGACCCTCTAACCTAAACTATTCCAATATCATCCATATGCCTATCCACCGAACATTTGAATGCCCCCAAAGTAGGCGAGTCCACAACTGCTGCAGGCAGGGCATTCCACGCTCTCACCACCCTCTGTGTAAAGAACCTGCCCCTGACATCCATCCTATAACTACCACCTCTTAATTTAAAGTTATGTCCCCTCGTGTTGGTCATCACCATCCGAGGAAAAAGGCTCTCAATATCCACCCTATCCAATCCCTTGATCATCTTATACGCCTCAGTTAGGTCACTGTGTAACCTTCTTCTTGCTAGCACGAGGGGACACAGCTTTAAATTAAGGGGTATGAGTTATAGGACGGATATCAGAGGTAGGTTCTTTACTCAAAGAGTGATTAGGGAATGGAATGCCCTGCCTGCAGCTGTTGTAGATGCGCCAAGTTTGGTGGCGTTTAAGAGGTTAATTGATAAGTATATGGAAGAGAAGGGAATGGTTTAGTTTGGAGGGCATTGCTTTTTATTTTGGTCGGCACAACATCGAAGGCCGAAGGGCCTGTTCTGTGCTGTATTGTTCGATGTTCTATGTTCTAATGAAAATAACCTCAGGTCCCTCAGCCTTTCGTCATAAGGCCTTCCCACCATACCAGGCAACATCCTGGTAAACCTCCTCTGCACCCTTTCCAATGCTTCCACATCTTTCTTATAAAAAAAAAGAAAGTATATACCTATCTCTTTCCACCGCTAAGGTAAACGTAACCGGATTGTGGTCACTATCACCAAAGTGTTCACTTACTTCCAAGTCTAACACCTGGTCTAGTAAATTACCCAGAACCAAATCCAATATAGCCTCACCTCTTGTTGGCCTATCTACATACTGAGTCAGGAAACCTTCCTGTACACATTGTACAAAAACTGACCTCTCTAACGTGCTTGAAGTATAGCTTTTCCAATCAATATTTGTAAAGTTAAAGTTCCCCATAACAACTCCCCTGTTACTTTCGCTCTTATCCAGGATCATCTGCAATCCTTTCCTCTACATCTCTGGAACTTTTTGGAGACCTATAAAAAACTCCCAACAGGGTGACCTCTCCTTTCTTGTTTCTAATCTCAGCCCATACTACCTCAATAGACAGGTCCACATCAAATGTCCTTTCTGCCACCGTAATACAGTCTTTGACTAACAATGCTATGCCTCCCCCTCTTCTACACCTTCTCTGCTCTGACTGAAACATCTGAACCCCGGAACCTGCAACAACCATTCCTGTTTCTCTCAAGTCAGCCTTCTCAACTCCAGAATCAACCTAGTCAATCTCCTTTGCACCCCCTCCAGTGCCAGTATATCCTTTCTCAAGTAAGGAGACCAGAACTGTACACAGTAACTCCAGGTGTGGCCTCACCAGCACCTTATACAGCTGCAACATAACCTCACTGTTTTTAAACTCATGCCTTCAGCAATGAAGGACAAAATTCCATATGCGTTCTTAATTACCTGCTGCACCTGCAAACCAATTCCTTGTAGTTCCTGCACAAGGACACCCAGGTAAATCTGTACAGCAGCATGCTGCAATTTTTTACCATGCGCCACTGGGTCATAACGTACTGAGGATCCCTTGCTCAGCTGCAAGAATACCTGCAAGCAAAATGTTGAGAAGTAGGAGACAATCCACCAACCCTGGAGGCTCACTACCTGGACAGGGTGGCAGAGTCAAAAAGCTCAGCTGGCCAAGGAGAGGACCCAGAGATCGCAGAGGCCACTGAGTCTCACATCTTCTCAACTCACTGTCTTCCTCTGTAACAGCAGCAGCAGAGACTGCCACGTGGAGCAGTACTCCAAAACAGAACTGACCATGACGTAAACTAACCAGGTGGAACGTTGTTGCCATGAAAAGGATACTTATGCCAATAATAACTACTGTTATGAGTTTAATGGGTAATTAATGAACAAATGCAGCAATTTCATGGAAATCACAAGGAGATTAAGAGGAAGATGACATATTTGCAAAGCTAACAGTGGAATGGTGCAGATGATCCAGCAGCCTGTGATAATGCATAATTCATGGGCTATCATTTGTTCATTATAAGTTGCTGGCTGATTTGTGTATTAATAATAGTGTGCCATTCACATAGCACTTTTCTATTATTGCTTAAAAGGAGGCATTTTGTCAAAACTTTTTGCCTTGTACTCATCAGGACAATCACAATAGTACCACTGTTAGGGGAATAACAATTTTATGTTGCATGACTGATTGCTAACTGCTAAGAATCGTTTGAAATTTAGTGCCACATTCTCCATGGCAACACTTCAACGACAGACTCCACCTGCCAACCAACCAGCATTGTCTTCTCGTACAACATAAAGTTGTTTGCTGGGATTCTCCCAAAAAATTTCTACGTTCCCAACATGTGGGAAAATAAGAGTAAATCTGGCTGTTTTTTTGAATGAATCTCCAATACTCTGAGAACGGTGGTGGGGGGGAGGGGGGGGGGGGGGGGTGGTTTATTCCTGACCAAGAGGCTGGCAGTGTGAGATCTGCACATGACTTGTGGTACCTCCGATGCTGGTTAACCTGAGTGCTGGCTGGTCTTGCAACCTCCTATTGCTGGCCTTCCAGGCCCCTCCCATCCCTGGTCATTGACCTGCTGTACCACACCTACCTCCACCTCCCAGACCAGCCCCAATGACCAGCACCATTTGCCCTCCCTCCCTCTCATAGTGATCCTACTTACCAAGTGATAGCGGTTCTCCCCTTCCCCCACCCTGTCCACCTCCAGTAAATCCCATCCCTCTGCTCTCTTGATGCTGCCCAGTTACTGGTGGGCAGTACCAGGGTGCCAGGCTGCTGCCACTCGACTAATTTCTGAATTAATTGGACAATTTTCTCTCAACTTTAGCTAACAGCCTCTTAGAGTGGGCATCATCAAATGTCTTCAGGTAGTCCCAGGTAACATCCATATGTTGCTGAGTTTAGTCTGTTCTTCACAAATTCAGTCAGGTCTGTCAGGCACGATCTAATCTTTACAAATCCAAGCTGACACTCTCGGATCAGCTGATAACTTTTTTGTGAAGTTCAGTCGTCCTATCCTTAATGATAGGCTCCTGTAATCCCCCAGCCACACATGCTGATGAACTGCTCTATAACTCCCTGGTTTCCCTCTCTCTCAACTTAATGCAACATACACAAATTTCCATTTAAAGGAACCATTCTCAAATCAAGAGCATTTTGGAGGATTGTAATCAGCATATCTGCAACATTTTCACTAATTACTTCACAAGCTTGATGTTAAAGCTATTTGCTTCTGAGGATTTGAATCCCATTATTTCCTTCATTACTCTTATTTTGCTTGTGTTAATTTTATCAATACATGCTTAATTCACTATTTGTTTTCATGGGATGTTTACATACAAACCTCTTCCTCAACCTAATATCAATACAAAATTCTGCATGTTGACCAATTCTTTATTTAAACTGACTGTTTCATTCATATCTGTTTCTAAGGGGCAACTGACCACTCTTTTTCCAAATATAATTGTTAAATATTAATGTTAATGTTGATATTCCTTGGAATTTTCAAGGCAGAGTTTGCATTTAGCGAAAAATAGTTTATGCAGTAAAAGAAGACTCTCTTCTAAAGAAGGATACAAATTGTAGACCTATTTTGCTAATTGCAAACAATTGCAGCTTACCTCAATTGTCGGGGACATTTCCCACTAACCAATTTCTGAACCAATTCTCCAACACAAATTTTGCATGGTCATTACTTAATTACAGTTTGCTAATTTACCGAAATGTATAGTTAGACTTCACGTATCCATCCCTATTAAACACTAAATTATTCTTTAGGTCTTTCCCGAAATCACCCTATATTTTAGAGCTGTCTTTTAAATAAGATCAAGCTGAACAAAATAAACAAATAGGAATTGGACAGATACTGTACAGAGTGATAATGATAATATGTGTACTAGATACTGATTGTGTGTAATAGATACTGTACAGTGATAATGACAGTGTGTGTAATAGATACATGATGCGGTAGACAGAGGATGTGGATGCGGTGGATGTGGATGTGAATGAGGATGTGGATGAGGATGTGGATGCAACCAGTGGATGCGGTGTTTTTAGATTTACAGAAGGCATTTGATAAGGTGCCTCACAAAAGATTACTGCAAAAGGTTAGGGTGTACAGAGTTAGGGGTAAGGTGTTAGCATGGATTGAGGATTGGTTGTCTAACAAGAAGCAGAGAGTTGGAATCAATGGGTGCTTTTCTGGTTGGCAGATGGTCACTAGTGGCCTGCCGCAAGGATCGGTGCTGGGGCCTCATCTGTTTACCATTTACATAGACAATCTGGAGGAGGGGGCTGAGTGTAGGGGAACAAACTTTGCTAATGACACAAAGATGAGTGAAAAAGTGAATTGCGTGGAAGGCGTGGAAAGTCTGCAGAGGGATCTGGATAGGCTGAGAGAATGGGCGAGGATCTGGCAGATGGAATATAATGTTAACAAATGTGAGTTTATCCACTTTGGTAGAAATAATAGTAGGAGGGATTATTATTTAAAGGGTGAAAAGCTGCAGCATGCTACGGTGCAGAGGGACCTGGGGGTCCTTGTGCATGAATCACAAAAACCCAGTTTGCAGGTGCAGCAGGTGATCAAGAAGGCGAATGGGATGTTGGCCTTTATAGCGAGGGGGATAGAATATAAAAGCAAGGAGGTCTTGCTGCAGTTGTATAGGGCACTGGTGAGGCCGCAACTGGAGTACTGTGTACAATTTTGGTTCTCTTATTTGTGAAAGGATATATTGGCCTTGGAGGGAGTACAGAGAAAGTTCACGAGACTGATACGAGAGATGAGGGGATTAGCTTATGAAGAGATTGAATAGACTGGGTCACTACTCGTTAGAGTTTAAAAGGCTGAGGGGGGATCTTATAGAAACGTATAAGATAATGAAGGGGCTAGATAGGATAGAGGTAGAGAGATTCTTATTGCTTAGAAAGGATAGCAGAACTAGAGGGCACAGCTTCAAAATAGGGGGGGGGGGCGGGGGGGGGGGGGGTGAGGTGGTGCTGCAGTTTACAACAAAGAACAAACAGGCCCCTTTGGCCCATAAGTTGCGCCGATCACATCTACCAATCCACAGACCTATCTATAACCCCCTATCCCATACATTTCCATATACTCATCCAGAAGTCTTTTAAAAGATCCCAGCGAGTTTGCCTCAACAACCTCTGACGGCAGTCGGTTCCATTCACTCACCACCCTCTGAGTGAAAAACCTACCCCTGACATCTCCTTTGTATTTGCTTCCCTGCACCTTAAATCTGTGTCCTCTCGTAGTGACCATTTCAGCTCAGGGAAATAGTCTCTGACCATCCACCCAATCTATTCCTCTCAACATTTTATAAACCTCTATCAGGTCACCTCTCGACCTATGTCTCTCCAGTGAGAAGAGTCCTAGCTCCCTCAATCTATCTTCATAAGGCCTGCCTCCCAATCCAGGCAGCATCCTTGTAAATCTGCCTATTGAGGGTATCTCAATAGCCTCTACATCCTTCCTATAGTGAGGCGGCCAGAACTGCGCACAATACTCCAAGTGAGGTCTGACAAGAGTCAGAGTTTAGAACAGAGTTGAAGAAGAACTTCTTCACTCAAAGGGTGGTGAATCTCTGGAATTCTCTGCCCATTGAAGTGGTGGAGGCTACCTCACTGAATATATTTAAGTCACGGGTAGATAG
Source organism: Sphyrna mokarran (assembly GCA_024679065.1). Taxonomy (NCBI): domain Eukaryota; kingdom Metazoa; phylum Chordata; class Chondrichthyes; order Carcharhiniformes; family Carcharhinidae; genus Sphyrna; species Sphyrna mokarran. The sequence continues at coordinate 39,727,662 of JAGIQG010000028.1, read as the reverse complement.
ATTTCTGATAGACAAGGGAATTAAGGGTTATGGGGAGAAAGTGGGAAAGTGGAACTGATCCACTTCAGATCAGCCATGATCTTATTGAATGGTGGGGCAGGCTCGAGGGACTGGATGGCCTACTCCTGCTCCTATTTCTTATTTCTATGTTCTATGTTCTAGAACACTACAGCACAAACAGGTCCTTTGGCCCACGAGTTGCGCCAATCACATCTATACCTAACAAGCCACAGACCTATCTATAACCCCCATCCCATTAGTTCCCATATACTCATCCAGAAGTCTTTTAAAAGACCCCAGCAAGTTTGCCTCTACCACACTGATGGCAGCCGATTCCATTCACTCACCACCCTCTGAGTGAAAAACTTACCCCTAACATCCCCTCTGTATTTGCTTCCCTGCACCTTAAATCTGTGTCCTCTCGTAGCGATCATTTCAGCTCAGGGAAATAGTCTCTGAGAATCCACCCTATCTATTCCTCTCAACATTTTATAAACCTCTATCAGGTCGCCTCTCAACCGACATCTCTCCAGGGAGAAGAGTCCCAGCTCCCTCAACCTATCTTCATAAGGCCTGCCTCCCAATCCAGGCAGCATCCTTGTAAATCTCCTCTGCACTCTTTCAATAGCTTCCACATCCTTCCTATAGTGAGGCGACCAGAACTGCGCGCAATACTCCAAGTGGGGTCTGACAAGGGCCCTATAGAGCTGCATCATTATCTCCTGACTCCTAAATGTTCTTATGTTCTTACAGGGTGGTAATGACTGTGTAATAGGTAAGTGTAGAGTATTAATGGTTGTGCAATAGATTTGATTTGATTTATTATTGTCACATGTATTAACATACACTAAAAAGTATTGTTTCTTGCATGCTGTACAGACAAAATATACCATTCATAGAGAAGGAAACAAGAGAGTGCAAAATGTAGTGTTACAGTCATAGTTAGGGTGTAAAGAAAGATCAACTTAATGCAAAGTAAGTCCATTCAAAAGTCTGACAGCAGTGGGGAAGAAGCTGCTCTTGAGTTGCTTGGTACTTGACCTCAGACTTCTGTATCTTTCTTCTGAAGGAAGAAGGTGGAAGAGAGAATGTCTGGGATGCGTGGGGTCCTTAATTATGCTGGCTGCTTTGTGGAGGCAGCAGGAAATGTAGACAGAGTCAATGAATGGGAGGCTGATTTGTGTGATGGATTGGGCTACATTCATGACCTTTTGTAGTTTTTTTGTGGTCTTGGGCAGAGCAGGAGCCCATACCAAGCTGTGATACAACTAGAAAGAATGCTTTCTATGGTGTGTCTGTAAAGGTTGGTGAGAGCCTTAGCTGACATGCCAAGTTTCCTTAGTCTTCTGAGAAAGTAGAGGTTTGGTGGGCTTTCTTAACTATAATATCAGCATGGGGGTTCAGGATAGGTTGTTGATCACTTGGACACGTAAAAACTTGAAAGTCTTGACTCTTTCTACTTTGTCCCTGTTGATGTAGACAGGGGCATGTTCTCCTCTACACTTCCTGAAGTCGATGACAATCTCCTTTGTTTCACTGATGTTGAGGGAGAGATTATTGTAGCCGCATCAGTTCACCAGATTCTCTATCTCATTCCTGTACTCTGTCTTGTCATTGAGATCCGACCCAGAATGCTGGTGTCGTCAGCAAACTTAAAAATCAAATTGGAGGGGAATTTGGTCACACAGTCACAGGTGTATCAGGAATATAGTAGGGGTCTGAGAACTCAGCCTTGTGGGGCACCAGTGTTGAGGATGATCATGGAGGAAGTGTTGTTGCCTTTCCTTACTGATTGTGGTCTATGAGTTATGAAGTTCAGGATCCAGTCGCAGAGGAGGAGCCAAATCCCAGGCCACAGAGTTTGGAGATGAGTTTCGTGAGAATAATGATGTTGAAAGCTGAGCTACAGTCAATAAATAAGAGTCTGACATAGATATCCTCGTTATCTATGTGTTCAATACAGGGCCAGGTAGATGGCGTCTGTTGAGGACCTGTTGCGACAGTACAAAGAACAAAGACAAAACAGCACGGGAAACAGGCCCTTCGGCCCAACGAGCCTGTGCCGCCACCCCGATGCTCCCACCTCTACCCGCGATCCCTGTCCATGTTTATAGATCATTGGATTAAAAACCAAATTTGAGACAATTTAGGGAGAATTTGTTTTGCCAATCAGCCTAAGAGCACATCTTTGAGATGTGGGAGGAAACCGGAGCACCTGGAGAAAACCCACGCAAGCATGGGGAGAATGCGCAAACTCCCACAGACACAGGCCCAAATCCACGTATCTGCACAGCACAGTGATAGGCAAATTGTAGTGGATCCAGATAGTCTGAGAGGCTGGAATTGATTCGTGCCATGACTAACCTTATGAAGCACTTCATAATGATGGATGTCAGAGCCATTGGCTGATAGTCATTAAGCCATGCTGCTTGGTTTTTCTTAGGTACTGGGATGATGGTCGTATTCTTGAAGCAAATAGGGAGATCAGTTTGAGAGGTTGAAGATGTCTGTGAACACCCCTGCCCGCTGGTCAGTGCAGGATCTGAGTGCACGTGCGGGAACTCCCACTGGGCCAGTTGCTTTCCGTGGGTTGACCTTCAAGTAAGCTGCTCTGACATTTTCAGTTGTGACCCCAGGGCTTCCAGGATGGAGGGCATGCTTTTGCTGACCTCTTGCGCAGAACAGGTGTAGAATGCATTGAGCTTATCAGGGAGGGCTGCATTGGACCTGGTGATTTTACATACCTTCATCTTATAGCCTGTTATGTCTCACAGACTTTGCCATTGTTGGCTGGTATGTGACTGCCTTTGGACTCCAGCTTGGAGTCTTTTAGCATCTTTGGTGGATCTCATTAGATCATGTCTGGCTTTCTTGTATAGATCAATGTTGCCTGACTTCAACCCTGAAGACCTGGATTTCCCCAAGCAGTGGATATCCCTGTTCATCCATGGTTTCCGGTTAGGGATTACTGTACAGGGTGTTAATGACAGTGTAATAGATATTGTACACGATGTTAATGACTGTGTAATAGACATACTGTGTAATGACAGTGTGTGTAATAGACACTGTGCAGTGTACTAATGACAGTGTAACGGATGTTGTACAGAGTGTTACTGACTGTGTATGTAATAGATATTGTCCAGGGCGTTAATGACTGTGTGTGTAGTTGATATTGTACAGCATGATAATGACACATTGTATATTTGATAGTGCATTTAGTTGTTGCATTACTAGTTGTTCATGTCGTACTTTGTTTTTTGTGTACTTTAATGACAGTGTGTGTGATAGATACTGTACAGAGCATTAATGACAGTGTGTGTGATAGATACTGTACAGAGCATTAATGACAGTGTGTGTGATAGATACTGTACAGAGCATTAATGACAGTGTGTGTGATAGATACTGTAAGAAGTCTCACAAGGTTACCAGGATAGAGTCCAACCAGTTTATTTGATAGTAATGCCACAAGCTTTCGGAAATGCTGTTCCTTTGTCAGGTGTGTGGAAGGTTCTGATCAGAGAAAGGCATATAAATCATACACAGTTTACAGAATACTGATTAGAATGCAAGTCTTTACAGCTAACCTGCTGTTCAAGTCTTAAAGATGCAGACAGTGTGAGTGGAGATAGCATTAGTACAGGTTAAAGGTATTGTCTCTAGACAGGACAGTAAGTGAGATTTTACAAGCCCGGATGGTGCGACATGAACCACAGTTCCCGGTTGGGGCCGTCCTCGTGTGTGCGGAACTTGGAAAGTTTCACACTGTTCACCCTATCTATGCCCTTCATATATAGTGTGAATGGCTTTATGTAATAGATATTGTACAGGGTGTTAATGACTGTACAGTAGTTGTTACACAGAGTGTTAATGACAGTGTAATAATTACTGTACAGGATGTTAATGACAGTATGTGTAATAGATACTGTCCAGGGCATTACTGACAATGTAACAAATATTGTAACAGGGTGTTAATGACAGTGTAATAAACATTGTACAGGGCGTTAATGACTGTGTATGTGTGTATGTGATAGATACTGTGCAGGGTGTTAATGACAATGTGTAATAGATATGTATAGAACATTAATGACTGTGTGTGTGTAATAGATATTGTACAGAGTGTTAATGAGAATGTCTGTAATAGATAATGTACACGATGTTAATGACAGTGACTCTAACAGATACTGTATACAGCATTAATAACTGTATGTGTAATACATACTGTATAGCGTATTAATGACAATGTGTGTAATAGATACTGTACAGGGTGTTAATGACAGTGAGTAAGAGATATTGTACAGGTTGTTTAGGACAGTGTGTGTATAGAGTGTTAATGATTATGTATGTAATAGATACTGTACAGAATATTAATGACAGTTTGTGTAATAAATACTGTACAGAGCTTTAATGACTGTGTAATAGATACTGTCGAGAGTGTAAATGACAGTGTGTAATACAAAAAACAAAGAACAAAACAGCATGGGAAACAGGCCCTTCGGCCCCACGAGTCCGCGCCACCACCCTGATGTTCCCACTTCTACCTGTAATCCCTGTCTACGTTTATAGATCTATGGATTGAAACCAAATTTGAGACCATTTAGGGAGAATTTGTTTTGCCAATTAGCCTAAGAGCACACCTTTGGGATGGGGGAGGAAACCGGAGCACCCAGAGAAAACCCACACAAGCACGGGGAGAATGCGCAAACTCCCACAGACACAGGCCCAAATCCATGTATCTGCACAGCACAGCGATAGTCACTGAGCTGTCGTGTTGCCCATCAAATGGTCCAGGTCAAGCGTACACTAACAACGTGAAGCACTAGGATACTCTCGAAAAAATCCAAGAGCAGCCCTCTCACGACCCATCGTGTGTATGCCCCTCGTTAGACAACAAGGTGGACCAAAGCATCTGTAGGATAAAAACAAGTACATCAATATCATCATCTATTTACACACTTCCCAGGGACTCCCAAGGCTCGTGATCCCTATTTTAAATCAATTTTCTATACCCCTCCATTCCCATTCTGTTCATGTGCCCATCTAAGTATTTCGTAAATAACTCCAGAGTACCTGCCTCCACCACTTTACTTGGCAGCGCATTCCATACCCCCACCACCCTCTGTGTGAAAAAACTCCCTCTAGCATCCAAATTATACCTTACCCCCCTCACCCTAAGTCCATGACCCCTCGTGCTATTTGAGTCCATCCTAGGAAAAAGCTTAACCCTGTTTACTCTATCTATCCCCTTCAAAATCTTGTACACCTCTATCAGATCTCCTCTAAGTCTACGTCTTTCTAAGGAAAACAGTCCCAATTTGCCTAATCTCTCCTCGTAACTCAAACCTTCCATACCAGGCAGCATCCTGGTAAACCTCCTCTGCACTCTCTCCAGAGTCTCCACGTCCTTCCGGTAGTAAGGCGACCAGAACTGGATGCAGTATTCCAAATGAGTCTAACCAAGGCTAGCTCTTGTACTCTATACTCCTTCCTATAAAGGCTAGCATACCATATGCTTTCTTCACAACCTTCTCCACCTGCTCTGCCACCTTCAGAGACTTGTGCACCTGAACTCCCAGGTCCCTCTGCATTTCTATACTCTTAATAGGTCTACCCTTTATCATATACCTCCCCCTTACATTCTTTCTCCTGAAATGCATCACCTCACATTTATCAGGATTGAATTCCATCTGCCACCTATCTGCCCAAGCTACCAGCCTATCTATGTCCTGCTGCATTGCCTGACAATGCTCCTCACTATCCGCAAGTCCAGCCATCTTTGTATCGTCTGCAAACTTGCTGATCACTCCACTTACTCCCTCTTCCAAGTCATTTATATGTATCACAAATAGAAGAGGTCCCAGTACCGAGCCCTGCGGCACACCACTAGCGATCGACCTCCAGCTAGAAAAACACCTTTCCACTATTACTCTCTGTCTTCTATTACTAATGATGTAGAGATGCCGGCGTTGGTCTGGGGTAAACTCAGTAAGAATCTGGCAACACCAATTTTAAATCCAACCAATTTATTTGATAATAAATCTGCTAGCTTTCAGCGTTTGTGCCTTCGTCAGGCGAATGAGGTGTTCTGGTCTCCAAAAGCACACATACCAACACAGACAGTTTACAGAATGCTGATTAGAATGCAAATCCTTACGCCTAACCTGCTATTCAAGTCTTAAAGTGGCTAACAATGTGAGTGGAAGGAATATTGAGCACAGGTTAGAGAGATGTGTATTATCTCCAGACAGCACAGTAAGTGAGGTTTTTTTGCTAACCCAGGCAAGTCATGGGGGTTACAGATAGTGTGACATAGAACATAGAACATAGAACATTACAGCACAGAACAGGCCCTTCGGCCTTCGATGTTGCGCCGACCAATATAAAAAGCAATGCCCCTCCAAACTAAACCTTTCCCTTCTCTTCCATATACTTATCAACTAAGCTCTTAAACGCCACCAAACTTGGCGCATCTACAACTGCTGCAGGCAGGGCATTCCACTCCCGAACCACCCTTTGGGTAAAGAACCTGCCTCTGATATCCATCCTATAACTATCACCCCTTAATTTAAAGCTGTGTCCCCTCGCGCTAGCTTTAAGCTAAGCTAAGATCCCCATTAAGACCATCCTCATGTGTGAAGAACTTGGCTATCAGTCTCTGCTCAGCGACTCTGCGCTGTCGTGTGTCGTGTGACTGTCTGTGCTGGTATGTGTGCTTTTGGAGACCAGAACACCTCATTCTCCTGATGAAGGCACAAACGCTGAAAGCTAGCAGATTTATTATCAAATAAATCGATTGGATTTAAAATTGGTGTTGCCAGACTCTTCTATTACCAAGCCAGTTACTTATCCATCTAGCTACCTGTCCTTATATCCCATGAGCCTTGACCTTTTCAACTAACCTCCCATGAGGGACTTTGTCAAACACCTTACTGAAATCCATATAGACGACATCAACGGCTCGCCCTTCGTCCACCGTTTTCATCACCTCCTCAAAAAATTCTACCAGGCTCGTAAGGCACATCCTCCCCTTAACAAAGCCATGCTGCGTATCCCTAATCAGATCGCAATGCTCTAAATGTCTATACATCCTATCTCTAAGAATCCCCTCCAAGAGCTTCCCTAACACTGGCGTCAAACTCACTGGCCTATAATTTCCAGGGTTATCCCTATTACCCTTTTTAAACAACGGTACGACATTAGCTATTCTCCAGTCCTCTGGGACCTCACCTGTGTCCAAAGAAGAGACAAAGATGCGTTAGAGGCCCAGCAATTTCATCTCACACCTCTCTAAGCAGCCTGAGATAAATGCCCATCAGGCCCCAGAGATTTATCAGTTTTAATGCTACCTACAAGCTCTAACATTTAGTCCCTCGGTATGGATATTTCCCTCAACTGGTCCACAGCTCCCTCAGAGACAGGACCGGTCAACAAGCCCCTCTCCTTCGTGCGTACTGATGCAAAGTATTCATTCAGGATCTCCGCCATTCCCTCGGGCTCTAAGCACAGTTCCCCTCCTCTGTCCCTAAGAGGTCCAATTTTTCCTCTAACCACCCTTTCATTCCTAACATAGGAGTAAAAAGCCTTTGGGTTTTCCTTAATTCTATCTGCCAAAACCTTTTCATGCCCCCTTTTTGCTCTTCTAAGTCCCCGTTTGAGCTCCCTCCACTCTCTCTGTATTCCTCCAACATTGTCTCCATTCCCAGCTGCTTTGACCTATCATACGCCTCTCTTTTCTTCGTAACCAAGTCCTCAATATCCCTAGTAATCCACGGCTCTCTAATCCTACCTTTCCCATCTTTCCTCTTAGCCGGCACATATCTTTCTTGCAACATTTTCAGTATTCCCTTGAAAGACTCCCACATGCCTAGCGTGGACTTACCCTCGAACAACCGTTCCCAATCAGTTTCCATAAGTTCCTGCCTAATCCGACCATAGTTAGCCTTCCCCCAATTCAGCACCCTGTCCCTAGGGCAACAAGCATCCTTTTCCATCTGTATCCTAAAGTAGATAGAATTGTGGTCACTGTTAGCCACATGTTGCCCTCCTACAACATCAACCACCTGCCCTGGCTCATTACTCAGAACTAAATCCAATATAGCCGCTTCTCTAGTTGGGCTAGCCACATATTGCTCCAACGATCCTTCCAGTACACATTTAACAAATTCCTGCCTGTCCAAACCCCCAGCTCTAGGTACTTTCCAATCTATCCTCAAGAGATTAAAATCTCCCACTATAATGACTCTGTTCTTTCTGCACCTATCCAAAATGTCTTTACATATACCTTCTTCAACTACCTGCGGGCTGTTGGGTGGCCTGTAATACCCCACTAGCACAGTAATCGCCCCCTTTCTATTCCTCAACTCCACTCACAGCGACTCCACTCCTAACTCCTCTGTATTATCCTCCCTCTGCACTGCCGTGATGCTCTCCCTAACTAACAACCCCACTCCCCCACCTAGAGTGTTAATGACTCTATGTATAATAAATACTATACAGGGTGTCAATGACTGTGTAATAGATACTGTATAGAGTATTAATGACAGTGTGTATTAGTTACTATACAGAGTGTTAATGACAGTATGTAATAAATATTGTATAGGGTGTAATAGATACTGTACAGAGCATTAATGACTGTAATAGATACTGTACAGGGTGTTAATGACAATGTGTAATAGATAGTGCACACTATTAATGACTGTGTAATAGATTTTGGATAGAGTGTTAATGACACTGTGTAATAGATATTGTATGGGGCGTTAATGACTGTGTAATAGAAACTGTACAGAGTTTAATGACAGAGTATACTAGATACTGTACAGAGCATTAATGACAGTGTGTATAATATATATTGTATTGGCTGTTAATAACTGTGTGCATTAGATACTATGCAGAGTGTTAATGATAGTGTCTGTAATAGATACTGTACAGAGTATTAATTACTGTATGTGTAATAGATACTGTTCTGGGTGTTAATGACAATGTGTGTAATAGATACTGTACAGAGTATTAATTACTGTATGTGTAATAGATACTGTTCTGGGTGTTAATGACAATGTGTGTAATAGATACTGTACAGAGTATTAATTACTGTATGTGTAATAGATACTGTTCTGGGTGTTAATGACAATGTGTGTAATAGATACTGTACAGAGTGATAATGACAGGCTGTATATTTGATAGTGCAGTGATTTGCTGTTCATGACTTACTTTGTTTTTTGTGCACTTTCAGAGTTTGCCTCATTATCGTTGAGAAACTAAAGCACACTGCAGATGTGCATAAAACCTGTTGGTAACAGCTTAGTGAGCATGGAGAGGTAAACACAAGTTCATGCCTCACCTGTCAAACACGTTCACCTGCTGTAATTGAATGGGAGTAGTGTATAGTCACTTGAATTCAATGTAATTACTGAGTGTATGTGTCGACTATCTTACAATACAATACAACAAAGAACAAGAACACAATGATACATAAATCCTTTCAATTCAATTTTTAAAAGGTTATGGTCTCAAATTCTCCAACCTCATCCATGTTTGGGATTCTCCAGTCCCGCTGCAGTTAATGGAATTTTGACTGAGTACCAAATTTTCTGTTCTTGCCGGTAGTGGCGGTGGGGCAATTGCGTTCAGAGATTCCTGCCCTGTGTGTATTTGAAGAACCACTGTTTGTTAATCACTTTCCTGCCACAAGACTTGGGAGCTGCACGCTAGCTTTTCATTGATAGGGCTTTGCTATTAAATGGTTTCAGATCTGAGCTCCTTCCTTCTGCATGGTAGGAATTCATTGATTGTATGAGCATCATCTAAGAGATTGTCTTTTTGATATTTGCACTGCCTGAAGAAATATGGAGGATTAAATGTTCAACCTGTAAAAGGGCTTGTCCCTGATAAACCTAGTTCCCCTTTTCCTGAACTTTTCCTTATTCTTGTAGGTAAGCAATGCACGTGAAGCAATCCTGTGTTTCATCAAACCAGTCTTGTTTATTCAGTGAACAGCTTGGGCATTAGACTAGTGTCGGAAATATTTGAATGTGACAAGTTCACACTGAATGTAAACAGCAGGTTGACTTAACTGCTTATTTTGTTGCACTTTTAAATATCAGGAAATGTTTAGCTTTGAGAAGGAGAGACAATATTCTGCCCAGTGGGCCTTGTAAACCTGTTTCATTACCTTAGAAACAATCAGTGCACATGTTTGGTCACATGAGCAGAGCTTACTGTTCTAAAATTATCAATGGGTCTTAACACAATTATCAATGGTTCACCTGCTGGATTAAAAAGAAGAATTTTGTGAATCACTGGGATGTATTATTCATTTAACTTTGTTAGGCTCCAATTTCTGAATAGCTACTTGATCTACTTATGTCTCCATACGAATTGCAGCAAGAGCTGGTCTTATTCTCAAACAGTAAAGTTACCAGAATCTGGTAAACAGACCGCGGTGTCAGTACTTTGAGGATAGAGCGTGGGATCCTTTATTGTTCTTGGCATTGGGACTATTTCTGAGTCCTGGCCTGGCAAAGCTCTGCCCAACCAACTTCAGGGTCATCTTGCTGGAGGCCTCCAAATTGGCAGCCTTTGTGCCTGCAGTCCAGATCCACACACGTGGGTGTGCCCTGTAGATGGTACTAAGTCCTGAGTGGCAGACAGCCCACTGAGTGGGGTAGGTTCTGCCGAGAAAGGTAGGACACAGTGAAGACAAATCAAAATCCACTGACATTTGCATGAAATTCCAAAAGTAAAGAAGGCCAAGGTTGACAGAGATAGCGGAGCGAAGGGAACATCTTTTAGGGAGGTTGGTGTTAGCCTTTTATCCTCAAGGCACTGTCTGCCTCTAATGTTTCCCAGCCTGCCACTAAGTGGCCATCTCTCCATAGAACATAGAACATTACAGCGCAGTACAGGCCCTTCGGCCCTCGATGTCGCGCCGACCAATGTAACCAATTTTATGACCCTCTATCCTAAACTATTCCAATGTTATCCATATGCCTATCCACTGACCATTTGATCGCCCTTAAACTTGATGAGTCCACAACTGCTGCAGGCAGGGCATTCCACGCCCTTACTATCCTCTGAGTAAAGAACCCACCTCTAGCATCTGTCCTATAACTACCACCCCTTAATTTAAAGCTACGTCCCCTCGTGCTATCCATCTCCATCCGAGGAAGAAGGCTCTCACTATCCACCCTATCTAACCGTCTGATCATCTTATATGTCTCAGTTAAGTCACCTCTTAGCCTTCTTCTCTCTAATGAAAATAACTTCAAGTCCCTTAGCCTTTCCTCATAAGACCTACCCACCATACCAGGCAACATCCTGGTAAACCTCCTCTGCACCCTTTCCAATGCCTCCACATCTTTCTTATAATGTGGCGACCAAAACTGTACACAATACTCCAAGTGCGGCTGCACCAGAGTTTTGTACAGTTGCAACATAACATCTCGGCTCTGAAATTCAATCCCTCTACCAATAAATGCTAACACACTATACGCCTTCTTAACAACCTTATCAACTTGAGTACCAACTTTCAGAGATCTATGCACCTGTACACCAAGATCCCTCTGCTCATCTACACTACTAAGAGTCCTACCATTAGCCCTATATTCTGCACACATATTACTCTTACCAAAGTGAATCATTTCATACTTTTCCACATTAAACTCCATTTGCCACTTCTCGGCCCAGCTCTGCAACTTGTCTATGTCCCTCTGCAAACTGTAACATCCATCCTCACTGTCTACAACTCCTCCGACTTTGGTGTCGTCAGCAAATTTACTAACCCATCCCTCTACATCCTCATCCAGGTCATTTATAAAAACAACAATTAACAGTGGCCCCAAAACAGATCCCTGAGGTACACCACTAGTAACTAAACTCCAGTCTTTAGTCTCCAGTCTCCAGTCTTTGGCTGTCCCTAATCTTGACCTAACCAATCTTTTATTCGTAACATATCTCTAAAAAGCTTTAGGGTTCTCCTTTATCCTATCCGCCAAACTCTTCACGCTAGCACGAGGGGACACAGCTTTAAATTAAGGGGTGATAGTTATAGGACGGATATCAGAGGTAGGTTCTTTACCCAAAGGGTGGTTCGGGAGTGGAATGCCCTGCCTGCAGCAGTTGTAGATGCGCCAAATTTGGTGGCGTTTAAGAGGTTAGTTGATAAGTATATGGAGGAGAAGGGAATGGTTTAGTTTGGAGGGGCATTGCTTTTTATATTGGTTGGCGCAACATCGAAGGCCGAAGGGCCTGTTCTGTGCTGTAGTGTTCTATGTTCTCATGTCCTCTTCTAGCTCTTCTTATCTCCCTCTTTAGCTCCCTCCTGGCTAATTTATAACTGTCCAGTGCCCTAACCGAGCCTTCACGTTTCATCTTTAAATAAACCTCCTTTTCCCTCTTTACTAGTGAACTAACTTCCTTAGTACACCACCGTTCCCTGGCTCTACCACTTCCTTCCTGCCTGACAGTTACATATTTATCAAGGACTCGCAGTAGCTGTTCCTTGACTAAGTTCCACATTTCAGATGTTCCCAGCCCCTGCAGTTTCCTACTCCACCCTCTGTATCCTAAATCTCGCCTAAAAGCTTCATAATTATCTTTCCCCCAGCTGTAACTTCTTCCCTTCCATAGCTGCCAGACTTTGCACTGAGCAGGGTCTGCTCAAATGCTGGAAAATTCTGGTGGTAGCCCCACCATTTTCACTTTGCATACTTCATTGGAAGAATTGGCCTTTAGCTTCTAGCCAAAGGTTGTGAGATTACACACAATGACCATTTTCACCATATTGTCAATGGTAAAATGTGGTGGAGAGAAGTACATATGGTTGGTGCCATGCACGATGCAGCTCTGACTCTTAGGCAGCATGCTGTGCTCGTGGACCACTTGAAGTCCAATTCTTTCCTCCCTCTTTGTCACACAGTTCTGCTGTACATTATACATCTGGTCAAGGGTTAACACTTTGGGTGCCCCCTGATTAATGGGTGGCAAGCAGAAACTTGGTTAGAATAATGTGCGTGGTACTGTTCATCATTCATCCACCCACTGTATCATGGCAGCTCACTATACAATTACATAAACCTGTACCAAAGAACAAAGAACAAAACAGCATGGGAAACAGGCCCTTCGGCCCAACAAGACCACACCGCCACCTCGATGTTCCCATTTCTACCCGTGATTCCTGTCTATGTTTATAGATCTACGCATTAGAATCAAATTTGAGACAATTTAGGGAGAATTTGTTCTGCCAGTTAGCCTAAGAGCACATCTTTGGGATGTGGGAGGAAACCGGAGCGCCCGGAGAAAACCCACACAAGCACGGGGAGAATGCACAAACTCCCACAGACACAGGCCCAAATCCATGTATCTGCACAGCACAACGATAGTCACTGAGCTGTCGTGTTGCCCATCAAATGGTCCAGGTCAAGTGTACACTCACGACGTGAAGCACTAGAATACTCTCGAAAAAAATCCAAGAGCAGTCCTCTCACGACCCATCGTGTGTATGCCCCTTGTTAGACAACAAGGTGGATCAAAGCACCTGTAGGATAAAAACAAATACATCAATATCATCATCTATTTACACACTTCCCAGGGACTCCCAAGGCTCATGATCCCTATTTTAAATCAGTTTTCTATACCCCTCCATTCCCATTCTGTTCATGTGCCCATCTAAGTATTTCTTAAATAACTCCAGAGTACCTGCCTCCACCACTTTAGTTGGCAGTGCGTTCCATACCCCCACCACCTTCTGTGTGAAAAAACTCCCTCTAGCATCCAAATTATACCTTACCCCCCTCACCCTAAGTCCGTGACCCCTCGTGCTATTTGAGTCCATCCTAGGAAAAGGCTTATCCATGTTTACTCTATCTATACCCCTCATAATCTTGTACGCCTCTATTAGATCTCCTCTAAGTCTACGTCTTTCTAAGGAAAACAGTCCCAATTTGTCTAACCTCTCCTCGTAACTCAGACCTTCCATACCAGGCAGCATCCTGGTAAACCTCCTCTGCACTCTCTCTAGAGTCTCCATGTCCTTCCAGTAGTAAGGCGACCAGAACTGGATGCAGTTTTCCAAATGAGATCTAAGCAACGTTTTATACAACTGCAACATTAAAGGTCAGCTCTTGTACTCTATACCCCTTCCTATAAAGTCTATCATACCATATGCTTTCTTCACAACCTTCTCCATCTGCTCTGCCACTTCAGAGACTTGTGCACCTGCACCCCCAGGACCCTGTGCGTTTCCATAATCCTAATAGGTCTACTCTTTATCATGTACCTCCCCTCTACATTCTTTCTCCTGAAACACATCACCCCGCATTTATCAGAATTGAATTTCTTCTGCCATCTATCTGCCTAAGCTACCAGCCTATCTATGTCCTGCTGCATTACCTGACAATGCTCCTCACTCTCACTATCCGCAAGTCCAGCCATCTTTGTATCGTCTGCACTCCACTTACTCCCTCTTCCAAGTCATTTATATATATTACAAATAGAAGAAGTCTTAGTACCGAGCCCTGCAGCACACCACTAGTGACCGACCTCCAGCTAGAAAAACACCCTTCCACTATTACTGTCCATCTCCTATTACCAAGCCAGTTACTTATCCATCTAGCTACCTGTTCTTGTATCCCATGAGCCTTGACCTTTTCAACTAACCTCCCATGAGGGACTTTGTCAAACGCCTTACTGAAATCCATATAGACGACATCAACAGCTCGCCCTTCATCGACCGTTTTCGTCACCTCCTCAAAAAATTCTACCAGATTCCTAAGATACGACCTCCCTTTAACAAATCCATGCTGCGTATCCCTAATCAGATCGCAACGCTCTAAGTGCCTATACATCCTATCTCTAAGAAACTCGTCCAACAGCTTCCCTACCACTGACATCAAACTCACCAGCCTATAATTTCCAGGGTTATCCCTACTACCCTTTTTAAACAACGGTACAACATTAGCTATTCTCAGTCCTCTGGGACTTCACTTGTGTCCAAGGAAGAGACAAAGATTTGCGTCAGAGGCCCAGCAATTTCACCTCGCACCTCCCTAAGCAGCCTGGGATAAATGCCATCAGGCCCTGGAGATTTATCAGTTTTAATGCTACCTAGAAGCTCTAACACTTCCTCCCTCAGTATGGATATTTCCCTCAACTGGTCCACAGCTCCCTCAGAGACAGGAGCTGTCAACAAGCCCCTCTCCTTCGTGAATACCGACGCAAAGTATTCATTCAGGATCTCCGCCATTCCCTCGGGCTCTAAGCACAGTTCCCCTCCTCTGTCCCTAAGAGGTCCAATTTTTCCTCTAACCACCCTTTCATTCCTAACATAGGAGTAAAAAGCCTTTGGATTTTCCTTAATCCTGTCCGCCAAAACCCTTTTTGCCCTTCTAACTCTCCGTTTGAGCTCCCTCCTACTCTGTCTATATTCCTCCAACATTGTCTCCATTCCCAGCTGCTTCGACCTATCATACGCTTCTCTTTTCTTCCTAACCAAGTCCTCAATATCCCTAGTAATCCACAGCTCTCTAATCCTACCTTTCCCATCTTTCCTCTTAGCCGGCACATATCTTTCTTGCAACATTTTCAGTATTCCCTTGAAAGACTCCCACATGCCTAGCGTGGACTTACCCTCGAACAACCGTTCCCAATAAGTTTCCGCAAGTTCCTGCCTAATCCAACCGTAGTTAGCCTTCCCCCAATTCAGCACCCTTGCCCCTAAGGCAACAAGCATCCTTTTCCATCTGTATCCTAAAGTAGACAGGATTGTGGTCACTGTTAGCCACATGTTCCCCTACTACAATATAGCCCCTTCTTTAGTTGGGTTAGCCACATACTGCTCCAATGATCCTTCCACTACACGTTTTACAAATTCTTCCCTGCCCAAACCCCTAGCTTTAGGTACCTTCCAATCTACCCCAGGGAGATTAAAATCTCCCACTATAACGATTCTGTTCTTTCTGCACCTATCCAAAATGTCTTTACATATGCCTTCTTCAACTAACCGCGGGCTGTTGGGTGGCCTATAATACACCCCTGGCATAGTAATTGCCCCCTTTCTATTCCTCAACTCCACCCACAGCGACTCCACTCCTAACTCCTCTGTATTGTCCTCTCTCTGCACCGCCGTGATGCTCTCCCTAACTAACAACGCCACTCTGCCACCTCTTCTGGCGGATAGTGATGGCTAGACAGTTCCAATCCTGATTCATTTGATTCCATTCCATGCTTTTCGTAGAAGAGGAGATTTGATTAGGCAGCAACAATGGCGATTCTGACACAGGGAAAGCCCATGATGGACCATCCATTTCAGGGTCAGTTAACAGGGGACAACATTTACACCTTGGGCAAAGGGACCTTGTTTGTTTGTTCATAGGTGCCTGAAAGTGGCAGAACATGCTGATAGGGAGATGGAAAAGGTATATGGAACACTTGCCTTTATCAACTAAGGCATAAATTACAAAAGCAGTGAATTAGACAAGCTAGTATACTGTGTGCAGTTCTGGTCACCACATTATCAAAAGGATGTGATTGCGTTGGAGGAAGTACAGAGGAGATTCACCAGGATGCTGCTTGGGATGTAACATTTAACTTATGCAAAAGGTTTGTGTCAGATAAAAACAAATGACAGCAGATGCTGGAATTGGAAACTGAATCTGAATCAGAGGTTGTGTAGGCTTGAGTTATTTTGTTCAGGGAGAACTGAGAGGTGACCTGATCGAAATGTACAAGATTATGGACAGACTGGATAAGGAGCAGCTGCTCCCTTTAGTGGTCAGTTATGATGGAACATAGGTTCAAGTTGAGGGGCAGTAGGTTTAGGGAGGATGTGAGGAGAAATGTTTTTACCAAGAGTGTGGTGATAATCTGGAATGTGCTGCCTAGAAGGGTGTTGGAGGGGAGTTGCCTCACATCCTTTAAAGCGTACCTGGATGAACACTTGGCACATCATAGCACTCAGAGTCACAGGCCTGAAGTGAGACTTCAGGTGTTTCTAAGATGTGGGTGCAGAATTGATGGGCCGAAGGGCCGTTTCTGCACTTTTTGATTCTATAATCTGACAGCTCAATGATGTCCCCAACCCAGGCTCAGCATTGATAATCTTCTCAAAAAAAAAATCTTTTCTTGACTTCTTCATCTGCCCCAGAGTTACCTAACCCGCACCTAACCAGCTTCTGGCCCCTTACTATCTACAGTGTTTTCTGCCCCAGCTATTAATCCAGCCTACCTCCCTGACTGAAAATGAGAAGATCAGATAGCCATTTTTAAAGGCTGGGCTTAAGAAGTCGGGAGTTCTCCCATCTGAGTACACCCGAGTCAGAAATGAAAATCTGGGTCAAATCACGGCCAGCCTTTCATGGACTGAAACATTCCTCTGAACAAAGAACAACACAGCACAGGAAACAGGCCCTTTGGCCCAACGAGCCCGCGCCACTATTTTAACATTCCCACTTCCACCATGACCCTTTACATTTATGGAGATCTTCATTGGAACCAAATTGAGGAGACAATTTAGGGACAATTTGATTTGCCAATCAGCCTAAGAGCACATCTTTGGGATATGGGAGGAAACCGGAACACCTGGAGAAAACCCACGCAAGCACGGGGAGAATGTGCAAACTCCCACAGATAGCATCCCAAATCCATGTATCTGCATAGCAACAGTGATAGTCACTGAGCTGTAGTGTTGCCCATCAAATGGTCCAGTTTAAGCATACACTAATGACATGAAACAATAGGCTACTCTCAAAAAATCCAAGAGCAGCCCTCTCATGACCCATCGCATGTATGCCCTTTATTGGACGACAAGGCGGACCGAAGTACCTGTAGGATAAAAGAGAAATATATCAATAGCATGCACAACTTACGCAATTCCCACGAATGTTCCAAGGCTCATGATCCCTATTTTAAATCAATCTTCTATATCCCTCCATCCCTGATTTAAAATAGGGATCATGAGCCTTGGGAATTCCCTGGGAAGTGTGTAAATTGTCGATGATATTGATGTATTTGTTTTATCCTGCAGGTACTTTGGTCCACTTTGTTGTCTAACAAAGTGCATACACGTGATGGGTAGTGGGAGGGCTGCTCTTGGATCTTTTTTTCGAGAGTATCCTAGTGCTTCACATTGTTATTGTCTCCCTAAATTGTCTCAAATTTGGCTTTTAATCCATAGATCTATAAACATGGACAGGGATCGCGGGTAGAGATGGGAACATCAGGGTGGTGGCGCGGGCTCGTTGGGCCGAAGGGCCTGTTTCCCGTGCTGTTTTGTTCTTTGTTCTTTGTTAGTGTACGCTTGACCTGGACCATTTGATGGGCAACACAACAGCTCAGTGACTATCCCTGTGCTGTGCAGATACATGTGCCTGTGTCTGTGGGAGTTTGCACATTCTCCCCGTGCTTGCATGGGTTTTCTCCAGGTGCTCTGGTTTCCTCTCACATCCCAAAGATGTGCTCTTAGGCTAATTGGCAAAACAAATTCTCCCTAAATTGTCTCAAATTTGGTTTTTAATCCATAGATCTATAAACATAGAAGGGATCACAGGTAGAGGTGAGAACATCGAGGTGGCGGCACGGGCTCATTGGGCCGAAGGGCCTGTTTCCCGTGCTGTTTTGTTCTTTGTTCTATTCCACTTATGTGCCTAAGTATTTCTTAAATAACTCCAGTGTGCCTGCCTCCACCATCTTACTTGACAGTGCATTCCATACCCCCACAACCCCAGAGACAAAAATTCAGCCCTTGGTGTTCATCTTAACGACATATCTGATTTATTTTAACTACATGTAGTATTTGCAGTTTAAAACTCGTAGTACATGTTACGATCTGATTTTCATTATCTGTACATTTTCAGTTTGTCGAGTTGTGATATTCACAAATACGGGAACTGCTTGGATCCACTGGAAGCAAAATGTTGTTGCAGTGTTTCATTGACCTTTTGTATATGAAGCCACCAACATTGACATCTGTGTTCAATCTAGTATTAATATAGAAGGTATATTGAAGAACATGCAATGGAATATTTTATTTAAACAAAAGCTGTAGAGTATGCAATCTGCTCATTTGGTAGTTGAAACCCTTTGGCTATACAGGTTCTACAAAGAAACAATTGTCTCTTTATATTACTCCATACCATTTGGATTGATTTTTTTCAGCTTTAATTCCAATCTTATGTAAATTCAGAGGCCTAATTGACCATTTGAAAGGGGCAGTATAACTGTGCTTCTGCTCGTAGTTTGAAAAGCCTGTCCTGTCCCTGCTATCCCATTCCTTTCTGATTCATCACAGGTCTGACCCAGCCACAGAACAATTTGCGGGCGGGATTTTGTTTTCCACCAGCACCTCAAATTCTATCAGCTTTGCATTATGAAGCACAATAATTGTGAAAAGGGAAGTGAAATGGACAGTAATGTTTCCTGCAGAGATTTCCACCTTTGAAGTGAAATACGGTAAATGGAATCCAATGTTAATTAAGCAGAAAATCCCTGATGCCTGGCGGAATAATTGTTCTGACAGGCTTGGCTTGGAGATGTTCAGGCACATTGACATAGAGCCACATTGCACTTGAGTTGATTTTGGTTCTAAAACCTTGTGCAATGATTCCAGATTTAAATTTTTTTTTGATGGATTAACCAGATATTATCCTTGGCTGACATGTAATCCATTGCTTTGAACTACCAAACAAGTGTTCTCACATTGTCAGTACTGCTGTGTAATGTAAATCTGCCAAATCCAAGAAAACTTAATATTGCATCTTTTCTTTCTGCAATGAATCAACAAATAGTGGATAGAAACACATGATATAGATAGTTATCTTGGATAGAGGTGTTGAACATCTGGAACCACATTATTTTCAAGACTTTAATCACAGTTGGGATAAGCCCTGGATCAGTCAGTGAACGATGTAAAACTGAGCCATTGACATCAAAATGATTCATCCTGAGTCCATGGTGTGTGAAAGATTACCTTTCCAGGAAAGTAGAGCTATCATTACATAGTCTGCTTTATTTAGAATCACTGGGCCTAGGAGGAGCAAAAAGCAATTGCCCTTCATTGGGAGCCTTTGCAGATATGTAGATATGGATTGAGAATCTGGAATGCTACCAATATGGGTAGATTATGCTACCCAAAATCTGCGAACATTCAGACCCAGAAGAATAGGCTTTCAAGTTGTGACATTGGTGGAGAGGTTGGTTGAAACTAATGCTGCAAATCACCAACATGGACAGTTCAGCATATTTTGGTTGTGCATTAATATTGCAATTGGGTGTCTCTAATCAAAGAAAACTGGAAACTAAGTTGTTGTAAACTAGTGAACGTTTATTGATTGTTTACAGAGATGACTTCAGCAGGATTCCATTAGAAACTTCCTCCTCTTGTTTTAACCTGACATCAGAGATGTTGCATTATTAGGATAATAACTATTATATTTTATATTACATCTCTCCCAAGTGTTTCATACACTCAAATTATTTACATTTTTATCCTACTTCTATTCAAAACCACCATCAGACTCTCTGAGTCAAAGGATAAAATTCTAACCAGTCTAAACAGGATAGACACAGGGAGGATGTTCCTGATGGTGGGGGAGTCCAGAATCAGGGGTCCCGGTCTGAGGATTCAGGGTAGACCATTTAGGACAGAGGTGAGAAGACGTTTCTTCACGCAAAGAGTGGTGAGCCTGTGGAATTCATCACCACAGGAAGTAGTTAATGCCAAAACATTGAATGCATCCAAGAGGTAGCTGGATATAGCATTTGGGAAAGTGGAATCAGATGTTATGGGGAAAAAGAAGTATTAGGCAATTCAGTTGGATGATCAGCCATGATCTTAATGAATGTTGGAGCAGGCTCAAAGGGCCAGCTGGTCTCTTCCTGCTCCTATCTTGTATGTTTCTATGTAAGATGCTGCAGCGTTCAATTAACCTGCCTGACTGCATCCTTGCTGCTTTTGGAGGAAGGGTAGAAACTGGCCATCCAGCGAGGGAGGATGGTCAGGATACCTTCTCCTTCATGTGCAAGACAGTGCAGGTTTCAACTTTTTACAATTTATATGAATGACTTGGATGAAGGGACTGATGATACGGCATGTAATTTGCTGATGATGCCAAGTTGGTAGGAAAATAAGTTGTGAAGAGGACATAAGGAGGATACAAAAGATACAGTGAAGTTATGAGTGGGCAAAAATCTGGCCAATGGGATATAATGTGGACAAATTAAAATTGCCCATTTTGGCAGGAAGAATATAAAAGCTTCTAACCTAAATGCTGAGAGATTGCAGAGGTGTGAGATTCAGAGAATGTCCTTAATGCGTGATTCGCAAAAGGTTGATAAATAGATACAGCAAGGAATTAGGAAGGCGAGTAGAATGTTATTTTTGAAAGGGGAAATAAATACAAAAGTAAGGAAGTATTGCTTGAGTTATACAAGACACCAGTGAGAGCACATCTGGAGCACTATGTAGGGTCTCCTTATTTAAGAAAAGATGAAAATGGGTGCAGTTCAGAAAAGGCTAGCTAGACTAATGTCTGGAATGGCCAGCTTGTCTTATGAGGAATAGAATATAGAACATAGAACATTACAGCACAGTACAGGCCCTTCGGCCCTCGATGTTGCGCCGGCCAGTGGACCCTCTAACCTAAACTATTCCAATATCATCCATATGCCTATCCACCGACCATTTGAATGCCCCCAAAGTAGGTGAGTCCACAACTGCTGCAGGCAGGGCATTCCACGCCTTCACCACCCTCTGTGTAAAGAACCTGCCTCTGACATCCGTCCTATAACTACCACCTCTTAATTTAAAGTTATTTCCCCTCGTGTTGGTCATCACCATCCGAGGAAAAAGGCTCTCACTATCCACCCTATCCAGTCCTTTGATCATCTTATATGCCTCAATTAGGTCATCGGGTAACCTTCTTCTCTCTATGAAAATAACCTCAGGTCCCTCAGCCTTTCCTCATAATGCCTTCCCAACATACCAGGCAACATCCTGGTAAACCTACTCTGCACCCTTTCCATGGTTGTGCAGATAAGGCTTATACCTCTTAAAGTATGAAAGAGTAAGAGGAGACTTGATTGAAACATATAAGATCCTGAGGGCTCTTGACAGAATGGATGTAGAAAAGATTTTTCTTCGTGTGGGAAATCTACAACTTGGCGTCACTGTTTGAAATTAAGGGTTCGCTTGGTTACAGCATTGTTCAAAGTATTGCTTTAAAATACAATGACTAGGGACATAAACAGACAGCCAGTGGTGCAGTTCTCCTGAATTTATATACATTCAGCATTGGCTTTCTGAACTGTACAGATTTCTTCCAATTTTTGAGTGATCACTGAGAGGAACATGGTTTTCAACAAAGGAGACATCAGTGTGTACAGGCTTCCCCACAGGAATGTGCGATAAACTATCAGCAATGGGTTGGAGTTTGCCTTGAGTGTATTTTGTGGTAGTGTCAAAGTGTATAAGGTTCCATCAGAACATTTGGATTCAGACTGACATCTTTGTTAGTTCCTTTATATTGAGGCAGTTTACCTAAAGCTTCTGATGCATGGTGAATTTGAGTCCGAGGGCATATTCAGGGAACTACTCACAGGCCCATATGACTGAGGGCCTCTTTCTCAATGGCTAGGTACCACTAATTAGTATCTGCTAGCAGTCTGGAGGATTGTCAGCTCGGAGCCATCACACTGGATTTGAAATAGAACTACTCTTCAGCCAAGAAGGATACATTGGCTGTGATAGAGGTGGTGAGTTCCTGGTTATAGGACTTGTATGGACAGGTGCCTGATTGGATTAAAAATTTGTTTTCTGGGCAGAAACTTGACCAACTAGTTAACCATTCCCAGAAAGTGTTCGAGTTCAGTCACATTAAGGGTGGTGGAATATCCTTGATGGTTGCTATCTTATGGAGAGCTACTTTGACTCTTGAGGTACCGACAATGTTGTGCAGGAAGCTGATGGTTTAGTGTGAGAGCAACATGCAGCCTGATAGTACTGTCCATTCTCTGGGCTTTGTGCTGTCTCCTGGTGGAGCCATGTCACCCATATGTCAGACGATACATTCACAGTGCTCGCCTGTGCATTGGAAGATTTTGGCTGCTGAGATAATTTCAAACAGAAGGTAATTAAAGCTGTATCTCCCAAAGACAATGATTGAATGTAGTTCAGAGTTTCAACCCTTTGTCCAGTGGAAGCTGCCATAAACCATTGTTGGCATCTAATTTTGTGAAGACTCTGCTCCCACAAACTTCATCAAATCTTGTCAACAAATGCCATGGGGTGAATTTCTCTTCTTATCGCCTGACCCAGTTGTATAATATCAACATAAATATGCAAAGAACGAGGAGATTTTGGTAATGGCACCATTCTGGATGACCAGTGAGTGGACAAGATGATATTCACCTCTGGTGTAGCATAATCTGCCTCTTTTATAAGATAGCATGGGGGGATCTTCCATGCGGTAAATAAGCCCACTGGCTTAGCAGTAGGTTTCAAACAGGTATGTTAGTTGCAGCTTCCCTACTGCACTGAACAGACCAGGGAGTTCCCTCCTGAACATTCACCTTTGGCTGCTTTGACTTCAGCTTAGAAAAAGTGATTGATACATATGAGGATGTTCTGATGGTTTAGAAGCTGTCACTGAGAGGAGTGTGCCTTTATAGAACATAGAACATTACAGCACAGAACAGGCCCTTCGGCCTTCGATGTTGTGCCGACCAAAATAAAAAGCAATGCCCCTCCAAAACTAAACCATTCCCTTCTCTTCCATATACTTATCAATTAACCTCTTAAACGCCACCAAACTTGGCGCATTACAACAGCTGCAGGCAGGGCATTCCACTCCCTAATCACTCTTTGAGTAAAGAACCTACCTCTGATATCCGTCCTATAACTCATACCCTTTAATTTAAAGCTGTGTCCCCTCGTGCTAGCTTTCTCCAACCTAGGAAAAAGGCTATCACTGTCCACCCTATCTAAACCTCTAATCATCTTATATGCTTCAATAAGATCCCCTCTTAGCCGCCTCCTTTCTAACGAAAACAACCTTAAATCCTTCAACCTCTCTTCATAGGACATGCCCTCCATACCAGGCAACATCCTGGTAAACCTCCTCTGTACCCTCTCCAATGCCTCCACATCTTTCTTATAAGGTGGGGACCAGAACTGCACACAATACTCCAAGTGCGGCCGCACTAGAGTTTTGTACAGGTGCAACATGATGCTGCGGCTCCTAAATTCAATCCCCCTACCAATAAAAGCTAAGACTCCATATGCCTTCTTAACAACTTTATCCACTTGACTGCCTACTTTCAGGGATCTATGTTATGATCTTATGTTATTAGCTGAGAGCTGAAGGCTTCTATCAAGCAGACTATTTGAAAATAACCCCTACTGATGATGGCAGGAGTGCACTCTGATTTAACATCTGGACAGATGTAGTAGTGAGATGATCATTTTTCACCACAATGGAAGATTCTGTAGCCCTGACCTGTCCATTCATGGTCCACTGATTGACGAGTCCTGTCATGTCCCCTGGGAATTGGCAACTGATAACAATCATCATAGAATCATAGAAACCCTACAGTGCGGAAGAAGGCTATTCAGCCCATGGAATCAGCCCATCAGCATGCGACGGTGCAGAGCGACCTGGGGTTCCTTGTGCATGAATCCTAAAAACACAGTCTGCAGGTGCAGCCGGTGATCAAGAAGGTGAATGGAATGTTGGCCTTTATAGCGAGGGGGATAGAATATAAAAACAGGGAATATAAATAGAATATATAGAATATAATTATATTCTTTATATGGAATATAAAGTAGGGAGGTTCTGTTGCAGCTGTATAGGGTACTGGTGAGGGTGCAGCTGGAGTACTGTGTGCAGTTTTGATTACCGCATTTGAGGAAGGATATATTGGCCTTGGAGGGGGTGCAGAGAAAGTTTACTAGGCTGATACCAGAGATGAGGGCATTGGATTATGAGGAGAGACTGAATAGGCTAGGTTTGTACTTGTTGGAGTTTAGAAGACTGAGAGGGGATCTTATAGAGATGTATAAGATCATGAACGGGATGGATAGGGTAGAGGTTGAGAGACTCTTCCCACTTAGCAAAGATAGCAGGACTAGAGGACACAGCCTCAAAATAAAGGGGGGGGGTTCAGATCAGAGTTGAGGAGGAATTTCTTCACTCAAAGCGTGGTGAATCTTTGGAATTCTCTGCCCTATGAGGTGGTGGAGGCTTCCTCACTGAATATGTTCAAGTCAAGAGTGGATAGGTTTTTGATAGACAAGGGAATTAAGGGTTACGGGGAGAAAGTGATAAAGTGGTACTGAACCACTACAGATCAGCCATGATCTTATTGAATGGTAGGGCAGGCTCCAGGGGCTGGATGGTCTACTTCTGCTCTTATTTCTTATGTTCTTATCTGTACTGACCCTCTAACAGAACATCTTACTCAGACTCTATCCCCCTATCCCCAAGTATTTACCTATTAATACCCCTAACCTACACATCTTGAGGCACTAAGGGGCAATTTAGCATGGTCAATCCATGTAACCTGCACAGTTTTGGACTGTGGGATGAGCGAGAGCACACAGAGGAAACCCACCCAGACACAGGGAGAATGTGCAACTTTAAAAATGGTTCTTGGATCCCTGCGACTATATACTCTGCAACCTTTATCAAGCTCCAGCAAAGGATCATCCAGCCTCGAAACATTGGCTCTATTCTCTCTCTACAGATGCTTTCAGACCTGCTGAGATTTTCCAGCATTTTCTGTTTTTGCCCCTGCAACTGTGAATAAATATCATAATTAGGCTCTGAGTGTCTCATGATGGAAGAGAGCTCGAAATCATGCTGTTGCCAGCAAGTGAACAGTGATTGACTATTTACACTACCTAACAATCTTGAGCAGGATTCCATTAGAATCTTCCCTCAGCTTTTAGTTACATGTCACCTACCGTCACTGCACTCTCTGTGTTAGTATTATTAGCCCTTTGTGCTGCAAATCTCTGTAATAAACTATACTTTTTTTGATCTTTGTCTTCTTTCATTCCTCTATCCCTGTAATGAATAATGTTGAGTTTGATGGGTAGAGTTATGTTGTTTTGTGACATCTGTTGAGTGCATTCTGGGCACTGACATTGTATTCTATTAGCAGATGATCAGAAACTCAGGCCAAAATGACACAGACATCATATCATTATCAAACACAAAGTTACTTTTTGTACCCACATTGGAATTGATTTTGCCTGCGTGTATTCTGTAGTTGATGTTTGATGAATGGTAGCTGCTTAAAGGTGTATCCTGTTGATACAGAAATAACAGAAGTATACTGTCAAATTAAAACCAAACAAATGCATAGGTCTGGTGTGTGAATCTACACACGCGCGCACACACTTACACACACACACACAAACACACACACACTTAGAGTGAGTTGTATAATCATCCAAAAACTCTTGGGACAATGGCCTTCTGTCTCTGGGAAACCTGAGACATTTTCAATTGCTTTGGTTAAAGGATAATATTAATGGTCAGTGTTTGTGTATTCCCTATCCCATAGAGAAGAGATGAACATTTGAGCCAAAAGGTATTTATAGATTCATGTAAACGACAAGATTAGTCTACACTGTTTTTCCATTCTGTAGACTGACAGACTGTTGGCACCGAGTGTGATCTGTAGGGACAGCCTCGTAAGGAGGCGCATTTATTGCTGGAAGTGATGTTCTGGTAAACTATAGCAGCTGACTGAAAATGATTCATCAGTCCCGAGAAATGACACTTTCTATTCCTAATTCTACTGAAGTTTAACGTTGTCTGTGCTTTATTGGGTATTCCATGGCTAAATTATCCCTCATTGACAAAAGTCCCTTTCTATTAATTGAGTATCATCTGATCAATCTCTCCAACCGTTCAGATGTCCAGGGTTTGACAAGGAGTTGCAAGGGTGGAACACCATACCTCTGTAGATGATTAAAACATAGAGAGCATTGTCACTGGTGTGCCTCAGGGATCAGTGCTAGATCCACTGTTACTTGTCATTTATATTAATGATTTGGATGAGAATATAGAAGGCATGGTTAGTAAGTTTACAGATGACATCAAGATTAGTGGCATAGTGGGCAGTGAAGAAAGTTAGCTCTGATTGCAACGGGATCTTGATCAATTGGCCCAGTAGGCTGATGAATGGCAGATGGAGTTTAATTTAGATAAATGTGAGGTGATGCATTTTGGTAGATTGAATCAGGGCAGGACTTACTCAGTTAATGGTAGGCATTGTGGAGAGTTACAGAAAAACGAAATCTAGGGTACAGGTTCATAGCTCCTTGAAAATAGAGTCACAGGTAGACATAATGGTGAAGAAGGCATTCAGTATGCTTGGTTTCATTTGTCAGAACGTTGAATACAGGAGTTGGGACGTTTGTTGAAGTTGTACAAATCATTGGTAAGGCCACACTTGGAATACTGCATTCAGTTCTAGTCACAGAACATAGAAGAATACAGCACAAACAGGCCCTTTGGCCCACGAGTTGCGCTGATCTATCATCTACCAATCCATATATGTATCTATAACCCCCTATCCTATTCTTTTCCATATACTCATCCAGAAGTCTCTTAAAAGACCCCAGTGAGTTTGCCTCAACAACCTCCAATGGCAGTCAGTTCCATTCACTCACCACCCTCTGAGTGAAAAACCTACCCCTGACATCTCCTTTGTATTTGCTTCCCTGCACCTTAAATCTGTGTCCTCTCGTAGTGACCATTTCAGCTCGGGGAAATAGTCTCTGAGAGTCCATCCTATCTATCTCTGTCAACATTTTATAAACCTCTATCAGGTCGCCTCTCAACCTATGTCTCTCCAGTGAGAAGAGTCCCAGCTCCCTCAACCTATCTACATAAGGCCTGTCTCCCAATCCAGGCAGCATCCTTGTAAATCTCCTCTGAACTCTCTCAATAGCCTCTACATCCTTCCTATAATGAGGCGACCAGAACTGCGCACAATACTCCAACTGGGTCTGACAAGAGTCTTATAGAGCTGCATCATTACCTCCTGACTCCTAAACTCTATTCCTTGATTAATGAAGGCCAGTACACCGTACGCCTTCTTGACCACTTCCTCCACCTGCGAGGCCGATTTAAGAGTCCTATGGACTCGGACCCCGAGATCCTTCTGCTCTACAACACAGCTAAGACTCCTACCCCTTATATTGTACTCCTTCATCCCATTATTCCTGCCAAAATGGACCACTACACATTTATCTGCATTGAAGTCCATCTGCCATTTCTCCGCCCAGTCTTGC
The DNA here is from genome assembly GCA_024679065.1 of Sphyrna mokarran. Classification (NCBI taxonomy): domain Eukaryota; kingdom Metazoa; phylum Chordata; class Chondrichthyes; order Carcharhiniformes; family Carcharhinidae; genus Sphyrna; species Sphyrna mokarran. The sequence goes on along the minus strand of JAGIQG010000028.1, from coordinate 39,699,374 downwards.
ATCCTGTCTATGTCCCGCTGCAACTTTTGGCATCCCTCCAGACCATCCACAACACCATCGATCTTTGTATCGTCGGCGAACTTGCTAACCCATCCCTCCACTTCCTCATCCAGGTCATTTATGAAAATGACAAACAGCAGGGGTCCCAGAACAGATCCCTGGGCACTCCACTGGTTACCGACCTCCATGCAGAACAAGACCCATCCACAACCACACTCTGCCTTCTGCCGGCAAGCCAGTTCTGGATCCACGAGGCCAAAGCCCCTTGGATCCCATGCCCTCTCGCCTTCTCCAGAAGCCTTGCATGTGGGATCTTATCAAACGCCTTACTAAAGTCCATGTACACTACGTCCACCGCCCTTCCTTCGTCAATGTGTTCAGTCACATTTTCAAAGAACTCAACTATGCATCCTATTATCCTATCATAGAAAGGATATTATTAAACTGGAAAGTGTGTAGAAAAGATTTATTAGGATGTTACCAGGGACTTGATGTTATAACGTCTCCTTGGGTTATAAGAAAAGACTGGATAGACTGGGACTTTTTTTTCTGGAGCATAGAAGGCAAAGGGGTGATCTTATAGAGGTTTATAAAATAATGAGGGTCACAGATCAGCTGGACAGTCAATATCTTTTCCCAAAGATAGGAAAATCTAAAATTAGAGGGCATAGGTTTAATGTGAAAGGGAAGAGGTACGAAAGTGTCCAGAGGAGTAACTTTTTCACACAGAGGGTGGTGAGTGTTTGGAACAAGCTGCCAGAGGTAGTAGTAGAGGCAAGTACAATTTTATCTTTTAAAAAGCATTTAGACAGTAACATGGTAAGATGGGTGTAGAGGGATATGGGCCTAATGCAGGCAATTGAGATTAGTTTAGAGGTTTAAACAAAAGGACAGCATGGACAAGTTGGGTCGAAGGGCCTGTTTCCCTGCTGTATGATTCTATGACTCCATGAGCTCATCTCCCAAGTTGCTGATGAAATTCCAGAAAGGTGAGGCAAGGAAATTAGCAACAGACTTCAGAGGGAGCAGCAGTTTAGTGGGAAGGGCAATTCCATTTAATATGGAGCAGCAGATGCACCCATGTTGTGGAAGGGAAAACAAGGAATAGGAGTCAACTCTGATGAAGAGTCATCCAGCCTTGAAACATTGGCTCTATTCTCTCTCTACAGTTGCTGTCAGAATTGCTGAGATTTTCCAGCATTTTTTTTTTGAATGGGGGGTGTCTTCATTTTTATGTTATTCTTTCATTGGATGTGGGCATTCCTGGCTACGCCAGCACCTATTGCCCATCCCAAAATGTCCTTGAGAACATGGTTGTGAGCTGCTTTCTTGAACTACTGCGGACCATATGGTGTAAATACATCCACATGCTGAGAGAGAGGGAATTCTAGGATTTTGACCCAGTGACAGTGAAGGATCTACAATATATTTCCAAGGGAATCCAAGGTTCCCATGTATCTGCTGTCCTACTAGATGGTAGTGATCATGGGTTTGGAAGGTGCTGTCAAAGAAGTCTTGGTGGGTTGCTGCAGTGCCTCTTGGTGATAGTACACACTACTGCCACTGTGCATCAGAAGTGGGAGAGATTGAATGTTTGAGGGTAGTGGATGAGTTGCCAATCAAACGGGCTGCTTTGTCCTGGATAGTTTGATTTGATTTATTATTGTCACATTTATTAGATACAGTGAAAAGTATCATTTCTTGCGTGCTAGCCAGACAAAGAATATTGTTCATAGAGAAGGATGAAGAATGAAGTGTTAGTCATAGCTAGGGTGTAGAGAAAGATCAACTCCATATGAAGTAGGTCTATTCAAATGTCTGAGGCAACAGAGCAGAAACTGTTCTTGACTTGGCTGGTACATGACCTCAGACTTTTACATCTTTATCCTAATGGTAGAACCGTAGAATCCTTACATTGTGGAAGGAGGCCATTTGGCCCATCAAACCTGCACCGACATTTATTCCTTGACTCTAAAGGATAGTTTAGCACGGCCAATCAACCTAACCTGCACATCTTTGGATTGGGAGAGGAAGGGCAGGTTAAAGTCTAGCAGGTTTATTTGGTAGCACTAGCTTTCAGAACTCTGCTCCTTCATCAGGTAAGTGGGAGTTCTTTTCACAAACAGGGCATATAAAGATACAAAATAATGGTTGGAATGTGAGTCCTTACAGATATTCAAGTCTTAAAGATACAGACAATGTGAGTGGAGAGAGGGTTAAGCACAAGTTAAAGAGATGTATATTGTCTCCAGCCAGGACAGTTAGTAAGATTTTGCAAGTCCAGGCAAGTCGTGGGGGTTACAGATAGTGTGACACGAACGCAAGATCCCGGTTGAGGCCATGTGGAACTTGGCTATCTGTCTCTGCTCAGTGACTCTGCGTTGGTGTGTGTCGTGAAGGCTGCATTGGAGAACGCTTACCCAAAGATCAGAGGCTGGAATGCCCGTGACCATTGAAGTGTTCCCCGATTGGAAGGGAACACTCCCTGCCTGGTGATTGTTAAGCGGTTCTCATTCATTTGTTGTTGTAGTGTCTTCATGGTCTCCCCAATGTTACAATGCCCCAGGATATTCTTTCCTGCAGCATACCAAGTAGATAACGTTGGCCAAGTCGCAAGAGTATTTACTGTTTACCTGGTGTTCTCAGGTGAGAGGATGGCATTCTGTTGATGATCAGGCATGTCTTGCAGAGGTTGCTGTGGCAGGGTTGTCTGGGGTAGTGGTCACTGTTCTCCTGAAAGCTGGGTAGTTTACTGTGGACAATGGTCTGTTAGAGGTTGTGCTGTTGTTTGAAGGCAAGAAGTGAATGTGGGGACAGCCTTGGTGAGATGTTCTGTTCAGTTTCTGATCAATGGTGACCTCCAGGTTTTGTTGATGTTGTATTCAACAATAGTATTGCCATTGAATAGCAAGGGAGAGTTTGGATTTTCCTCTGTTGGAGATGGTTTTGCCTGGTACTTACATAGCAGGATTGTTACTCCACTCATATCAGTCCAAACCTGAAGGTCTAAGTCTTTCTGTACAGAAGGCACAGTCTTGCTTTAGTATCTAAAGAGTTATGAATGGTACTGAACATTGTGCAGTATGTGTGTGTTAGAGACAAAAGGGGTCAACTTAAACCAGCGTAGTTTCTCTTCTCCCTACCAGACCCTAAACAGGTAGGTGTTTTTATTCTGATTCCCCCCTTAATGCTGCTGTATTTTCAAGCCTTACATTTGGAATGTACACACACGCACACGCGCACACACACATTCACACACAAATACACTCACACATGCACACACACACGCACACACACACACACACAAATACACTCACACACGCACACACACTCGCACACACACACACACAAATACACTCACACACACACACGCACACGCGCACACACACTCACACACAAATACACTCACACACACATACACACACGCACACACACTCATACACACACGCACACACACATACATACACACGCACACGCGCACACACACACACACACGCATATACACACACAAACACATACACAGACTCACAGTGTCATAAGAGAGAGGTGTCTCAACATGTCCCCCTTTTGACTCATATAAGAAGCAGAGAAGGAAGAGTGTTCAGGACAGAATCACAGTACAATAAAAGCTATAGGTTTATGTGAATCCAGAGTCCAGAATCAAAACTCGAATGGAATGTGCCTCCCGAGGGAATGTTGACTGACTGTAAATGATCCTCTCTTTCCAGAAGTGAGATTCTTACTCAGGGATGACTAGTCTGTTGTTAAAAATAACCAATCATTGTGGGATATTTTCTCTGTCACGAATACTGTGAAGAATTATTGTTCAGGACATAAGCTAGCTGCCAATTCATGCATTTCTCTTTTATTTTGATCTAGCATCTAGCATGTCTTACACTTGCTTAATTTCTTGTAACTTCTGGTAAGTGTTTGATAATAATGTTTACAGTTCTATTCCTCAATGAAACTTAAATTTTCTATCCTGACTCTTTCCACCTGGTATCTTTGATAATGGGTGGGATTTTCCCGCCACGCATATCCCAATGCTGGAAATTCCCACCTGAGGTCAATGGATCTTTGTATGTTCTGCTGAATTTTCTGTTTCACCTGTTACAATTCTTGTGGTGGGCGGGAGAGGAAAATTCTTCTCAATGTAACTGCTGTTGTCTGATGCAATCCTTATACATGCTCAGTAACTGAATTATACCTCATAAGTCTCTGTCTAAAATGTTGAATTTTCTTTAGGTTAAGAGTAATCAAATGTTGTGGTTTTTTTCAGTTTTAAATCATAATCCCATGACATAATCATAGAACTTCTCAAGGGTCAAGTTTCTGTTCATGCTTCTTTCTCAATACCATTTCTTTGTGTTCATGAAAGTCCTTTTAAACCAGAAACAACACTAAACTCAAACCTGTAGACGATGCATTTCCTCCTAATGTTGACAATTCTGATGCACTCGAATGTCCAGTGAAATTTGGAGAGTTGTGATCTTGTCAAAAGTAGTAAGTCATGTGACCTTGTGTCATAGTTACATCATTAGTTACTTCAGTACAGCTGCTCCTTTAGTCTACACCAACAGCCAATGGAAAGAGTTTTTCATTCTTTGATTCATCTAAATCCACCATAATTTCAATTCTGACAAATATCCCCTTGAGTTCCTTTGCTCCAGAGACCTAATATAAAAGCAAAATATTGTAGATGTTGGAGCTCTGCAAATAGTACTTAGAAAAAGTGTTAGAAAAACTCAGCAGGTCTGGCAGCAGCTGTGAAGAGAGAAACAGAGCTAAGTTTCAATATGACTTCTATAAACTTCTCCAATTTAATGTTGCAGCTAAATCCCTCATCCCTGGAATCATTCTAGTAAAATCTCAGCTGCACCCTCTCAAGGACCCTAATATCTTTCCAAAGATGTGGTGATCAGAATTGGACACAATACTCCAATTGTGGCCTAAATAGAGTTTTGTAGAAATCCAGCATTATTCCACAGATTTTGTACTTAACCCCATTTATAAAGCCCAAGGTCCTAAATGCTTTGCAAATTATGTCCTCAATCTTTAAAGATTAACCCCCCCGCCAACTCCCCCCCCCCCCCCATCCAGGTCTCTATCCCTGCATACACTGTGGGAATTAGAACATAGAACATAGAACACTACAGCACAAACAGGCCCTTCGGCCCACAAATTGTGCCGATCATATCCATACCTACCAGGCCTATCTATAAGCCTCAATCCCATTAAATCCCATGTACTCATCCAGAAGTCTCCTCAAAGACCCCAGCGAGTTCACTTCCACCACCACGGATGGCAGCCGATTTTATTCACTCACCATCCTCTGAGTGAAAAGCTTACCCCTGACATCTCCTCTATACCTGCCCCCCAGCACCTTAAACCTGTGTCCTCTGGCCATTCACACTGGTGGGATTTTCTGATTCCACCGATGGTTGAGGCTGTGGCAGTGTGCGATGGTTTCAATGGGAATTGACATTGACAGTGGCAGGACCGGAAGATCCCATCGCCAGTGAACAATGCAAACCCCTCTCACCACTGAGAAAACCGCTGAGGGAAGATCAGAGAATCTCATCCTATAGAACTGTGCCATTTAATTTATATTGTTCCTCTACAAAACCTTCTACTAAATGCATCATCTGATTCTTGTCAATGTTCACTTACATGTCTGTCCATTCCTCTAGCCTATCTGTCTTGGTATACTGCTCATTCTTTGCTACAGCTGCAAGTTTGGAATCATTGAGAAATTTTATTTTGTATTCTAAAATCAAAGCATTTATAATGGAATCCCTACATTGGGGAAGGAGGCCATTTGGCCCATTGAGCCCGCACCAACCACAATCCCACCCAGGCTCTGTGACCCGTAACTCCAATATTTACCTTGCTAATCTCTTTTAGCATGGCCAATCAACCTAACCTGCACGTCTTTGGAATGTGGGAGGGAACTGGAGCATCCAGAGGAAACCCACGCAGACACAGGGAGAATGTGCAACCTCCACATAGACAGTGACCCAAGGCTGGAATTGAAGCCGTATCCCTAGCACTGTGAAGTAGCAGTGCTAACCACTGTGATCCTAGCACTGACTCTCAGGGAATGCCACTGTCTTCCATCTCCATTCTGAAAAATTGCACTCACCACATCTCAGTTTTCTGTCCTCAAGCCAATTTTTTATCCAGCTGACACTGCCTTTCCATGAGTCTTCATTCTGTAATGCAGTATCACCTATCAGACGGAATTCAGATACCTGTAGTATTTAAAAATATGCAGAACAGGTCAACCAGCCCGACTTCACAGAGATTGAAAAGGCACAGAGTGCAGTGCCAGTCGCCCATGCCCCGCACAAAAAAATTCAACCCTTTTCCCCCCCACAGCCAAGGGGAGCAGCCACTACCCTTCCCAGAAGAGGGGTAACTTACCCCAATCACCACTAATTGTTTGGGTCACCCATCCCCACATTGCTCAGGCATGAGGGTGATCCACAGTCGGGGGCCTGGCCCCCACCCCAACAAGAGAGATGCTCCAAACTAGGGGCAGCAGTGCCTCTTCCTCCCAACCTCAGCTCCTCCATCAGGCCCTCTCTTGGCAGTGATAACTTTGCACGACCCCGGCACCCTGTCAGTGACATGTTGTCAGTGACACCCTAGGATGCCCCAGTGTTGCTGACAGGGTGCCAGGGGGAGTGGAGCCAGCTTCTTCTATTCCTGAATGCTGCCCCAAAGCAAGAATGCTAGTGCAGTGTGAGTGTTTAAAGATTACTCACCATGGAAAAGCCAAGGTCTTCAAGTCAAAGAACAAACCTGTTTATAAACATTGTGGTTAGAAAATAGGAATGAAAGCTCCTTCCTGCTTTATAATAGCCTGGACCTGTCAATCAGAACAAACCTGCTTACAAACTTCCAAGATAGAAAAGAGGAAATACTTGAGGTTTACTGGATTGGATCAACAATGGACTGTTTGATTTGCTCTGGACCTGTCTGTCAGAGCATTTCAAAGGTAGCCAGGCTGCAACTGCAAATCATCTAGCCTACAAGAAGTAATCCACTAGTGAAACTGACGTCTCCCGTCAGTCAGAGGACTTTAAAGGGGTTTGTCCACACCTGGGACTTTTGATAGAGGGGAAGAGCAATCCTGTCTGTACAATGGGCTGCTACTGTGGATATGTGTAGGATATGGAAAGTAAAGTGGATGGGCAACTTCAAAGGTTTCACACAGTACTCAAGGAGGAATTAAGATTTTTAACAGAAAGCTGTCCTACAATCACCCATGCTCGGAGTAATCTTGCATTGGCTAGAATGGGCAGTCAACACATTTCCCCCAGCCAGAATTCACCCAACCCCCAGATCTCTTGGGAGATCCTCCCATTGGCAACAGCAAAGGGGCACCTGGATACAGACTTTACCTCCTGATCCTCCCTCAAAGTCCAAGATGCTTGGCTCATGCTTGTCAGGGCCTGTACTATTTGGTGGCCACTGTGGGAGGGAGGGAGAGGGGCAGCAGCGTACAAGAGCAGCCGACCTTAAATCTGTAATTATACGCTCATCTGAATTTACTGTTCATGATCTTCCCAGCTGCTCACCACCACTGGCAGTGTGTGCCTGAGGCCTGGCAGATTTGAGGCCTGGCAGATTTGCTGCTTTGGCCCTCATGTCCAATTCAGTGGGTTAGTATCAAGCCCACCAAGAGCAGAGAATCACCCCAAGGGTGTTAGTACCAGTGTCCATATCCCCTTGGCCGCAGTAATTTCACAGTTTGTCGAGGCTCCAAACCCTTTCACCACCCCCTCCCCACGGGGTAAGACCATTGCTATTTTCCTCATACCAGGTTTGACCACATCACTGAGCCCTCTGGCTTCCTGTGTTTGAAGATTTGGATATTTTCACGATTCTGTTCGCTCAGCTTCACTGATTAATTCCTCATTTTTTTTATGTTTAGCTTCATCTGACTGCTCATTCAAAGAAACAGAAGCCAAGATCAAACTCCATTTTCTCTCATTAGCCTCGGCTATAGCAATCTCACGTTTATGTATTTCCTGCTGATGCTCACTTGTATTATCAGTTAACCTTTCCCCTCCAATTTATCCTGAAGCGGTCGCCTGTCATCTCCCTGAAGTTTGCTCTTCTCTAACAACCTTTACAGTTGACTCATTTATTTCTTTTCTGTTTTAACATTCAAGTTAATAATGTTATGACTGTGATCTCTAATATTTCTCCTGCTTTCGTGATGTTGACCTGTTCCCATTCGTTATGATGAATCATGTCCAATTTTTACAACTGTTCTGAAGCCTTCTTATATACTGACTCAGGTTCTAATCTACAATATTTTAAAACTCACCTATTTTACTCTTATCAATGTGCCATCCCACCTCCCACCTCCCCCTGCCCCCCCTCCCCCCAAGTCTATCTCATATCATTATTATTGCCCTTCTACTTCTTTGTTAGGTGTACTCTCAGAACTGTCTGAGCTTTAATAGCCCAACGATTAATGATCCCCTGAAAAAATAAATTCCTCCTTCTCCTCGCTGACCTGAATGGGGGACCTGTTAATTTGTTCTAGATTCTCCATGGGGGGGAATATCCTCTCGGCATCCACACTATCAAGCCTCCTCTGATGTTTTCATAAGATTGTCTCCCATTCTTCTCAACTCCAAGGAATACTGGCTCAGCCTGCTCATCATTGACTCATTCCAAGAATCAATCAAGTGAAACTTCTCTGAAGTGATTCCAATGCAAATACGTCCCTCTTTACATCACATGACCAAAACTGTACAGAGTAGTCCGGGTGCATTCTCATCCATGCCCTGTGCATTTGCAATAAGACTTCCCTGTTTTTATCTTCCATCCCCCTTGCAATAAATGATACTACTGTCCCTTCAGTCTACTCTTGATCATCAATAAAGTAATGGAAGGAATCATCAACAATCCTGTCACACAGCACTTGTTTAGCAATAAGCTGTTCACTGACATTCAATCTGAGTTCCACCAAATTCACTCAGCTCCTGACCTTGTTACAGCCTTGATACAAACATGGAGAAAAGAGCTGAACACCAGAGGTGAAGTCTTTGATATCAAGGCAGCATTTGACTGAAAATGGCATCAAACAGTTCTAACAAAAATGGAATCAATGACAATCAGGGAAATCCTCCCCTAGTTGAAGTCAAATCTGACACATAGGAAGATGATTGTAGTTGTTAAAGGTCAAATATCTCAGTCCCAGGATGTCACTGCAGTTCCTGAGGATAGTGCCCAAGACCCAACCATCTTCAGCTGCTTCATCAATGACTTTCCTTTCAGAAGTGGGAATGTTTGCTGATGCTTGTTTAATGTTCTTCACCTCAGATACTGAAGCAGTCTGTGTCCAAATGCAACAAGGCTTGGACACTTACCCAGGGATTCCTCTGATATCCTGCGTCCAGTTCACAGGCCCTAACCACCTCCTGGTCACCATTGACATGCAATCTCTCTACATCTCCGTCCCATTCCAGGACGACCTGAGAGCTATTTCCCTCTTTCTCAAAAAGAGGTCTGAACAATTCTCATTCTCAATTACTCTCTCCGCCTGGTTGAATTCGTTCTATCTCTCAATAACTTCTCTTTTAACTCATCCCACTTTCTCCAAATCAAAGATGTAGCAATGGATACTCACATGGGTCCTAGCTGTGCTACTCTTGTCTTTTTATGGGGAATGTGGAACATTACTTGTTCCAGGACTACCTGAGTCCTCCCACAACTCCTTTACCGGTACACCGATGACTAATTTGGTAAAAAAGCAAATTACTGCGGTTGCTGGAATCTGAAACCAAAACAAAATGCTGGAAAGTCTCAGCAGGTCTGGCAGCATCTGTAAGGACAGTAAGAAGTTTCACAACACCAGGTTAAAGTCCAACCAGTTTGTTTGACAGCTTGGTTGGTTGGATTTTAACCTGGTGTTGTAAGACTTCTTACTGTGTTTACCGCAGTCCAACACCAGCATCTCTGCAGCACCTGTAAGGACAGAAGAAAACTGCCCACTTGGTATTAGGCATTGCCAAAAGGGTGGGGCCTAATGGGGGAACGGGACCTCGTGTGAAGTGCCTCTGGGGGGAGGGGTGGGGGAGAGATTGGTGGGGGTGAGGAGGGTCCTCCTGCTAGTTTGCACTTTGGGCTTGGTGACAGTGGTCATGTGGGGGCTTATGTGCCAGCGATGCGGAGGATGGTGGGGCTGGCCAGCTATCAGGAGGCTGGCAGTGTGGGGCAACTGCGTATGTGTCAATCTCAGCGCTGACAGATCAGCACATGTTCAATGGCCCACTCAGCACTATGCTGCCAGTCTCTCCGATGGGAATAGATCCCACCCACTGATTTTTGCAAGATTCGCAGAGTGTGGAAGATTCATTTTGAAAATCCCACTTACAAAATCAGTGGGATTAAATCCAGTTTAGACACTTTTTTTGGGAGAATCACCCCCATGGTTTGTAATTTTGTGAGTGCAAAGCTGTAAATGAAGGAACTTTTGAAATTGCAGAGTTAATGTTCCATATCCCAGTGCTTGTGTGCTTCTCTTTCAATATCTTAGTATTTGTATGGAAAGCTTTAGTGAGGACAGCATTACTGGATCCTGATGTAAGCCAATTAAACACAGAACAATTAAAAAAAACATAATTGGATGGGAAGGGTTGGATTTTTCAAATAGTGGGATTAGTGTTGGCTCATATAATTAATGAGGACATGCTTGCACACAGTGCAATACTCAGTAAACTGCTGAGAGAGTTGTTGGAATGGAGTTGTGACACTGAGATATTTTGGGAGTGAGTAGATTGATGGGTATGGTTAGCTATGGTTGGGTAGAGTTGACCAAAGGGCCAGAGATAATGTTTTTACAATTATCAATTACAATTACCATTATTGCACTAATGGTGCTGTGTCCCTCATAGCGTTGGTGTTATCTGGTATATGGAGAGATACAGCATGGGCAATTGAAGCAAAATGGCTCCTTTCCTTTAGAAACCCATGTTCAAAGTGGCATTGAATTCCTGTGGTGCAGAAGAGTTCGTTGAGCCTGCACTGACAACAATCCCACCCAGGCCCCATCCCCGTAACCCCATGTATTTACCGTGCCAGTCCTCCTGACACTAAGGGTCAATTTAGCATGGCCAGTCAACCAAACCCACACATCACTGAAGTGTGGGACAAAACCAGAGCACCCAAAGGAAACCCACGCAGACATGGGGAGAATGTGCACATGCCCCCACAAACAGTCACTTGAGGCCAGAATTGAACTTTGCTCTCCAGCACTGTGAGGGAGCAGTGCTAATCTCACCACGCTGTCCATAGGTTCACAGCTAATTACTTAAATACTTCAGAAAGCACCCCTCTTTAGATAAGTGAATAATTTGGATAACTGATTACACATTAATCTCAACGTTTGACTTTGTTAAATAAACTAATTTTCCGTGGGATTGATGTGCAATGCGATAAGCTAATTATATACATCAGGCGAGGTGGGAGGCATTCTGCTCCATATCATTCATCACAATTTTAACCTCCAAATTAAAAGCTTGTGTTGTATCATCTTTTTGGGATTAGGTTGAAAACTGAATATTTTTAAAACAAACCTTTTCCTCCTTTACGGGAGAAACCTTCTTGTGCTGTGTTATGACAAACTGGGGTGTTACCTACCGTGCTATGTGGAAGCATTATGATGGTGCTGCAATACTGACACTCTGATTTGTGCCTGTGAATAATGGTGTTTTCAATGCAGTCTTTCAAGGTTGAAGACAGCGTTTTGTAACTAATCCATGGAGCTGTGAAGTGTCAGTGGATTTTTTATTAAGGAGGTTTTATATCTAATGTGACAGGAGCTGTAAGGCTGGACTGTACCTCAAGGCCAAGTTGTCACATCACCAAACATCTAAGTGTAAAAAATAGCTGAATGACTGTTAATAAATATATACACATGGGAGAAATATATTGATTGAATTCTGGCCTCTCTCGGGATTGCAATAAATGGCCAGTTTACCCTATTCGACTGGGAACATTATCACCTGGTTACTCGTGCCCACACACTAATGTAATGACGCAGCAAAGGCAATCCAAATTACAGTAGAGGTTTGATCTAGAACATAGAACATTACAGCACAGAACAGGCCCTTCGGCCTTTGATGTTGCGCCGACCAATATAAAAAGCAATGCCCCTCCAAACTAAACCATTCCCTTCTCTTCCATATACTTATCAACTAACCTCTTAAACGCCACCAAACTTGGCGCATCTACAACCGCTGCAGGCAGGGCATTCCACTCCCGAACCACCCTTTGGGTAAAGAACCTACCTCTGATATCCGTCCTATAACTATCACCCCTTAATTTAAAGCTGTGTCCCCTCGTGCTAGCTTTCTCCATCCTAGGAAAAAGGCTATCACTGTCCACCCTATCTAAACCTCTAATCATCTTATATGTTTCGATAAGGTCCCCTCTTAGCCGCCTCCTTTCTAACGAAAACAACCTCAAATCCCTCAGCCTCTCTTCATAAGACCTGCCCTCCATACCAGGCAACATCCTGGTAAACCTCCTCTGTACCCTCTCCAATGCCTCCACATCTTTCTTATAATGCGGGGACCAGAACTGCACACAATACTCCAAGTGCGGCCGCACTAGAGTTTTGTACAGTTGCAACATGACGTTGTGGCTCCGAAATTCAATCCCTCTACCAATAAAAGCCAATCTGTGGCAGATGGAGACCTTACAGGTGACAGGTAGCATAGGGGTACAGAGGTTAGCACTGCTGCCTCACAGCTTCAGGGACCCGGGTTCAATTCCCAGCTTGGTCACTGTCTCTATGGAGCTGGCACGTTCTCCCAGTGTGGTTTTCTCCCTGTGCTTCAATGTGCGGTTGATTGGCCATGTTAAATTGCCCTTTAATATCCTGGGGTGCGTAGATTAGAGGGATTAGTGGGGTAAATATGTGAGGTTGTGGGAATAGAACCGGTGTGCACCGTATGGATTCTATCTATGACAAGGGCGAGATAAATAAAAGCTGGGGAAAAAGTGGTATAGGGTAAGACAGGGCAGCAAGGTGATAGAGCAGGGTGGCACTTCCACACATGGCTCCCCATGGTACTGGATCAATTTTAGCACTGGGTCAGTGTTAGTATTTACCTGGCTGTCTATGTCTCTGAGGCAGTTTGAGCTATCAAATAGAGAGTTGGATAGACTTCCCCAGATAGAATGGAATCTTCCCACAATTACAAGTTTCAGAATGTTTCCCAGTTTGTTATTCATTCATGTGGGGTAGAAAGTCATTCTAAACAGATCCATTCCACATTGTGACTCCCCTCACCCCTATCCCCCATACTGATTCAACATTGACAGAATTGTTCCTATCTGGGGAATTGTAGTTCTGTCCTGTGTTTGCAATAACACTTCTTGATGCCGTATAGACTTTATTGCCACAGATTTCATTGTGGAATGAAAAGTTAATGGGGAAATGGATGTTGCTCCAACTGGACAAAAGCTCCAAGACGTATGATGAATCCTAATAGTCATATTAATAAATGCAACAAGTCATAGAATGATACAGCACAGAAGAAGCCCTTTGGCCCATTGAGTCCTTACCGACACATTAGAAACACCTGAACTCCCACCTAATCCCATCTGCCAGCACTTGGCCCATAGCTCTGAATGTTATGATGTGCCAAGAACTCATCCAGGTACTTTTTAAAGGGTGTGAGGCATCCCACCTCTCCCAGGCAGTGTATCCCAGACCGTCACCACCTTCTGGGTAAAAAAGTCTTTCTTCACTTCCCTCCTAAACCTCCTGCCCTTCACCTTAAACTTATGTCCTCCCTTGACTGACTCTTCAACTAAGGGAACAGGTGCTCCTTGTCCATTCTGTCCATGTCTCTCATAATCTTGAACATCTCGATCAGGTTGCTCTGCAGTCTTCTCTGCTCCAATGAAAACAACCCAAGCCTCTGCAACCTCTCTTCATAACGTAAATGTAGTATCCCAGGCAGCTTCCTGGTGAATCTGCTCTGCACCCCTGGTCCAGCGCAATCACATCCTTTATTATTATTATTATGATGATCAGAATTGCACACTAGCTGTGGCCTCACCAAAATTCTGTAGAACTCCAACATGTCATCACTGCTTTTGTAATCTGTGTAGAAAATATTGTGGACTAAAAAGAAAACATTTTAGAATCACTGAGGGGGAGTTATGAAGACAGATGAGCAGGCAACAGAAAGAAGAATGGCAATTTGATTAAGACATGGGCCAAAATTCTCCCATCCTGCCCACCACTAGAATTCTAGTGGACAGGGATGGACTATGTAAAGGTCCATTGAAGTGGGGTAGGATTCTTCGGTTTTCAGGTGAGTGCAGTCGGAGAATCCCGCCCATGGTAGGTAATGTAGACATTAGGGAAAGGATAACCCAATTGGAGGTAGGTAGGAAAACCTGACAGCAGATGAGGCGCTGTCACTCACTCTCAATAAGGACTTTGCGTTTACTGAAAACTACATACAGGGTACAAAGCAGAAGGGGGGATAGAATTAGGTAGGGCTTTTTACATTAGGGTTAAGAGCATCACAAAAACTGCAAACATTTATTGTCCATCCCTAATTGCCTTTGAGAAGCAAATACGGTTTCAAGTCAGGATGGGCAGAAGGCAGTTGGAATCCTTTCATTTATTAGCCAAGGCATAGAATGTAAGCCATGATGTGGAGATGCTGGTGTTGGACTGGGGTAAACACAGTAAGAAGTCTCACAACACCAGGTTAAAGTCCAGCAGGGTTATTTGATAGCAAAGCCACTCGCTTTCAGAGCACTACTCTTTCATCAAGTAAGTGGGAGTTCTATTGACAAACAGGGCATATAAAGACTCAACTCAAAGAACAAAGAACAGTACAGCACAGGAAACAAGCCTTTTGGCCCTCCAAGCCTGTGCCGCTCATTGGTCCAATTAAACCGTTCTTTTGTTTCCCTCCATTCCCAGTCTGCTCATGTGACTATCCAGATGAGTCTTAAATGATCCCAGTGTGTCCGCCTCCACCACCCTCTTGGCAATGCATTCCAGGCTCCCACCATCCTCTGTGTAAAAACGTCCCTCTGATATCAATTTACAAAATAATGGTTCAAATGTGAGTCTTTACAGGTAATCAAGTCTTAAAGGTACAGACAATATGAATAGAGAGAGGGTTAAGCACAGGTTAAGGTGATGTGTATTGTCTCTAGCCAGAACATTTAGTAAGATTTTGCAAGACCAGGCAAGTCACAGGGGTTACAGATAGAATGATATGAACCCAAGATCCCAGTTGAGGCCATCCTCATGTGTGCGGAACTTGGCTATTACTCTCTGCAGAACACCATCCACCAGGTATACAGTACATACACTTGCAGTTTGGCCAACGTTGTTTACCTCTTACGCTGCAGGAAAGGATGTCCAGAGGCATTGTACACTGGGGAGACCATGCAGACTCTACGACAATGGATGAATGAACATCACTCAACAATCACCAGGCAAGAATGTTCTCTTCCTGTTGGTGAACACTTCAGTGGTCACGAACATTTGGCCTCTGACCTTCGGGTAAACGTTCTCCAAGGTGGCCTTCACGACACACAACAGCGCAGAGCCGCTGAGCAGACTGATAGCCAAGTTCCACACACATGAGGACGGTCTCAACAAGGAACTTGGGTTCATGTTACACTATCTGTAATTCCCATAATTTACCTGGGCTTGCAAAATCTCACTAACTGTCCTGTCTGGAGACAATACGCACCTCTTTACCCTGTGCTTAACCCTCTCTCCACTCACATTGTCTGTACCTTAAGAATTGATTATGTTTAAAGACTCACATTCCAACCATTATTTTGTAAATTGAGTTTGTGTCTGTATATGCCCTGTTTGTGAACAGAACTCCCACTTATCTGATGAAGGGGCAGCACTCCAAAAGCTAGTGGCTTTTGCTACCAAATTAACCTATTCGACATTAACCTGGTGTTGTGAGACTTATAACATCGAGTATAAGAGCAGGAAGGTTGTGCTGGAATTATATCAAACATTAGTTAGGCCACAAGTGAAGTACTGTGTGCAGTTCTGGTTACCTCATTACAGAAAGGATGTAACTGCAACAGTGAGGATTCAGAGGAGATTGACGAGGATGTTGCCATGATGATAGTGATGGGCAAGGTGCCTGAAGATTGGATGGTGGCAAATGTTATGCCTTTGTTTAAAAAGGGTTGCAGGGAAAAGCCTGGGAACTACAAGCCAATGAGTCTCTCATCTGTGATAGGTAAGTTATTGGAAGATATGTTGAGGGACAAGATCTACAGGCATTTACATAGAACATAGAACGTTACAGAACAGTACAGGCCCTTTGGCCCTCAATGTTGTGCTGACCTGTGAAATGAATCTAAAGCCCATCTAACCTACACCATTCCAATATCATCCATGTGTTTATCCGATGACCATTTAAATGCCCTTAATGTTGATGAGTCCACTTCTGTTGCAGGAAGGGTGTTCCACGCCCTTATTACTCTCTGAGTAAAGAGCCTACCTCTGACATTTGACCTATATCTATCACCTCTCAATTTAAAGCTATGTCCCCTCGTGCTAGCCAAGGCCACCTGAGGAAAAAAGCCCTCACTATCCACCCTATCTAACCCTCTGATCATCTTATCTGCCTCTATTAAGTCACCTCTTAACCTTCTTCTCTCTAATGAAAACAGCCTCAAGTCCCTCATAAGACCTTCCCACCATTCCAGACAACATCCTGGTAAATCTCTTCTGCACCCTTTCCAATGCTTCCACATCTTTCTATAATGTGGTGATCAGAACTGTACACAATACTCCAAGTGTGGCCACAACAGTTTTGTATAGCTGCAATGTGATCTCACGGCTCCAAAATTAAACCCCTCTGCCAATAAAAGCTAACAAACTGTACGCTTTCTTAACAATCTTATCAACCTCGGCGTTAGTTTTCAAGGATCTATGCACATGGACATCAAGATCTCTCTGCTCATCCACACTATTAAGTGTCTTACCATTAGCCCAGTACTCTGTATTCCTGTTACTCCTTCCAAAGTGAATCACCTCACACTTTTCCACATTAAACTCCATTTGCCACTTCTCAGCCCAGTTGCAGCTTATCTATGTCCACAAGCAACAAGTTTCCTCACTGTCCACAAGTCCACCAACTTTAGCGTCATCTGCAAATTTACTAACCCATCCTTCTACGGCCTCATTCAGGTTATTTATAAAAATGACAAACAGCAGTGGCCCCCAAAACAGATCCTTGTGGTACACCACTAGTAATTGAAAGCCAAGATGAACATTTCCCATCAACCACCACCCTCTTTCAGCTAACCAATTCCTGATCCAAACCGCAAAATCATCCTCTATCCCATGCCTCCGTATTTTCTGCAATAGCTTACCATGGGGAACGTTATCAAATTTCAAGATGCAAGACTGATTAGAGATAGTCAGCATGGCTTGTCAGCGGAAAATCATGTCTCACAAATTTGATTGAGTTTTTTGAAGGAGGAACCAAGAAGGTAGATGAGGCGGTGCTGTTCAGGTTGTCTATGTGGACTTCAGCAAGGCCTTTGACAAGGTACTGCATAGAGGTTGTTGCATAAGGTTACATCTCACAGGATCCAGGGTGAGGTAAATGGATACAAAATTGGCTTGACAACAGAAGACAGAGGATGGTTGTTAAGGGTTGTTTTTCAAACTGGAGCCTGTAACCAATGGTCTGCCTCAGGGATCAGTGCTGGGTCCACTGTTATTTGTCATTTATATTAATGATTTGGATGAGAATATAGGAGGCATGTTTGTCAGTTTCAGATAGGACAAAGATTGGTGGTTTAGTGGGCAGTGAAGAATATTATCTCAGATTGCAAGGGGATCTTGATCAATTGGGCCAGTGGGCTGACAATTGGCAGATGGAGTTTAATTTGGATAATTGTGAAGTGATGCATTTTGATAGACTGAACCAGGGCAGGACTTACTCAGTTAATAAGAACAAAGAACAAAGAACAAAACAGCACAGGAAACAGGCCCTTCGGCCCAACGAGCCCACGCTGCCACCCCGATGTTCCCACCTCTACCCACGATCCCTGTCTATGTTTATAGATCTATGGATTAAAAACCAAATTTGAGACAATTTAGAGAGAATTTGTTTTGCCAATTAGCCTAAGAGCACATCTTTGGGATGTGGGAGGAAACTGGAGCACCCGGAGAAAACCCTCGCAAGCACGGGGAGAATGCGCAAACTCCCACAGACACAGGCCCAAATCCATGTATCTGCACAGCACAGTGTTGCCCATCAAATGGTCCAGGTCAAGCGTACACTAACGACGTGAAGCACTAGGATACTCTCGAAAAAAATCCAAGAGCAGCCCTCTCACGACATATCCTTATGAGGATTGAAGGCTCGGTTAGTGCAATGGATAGCTATAGATTAGCCAGGAGGGAGCTAAAGGGGGAATTGAGGAGAGCAAAGAGAGGACATGAGAAGACTTTGGCTGATAGGATTAGGGAGAATCCCAAAGCTTTCTTATCCCATACATCTGCATTTTCTGCGGAAGTCTTCCATGGGCCATGGTTTACCCTTTACCCTAGGCTTCTCTGGGAGGCAAGAGAGGAGATTGCAGAGCCTCTGGCTCTGATCTTCAGGTCGTCGTTGGTTACGGGTGTGGTTCCGGAGGACTGGAGGATAGCGAATGTGGTCCCGTTGTTCAAGAAGGTGAAGAGAGACCTTCCAGGGAATTATAGGCCAGTGAGTCTTACTTCTGTGGTGGACAAAGTATTGGAGAGAATAATTAGGGATAGGATTTATACTTATTTAGAGAGTAATGAATTGATTGGAAAGTTTGATGGCGTTTAAGAGGTTAGTTGATAAGTATATGGAAGAGAAGGGAATGGTTTAGTTTGGAGGGGCATTGCTTTTTATATTGGTCGGCGCAACATCGAAGGCCGAAGGGCCTGTTCTGTGCTGTAATGTTCTATGTTCTATGTTCTATATCGCGTGTTAGACAACAAGGTGGACCAAAGCACCTGTAGGGTAAAAACAAGTACATCAATACCAAAGTGACCACAATTCGGTTACGTTCACCTTAGTGATGGATAGGGATAGGCATGAAGCTGGGGGCAGTAGTTATAGCTGGGGGAAGGGTAATTATGAGGCCATAAGGAGAGAATTAGGGTGCATAGGTTGGACTAGGAAACTACAGGGACTGGGAACATCTGAAATGTGGAGCTTATTCAAGGAGCAGCTGCTGCGAGTCCTTGATAAGTATGTCCCTGTCAGGCAAGGAGGAAATGGTCGAGTAAGGGAACCTTGGTGTACGAAAAAAGTTAATTCGCTGGTTAAAAGGAAAAAGGTGGCTTATGTCAGGATGAGGCTTGAAGGCTCGGTTAGTGCAATGGATAGCTATAGATTAGCCAGGAGGGAGCTAAAGGGTGAGTTGAGGAGAGCTAAGAGGGGACACGAGAAGACTTTGGCTGATAGGATTAAGGAGAATCCTAAAGCTTTCTTTAGATATGTTAAGAATAGAAGATTGGTTAGGGCAAGATTAGGGCCAGTCATAGACAGCAGTGGGAAGTTGTGTGTGGAGCCTGAAGAGATTGGAGAGGCACTGAACAAATATTTCTCTTCGGTATTCACGCAGGGAGATGTAAATGTAGTTATGGAGAACACTGAGGTACAGGGTTGCAAACTGGAAAGTATTGAAGTAGATAGGGAGGATGTGCTAGATATTGTTGAGGGTTTGAAGTTAGATAAGTCCCCTGGGCCGGACGGGATTTACCCTAGGATTCTCTGGGAGGCAAGAGAGGAGATTGCAGAACCTCTGTCTTTGATCTTCAGGTCGTCGTTGGTTACAGGTATAGTTCCGGAAGACTGGAGGATAGCGAATGTGGTCCCATTGTTCAAGAAGGGGAAGAGAGACTTTCCAGGGAATTATAGGCCAGTGAGTCTTACTTCTGTTGTGGGCAAAGTATTGGAGAGAATTATTAGGGATAGGATTTATAGTTATTTAGAGAGAAATGAATTGATTGGGGATAGTCAGCATGGTTTTGTGAAGGGTAGGTCGTGCCTTACTAACCTTATTGAGTTTTTTGAAAAAGTGACCAAAGAGGTGGATGGGGGTAAGGCGGTTGATGTGGTATATATGGACTTTAGTAAGCGTTCGATAAGGTGTCCCATGGAAGGCTTCTGCAGAAAATGCAGATGTATGGGATAGAGGGTGATTTAGCTAATTGGATTAGGAATTGGCTAGCAGATAGAAGACAGAGGGTGGTGGTTGATGGGAGATATTCATCGTGGAGTTCGGTTACAAGTGGTGTACCTCAGGGGTCTGTTTTGGGGCCCCTGCTGTTTGTAATTTTTATAAATGATCTGGATGAGGGTATTGAAGGATGGATTAGTAAGTTTGCAGATGACACTAAAGTCGGTGGAGTGGTAGATAGTGAAGAGGGGTGTTATAGTTTGCAGAGAGA
Organism: Sphyrna mokarran; assembly: GCA_024679065.1. NCBI lineage: Eukaryota > Metazoa > Chordata > Chondrichthyes > Carcharhiniformes > Carcharhinidae > Sphyrna > Sphyrna mokarran. The sequence goes on along the minus strand of JAGIQG010000028.1, from coordinate 39,678,895 downwards.
CTTGGACAAGTTGCAGAGCTGGGCCGAGAGGTGGCAAATGGAGTTTAATGTGGAAAAGTGTGAGGTAATGCACTTTGGTAGGAATAATAAATGTGTAGAGTATAGGGCTAATGGTAGGATTCTTAATAGTGTTGATGAACAGAGGGATCTTGGTGTATTTGTGCATAGATCCCTGAAAGTAGGCAGTCAAGTCGATAAGGTTGTTAAGAAGGCATACGGAGTCTTAGCTTTTATTGGTAGAGGATTGAATTTCGGAGCCGCAACGTCATGTTGCAACTGTACAAAACTCTAGTGCGGCCGCACTTGGAGTATTGTGTGCAGTTCTGGTCCCCACATTATAAGAAAGATGTGGAGGCATTGGAGAGGGTACAGAGGAGGTTTACCAGGATGTTGCCTGGTATGGAGGGCAGGTCTTATGAGGAGAGGCTGAGGGATTTGAGGTTGTTTTCGTTAGAAAGAAGGCGGCTAAGAGGAGACCTTATCGAAACATATAAGATGATTAGAGGTTTAGATAGGGTGGACAGTGATAGCCTTTTTCCTAGGATGGAGAAAGCTAGCACGAGGAGACACAGCTTTAAATTAAGGGGTGATAGTTATAGGACGGATATCAGAGGTAGGTTCTTTACCCAGAGGGTGGTTAGGGAGTGGAATGCCCTGCCTGCGGCAGTTGTAGATGCGCCAAGTTTGGTGGCGTTTAAGAGGTTAGTTGATAAGTTTATGGAAGAGAAGGGAATGGTTTAGTTTGGAGGGTCATTGCTTTTTTCATAATTGGTCGGCGCAACATCGAAGGCTGAAGGGCCTGTTCTGCGCTGTAATGTTCTATGTTCTATGTTCTAAAGCACCTATAGGACATTGGGGAGACTTGCAGAACACTGAAATCCAGGGCTACATGTTCATATCTTCTTGGAAGTGAGGCTACAGGTGGACAAATTAGTGAAGAAGGCATTCAGCATGCTTGGTTTCATCAGTTAGAACATTTAATAAAGGAGTTGGAGTGTCTTGTTGAATTTATACAAGACATTGGTAAGGCCACACTTGAATACTGTGTAGAGTTCTGATCATCCTATTACAGAAAGGATATTATTAAACTAGAAAGAATGTAGAAAAGATTTACTAGGATGCTGCCGGGACTTGATGGTTTGAGTTACAAGAAGAGATTGGGACTTTTTTCTCTAGAATATAGAAGGTTGAGGTGGTAATCTTATTGAGGTTTATAAAATAATGAGGGGGCACAGATCAGCTGGATTGTCAGTATCTTTTCCCAAAAGTAGGGGAGTGTAAAACTAGAGGGCAAAGGCCCAAAGTGAGAGGAGAAAGAGAAGTGTCCAGAGGGTCATTTTTTTTTTTACGCAGAGGGTGGTGAGTGTCTAGAATAAGCTGCCAGAGGTAGTAGTAGAGGTGGGTACAATTTTGTCTTTTAAAAAGCATTTAGACAGTTAAATGGGTAGGATGGGTGTCGAGGGATGTGGGCCAAATGCAGGCAGTTGGGATTAGCAAAGGGGTTTAAAAAAAAGTGGTATGGACAAGTTGGGCTGAAGGGCCTGTTTCCATGCTGTAAACTTTGATGATTCTATGACTGGGAAATAGAGCTTTGAGGAAAGATTGGAGAGGCTGGGTTTGTTCTTGGAAGAGAAGAGGCTGAGGGGAGATTTGATTTGTACAAAATTATGATGGATAGAGTTGATGGGAAGGAGTTATTTACTTCAGCAGAGAGCCCAGTGACAAGGGACATAGATTTAAAGTGATTGGTAGAAAGAATTGAGTGAAGATACGGAAAACATTTTTTTTACCCAGAGGATTATGGGGGTCTGGAACTCACTGTCTGAAAGATTATAGGGTCAGGGACCCTCACCTCATTGGAAAGGTGTCTAGACATGCATCTTAAGTGTTGTAATTGAATGCTGGAAAATGGCTCATTTTTTGACTGGAACAGATACAATGGGCCAAATGGCCTCATCCTGTGCCATAAACTATCCATGATTCCATTCCTGACTTGTACTTTATAGTTGGTAGATAGGCTCTGCGCAGTCAAGAGGTGATTAATACTTGCTGCAGAATTTGAAACCTCTGATTTGCTTTGGTAGCTATACTATTTATAATCCAGTTGAGTTTCTGGTCAATGATAACTCCCAGGATGTTGATAGTAAGGGATTTGATGATGGTATTGTCATTGATTATCAAACGGAGATGGATAGGTTCTCTATTGTTGTCACCTAGCACTTTTGTAGTATGAATGTTGCTTGTTTTTTCTACTAAATGTTGTCCAGGTCTGGCTGGATACAAGCACAAATTGCTGCAGAATCCAAAAACATTCAAATGATACTGAACACTACAATCATCAATAAATGCTACTACTTTTAATGGAAGTAAAATCATTGATGAAGCAGTTGAAGATAGTTGGGCCAAGAAGACTATCCTAAAGAAGTCTGGGAGTGATGTCCCGCGATTGAGATAATTGGCCTCCAAAAATCATTACCATCATCCTTTGTTACAGATTTAATTCCAGTTATTTCAGATCCAGTTTGCTGGGACTCCTTAATGCCACCATCACTCAAATGTAGTCAAGGGCAGCCACTCTCACTCAATTCAGATTAGCTCTTTTAGTGTTTTTGGACCAAACCTGATGGAACTAAGATTGTTATTGTTGTTTCATTGTCACTTGATATTGTTGTAATCACTTTGCGAATGATCAAGAATGGACTGATGGGATAGTAATTGGCCGGGTTGGATTTATCCTGCTTTTTGTGTACAGGATGTACCCACATAGTTTTCTGCATTGTCAGGTAGATGCCAGTGTTGTAGCTGTCCTTGAATTGCTTGGCTAGCAGCACGGCAAGTTCTGGAGCACAAGACCATTGCCAGAATACTGTCAGGGCGCATAGATTTTAGAGAACCCAGTGCCTTCAGCCATTCCTTGATATGATGTTGAGTGAATTGAACTGGCTGAAGGCTGAATCTGTGATGATGTTACTGCAAGAGGAGGCTGAACTAACATTGTTGCAAATGTTTCAGCTTTATTTTTTTGCACTGATGTGCTGGGGTCCTCCATCATTGAGGATGGGAACATTTGTGAAGCCTCCTCCTCTGGTGAGTTTAATTGTCCATCGCCATTCATGGCTGGATGTGGCAGGACTGCAGAGCTTAGATCTCATCCATTGGTTGAGGATCCTTTAACTCCGCCTACCGCATATTGCTTCTGTGGTCTGGCATGCAAGTAGTCCTGTGTTGTAGTTTCACCAGGTCTACCTGTTGCTGCTCCTGGCATGCCCTCCTGCAGTCTTCGCTGAACCATGATTGATCCTCTGGCTTAGTGGTAATGGTAGAATGGGGGATATTCTGGGCCATGAGGTTACAGATTGTGGTTGAGTTCAGTTCTGCTGCCCACAGCTGTGATGGTCCACAGTGCGGCAGGATTGCAACAACACAACAAGCCCAACCATCATTCAAAGTGCACTCGCCCTCTACAATTTAAAGGATATTTACTACACAAACTTTGATTTGATTTGATTTATTATTGTCACATGTATATTAATATACAGTGAAAAATATTGTTTCTTGAACGCTATACAAAGGATTACATTCATAGAGAAGGAAATGAGAAAGTGTTACAGTAATAGATAGGGTGCAGAGAAAGATCAACTTAATGCAAGGTAAGTCCATTCAAAAGTCTAATGGCAGCAGGGAAGAAGCTGTTTTTTAGTTGGTTGATACGTGACCTCAAACATTTGTACCCTTTCCCTATGGAATAAGATGGAAGAGAGTATGTCCAGAGTATGTGAGGACCTTAATTATGTTGGCTGCTTCCTTGAGGCAGCAGGAAGTGTAGACAATGTCAGTGAGTGGGAGGCTGATTTGACTGATGGATTGGTTCGTTCATGATTCTTTTGTAGTTCCTTGCTGTCTTGCACAGAGCAGGAGCCATACCAAGCTGTGATAAAACCAGAAAGAATGCTTTCTAAGGTGCAACTGTAAAAGTTGGTGAGAGTCGTAATGGACATGCCAAATTTCCTTGGTCTTCTGAGAAAATAGAGGCATTGGTGGATTTTCTTAATGATGGCATTGGCAAGAAGGAACCAGGACAGGTTGTTGGTGATCTGGACACCTAAAACTTGAAGCTCTTGACCATTTCTAATTCATCCCCATTGATATAGACGGGGCATGTCTTTCAGTACACTTCCTGAAGTTGATGACTATTTCTTTCCCATGCCCCATCTCGTCATTGTTAAAGATCCAACCCACTGCGGTGATATCTTTAGCAAACTTGAAAATTGAGTTGAAGGGGAATGACCACACAGTCATAGGTGTATAAGCAATATAGTAAAAGGCTGAGGACACAGCCCTGTGGGGCAACGGTGTTGAGGATGATCGTAGAGGAGGAGTTGTTGCCTATCCTTACTGATTATGGTCTGTGAGTTAGAAAGTTCAGGATGCAGTTGCAGAGGGAGGAGCCGAGCCCCGTTCACGGAGTTTAGAGATGAGTTCATAGGAATAATGGTGTTGAAGGCTGAGCTGTAGTTAATAAATCAGAGTCAAATATAGGTGTCTTTGTTATCTAGGTGTACCAGGGTTCAGTGTAGGGCCAGAGAGATGGCATCTTCTATGGACCTGTTGTGGTGGTAGGTAAATGGTAGTAGAGCTCGGCAATTTGGGAGGCTGGAATTGATTTGTGATGTGACTAACCTTTGATGGATGTCGCAGCCACTGGATGATAATCATTGAGACACGCTGCCAGGTTTTACTTTGGCTGAGGACAATGGTCATCTTCATGGAGCAGATAGGAATCTCAGATTGTTATGAAGAGAATGGGAATTTGGAGAAAGCACACCGCCAACTAAACTGGAGATGAATAATAAATGTTGTCTCACTACTGATGGCCATATACTGAAAAATAAGTAGAAAAAAATGAAGACATAATTCCGAAGAAATTTGTTGAAATTGAAAGGGTGATTCTGAATTGAGGTTTTATAGAAAGAGATGTCTTGTTGGATGAAATGTTGTTACTTCCTCTCTCGCACAAACATTATAAATTTGCCAAGGCCATTCTTCCCCAAATAAAACATTTTCTGCTCAGGTTGGATAGTATTTGTGGTGAAGTCTGTCTTTTTTCCATTGTTAAGGCATTATACCGCAAAACCCGAGTACAACTTTTTATATTTGTGCTGTGATAGTGGAGTCGGGCACTTTAGGAACTTTCAAGCAGTTATTGGATAGGCACATGGAGCACTCCAGAATGATAGGGAGTGGAATGGCTTGACCTTGGGTTCAGACATAGCTCAGCACAACATCGAGGGCCGAAGGGCCTGTACTGTTCTATGTTCTATGTACATTCTTTATTTTGTAAATTCAACACAATCGGCATGGCAGGATTTAATGCTGACTCATTGCACAATGATATAAAAAAAGCTTGTATTTATATAGCACCTTTCATGCTTTTAAAATATTTACAATCAATGAAATGTGTTTAAGATATTGTTGCTGCTCCGATGTATGAAACAGTTTGAACTGTTGAGCCTTTTTAAATTTCAAACACATTTGTTTTCCTGATATAAATATTAATCACCTAGATTCTGGCATTTGGGGCATGATTTCAAAATTGGCAGATGATATGTAAATTGCCAACTCTGATGAGGATAGCTTGAACTTCAAAATGACATAGATATGGAGTCATAGAGGTATACAACACAGAAACAGGCCCTTTGGCTCATTACATCTGCACTGGTCAAAGATGTTGGTGGATTGGGCAGACAGATAGAAGATAAAAGTTCAATGCAAAGAAGTGTGAAGTGATTCATTTTGGCTGAAAGAGCTCCTGCTCTGCCCAAGACAAAAAGAAACTACAAAGGGTTGTGAATGAAGCCCAGTCCATCACGCAAACCAGCCTCCTACCCATTGACTGCGTCTACACTTCCTGCTGCCTCGGGAATGAAGCCAACATAATTAAGGACCCTGTATACCGTGGACATATTTTATCTTCTTCCATTGGGAAAAAGATACAAAAGTCTGATGACATATACCAACTGACTCATAGAACATAGAACATTACAGCACAGAACAGGCCCTTCGGCCTTCGATGTTGCGCCGACCAATATAAAAAGCAATGCCCCTCCAAACTAAACCATTCCTTCTCTTCCATATACTTATCAACTAACCTCTTAAACGCCACCAAACTTGGCGCATCTACAACTGCTGCAGGCAGGGCATTCCACTCCCGACCACCCTTTGGGTAAAGAACCTACCTCTGATATCCGTCCTATAACTATCACCCCTTAATTTAAAGCTGTGTCCCCTCGTGCTAGCTTTCTCCATCCTAGGAAAAAGGCTATCACTGTCCACCCTATCTAAACCTCTAATCATCTTATATGTTTCGATAAGGTCCCCTCTTAGCCGCCTCCTTTCTAACGAAAACAACCTCAAATCCCTCAGCCTCTCTTCATAAGACCTGCCCTCCATACCAGGCAACATCCTGGTAACCTCCTCTGTACCCTCTCCAATGCCTCCACATCTTTCTTATAATGTGGGGACCAGAACTGCACACAATACTCCAAGTGCGGCCGCACTAGAGTTTTGTACAGTTGCAACATGACGTTGCGGCTCCGAAATTCAATCCCTCTACCAATAAAAGCCAAGACTCCATATGCCTTCCTAACAACCTTCTCGACCTGACTGCCTACTTTCAGGGATCTATGCACATACACACCAAGATCCCTCTGTTCATCTAGACTACTAAGAATCCTACCATTTGCCCTATACTCTACACATTTATTATTTCTGCCATAGTGCATTACCTCACACTTTTCCACATTAAACTCCATTTGCCACCTCTCGGCCCAGCTCTGCAACTTGTCCAAGTCCCTCTGCAAACTATAACACCCCTCTTCACTATCTACCACTCCACCGACTTTAGTGTCATCTGCAAATTTACTAATCCATCCTTCAATACCCTCATCCAGATCATTTATAAAAATTACAAACAGCAGGGGCCCCAAAACAGACCCCTGAGGTACACCACTTGTCACCGAACTCCACAATGAATATCTCCCATCAACCACCACCCTCTGTCTTCTATCTGCTAGCCAATTCCTAACCCAATTAGCTAAATCACCCTCTATCCCATACATCTGTATTTTCTGCAGAAGTCTTCCATGGGCCACCTTATCAAACGCCTTACTAAAGTCCATATATACCACATCAACCGCCTTACCCCCATCCACCTCTTTAGTCACTTTTTCAAAAAACTCAATGAGGTTAGTAAGGCACGACCTACCCTTCACAAAACCAAGAACCATAGAAACCCTACGGTGCAGGAAGAGGCCATGTGGCCAATCAAGTCTGCACCAACAACAATCCAACCCAGGCCCTATCCCCGTATCCCAACATATTTATCCACTAATCCCCCTAACCTATGCATCCAGGACACTAATTTAGCTTGGCCAATCCACCTAACCATCTAACCCGCACATCTTTGGACTGTGGGAGGAAACAAAAACACCTGGAGAAAACCCATGCAGACACAGGGAGAATGTGCAAACTCCACACAGACAGTGACCCAAGCTGGGAATCGAACCCAGGTCCCTGAAGCTGTGAAGCAACAATGCTAACCACTGTGCTACCGTGCCACCCACACAAACAGCTTCTACCCTCCTACAATCAGACTTTTAAATGGACCTACTTTACATTACGTTAATCTTTCTTTACATCTTAGCTATGACTGTGACATGATATTTTATATTCTCTTCCTTCTCTATGTATTGTGTGCTTTGTCTGTATAGCATGCAAGAAACAACACTTTTCACTCTATACTAATACATGCAACAACAATAAATCAAATCGAAACATCTGACCTCCCACCTAATCCCTTGTGCCAGCACTTAGCCCATAGCCTTGAATGTGATGTTGTGCCAAGTGCTTATTCAGATACTTTTTAAAGGATGTGAGACAACTCGCCTCTACTATCCTCGCAGTCAGCGTATCCCAAACCATAATCACTCTCTGGGTAAAAAAGGTTTTTCCTTACATTCCCCTAAACCTCCTGTCACTCACCTTGAACCAATGTCCCCATCATGACTGACCCTTCAACTAAGGGGAACACCTGCTCCATATCCTAGGATCCCAAAAGATGGAGCTACAGAGGTAACAGAAAAATAACAAAAAAAATTACAGCACAGGAATAGGTCCTTTGACCCTCCAAGGCTGCACCAACCATGTTGCCCTTCTGAACTAAAACCTACCCTTCTGGGGACTATATCCCTCTATTCCCACCCTATTCATGTATTTGTCAAGACATCCCTTAAAAGTCACTATCATATCTGCTTCTATTACTTCACGTGGCAATGAATCCCAGGTGCCACCCCACTTTGTGTAAAAATAAACTTGCCTTGTATATTTCCTTTTAAATGTTGCCTCTTGCACCTTAAGCTTATGCCCACAAATAATTGATTCTTCCACCTTGGGAAAAAGCTTCTGACTATCCACTCTTTCCATGCCCTTCATAATCTTGTAGACTTCTATCAGATCGCCTCTCAACCCCCGTTGCTTCAGTGAGAAAAAAACAACTTCTTCCAACTTCTCCTCAAAGCAACATCCTGGTAAATCTTTTCTGTACCCCCTCCAAAGCCTCCGCATCCTTCTGTTAGTAAGACAACCAGAATTAAACATTATCTTCCAAGTGTAACCGAACTAAGCTTCTATAAAGCTGCAACATGATTTGCCAATATTTAAACTCAGTCCCCTGGCTGATGAAGGCAAGTATGAACAAAGAACAAAGAACAAAACAGCACGGGAAATAGGCCCTTCGGCCCAACGAGCCCGCACTGCCACCCTGATGTTCCCACCTCTACCCGTGATCCCTGTTTATGCTTATAGATTTACAGATTAAAAACTAAATTTGAGACAATTTAGGGAGAATTTGTTTTGCCAGTTGGCATAAGAACATATTTTTGGGATGTGGGAGGAAACCGGAGAACCCGGAGAAAACCCACGCAAGCACGGGGAGAATGCGCAAACTCCCACAGACACAGGCCCAAATCCATGTATCTGCACAGCACAGCCAAAGTCACTGAGCTGTCGTGTTGCCTATCAAATGGTCCAGGTCAAGCGTACACTAACGACGTGAAGCACTAGGATACTCTCGAAAAAAAAATCCAAGAGCAGCCCTCTCACAACCCATCGCGTGTATGCCCCTTGTTAGACAACAAGGTGGACCAAAGCACCTGTAGGATAGAAACAAGTACATCAATATCATCGTCTATTTACACACTTCCCAGGGACTCCCAAGGCTCATGATCCCTATTTTAAATCAGTTTTCTATACCCCTCCATTCCATTCTGTTCATGTGCCCATCTAAGTATTTCTTAAATAACTCCAGAGTACCTGCCTCCACCACTTTACTTGGCAGCGCATTCCATACCCCCACCACCCTCTGTGTGAAAAAACTCCCTCTAGCATCCAAATTATACCTTACCCCCATCACCCTAAGCCCGTGACCCCTCGTGCTATTTGAGTCCATCCTAGGAAAAAGCTTAGCCCTGTTTACTCTATCTATCCCCTTCAAAATCTTGTACACCTCTATCAGATCTCCTCTAAGTCTACGTCTTTCTAAGGAAAACAGTCCAATTTGCCTAACCTCTCCTCGTAACTCAGACCTTCCATACCAGGCAGCATCCTGGTAAACCTCCTCTGCACTGTCTCCAGAGTCTCCGAGTCCTTCCGGTAGTAAGGCGACCAGAACTGGACACAGTATTCCAAATGAGGTCTAACCAGCATTTTATACAACTGCAACATTAAAAGCCAGCTCTTGTACTCTATATCCCTTCCTATAAAGGCTACCATACTATATGCTTTCTTCACAACCTTCTCCACTTGCTCTGCCACCTTCAGAGACTTGTTCACCTGCACCCCCATTTCCCTCTGCATTTCTATACTCTTAATAGGTCTACCCTTTATCATATGCTGGAATAGCACGCCGAGATATCCATTGTGACGTGGAGTGCTCCTGGTTCAACTGCTCCATGTGTGCTCAGTTTCTGTAGGAAGTCCATAATGTCGTGACAAAAGCTGGGAGTTCTTTGTACAACAGGTTTCAGGATGCTTTCGATATAGCTGGAGAGGTTCTGGCATGGGGTTCTATTGCCTGATTCGATAGGACGGCTGGGTGTGTTTGCCTTGCCTGCCTGATCACGCCATATCTTGGCATGATCAGCATGTCAAGATAAGCTGAATCATTGACATGGATGCCATCATCTCACGTGAGAATACCATCCACCTGGTACATGATGCATACACTTGCAACTTAGCCAATATTGTCTGCCAGATACACTGCAGGAAAGAATGCCTCAAGGTATGGTACACTGGGGAGACCATGCAGACACTACAACAATGGGTAAATGAACCCGCTTGACAATCACCAGGCAAGAGATCTTTCTGTTGAGGAACACTTCAGTGGTCATGGGCATTCGACCTCTGATATTCAGGTAAGTGTTCTCCAAGGTGGCCTTCATGACAAACAACAACGCGGAGTCACTGAGCAGAGACTGATAGCCAAATTCTGTACACGTGAGAACAGCTTCAACTGGGATCTTAGATTCATATCACATTACCTGTAACCCCCGTAACTTGCCTGGGTTTGCAAAATCTGAATAACTGATCTGGTTGAAGACAATACACATCTCTTTATCTGTGCTTAATCGGCTCTCCACTCACACTGTCTGTACGTTTAAGATTTGTTTACCTGTAAAGACTGCATTCCAACCATTATTTTGTAAATTGAGTCTGTGTCTTTATGTGGCCTGTTTATGAACAGAACTCTCACTCACCTGATGAAGGAGTAATGCTCCAAAAGTAGTGGCTTGTGCTATCAAATAAACCTGTTGGATGGACTTTAACCTGGTATTAAGAGACTTTTTACTAGACTTTTATAAGTCAATGGTGAGGCTGCACTTGGAGTATTGTGTACAATTGTGGTCACTCTGTTTTTGAAAGACATTGATAAACTGGAAAGTGTGTAACGCAGTGTGTAACGAGGATGTTGCAGGATTAATGGGCATGAGTTATAGAGAGCAGTTGGCCAGGCAAAGGCTTTATTCCTCGGAATGTAGGAGAATGAGGAGTGATCTTACTGAGGCGTACAAAATCATGAGAGGCCTAGATAGGATGAACGCTCGTAATCTTTTTCCCAGGGAAGAGGATTGAAAACTGGAAGGCATAGGTTTAAGATGAGAGAGGAAAACTTTAAAAGGGACCTCTTTCTGCAGTGTTGGAATTCTATGTAAGATGGCTGCTGCTGAGGCAGACAGGGAAGATGTCTGTGACGAGTGGTGTGCCTCAGGGGTCTGTTTTGGGGCCCCTGCTGTTTGTAATTTTTATAAATGATCTGGATGAGGGTATTGAGGGATGGATCAGTAAATTTGCAGATGACACTAAAGTTGGTGGAGTGGTAGATAGTGAAGAGGGGTGTTTTAGTTTACAGAGTGACTTGGACAAGTTGCAGAGCTGGGCCGAGAGGTGGCAAATGGAGTTTAATGTGGAAAAGTGTGAGGTAATGCACTTTGGCAGGAACAATAAATGTGTAGAGTATAGGGCTAATGGTAGGGCTCTTAATAGTGTTGAGGAACAGAAGGATCTTGGTGTATGTGTCAATAGATCCCTGAAAGTAGGCAGTCAAGTGGATAAAGTTGTTAAGAAGGCATATGGAGTCTTAGCTTTTATTGGTAGGGGGATTGAATTTAGGAGCCGCAGCATCATGTTGCAACTGTACAAAACTCTAGTGCGGCCGCACTTGGAGTATTGTGTGCAGTTCTGGTCCCCACATTATAAGAAAGATGTGGAGGCATTGGAGAGGGTACAGAGGAGGTTTACCAGGATGTTGCCTGGCATGGAGGGCAGGTCCTATGAAGAGAGGTTGAAGGATTTGAGGTTGTTTTCGTTAGAAAGGAGGCGGCTAAGAGGGGATCTTATTGAAACATATAAGATGATTAGAGGTTTAGATAGGGTGGACAGTGATAGCCTTTTTCCTAGGATGGAGAAAGCTAGCACGAGGGGACACAGCTTTAAATTAAGGGGTATGAGTTATAGGACGGATATCAGAGGTAGGTTCTTTACTCAAAGAGTGATTAGGGAGTGGAATGCCCTGCCTGCAGCTGTTGTAGATGCGCCAAGTTTGGTGGCGTTTAAGAGGTTAATTGATAAGTATATGGAAGAGAAGGGAATGGTTTAGTTTGGAGGGGCATTGCTTTTTATTTTGGTCGGCACAACATCAAAGGCCGAAGGGCCTGTTCTGTGCTGTATTGTTCTATGTTCTATGTTCTATGTGAGCCCATAATCTGGGCCTCCAGTCCAATTCAGTGCAGAGGGAGCACCGAACTGTCAAAGATATCTTCAGGATTAGTAAACTGTCCGTTCAGACAGATGTGACACGGGGAAAAGTTGGCAGTAAAATGGCCAACATTATTTTCTCAAACAATGTCATCAAGAATGGATTCGTTATTGGATGACATCTGTGGAGTCTTGCTTTGTACAAGTAGCAATCGAGACTTCTGGATGAGTATATGGAAAAGAATAGGATAGGGGGTTATAGATAGGTCTGTGGATTGGTAGATGTGATCGGCTCAACTCGTGGGCCGAAGGGCCTGTTTGTGCTGTATTGTTCTATGTTCTATGAGACAGTGACCTTGCAGCATATGGGGAATTCAATTCATTGCCTGTAGCTCTTTTCTAGAATATTCCTAAGCAAATTTTATTGCCCACTCACTCTTTAAAACTCTGTGTTAGTCTCTGTTTCAGAGATTTCATTATTCTCCCCTGCAAATATACAAAGTTCTCAATATCAGCTGCACCCCCACAACGCAACATCCGTCCCTCACAGAAAGATCCCACCTGGTCAATGAGCAAGGAAATTATTTTCCTCTATTTATTTTATCAAGGTCTATCTAAAATAAATCTATTAATTTGCAATTGAACTTCTCAGCTCTGGTGGAAATAGATTCCACATCAATATTGAACAAAGTCCTCAGTGAGCAGGTTAAACAGATTGGCATTGATCTTCACTCTATCCTCCATTTGTGAATCCTTCCCCAAAAACAAACCTCCGATACTCGGAATAGAATCGTAGAGGTTTAGAGCACGGAAACAGGCCCTTCGGCCCAACATATCCATGCTGCCCCTTTTTTTAAAAAGCCCCTCAGCTGATCCTAATTGCCCACATTTGGCCCATATCCCTCTATACGTATCATACCAATGTAACTATGTAAGTGCTTTTTAAAAGATAAAATTGTACCCACCTCTACCAATACCTCTGGCAGCTTGTTCCAGACACTCATCACCCTCTGCGAGAAAAAAAATGCCCCTCTGGACACTTATAACTCTCCCCTCTCCCCTTAAACCTATGCCCTCTAGTTTTAGACTCCCCTACCTTTGGGTAAAGATATTGACTATCTAGCTGATCTGTGCCCCTCATTATTTTATAGACCTCTATAAGATCACCCCTCAGTCTCCCACACTCCAGAGATAAAAGTCCCAGTTTATTCAGCTCTCCTTATAACTCAGTCCATTAAGTCCTGGTAGCATCCTAGTAAATCTTTTCTGCACTCTTTCTAGTTTAATAATATTCTTTCTATAATAGAGTGACCAAAACTGTACGCAGTATTCCTGGTGTAGCCGTGCCAATGTTTTGTATAACTTCACCAAGATGTCCCAACTCCTGTATTCAGTGTTTTGACCAATGAAAACAAGCATGTTGAATGCTTTCTTCACCACTCTGTCCACCTGTGACTCCGCTTTCAAGGAGCTATGAACCTGTACCCTGAGATCTTTATTCTGTGACTCTCCCCAATGGCCTACCATTAACTGAGTAAATCCTGTCCTAGTTCAATCTACCAAAATGTACCCGGCAAAAGCAGCCTCTCCCTGAACCTGAGTTCATTAATTGCAAATCACTGTCCAGATGTCAAAGAACAAAGAACAAAACAGCACAGAAACAGGCCCTTCGGCCCAACAAGTCCAATATCCTTAACAATATCTACAACAATGGTTGAATGCCTGTTTAATATTTGAGTGCGCAGAATTATGCCAATCCCTAGTGGTGAAAGGCCTGAACCACCAACTCCCCACAATCTCACACACACACACACACACACACACACTGTACCCCATCCAATTCCCCACCCTAACATACATTGTGCTCTATACAACTCCCCACTCTTACACACACACTGTACCCCGTCCAATTCCCCACCCTAACAAACACTGTACTCTATATAACTCCCCACCCTTATACCCACACTGTACTTCATCCAATTCTCCATCCTAACATATACTTTACCCCATCCAACGCCCCATTTCACACACACACTATATCCCATGCAACTCTTCACTGTCACACACTCTGTGCTCTATGTATTGTCTCCAGCCAGGCCAGTTAGTGAGATATTGCTCTATCCAAATCCCCATCTTCACACACAATGTACCCTATCCAACCCTCCACCCTTCAGCACTCTCTGAACTCTATCCAATTCCCAGTTTTTCAATTGTTCAGGAACTTAGCTCAACTATGATTGAGTCTCAGTAATTCTCAGCTTCCAATCTAAGACAATCCCTTCTGGCCTGGACACGTTTCTTATTTTAACCGAAACACTCATTCTCATTGAATCGATACCATGCATTTCCCATCAGTTATTTGCTCGCTGACTAAATTCATCAGCAGCGTAAGGATAGAATGAGTTCATTCTATCTCGCCATTTCAGTCCGGCATTCGATTCAGTCCTGACTCAGCAGTTTCACACTCTGCCAGTGATGGTTTTCCTGAAGTCCGGAGTTAATGAGAGATATCCAGCAGTTTCTGGGCAGGAAAATGTGAGAATGGCACTGAGTGCAGCTCCGCATAAACGTTACTGTTCTTTGTTAGAGAAATGAGGTCTGGTTAATAAGGCAGCAACTCTCCCAAGCTGCAGTTTGCTATCGTAGAATCCTGCAGTGCAGAAAGAGGCCCTTTGGCCCATCGAGTCTGCACCGAACACAATCCCACCATGGCCACACCCCCCGTATTCCTACATATTATACCCACTAATCCCTCTAACCTATGCATCCCTGAATAGTAATGGACAATTTCTTAACACGTCCAATCAACCTAACCCGTAATTTTTGGACTGTGGGAGGAAACCCATGCAGACACAAGGAGAATGTGCAAACTCCAGACAGACAGTGACCTGAGCCGGGAATCGAACCCAGGTCCCTGGAGCTGTGAAGCAGCAGTGCTAACCATTGTGCTACTGTGCTGCCTGTTATGGCTCAGAGCATGCGGTGGGCTATGGCTCACAACTGATGGAATGGCTGTCGGCACAGCTTGATTAACATAGGCTGAAAGGAATTGAGACGCAATGAAATGATCAGTGTGAATTGAGCCAGGAATGAACCAGGAAAATCATGTGCAACAGTGAAATTAGTCTGAAAGCCATTTCATTCCCTGCTGGGACTTCCCTCTTTTTCATTACCACGAAATTTCATCCACCCTACATCCTACCCTATTAATACATCTCTATGTATATGTTAATATACCTTACAATATTCCTTCAATATAACACTGCCTCTCAATATACCCACATCCTACCCTATCACTACACCCTCCACAAATTTATCTATCTGCAGCATGGTGGCACAATGATTAGCATTGCTGCCTCACAGCGCCAGGGATCCAGATTCAAATGTGGCCTTGCGTCACTGTGTGGAGTTTGCATGTTCTTCCCTGTATCTGCATGGGTTTCCTCCCACAATCCACAGATGTGCAGGTTAGGGGAATTATGTGGGATTACGGGAAACGGGTCTGGATGGGATGCTCGTTGTAGAATCATTGAAGACTCAATCGACCAAATGGCCTCCTTTGCAATGTAGAGATTCTGTTAATATATCCTAGAATATGCCTTCAGTATAACACCCCCTCTCGATCTATCTCATATTCTAGCCCATCAGTATATCCTTCTATTGCTCTGCTTCATGTAACACTGATGATTGGTTTTGTGATAATCTGGTCTTGAATAGAGGTGAAGGACTGAATACTTCATACACTCAGATCAACCACTTCATGTGAGTGCAGATGTTGTGTGATTGGAGGAGGTGAAAGGACTGAGTTCTTGTGACAAGCATGTATACTGACTGCGTTTGACAGTGTTGTTACATTTATTTCATTGATTGTCCAGGAAGGTGACAACAAAACTGGAAAAAAATTACTGCTGGTGTGTTTGTCAAAAGATCAGGAATGAGAATTTGATTGACTGAGATCTGTCTTTTTTCAACACTAAATGTTCTCTGCCCACAGACACGTTTAAGCCTTTCATTCTGTTAAATGTCATTCATTGTTTTTGACAGTGGAAATTGCTCTATTAGCAAAATGTATTTTGGAGTGTGGTAGTTTACAGAAATATCTCACATAGCTTCCAGAGAAACTAACCAGAGATCATCTCTGTAATAATAATTTGACATCTGTTTTTTTTTAAGACTGGCACATGTCTGATTAAGTTGCTCCTGCCACAGACTGCAAGCATTTTGCTGCATCATTGGAAAGGCCTATAGATAATGCATTGCCCACATGTTGGATTAACATTCATTATAATAATCAAATACTGTGCCTGTTGTTGGTTAATTATGGATATTTTAAGAGCATTAGGTTGAACCTGGGAGCAGGTTCTGCTGAGAAACAATCCAAGGCCATAGTGATTTACCCACCACACCAAATTTAACAATTGCTGCTGCTTCGCTTCGCACCTAGAACAGGTTGTGGAATGCTACAGGTTAAGATGCTAAATAGTCGGACTCTGCCACTTGCTTTCCCTCCATACAGGTTAGATGTGGAGCCATCTAAGTTTCAACTGTAGCTCAAATCCACACCTCAGGAGTATTCTTATCAAATCAGCAAATCCCCAGGAATGGGACTGTGTCCTGACAATCCAATAGCTTGTTTTTGTGAATGTAAATTAAACTGAAATAATAATATTAAATAAATTGTGCCAACAAGGTGACCAATAGCACATTGCACAGCCTTCTTCATCCATGACAAGTTCTCATACTCCATTGTGAAAATATGCTTCAAACATGTTGTACATTCTAGGACCCCTCTCAGGTGCCATCAGCCTCACTGCTTGGCACTCACCTCCCTGCCAGTGTGGAGATCACTGCTGTGTGAATTCAAACAGATTTTAGCTATTGGAGTACACACCAACAGTGTTGTTGTAGACAGTGCGATCAAATGTCATTTACTTGTTCACTGCTGCCCAGTTTGAGGTCCGCCTTATCCACGCAGTGCCTGACCTCAATACAGTTGTGGTCTGAATATGGAAAAAGAAGCTGAACTCCTGAGGTGTGGTGAAAATAACTGCAGAATAGAACATCAAACAGCCTGAGCAAAACTGGAGTCAATGAGAATTGGGGTGAAAAATCTTCACTGGATGGAGTTGTACCAAATCCTATCCCGTCAACTGTCAAAAAATGTGCATTTTAAAATTTGTTTTCTGGAAATGGGTATCACTGGATAGGTCAGCATTTACTGCCCATCCCTAATTGTCTTTGAGAAACTGATAGTGAACTGCTGCAATCCACATGGTGTAGGTACACCCACAGTGCTGTTAGGGAGGCTGATGAAAGTTAATCCGATCACAGTGAAGGAACTGTGATATAGTTCCAAGTCAGGATACTGTTGGCGGAGAACCTGCAAGTGGTGATGTTTCCATGCATCTGCTACCTTTGTCCTTTTAAGAAGGTAGAGGTTGTTGGTTTGGAAAGTACTATAGGAGGTTCAGTGATATTAAGGCCAAAGGGCCTGTTCTGCGCTGTAATGTTCTATGTATATGCTACATTGAATCTTGTTGATGGTACATGCTGCTGTCCCTGTACAATTAGTGGTGCAGGGAGTGAATGTTCAATGTGGTTGATGAGATGCTGATCAAGTGGGTATTCCTTTTGAAGATTTGCATTGCTTCAATATTCTCATTCTTGTTTCTAATTTCCTCCAGACTTCCCAGCTCTGAACCTGTCCAAATATAGTGATGTATCATGCTATTCTAACTCTGGCCTTTTGAACATTCCTGATTTCAATTGTCCCACTGTTAGGGGCCCAAGGTCTGAGATTCTCTCCATAAACTCCTCTGTCTCTTAACTTTGTTTCCCTGCTTGCAGACACTCCTTAAAACCCTACCTAGCTCTTTGATCAAGAATGTGGCTCAGTGTCATACTTCGTTTAAGAATACTCCTCTGAAGCATCTTAATACATTTTAATACAGTAAAGGTATTATATAAAGGTGGACTGTTGTTAATGACAAGTATTCAGTAATCTGACACAATGGATTCCTCTTTCAGAATCTCAGGTTCTTTGGTGATTCTCTCTGCCAGGCAGCCTCAGTGACTTGGCATGTTATTGATGATGCTAGTGAGGTTCCATTGCCTTGATTGATCCGAGGTGTCCATCGATACAGACAGACATAGATCTCAGATTGTTGTGTTCTGCTGCAATCTGTATAACATTGCTCTCTTGAGAGGTCTGAAACTGCTCCAGAGAGGGGTATGCTTGAGAAAGATGGAGAGTGGCCGATATCCTCAGAGAAAGGAGGAGGATTAGCTTGAAGTTCTGTTGATGCTTCCGACTACAGAACCTTTAGACTGAGAAGCCCACAGTCCTCATCCAGTTCTGCATCACTTGAGAACTGTGCTTTCTATATAGAAATGATCTCAGAATGAGCTGTGCGCAAACACTATTCCCACCTACCAGCATACCACCTCCTTATAAACCCACTCATCACATTCACAGCCTTCCCTCCTCCTTATGACTCACACTATCCAATAGCATTTACCTAATTGCAGACACAGTGCCATCAGCAATACAGATCACGATGAGAAGAACTGGGTCACAAAATCCCGTGCCTTCACTGAAATAAACATCATCATGGGACAGTGATACTAGAACAGGTGGCCAGGAGAATCCCTTGTGCAACCAAGTCCATTTCTGTATCCTGGTTCTCTATAAGCAGGCTGCCTGTTCACTGCTCTCCCTCGACAGATACCTGTGGTCAATGTTTGCTGGGCCACAAGAGACTGACCCACTGCATCTGTAAGAAGTCTGACAACACCAGGTTTAAATCCAACCGATTTATTTGACAGTAAACTCACAAGGCTATTGAGGACAGCCTCGAAAGCTTGTGAGTTTACTATCAAATAAATCGGTTGGACTTAAA
Organism: Sphyrna mokarran; assembly: GCA_024679065.1. Classification (NCBI taxonomy): domain Eukaryota; kingdom Metazoa; phylum Chordata; class Chondrichthyes; order Carcharhiniformes; family Carcharhinidae; genus Sphyrna; species Sphyrna mokarran. The sequence goes on along the minus strand of JAGIQG010000028.1, from coordinate 39,659,687 downwards.
CCTGGTGTTGTCAGACTTCTTACTGTGTTTACCCCAGTCCAACGCTGGCATCTCTACATCAGCATCTGTGCAGAGGAAGATTCAGTCATCAGGCAGGTTACAGTGTTGTGACTCTGTGATAATCGGATGAGGGCAATAGAGTGAGGGTGCCATGAGCAGAACCCCACTTCTTATCATTCTTGTACCTCTCCTACTTCTCAAGCCCACTCTGCCTGCAATGGAGCATTTGAGCTATAAAGAGAGAATAGATAGGCTTGGATAGCTTTCTTTACAACGCCCAGCCACCTGAAGAAGGGACAGGCTGTCCCGAAAGCTTGTGGCTTTTGCTACAAATAAACCTGTTTGGACTTTAAACTGTTGTTGTGGATTTCTTTTTGCTTTCTTTAGAATAGAGAAGGTTGAGGGAGGAGGTGGGGGGATGTGACTGAGTTACTGTAGATGCAGACTCAGTGACCAATTAGCCTCTTTCTGCACTGTAGGGGTTCTATAAAAAAAGAAGATTGATTAAGAAGAGGAAAATAGAGTACAAATGTAAGCTTGCAGGAAACATAAAAACTGAATGTAAAAGTTACTACAGATATAAGACCCTTGTCAGACCCCACTTGGAGTACTGTGTGCTGTTCTGGTCGCCTCACTATAGGAAGGATGTGGAGGCTATTGAGAGGGTTCAGAGGAGATTTACAAGGATGTTGCCTGGATTGGGAGGCAGGCCTTATGAAGATAGGTTGAGGGAGCTGGGACTCTTCTCCCTGGAGAGACGTAGGTTGAGAGGCGACCTTATAGAGGTTTATAAAATGTTGAGAGGAATAGATAGGGTGGACTCTCAGAGACTATTTCCCAGGGCTGAAATGGTCACTACGAGAGGACACAGATTTAAGGTGCAGGGAAGCAAGTACAGAGGGGATGTCAGGGGTAAGTTTTTCACTCAGAGGGTGGTGAGTGAATGGAATCGGCTGCTGTCGGTGGTGATAGAGGTGAACTCACTGGGGTCTTTTAAAAGACTTCTGGATGAGTGTATGGGATCCAATGGGATTGGGGGTTATAGATAGGTCTATGGATTGGTAGGTATAGATGTGATTGGCGCAACTTGTGGGCCGAAGGGCCTGTTTGTGCTGCAGTGTTCTATGTTCTATGTTCTTTATGTGAAGAGGAAAGGTTTTGTGAAGAGAAACAAAGGCTAGAAACAGGGGAATTTATAATGGGAAACAAAGAAATGGCTGACTAAGTGAATATATGCTGTGATTTTCTCAGGAGGACACAAATGGCATATCAGAAATGTTGGGGAACACATGGTTTAGTGAGATGGAGGAACTGAAGGAGATCAATATTAGTAGAGAAATGGTGTTAGAGAAATTGATGGGATGAAGGTCAATAAATCCCTAGGGCCTGATATTCTGTGTCCCAGAATACTTAAAGAAGTGACCCTAAAAATAGTGGTTACATTGTTGATTACCTTTCAAGATTCTTTTGACTCTGGAACAATTCCTCCAGATTGGAGGGTAACTAATGTTAGCTCAAAGTTTTAAAAGTTAAAGTTTATTTATTAGTCACAGATAAGACTTACAATGAAGTTACTGTGAAATTCCCCTACTTGCCACACTCTGGTGCCTGTTCGGGTCAATCCACCTGACCAGCACATCTTTGAAATGTGGGAGGACCTGGAGGAAACCCATGCAGAAATGGGGAGAATGTGCAAAACTCCAGTGATGCACACCAGGAATTGAACGCAGGCACCGGTGCTGTGTGACAGCAGTGCTGCTTCACTATTTAAAAAAGGAGGTAGAGAGGAAACAGGGAATGATAGATCAATCAGCCTGACAGGGAATATTCTGGAGTTCATGATAAGATTTTATAGCAAAGCGAGTGGAAAACAGTGAGAGAATTGAACAGAGTCAGCGTGGATTTAGGAAAGAGAAATTGTGCTTGACAAATCTAGTGGAATTCTTTGAGGAGGAAACTGTAGAATTGATGAGAGGGAACTAGTGAATATGATTTATTTAGATTTCACAGTCCCACTTAAGAGGTTAACATGTAAAATTAAAACGCATAGGATTGGGGGTAGTGCACTGAGATGGATAGAAAACTGTTTGGCAGAGAAGAAACAAGGAGGAAAATTTTCCCATCCAGTCTTAATACTGTCAGAGGAATCTTAATAGTGTTGATGAACAGAGGGATCTTGGTGTATGTGTGCATAGATCCCTGAAAGTTGGCAATCAAGTCGATAGGGTTGTTAAGAAGGCATACGGAGTCTTAGCTTTTATTGGTAGGGGGATTGAATTTCGGAGCCGCAACGTCATGTTGCAACTGTACAAAACTCTAGTGCGGCCGCACTTGGAGTATTGTGTGCAGTTCTGGTCCCCGCATTATAAGAAAGATGTGGAGGCATTGGAGAGGGTACAGAGGAGGTTTACCAGGATGTTGCCTGGTATGGAGGGCAGGTCTTATGAAGAGAGGCTGAGGGATTTGAGGTTGTTTTCGTTAGAAAGAAGGCGGCTAAGAGGAGACCTTATTGAAACATATAAGATGATTAGAGGTTTAGATAGGGTGGACAGTGATAGCCTTTTTCTAGGATGGAGAAAGCTAGCACGAGGGGACATAGCTTTAAATTAAGGGGTGGTGGTTTTAGGACAGATGTCAGAGGTAGGTTCTTTACCCAGAGGGTGGTAAGGGTATGGAATGCCTTGCCTGCGTCAGTTGTAGATGCGCCAAGTTTGGTGGCGTTTAAGAGGTTAGTAGATAAGTTTATGGATGAAAAGGGAATGGTTTAGGTCAGAGGGTCACTGCTTGTTCCTAATTGGTCGGCGCAACGTCGAGGGCCGAAGGGCCTGTTCTGCGCTGTAATGTTCTATGTTCTATGTTCTAGTCTATCTCAGGAATCATAGCAGGCAGGGACAGACCATGCAAAGGTCTGTAGATATTGGGCAGAATTTTCTGGTCTTGGGATAAGCACGATCAGAAAATCCCGTCCATTGAATAGGAATAAACTGGTTATTTCCCAAGTGGTGGGGTACCACAGCGATCTGTCCTGGGAACCCAGCTATTCACAATATATATTAATGATTTGGAAGAAGCAGCTAAATGTAATACCTCTAAATCTGCAGATGACACAAAGCATGGTGGGAGGGTGAGCTGTGAGGAGGATGCAGAGATGCTTCAGTGTGATTTGGACAAACTGAGTGAGTAGGCAAATGCATGGCAGGTGCAGTATAATGTGGATAAATGTGAGATTATCCTCTTTGTTGCAAAAACAGGAAGGCAGTTTATTGTCTGAATGGTTTTAGATTGAGAGAAGGGAATGTGTAATGAGACTTGGGTGTCCTCATGTACCAGTCGCTAAGGTAAGCATGCAAGTGCAGCAGGCGGTAAAGAAGGCAAATAGTATGTTGACCTTTATAGCAAGAGGGTTTAAATAGAGGAGCAAGGATGTCTTCCTGTAATTATACAGGGCATAGGTGAGGCCACACCTGGAATATTATGTGCAGTTTTGTTCTTCTTATCTGAGGAAGGATATTTTTACTATAGAGAGTGCAGAGAAAATTTGTCAGACTTGATTGCTGCTTTACAAGTATTTGTTTAGTAATTAACCTTCAATTCTCACCAATGTGCCCAGCTGAGCAGAGAATGGTGTGTCCTGTGTCTCCACAACAGGTTCCACTGCTGCTCCTCCCATCTGCACGTACTCCTGTTTCCATGTGATGTGCTTCTCTCTTAGTTATCTGAGTGCCCACTGTGGGTGTGTCTGTGCATTGGAGGTTGTTCCAGAGTCATTTGACAGTCCATCATTTCCCTCCCACTGCTCAGCAGCTTTCCTGCCATGCCTGCTTGCTGAGGCAGATTGACCTTTTGTTGCCCTCCATAAAAAAGACTGCTCCTACTGCCCAGTCAGGAGAACCTCCAGCTACAAGCCCAAGGTGCAGCATCTACAATGATACCTGGAAGGGGCTGCTATTGTGAGTCCTGCTGGGATCCCTTTCAATGAGGATCTCTCATTGCTGTTTTCATTGCATCATCTCACCAGGTCTCTCCATGATTGGCTGGGGATACCCCTCCCTGCTCCTCAGAAGCGGCGCCTAATTGGTTTGCTCTGGGAAAGAGAAAACATGAAGCGTACAAATCAATCCCAGTCTGAAAATAGCTCTACAAATCCAGCAACCCCCACAAATAAAATAGAGATGTCTGGAGAATGAGTTATATGTATGAGTTGTATATGTATATACTTGTAATGTATGAGTTATAGGACGGATATCAGAGGTAGGTTCTTTACTCAAAGAGTGATTAGGGAGTGGAATGCCCTGCCTGCAGCTGTTGTAGATGCGCCAAGTTTGGTGGCGTTTAAGAGGTTAGTTGATAAGTATATGGATGAGAAGGGAATGGTTTAGTTAGGAGGGGCATTGCTTTTTATTTTGGTCGGCACAACATCGAAGGCCGAAGGGCCTGTTCTGTGCTGTATTGTTCTATGTTCTATGTTCTATGTTAATGACAAGAATCATATTCAATTTTCACATGCTTTAGATTTGCAACAAGAATGTGCATTAATTTAGCATCTTCAACATCATAAAAAGTCCTAAAGTACTTCACAGGAATGTTATTGAAACCTCACAACAAACTGCACAAGGATATATTCAGATAGGTTTTGTCAAAATGCTCAGTTCTAAGGAGGTCCTTAAAAGATGAAAATGAGATAGGAGAGTTTCGGTTAAGAATTCCAGAGCTTGGGGTCCTAGGCAACTGAAGGCGTGGTCCCAGGGATATGAAGTACGGTGCATTAAAATATTAATTCCAGTGCAATAAATTAAATTAAACACAGTACGATTGCTTTTCATCAAAAAGAATGTGTTAAATTATCAAATACAGTAAATTGCATTCCAGTCAAATCCAGTGCAATGAATAATTCTCAACTGGATTGCAATAAATTTTAATCAAATGCATTGCAATGTAATCAAATATATTGACGAAGTATAATTGATATAGTGCAACTAATTATAACAAATATATAGAACATAGAACATTACAGCACAGAACAGGCCCTTCGGCCTTCGATGTTGTGCCGACCAATATAAAAAGCAATGCCCCTCCAAACTAAACCATTCCCTTCTCTTCCATATACTTATCAACTAACCTCTTAAACGCCACCAAACTTGGCGCATCTACAACTGCTGCAGGCAGGGCATTCCACTCCCGAACCACCCTTTGGGTAAAGAACCTACCTCTGATATCCGTCCTATAACTATCACCCCTTAATTTAAAGCTGTGTCCCCTCGTGCTAGCTTTTTCCATCCTAGGAAAAAGGCTATCACTGTCCACCCTATCTAAACCTCTAATCATCTTATATGTTTCGATTAGGTCCCCTCTTAGCCTCCTCCTTTCTAACGAAAACAACCTCAAATCCCTCAGCCTCTCTTCATAAGACCTGCCCTCCATACCAGGCAACATCCTGGTAAACCTCCTCTGTACCCTCTCCAATGCCTCCACATCTTTCTTATAATGTGGGGACCAGAACTGCACACAATACTCCAAGTGCGGCCGCACTAGAGTTTTGTACAGTTGCAACATGACGTTGCGGCTCCGAAATTCAATCCCTCTACCAATAAAAGCCAAGACTCCATATGCCTTCCTAACAACCTTCTCGACCTGACTGCCTACTTTCAGGGATCTATGCACATACACATCAAGATCCCTCTGTTCATCTAGACTACTAAGAATCCTACCATTTGCCCTATACTCTACACATTTATTATTTCTGCCATAGTGCATTACCTCACACTTTTCCACATTAAACTCCATTTGCCACCTCTCGGCCCAGCTCTGCAACTTGTCCAAGTCCCTCTGCAAACTATAACACCCCTCTTCACTATCTACCACTCCACCGACTTTAGTGTCATCTGCAAATTTAATAATCCATCCTTCAATACCCTCATCCAGATCATTTATAAAAATTACAAACAGCAGGGGCCCCAAAACAGACCCCTGAGGTACACCACTTGTCACCGAACTCCACGATGAATATCTCCCATCAACCACCACCCTCTGTCTTCTATCTGCTAGCCAATTCCTAACCCAATTAGCTAAATCACCCTCTATCCCATACATCTGCATTTTCTGCAGAAGTCTTCCATGGGCCACCTTATCAAACGCCTTACTAAAGTCCATATATACCACATCAACCGCCTTACCCCCATCCACCTCTTTGGTCACTTTTTCAAAAAACTCAATAAGGTTAGTAAGGCACGACCTACCCTTCACAAAACCATGCTGACTATCTCCAATCAATTCATTACTCTCTAAGTAACTATAAATCCTATCCCTAATTATTCTCTTCATATATTCATAGAATATATGTTCTAACATAGAACATATGACAATGAATTTTAATCAAATGTATTATGCTGACTTATAATTAAGGAGATTATTCTAATGCACTGGCTGATAATTAGGTTTAGTGGTTAAGATGACATTTTATAGCAGTTTTTACTTCTGACATTGTCTCAAGGTAGGAATGAGTTGAAGCACATTTCCTTGTGACTTTTAAAAGGAAATAGGAATATTACTTGAAGAAGAAGATGGTGTTGCTGTGTGTGAAGAGGATGTGGTATGAGGGGACCATCACATTGGACCCAGATTAAAGAATCAATTCCAGTTTGAGAATGGATGATATACTAAATGGGTCAACAAACAATGCTTTGTGAGTGGAGTTTAGAACTAAGAAAGAGGCAGTCACACTATTAAGAGTACACTGCAGAGCCCCAAATGGTGAATGAGAGATAAAAGAATAAATATGAAGGAAAATTTCTGCCTGTAGGGTAATAATATATCCCAATATCAACTGGGATTCAAACAATATAAGGGGCATTTCAGACAAACAATTCATGCTCTGTGTCCAGGGCAATTATTTCAACCAGTTAGTGAGAAACCCAACGAGAGGGATGCACTTCTAGACCAAGCCTTGGGGAAAGAAGAAGGGCAAGTAGAACATAGAACACAGAACATTACAGCGCCGAACAGACCCTTCGGCCTTCGATGTTGCGCCGACCAATTATGAAAAAAGCAATGACCCTCCAAACTAAACCATTCCCTTCTCTTCCATAAACTTATCAACTAACCTCTTAAACGCCACCAAACTTGGTGCATCTACAACTGCCACAGGCAGGGCATTCCACTCCCTAACCACCCTCTGGGTAAAGAACCTACCTCATTATCCATCCTATAACTATCACCCCTTAATTTAAAGCTGTGTCCCCTCGTGCTAGGTTTAAGTGGATAAAGTGACAACTAAATCGGGGGAGAGTGATCACAGTACAGATTTTTATCAGATTTAGCATTACCTTGGAAAAGAACAGACTTAGTGAGTGGGCAAGAACATGGCAGAAACATGGAAAGATGTGAAGTTATCCAAGTTGAGATAGAAACAGCAGAGTATTTATGAAATGGTGAAAGATTGAAAATAGGCATTCATGTGGCAAGGGAATTTAATTTTGGAGAGACCTGGGACACCAAACCTCTCAATTTCTTTTGGGCTATAGGACCACTCCATATGCAACAACAGGGGTCCCACTGGCAGAGCTGTTAATTAACCAGCATCTCAGAACAAGACTGAGCCTCATGTTCCCAAATTTGCTAGGGAGGGTAGAGGCCAGCCACAACACACACAGAGAAACCATGATTCATGTCAGTTGTGTATGTGAGGAATTTTGGAAGTGGGCCAAGTTGGGTCCCTGGAGTTGTTGTATCCAAAACTGGAGCCCTCTCTTACCATGTCAATGTGGAGAGAAAGATTGTCTGGGAAGCGATGACTGTTTGAGAGAGGGAGAGTTGCCCCAGCAGCCAGTAGACAACAGATTGATCATAGAATCACTATAGTGCAGAAGGAGGCCATTCAGTTCGTTGAGTCTGCACCAACTGTAATCTCACCCAGGCCCTATCCCCACAATTCCATTGACACTAAGGGACAATTTAGTGTATAGCCAAACCGCCTACACTGCACAACTTTGGACTGTAAGAGGAAACCGGAGCATCCAGAGGAAACCCATGCAGACACGGTGAGAATGTCCACACTCCACACAGACTGTGACCCAAGTTTGGACAGTGAAGCTAGTGCAGCGAGGCAGCAGTGCTAACGACTGTGCCACCATGCCACCCCTGCCACCAGGAGCTGTATTGTCACCTGGGAATGTTGTTGACTATCCAAACACTGGTCATCCTGTTACAGGCACAACTAACATCCCCGTGGAAATGGAAGTGTGGTGCCTGAAGAGACGCATGTGATTGTGGTTTCAGCTGACAGCACTCCAATAGCAGGAACATTGCCAAAGGAGTTACACCCGTTCCACCAGGAATTGGAACCCACCTGAAAGATTCAATTTATAATGGACTAGATTGATGTATTAATGTTCAGTGAGTAGAGACTGAGTAAATTGATTATTGTCAATTATATGAAAGAACTTCGAGGGGGAGGGATGTGGTGATTGTCTTTTTAAGAGACGATCCAAACATTGATGTCCTCAGCTATCCTGTTAATTGTGCCATGGAAACAAAGGGAACTAAGATGCCTGAAGCTGTGCCTACGTAGCCTTTATCTGTAAACAAACGTATTGTTGTTTTCTTTAACTGGTGAATGAGAATTATAATTACTATCAATGTTCATCTTCCTATCCCTCACAAATTTATGTTCATGCTCCCTCTGCTGTTCCTTTGTGTCGTTCCTCTTAACCAGGATATCTGTGCTAAATTTTACATTTTTGTATACTTTTTCTTTATGTCTTATGTTGTGTTTTTTCTCTTTGGTGATGCAGGATTATTTTCTTAATTCAAGTGGAACTCTTATCCACTTTGGTGTATAAACTGGTCTTGTTATCACATTGAATTCTTTTTTTGAAATAATCCTGTCATTAGCAGTTTTGTTTAGTTTATTTTGCGTCATTGTTATCTTGATTTTATCTAACTTCAGAATCTGAGCACCATTTTCACGTTTCTCTATTTCAATCGCTTTGAACAAAGCCACATCATGATTACTTTAAATACATATTCATGTACTGTTAACTAAATCTAATTTAATGCTCATTACTAACTCTAATATGGCCTACTCCCATGTTGGTTCAAGGAAATATTGATAGCACAGTGGTTAACACAGCTCCTTCACAGGGTCAGGAATCTGGATTCAATTCTGGCCTTGGGTGACTGTCTATGTAGAGTCTGCACTGGTTTCCTCCAGGGAGAAATATGAAGACGTCAGACAGAAAATTGGAAGAGTAAACTGGAAGGAGGTGTTCTTGGGGAAAAGTACTGAAGGAAGGTGGTGGATTTTCAAGGAATGTTTGTCTGGAGCTTGCACGACAATGTTCTGGTGAGACAAGGAGGTTTTGGTAGTTTGTGGGAACCATGGTGCACAAAGATTGTGATGAGCCTAGTTAGGAAGAAAAAAAAGGTGTACAAAAGGTTCAGGGATGTTAAGGATGAAGAGACATATAAGACTTGTAGAAGAGAGCTTAAAAAGGAAATTAGAAGAGCCAGAAGGGGTCATGAGAAGGCCTTGGTCGGTAAGATTAAGGAGAATCCCAAGGCATTCTACAAATATGTGAAGAGTAAAAGGATGAGAAGAGAAGGGATAGGACCTATAAAAGGTGAAGGGGGAAAAGTCTGTGTGGAACCAGAAGAAATGGCGGAGGTGCTTAATAAGTACTTTGCCTCAGTATTCACAGTGAAGAGTGATCTGGAGGATTGCGGCAAACTGAAAAGATTGAGTATGTGAACATTAAGAAAGAGGATGTGTTGGAACTGTTAAGTTCCATCACGGTAGATAAGTCACTGGGTCCGGATGGGATGTACCCCAGGTTATTGTGGGAGGTGAGGGAAGTGATTGCAGAGCCCCTGGCGATGATCTTTGCATCGTCGATGGAGACGGGAGAGGTTCCGGAAGATTGGAGGATTGCGGATGTGGTACCTATTTTCAAGAAGGGGAACAGGGATAGTCCGGGCAATTACCGACCAGTGAGTCTGACCTCAGTGGCCGGTAAGTTGATGGAGAGGATTCTGAGGGACAGGATTTATGAGCATTTAGAGAAATTCAATATATTCAGGAATAGTCAACACGGCTTTGTTAAGGGCAAATCGTGCCTTACGAGCCCAGTTGAATTCTTCGAAAATGTGACTGAATACATTGACGAAAGAAGAGCAGTGGATGTGATTTACATGGATTTCAGCAAGGCGTTTGATAAGGTCCCCCATGCAAGACTTCTTGAGAAGGTGAGAGGGCGTGGGATCCAAGGGGCTTTGGCCTTGTGGATCCAGAACTGGCTTTGCCTGCAGAAGGCAGAGAGTCTTTTTCTGCATGGAGGTCAGTCACCAATGGAGAGCCCCAGGGATCTATTCTAGGACTCTTGCTGTTTGTCATTTTCATAAATGACCTGGATGAGGAAATGGAGGGATGGGTTAGTAAGTTTGCTGACGATATGAAGGTTGGTGGTGTTGTGGATAGTCTGGAGGGATGTCAGAAATTGCAGTGAGACAGAGATAGGATGCAAGACTGGGTGGAGAAGTGGCAGATGGACTTCAACGCGGATAAATGTGTGGTGATCCATTTTGGCAGGACCAATGGAATGAAGGAGTATAATATCAAGGGTAGGAGTCTTGGCAGTGTTGAGGAGCAGAAGGATCTTGGGGTCCGGGTCCATAGGACTCTTAAATCTGCCCCACAAGTGGAGGATGTGGTCAAGCAGGCATATGGTGTACTGGCCTTCATTAACAGAGGGATTGAGTTTAGGAGTCGGGAGGTAATGCTGTAACTTTATAAAACCCTTGTCAGACCCCACTTGGAGTATTGTGCGCAGTTCTGGTCGCCTCACTATAGGAAGAATGTGGAAGCTATTAAGAGGGTGCAGAGGAGATTTACAAGGATGTTGCCTGGATTGGGGGGCAGGCCTTATGAAGATAGGTTGAGGGAGCTAGGTCTCTTCTCCCTGGAGAGACGAAGTTTGAGAGGCGACCTGATAGAGGTTTATAAGATGTTGAGAGGAATGCTTAGGATGGATTCTCGGAGGCTATTTCCCAGAGCTGAAATGGTCACTATGAGAGGACACAGGTTTAAGGTGCTGGGGAGCAAGTACAGAGGAGATGTTAGAGGTAAGTTTTTCACTCAGAGGGTGGTGAGTGAATGGAATCAGCTGCTGTCGATGGTGGTAGAGGTGAACTCACTGGGATCTTTTAAGAGACTTCTGGATGAGTACATGGGATTTAATGGGATTGGGAGTTACAGATAGTTCTATGGCCTGATAGATACTGATATGTTCGGCACAACTTGTGGGCCGAAGGGTCTGTTTGTGCTGTAGTGTTCTATGTTCTAAGTTCTATGATCCAGTTTTCTCCAATACTCCAAGGATGTGCGGGTTAGTTTGATTAGCCATGCAAAACTGATTGTTAGTGTCAGGGGATTAACAGGGTAAATATGTGCGTTTACAGGAATACGGACTGGGTGGGATTGTTGTCAGTGCAGGTTCAATGGGACAAATGGCCTCCTTCTGCAATGTATGTATGAGTGGATGGATCTCGATTAGAAAACTATTTTGGACACATTGAAAAAATTCACCACCATTTGAATATTTGCAATTTCACTTTTCCACATCAAAACGAAAGTTAAAATTCCTCATTAATACCAGTCTGTCTTTTCTACATGCTTGTTTATGGAATTAAATCTCATAACAACTATGATCTCATTGATTGGTGAGACAGACTCCACTATTCACAATATCTTCTCCTGTCCCTATGTACCTTTTGCACTCACTTCACAAAATCCCCTCTCCTTCATTCTCCCTAATTAGCTCCAACTCACTTTCTAATATTCCCTCCATTTCTGTGAAATCTCCTGAGGCACCTTTTCTGCTTGAGAGGCACTGTTTAGAAGTGAGTCGTTAGTAATTTGACTGATAGGAAGCCCATTTGGGATGGACCTTAAGTGTATTAATTCAAAAATTCCTTTCAAATACCACAAGCATGGAAGAAAAGACTGGTTAGTGCTGCAGGTAATTATTTTGATGGATGGTGATGTGTTTGTTTCTGTAAGCTGTATATCACAAGGCTGTGTCTCCACTTTGAGTCTGTGTCTGACAGGACCCGGAGGAGATAGTCACTCACGTGGTGTCTGCCATCTCTCTGTCTCATGTTCAGTAAAACCTATGTGACCGATGAGTGAATGGTGAGCTTTGCTCCAGTGTTTATGAAGCTATTTGAACTGTTTGATGGGATCACTCTAACTCAGTGAAATCTACCCTCTCTGCGTGACCTCTTTGACAGAACTCCTTCTGCTCTTAGAAATGGGGTAAAATTATTCTTCTAATTCCAGTCCTTAGTTCCTACTTATTGTGAGAGAGAATTGTTAACATTCATTAACCTCCATAAAAAACAAACTGGAGTGGAACACAAGATCAGTAATGTGTGAAAGACGGAGGCATATTTCCCAGAATTTTTTCATGTTTGTTTATAGAGGATTAGTGAGCTTAGTGAGAGGAAAACTATTTGCAATCTATCTAAGTAATTTTCAGGATGACCTGATGCAAACAGAACTTGCTCAAATTTGTTTTATGTGTCAAACTTTATTTGTTGCAATAAAATTATCATTTTGTTCCTGACATTTTAAACAACAAAAATTCATCAGTTTTACATTTCCTAATGAAACTGTTTAGAAACACAGTCTAAAATGGGGATTTCATTACACCAATGTTCAGCCATGCTGCAGTATGACTGGTGAACTGTACGATACTCATGATTTTACAATGAGCACAAGCTGTCCCTTCCAATGCCTCCCTCTGCATTCTGAGGCAAGGGCAGGAGTGAGAAAGCTCTGTGGTCAGCACAGAACTCTGACACTCTGATTAAAGCAAATGCTGCTGAATATTGACAGTGTGCTGTAATGAATACCTGTTCTCCTGGAGAAAAGTGCTTACTAAGAGGCTATTACTGAGAGGAGGTGACGTATACATCACACTGTTTGCATTTGCCTGACAGATGTTTGTAACATCTGGCTCTTATCAGTCAACATTTGCAATGAAAAGTATGGTAATAGCAGATTATTGCAGCTCATGATGACAATCCAGGTAGTTGAAGTGAGGCTTTCTTGCATGGTGCATGTTCTAAGGATCTGGTGGAGATAAAGCATATGTATCTGGAAGCACCCAATATCTTGCATTAGCAAATGTGGAGACATTCTTTGGAGGTAGAGAGATATCTCTGTTGTGATGATACTGTGCTATTAATATACCTAATGTTTAAGGGAAATGTTTTAAGAATCGGTTGTTTCTTTGTGGCTAATCCTTCAAACCTTATGTGTTTGGACACTAAAGGGTAATTTAGCATGGCCAATCCACCTAACCTGCACTGTGGGTGGGGCTGTGGGTGGAAACCGGAGCATCCAAAGGAAACCCACACCAACAAGGAGAGAATGTGCAAATTCCACACAGCTAGTGACCCAAGGCTGGAGTTGAGCCCAGGTCCCTGGCACTGTGAGACAGCAGTGCTAACCTACCATACCTTTTAGTTTATCTGTTCAATCAGTCTTAGCCAGCTCTCCCCTCTGCAACTGACTTTGTTTAAAATTCACTCTTGTGATTGTACCTCGTCATTTTCGAGCTTAATGTGGAATTGAGTTGTACTGTGATCACTATTTCCAAGCGGATCCTTTACTGTGATATTGCTCATTAACCCTGCCTCATTGCAAAATATTAGATCTACAATCAATTCACCCAAATTATTCCACTGCATATTGGCCCAGGAAATTATCACAAAAGCATTCTACACACTCATCCACATTTTTCAACTTGATTAGTCCAGTCTCTAAGAAGGATAAAGTACCTGACCACTGTAACATTACCTTTGCTCAAAACTCTGATATTTTCTTGTTTAATGATCTGCCCAGTAGTAGAGCTACTTTTGGGGGTCAATTAACTACTCTACCAGCATTTTCTGACCCTTACTATTCCTAATCTCCACTCATACTGATTCTACTTCCTGATTTTCTAAGCCAAGATCCCTTTTCAGTAATTTCCCCAGCACTGTTCTGGGAATGGATTTTCAGGACCCTTATTAAGTTGTCCTGCAAATACTTTCTGGAATGTCAGTATCTCTTCACTTTCTGTTCGTGTTGTTGCTCTGAATTAGTGGAAGAAAGATGGAGTGAGAAAGTGCTTCCAACGAGACTAATTGCAGGAAAGATGGATCATCATGGGCCTTGGTTTGAAGGTCTTCACCCAATGGGAGCAGATTGGTAGCATCTCCAAAGTCACAGTGTAACACTTACTGCCCTGTTCTTAACACCAGTCCACCCATCAACATTTATTGGGGCCTGTTTCAAGTGGCACCTGATTTGTTTCATGCTGGTAGAGATTTAATATTTACAGAGGACCCTGTTTAGATGTGAGAGAACAATGGGTGGAGCTGCAATCTTCACCTTCTGGTATCAAACATTGAACACTGAACATTGATTCCTGATGAGACCACAGCTGACTGCTTAATAAAAGGTCAATGTGAATTTTGTTGGAGATTTTGGTGGGGCAGTGAGGATTATTTATACTCTTCCTGGCTTCCCATGACAATGATGTAGAGATGCCTGCGTTGGACTGGGGTAGTAAGAACTCAGTAAGAATTTAGCAACACCAATTTTAAATCCAACCGATTTACTATCAAATAAATTGGTTGGATTTAAAATTGGTGTTGCTAAATTCTTACTGAGTTCTTCCCATGACAATTCCACCTCTTGACCTATCTGACTCCTCAAGATCTCCCCAAACCCCCCCCACTGCCCCTGTCATATTCAACACAGCCCTCCCAGCCTGTCCCTGAGCAGTGAACTATCTGCTGAACTACATTTATTATAAGCCTGTGATTGTGGATGAATGGAAATAGTTATTGTGCAGTTTCTTTACAGTGCAGAGAATCTACATTTAGCTGTACAGCACAAATTTAAAAACAGCCTTGACATTTCAGTTTCATGTTGGATTCCAGAATATGCAGAACATTTTGCAGAATTTTCCGTAAGTTGCTAACGGAATGACATTCCCTGGGAGAAGGGAAGGGTTAATGATTATCTGCTGCTTGTGTTGCAGTAAGTGGTTGCTATGGGGACACACTGTAACTCAGTGGGAGTGACATTTCTACATCCAGTGGCATTTTGACTTATCTTCTGTTTGACATCTGAACAAACCAGTGTGACGTTCCAGCAGGTTAGGCCCGAATCCACAAAGGGAAGATTTATTTGAGTAGCCTCTCATTGCTTAACTGCTTATTGGAAATTAAATCTCATATTCAATTGAATTTGTAGATAGTGACTAGCATATTACTAAAGAAGTAGAAAATGTTGGGACATTGCTTCTTCTATCTGGCCTCAGCAGGTACCTTGCTTAGGCATAATTACAGCTGTTAGTGTCAGCCTTGCATATCAGTCATGTGGGATGTGTCAAACTGGGCCAAGCTAGCAATGTGATGGGATCAGTTGCAAGAGCCCAGATGTCAAGCCCTTTCCTGTGCAAAATCACAATGATTGGCTTGGCAAAGGAAGCTATTCTTTGTAGATATATACCTTCCCCAGGTCTGTCATTTAAAACTCTCTATCCGGTTGAGACCACCCGATGTCTGATTCCACTAGTGGTGTCCAGCCCACCTCCTATTCCAGTCAGTGACTGTGGCTGTTCTCCCCAGGCTGCAATATGTAAGGAAAATCCCGAATGAACCAGCACAGATTCTGATGACTGTTCTCAGCATCCCAGCACTTCACTGCATTACTGCAATATCATTACACAATGACATTGATTGATTGACAATCAAGTCACGTTTGGGAATAAAATGACAATCGATTATGCTGATATCCCAAGCTAATTCATGGTAAATTCATGCATCTACAAACACCTAAAGAGTGATTTTTCGCCAAATATTTAATCTGCAAAGAAACTCTGTGGCAGTTTGAGTTGAAACATCCATCTGTAAGCAACGTGTAAGAGCTGTACTTGTATAACTCACAGGTAGATTTGATGGATTACCTTGGGGCACCTCTGCCTGTTTGCTGTCTGTGTTTCCTGTGAATGTATAAATTAATTGACATGTTGAATCCTTTATTCCATTGTTAATCTCCCTTGTCATTTGGACCCCAAGTCTGCTTTATTCGTACAATAGAATTGTCAAATATTTTAAAATTTCAGATTGGAGCAATTGATTTGCTGATATGATTCAGAATATAGAAATGGAGCAGATATTAAATTTCCTGTTATTGTCAATCTATTCAGTAAAGATAACTCAGCTAATTCTTACCAACCAGCTTTGCTAAAAGCTCAAGGGGAGGGAAAACTGACAGCTGGTCTTATACAACGGAGTTGTAGTAATTTCCATGCTCGTTATGTGTGGTAGAGTGGGACATTATTGTGCTTGCTCCATACTTCAGCCTAAAGAGCACATATCTGATCCATGGAAGATAACAGCGAGAGCACTAATGCCACTATTTGTTGCGATGAGTAATAGATTTTGACATTGCTGGTTGCTTTTTCACTCCATACTTCATGCGTGTGCTAAACTCATCATGAACAGCCTTTTTATTGAATGAGGTTATGTATGACAGGAGTTCAGATCCAGGTCACCCCAGCATTTGCCCCCTTACTTTACAACAATCTGCAATAAAAGGTTCATGATTTCAACAATGAGAGATGCTGCAAAATTAATTTCTTTAAGAATCCTTAATTTGTATTGGTTGAAATTTTTGTGCGGGGTAAATTGTGATTAATTTCAACCAAATTTGATCATTGACTTGCTTATGTTCATTACGCCAAATTATTTTATCAACGAGATAGCGGTGGTGTGGTGGCACAGTGCTTACACTGCTACCTCATAGAGTCAGGGAACTGATTTTAATTCCCAGCTTGGGTCACTGTCTGTGCGGAGTCTACATGTTCTCCTTGTGTCTGTGTGGGTTTCATCCAGGTGCTCTGGTGTCATCCCACAGTCTGAAAGATATGCTGGTTAAGGTGCATTAGCCATGGTAAATTCTCCTTCAGTGTATCTGAACAGGCACCAGAGTGTGGCGACTTCACAGTAACTTTAATGCAGTGCTAATGTGATGTAAGGTGCATCATGATTCACTCAGAGGGTGGTGAGTGAATGGAATTGGTTGCCATCAGTAGTGGTAGAGGTGAACTCACTGGGGTCTTTTAAGAGACTTCTGGATGAGTACATGGGATTTAATGGGATTGGGAGTTACAGATAGTTCTATGGCCTGGTAGGTATAGATATGATCGGCATAACTTGTGGGCCGAAGGGCCTGTTTGTGCTGTAATGTTCTACGTTCTATGTCCTATGATTCCTTAGGCAACACTTTCCAAACCCATGACCCCTACCAGGGCAGCCAACACATGGGAACACCACCATCTGGAGGTTCCCCTCCAATGCATTCACCATCCTGACTTGCAAATATGTCCTTGTTCCTTCCCTGTCACTGGGTCAAACTCCTGGAACTTCCTCTCTAACAGCACTGTGGGTGTACCTACGCCACACAGACTGCAGTGGGTCAAGAATGCAGGTCATCACCACCTTCTCAAGGGCAACTAGGGATGGACAATAAACAGTGGCTGAGCCAGTGATGCCTACACCTCATAAACAAATAAAAATGAAATGTTAGCACCACATTAGCTGCCAGCCAGAGGAACTGGCCACCGACACGGACATTATTGGGCAGGATTTTATGATCTTGCTTGTTCTGAAACTATAAAATAATACAATAAATAAACTTTACTTATAAGCATGTTTAAAGAAAACAGGTGAAGAATGCGTAGGAGTATCTGGGATGTTTTGGGGTTAGAATATACATCTTTAGCGAGATACATTGCTGGTCCTGAAAACTGAATCCAATTAAATGGTTTTTCTGCATCACAAACTGGTTGCACTGGTTTAATCTTTGTTCCTGCAGTGTCACACTCTGAACATAGACCTGAGATCTCATTTTCTATGAGATACCTGAAACTGGAATCACTGAATGTGAATCTGTACAAAACGAGTTCGATGTTAGCTAATGCAGAAAATCATTTCAAAACAATAGCCAGATCGGCGTTCTTCCAAAAAAACTTGAAATCTCCAATTCACCTAAAAATGGGAGTAACTCCTGCTGATTTTTTAGCATGATTTTCAGAATGAATCTCTGACATTCTGAGCACTGCAGAGTGCCCTTCCTGGAATACCTCCGAAAATCAGTCCTGTTCCCGTCCGAGAGGCCAGCAGCATAGGGTTGAATGGGCCACTGTGCATGTGCTAATCTATCAGTGCCAAGATCGCGCATGCGCAGTGGCCCCACTCTGCTGGGAATAGATTCTGTTTTAGTGTTCCCCTAGGGTCTTGCAGAGTGGGACTTGATTTGGTTGATTGACGGAAAAAAATCAGGTACTGGGTGGAGCTAGGCTTATACAGAGAAATCAAGCTCAGTTTGCTGCTTGGGATCCTTACAGAAAGGTTACTTTTTCCATGTTGCTTTCTCTTTCTGGAGTTGAGACTGGAATCTGCCAGGAAATGCGCCTCCTTCTCTGAGATTCTACTGTTCAGGACTGGATTATTTTCTTGAGGTGGTTGTATGAAAGTCAGTAGACAAGTGTCTGTCTGGATCTCTATCCAGATGTTCTAAAAAGGCATCTACATGAGCACATCTGTTTTTGGTGCTAACTGGTTCTGAAGAGAGGATTTCTATCTATAGGATGCTGAGTATATTGGAATGATAGAGATAGTTAACTGTTAAGAATTATACATTGTAATCTTTAACTATTTTAATTGGTAAAAGTAATGCCAAGTTTTTTTGTTATATTCTGTATTTTTAAATAAAGTTTGTTTTCATAAAAGCTTCTTAATGCCAAAATCATAAAATGTTAGGGTCCAGGCTAACTTCATAATATAACTTGGAGTTTCTGATCTGGTCCCTAACAATTCTGTGGGTGTACAAACACCGTGTAGATTGTACTGGTTCAAGAAGGTGGCTCAGCACCACCGTCTGGAGGAAATTTATGGAACGGCAATAAAAATGCTGACCTTGCCAACAATATCCACACCTCAAGAATGAACTTTGCTATTAATTCTGGCAGTAGGCAGGGTGAGAATTTGGATCCCGGTACCAGGTGTGTGTTACAATGCTTGGAATAGCAGCAGCAACAAGTTGCAAAGTTGTCACTTACCGAGTTGCATTCTACCCTTCTGTTGTGGAATTCAAGTTTTGAGAATGAAATTATGAACTAAATTCTAACTTGAGACTTTCCAAGACCAGTTCGATGAAAGTAATTCCGTGTCACCGAGTGAATGAGCGCAGTATTTTGACAGCTGGAATCTCTCCATTAAATTCCATCAGTGTCTAACATTGAGCTCCACTTAAAGATCATTCAACTAATTAGTCTGTTTAACAGACACTGCATTTGCTACTGATCCAGACCATCTGATCTCAAATGGTTCTAAAAAATCAGCAGCAAATGGCAGAAATAATTTAACTTTTTTTTAAAAAAGTGAAGAGAAGACATTGTGAATCAAATGGTTTGGAGATGTCACACTATTGGAGTTAGTTGTGCTTCAAATTCTATCATTGAAATGGATTGAAGAGAGCCCTCAGCTCTTGTCAGGCTGCTTCTGATGGTTTTTAGACACAATCGCTGGAATTTTACCACCCTGCCCATCATGGGAATTGGAGCAGGTGCGGGGTGAACAATGGGGAGATCCGTTGACCAATTTTATGGTTTCGGGACAAAGAACATAGAACATTACAGTGCAGTACAGGCCCTTCGGCCCACCATGTTGCGCCGACCAGTGGAACCAATCGAATGACCCTCCAACCTAAACTATTCCAATATTATCCATATGCCTATCCACTGACCATTTGAACACCCTTAAAGTTGGTGAGTCCACAACTGCTGCAGGCAGGGCATTCCACGCTCTCACTACCGTCTGTGTAAAAAACCCAGCTCTGACATCCATCCTATAACTACCACCCCTTAATTTAAAGCTGTGTCCCCTTGTGTTATCCATCACCATCTGAAGAAAAAGACTCTCACTATCCACCCTATCTAACCCTCTGATCATCTTATATGTCTCAAATAGGTCACCTCTTAACCTTCTTCTCTCTAATGAAAACAACCTCAAATCCCTCAGCCTTTCCTCATAAGACCTTCCCTCCATACCAGGCAACATCCTGGTAAACCTCCTCTGCACCCTTTCTAAGGCTTCCAGATCTTTCTTATAATGTGGAGACCAGAACTGTACACAATACTCCAAGTGCGGCCACACTAGAGTTTTGTACAGTTGCAACATGACGTTGTGGCTCCGAAATTCAATCCCCCTACCTTCTTAACAACCTTATCGACTTGATTGCCAACTTTCAGGGATCTATGCACATGTACAGCAAGATCCCTCTGTTCATCAACACTATTAAGAGTCCTACCATTAGCCCTATACTCTACACATTTGTTATTCCTGCCAAAGTGAATTACCTCACACTTTTCCGCATTTCTATGCACATGTACACCAAGATCTCTCTGTTCATCGACACTATCAAGAGTCCTTCCATTAGCCCTATATTCTGTGCTCCTGTTACTCTTACCAAAGTGAATCATCTCACACTTTTCTGCATTAAACTCCATTTGCCACCTCTCGGCCCAGCTCTGCAGCTTATTTATGTCCCTCTGCAAACTGTAACATCCATTCTCACTGTCTACAACTCCTCCGACTTTGGTGTCGTCAGCAAATTTACTAACCCATCCCTTCTACACCCTCATCCAGGTCATTTATAAAAACGACAAACAGCAGGGGCCCCAAAACAGATCCCTGAGGTACACCACTAGTAACTAAACTCCAGATTGAATATATCCCATCAACCACCACCCTCTGTCTTCTATCAGCTAGCCAATTCCTGATCCAATTTGCTAAATCTCCCTCAATCCCATGCATTTGCGTTTTCTGCAGTAGTTTTCCATGGGGAACCTTATCAAACGCTTTGCTATTATTCATATGCACCACATCAACTGCCTTACCCTTATCCACCTCTTTGGTCACCTTTGCAAAAAAACTTGATAAGGTTTGTGAGGCACGACCTTCCCTTCACAAATCCATGTTGACTATCCCTAATCAATTCATTTCTTTCTAAATGACTATAAATCCTATCCTTTATAATTCTTTCCAAAACTTTCCCCACAACTGAAGTGAGGCTCATTGGCCTATAATTTGCAGGATGGCCTCTGCTCCCCTTCTTAAACTAGGAAACAACATTTGCCATCCTCCAGTCTTCCGGCACTACACCTGTAGCCAATGACGACAAGAAGATCAAAGCCAAAGACTCTGCAATCTGCTCTCTGGCATCCCAGAGTAACTTGGGATAAATCCCATCCGGCCCAGGGGACTTACCTGTTTTCATACTCTCAAGAATTGATAACACCTCCTCTTCATGTACCTCAATCCCGTCTAGTCTATAACCCTGTATCCCAGTATTCTTCTCGATAACATTGACCTTTTCCTGTGTGAATACTGACAAAAAATATTCATTTAGTGCTTCTCCTATCTCTTCAGCCTCCACACACAACTTCCCGCTGCTGTCTCTGACTGGCCCTAATCTTGTTCTAACCTTTTATTCTTGACATACCTCTCAAAAGCTTTAGGGTTCTCCTTGAACTTATTCGCCAAAGTCTTCTCATGTCCTCTTGTAGCTCTTCTTAACTCTCTGTTTAGCTCTTCCTGGCCAATTTGTAACTCTCCAGTGTCCTAACTGAGCCCTCACATCTTATCTTTACATAAGCCTCCTTCCTCCTCTTCACCAGAGATTCAACTTCCTTAGTACACCATGGTTCCCTCGCACGACCACTTCCGCCCTGCCTGACAGGAACATATTTATCAACGATTCGCAGTAGCTGCTTCTTGAACAAGCTCCACATTTCAGATGTAACCAGCCTCTGCAGTTTCCTCCTCCACCCTATGTATCCTAAATCTCACGTAATAGACTCATAATTACCTTTCCCCCAGCTATAACTTCTGCCTTTCCGTATATACCTATCCTTTTCTATCACTAAGGTAAACGTAACCAAATTGTGATCACTATCACCAAAGTGCTCACCTACCTCCAAGTCTAACATCTGGTCTGGTTCATTACCCAGAATCAAATCCAATGTAGCCTCACCTCTTGTTGGCCTATCTACATACTGTGTCATGAAACCTTTCTGCACACATTGGACAAAAACTGACCCTCTAACGTGCTTGAACTATAGCTTTTCCAATTGATATTTGTAAAGTTAAAGTCCCCTATAGCAACTACCCTGTTACTTTTGCTCCTATCAGGATCATCTTTGCAATCCTTTCCTCTACATCCCTGGAACTTTTTGGAGGCCTATAAACAACTCCCAACAGGGTGACCTCTCCTTTCCTGTTTCTAATCTCAGCCCATACTACCTCAATAGATGAGTCCTTTCTGCCACCATAATACGGTTGTTGACTAATAATGCCACACCTCCCCCTCTTCTACCACCTTCTCTGCTCTGACTGAAACATCTGAACCCTGGAGCCTGCAACAACCATTCTTGTCCCTGCTCTATCCATGTGTCTGAAATGGCACAACATCAAAGTCCCAGGCACCAATCCAGGCTGCAAGTTCATCCACCTTATTGGTGGACAAACGAGACCATAAAATCCTGCCCAATAATGTCCGTGTCATAGAACATAGAACATTACAGCGCAGAACAGGCCCTTTGGCCCTCGATGTTGCGCCAACCAATTAGGAACAAGCAGTGACCCTCTAACCTAAACCATTCCCTTTTCATCCATAAACTTATCTACTAACCTCTTAAACGCCACCAAACTTGGCGCATCTATAACTGACGCAGGCAAGGCATTCCATACTCTTACCACCCTCTGGGTAAAGAACCTACCTCTGACATCTGTCCTAAAACCACCACCCCTTAATTTAAAGCTATGTCCCCTCGTGCTAGCGTTCTCCATCCTAGGAAAAAGGCTATCACTGTCCACCCTATCTAAACCTCTAATCATCTTATATGTTTCAATAAGGTCTCCTCTTAGCCACCTTCTTTCTAACGAAACCAACCTCAAATCCCTCAGCCTCTCTTCATAAGACCTGCCCTCCATACCAGGCAACATCCTGGTAAACCTCCTCTGTACCCTCTCCATGCCTCCACATCTTTCTTATAATGTGGGGACCAGAACTGCACACAATACTCCAAGTGCGGCCGCACTAGAGTTTTGTACAGTTGCAGCATGACGTTGCGGCTCCGAAATTCAATCCCCCTACCAATAAAAGCTAAGACTCCGTATGCCTTCTTAACAACCTTATCGACTTGATTGCCTACTTTCAGGGATCTATGCACGTATACGCCAAGATCCCTCTGTTCATCAACACTATTAAGAATCCGACCGTTAGCCCTATACTCTAAACATTGTTATTCCTGCCAAAGTGTATTACCTCACACTTGTCCACATTAAACTCCATTTGCCACCTCTCGGCCCAGCTCTGCAATTTGTTCAAGTCTCTCTGCAAACTATAACATCCCTCTTCACTATCTACCACTCCACCGACTTTGGTGTCATCCGCAAATTTACTAATCCATCCTTCAATACCCTCATCCAGATCACTTATAAAAATTACAAACAGCAGGGGCCCCAAAACAGATCCCTGAGGCACACCACTTGTAACCGAACTCTGCGATGAATATCTCCCATCAACCACCACCCTCTGTCTTCTATCTACTAGCCAATTCCTAATCCAATTAGCTAAATCACCCTCTATCCCATACATCTGCATTTTCTGCAGAAGCCTTCCATGGGCCACCTTATCGAACGCCTTACTAAAGTCCATATATACCACATCAAATGCCTTACCCCCATCCACCTCTTTGGTCACTTTTTCAAAAAACTCAATGAGGTTAGTAAGGCACGACCCACCCTTCACAAAACCATGCTGACTATCCCCAATCAATTCATTTCTCTCTAAATAACTATAATCCTATCCCTAATAATTCTCTCCAATACTTTGCCCACAACAGAAGTAAGACTCACTGGCCTATAATTCCCTGGAAGGTCTCTCTTCCCTTCTTGAACAACGGGACCACATTCGCTATCCTCCAGTCCTCCGGAACCACACCCGTAACCAACGACAACCTGAAGATCAGAGCCAGAGGCTCTGCAATCTCCTCTCTCGCCTCCCAGAGAATCCTAGGGTAAATCCCGTCCGGTCCAGGGGACTTATCTAACTTCAAAACAGAGGAACTGTCGGTGGCCAGTTCCTCTGGCTGGCAGCTAATGTGGTGCTAACATTTCATTTTTATTTGTTTATGAGGTGTAGGCATCACTGGCTCAGCCACTGTTTATTGTCCATCCCTAGTTGCCCTTGAGAAGGTGGTGATGACCTGCATTCTTGACCCACTGCAGTCTGTGTGGCGTAGGTACACCCACGATGCTGTTAGAGAGGAAGCTCCAGGAGTTTGACCCAGTGACAGGGAAAGAACAAGGACATATTTGCAAGTCAGGATGGTGAATGCCTTGGAGGGGAACCTCCAGATGGTGGTGTTCCCATGTGTCGGCTGCCCTGGTAGGGGTCATGGGTTTGGAAAGTGTTGCCTAAGGAGTCATGATGCATCTAGTCAGATATTGGGGGTGTCCAAGAATGTGGTTCAGTGTAGTGAAGGAAGTACACTCTTCTCGCAGAGATCACTGTAGTCCATACTGAGCTGGATTTTACGAAGTTCTATATTCCCTGCCCCAGCATCCCTCCATCCAAGTAATTCATCAGTAGGGAGTCTGCCCAGCATACAGTACTATGAAGTCTCACAGCCACTTCATGCTCAAGAGGGTACTAGTTGCCCCAGGATGAGACTTCCACCTCCATGTGGGGAGAAAGACCAACTGTAGCAACCTGTCAGCCAATTGGATGGGCAGTGGCTCTGCAGTCCCAAATGGTGAGTATTATCGGAACAAATGGCGGTCCCAAAAGAAGAGGAGATTATGGAGACTGAACTGAAGATAAGCCTGGGATGTCGCTGGAGCAAAGCTGGAAGGTGCCACTGGGGAGACTGTGGACCGGGTTGGACAGGGCAGGTTAAAGGGTGTGGATCTTTAAAGGGGTTGGGGGAAGACAACCTCAGATGTCTGCAGGAAACCTTCCAAAATAGGTTCCCCCTTTTTGCTCAACGGCAGTTCTCCCAGTTTGCTGGGCTGCCTGATTAACCTGAGCTGCTAGCTGTTGTGAGTAAAATAGCAGTGAGGCATTCGCATTGCCATTAATTGGCTGTTTAGTGGCCTCAGTAGACCCAAGGACGAGCAAAGCATTTGACCTCTCAACCCCATAATAGCTGGTAGAATCAGATAATGTTCCAGACGACAGCATCACCGTCCCTGGGTTTGTCCTGTCCCATTGGCAGGGATGATTCATTGTATTCCTCCAAGCTGAACACCACTTGGAGGAAGCACTGAGGGTGGCAAGGGTGCAGAACGTATGACAGAGAACATAGAACACTACAGCACAAACAGGCCCTTCAGCCCACAAGTTGTGCCGATCATATCTATCCAGGCCATAGGACTATCTGTAACTCCTAATCCCATTAAATCCCATGTACTCATCCAGAAGTCTCTTAAAAGACCCCAGCTAGTTCGTCTCTATCACCACTGACATCAACTGATTCCATTCACTCACCACCCTCTGAGTGAAAGACTTACCTCTAACATCTCCTCTGTACTTGCCCCACAGCACCTTAAATCTGTGTCCTCTCGTAGCGACCATTTCAGCCCAGGGAAATAGTCTCTGAGAATTCACCCTATCTATTCCTCTCAGCATCTTGTAAACCTCTATCAGGTCGCCTCTCAACCTTCGTCTCTCCAGGGAGAAGAGTCCCAGCTCCCTCAACTTATCTTCATAAGGCATGCCCCCCAATCCAGGCAACATCCTTGTAAATCTCCTCTGCACCCTCTCAATAGCTTCCACATCCTTCCTATAGTGAGGCGACCAGAACTGCACACAATACTCCAAGTGGGGTCTGACAAGCGTCTTATAAAGTTGCAGCATTACCTCCCGACTCCTAAACTCAATCCCTCGATTAATGAAGGCCAGTACACCATATGCCTTCTTGTCCACATCTTCCACCTGCGAGGCAGATTTAAGAGACCTGTGGGCCTGGACCCCAAGATCCTTCTGCTCCTCAACACTGCCAAGACTCCTACCCATGATATTATCCTGCTTCATCCCATTGGTCCTGCCAAAATGGACCACCACACATTTATCCACATTGAAGTCCATCTGCCACTTCTCCACCCAGTCTTGCATCCTATCTGTGTCTTGCTGCAACTTCAGACATCCCTCCAGACTATCCACAACACCACCAACCTTCGTATCGTCGGCGAACTTACTAACCCATCCCTCCACTTCCTCATCCAGGTCATTTATGAAAATGACAAACAGCAAGTGTCCTAGAACAGATCCCTGAGGCACTCCACTGGTGACCGACCTCCATGCAGAGAAAGACCCATCCTCAACTACTCTCTGCCTTCTGCTGGCAAGCCAGTTATAGATCCACAAGGTCAAAGCCTCTTGGATCCCATGCCCTCTCATCTTTCTAGGTGGGCTACGGATAAATAAGTACAGGCTGGGCCAACCAACAATGCCCACATCCTGTTACTGAATAAAATAATAGTGTGACATATTCGTTTGGGTGGAAAATTAATAATAGAGAGGAAGCTAAATATATGGATAAATGGGGATTTAATTAGCAGCTGTGATTGGTGAATAAGGACTCATGAGAGTAATTGCTGATGATACAAAGCTCAATGGAAATAAAATCCATGAAAAAAGAGGTTGCACAGAGATACAGACCGATTGAATAAAAGGGGAACTCAAAGAGTTTTAAAATTGATAAGGAGGAAATGTTAGATAGGTTGTCTATATTTATAGGCACCAGGACTGGATGAAATTTATGGAAATTAGAGTGAAAATTGAGGAGGGGTGGCCATAATTTTTCAGTCTTCCTTAGACTTGCGGGTGGTACTGGAGGAATATAAATATTACACCTTGTTCAAAAACTACAGGCCAGTCAGTTTAACCATATCAGAAGCTTTCAGAAATAATCCAGGACAAATTAATAGTTAGGAAAATGCAGATTAATTAAGGAAAACCAACATGGATTACATAGAACATAGAACATAGAACATTACAGCACAGAACAGGCCCTTCGGCCTTCGATGTTGTGCCGACCAAAATAAAAAGCAATGCCCCTCCAAACTAACCATTCCCTTCTCTTCCATATACTTATCAACTAACCTCTTAAACGCCACCAAACTTGGCGCATCTACAACTGCTTCAGGCAGGGCATTCCACTCCCGAACCACCCTTTGGGTAAAGAACCTACCTCTGATATCCTTCCTATAACTATCACCCCTTAATTTAAAGCTGTGTCCCCTCGTGCTAGCTTTCTCCATCCTAGGAAAAAGGCTATCACTGTCCACCCTATCTAAACCTCTAATCATCTTATATGCTTCAATAAGATCCCCTCTTAGCCGCCTCCTTTCTAACGAAAAACAACCTCAAATCCTTCAACCTCTCTCCATAGGACCTGCCCTCCATACCAGGCAACATCCTGGTAAACCTCCTCTGTACCCTCTCCCAAGCCTCCACATCTTTCTTATAATGTGGGGACCAGAACTGCACACAATACTCCAAGTGCGGCCGCACTAGAGTTTTGTACAGTTGCAACATGATGCTGCGGCGCCTAAATTCAATCCCCCTACCAATAAAAGCTAAGACTCCATATGCCTTCTTAACAACTTGATCCACTTGACTGCCTACTTTCAGGGATCTATTGACACATACACCAAGATCCTTCTGTTCCTCAACACTATTAAGAGCCCTACCATTAGCCCTATACTCTACACATTTATTGTTCCTGCCAAAGTGCATTACCTCATACTTTTCCACATTAAACTCCATTTGCCACCTCTCGGCCCAGCTCTGCAACTTGTCCAAGTCACTCTGTAAACTATAACACCCTCTTCACTATCTACCACTCCACCGACTTTAGTGTCATCTGCAAATTTACTGATCCATCCCTCAATACCCTCATCCAGATCATTTATAAAAATTACAAACAAAAATTACAAAAATTTGGTCAGAGTCTGAAAATGATCTAATTGAATGAGAGGACAAACTTATCTGTTACTGCTCTGCTGCTTCCTACATTCTACAACTGGAGTTCTCCACCTTGATATTAGAGGATTGTGAACGTTTGCAATTTTCTTCCCAAGGATGCTGTGAATTTTCTGTTGTTGTTAGTCAGGTGTTGAGCATATTTAAGACTGAGATGAATAGATTTTTGGTCACTGAAGTTATGAATGAATTGAAAAGGGGTTGAGAAGCAGAGCTGATGTAAATGTTCAGTTATACAACATAGAACATTAGAACATAGAACATTGGTTTCGTGAAGGATAAGTCATGCCTTACTAACCTCATTGAGTTTTTTGAGAAAGTGACCAAAGAGGTGGATGGGGGTAAGGCGGTTGATGTAGTATATATGGACTTTAGTAAGGCGTTTGATAAGGTGGCCCATGGGAGACTTCTACAGAAAATGCAGATGTGTGGAATAGAGGGTGATTTAGCTAATTGGATTAGGAATTGGCTGGCAGATAGAAGACAGAGGGTGGTGGTTGATGGGAGATATTCATCGTGGAGTTCGGTGACAAGTGGTGTGCCCAGGGGTCTGTTTTGGGGCCCCTGCTGTTTGTAATTTTTATAAATGATCTGGATGAGGGTATTGAGGGATGGATCAGTAAATTTGCAGATGACACTAAAGTCGGTGGAGTGGTAGATAGTGAAGAGGGGTGTTATAGTTTACAGAGTGACTTGGACAAGTTGCAGAGCTGGGCCGAGAGGTGGCAAATGGAGTTTAATGTGGAAAAGTGTGAGGTAATGCACTTTGGCAGGAACAATAATGTGTAGAGTATAGGGCTAATGGAGGGCTCTTATAGTGTTGGGAACAGAAGGATCTTGGTGTATGTGTCAATAGATCCCTGAAACGGTTACGTTCACCTTAGTGATGGACAGGGATAGGCATGAAGCTGGGGGCTGTAGTTATAGCTGGGGGAAGGGTAATTATGAGGCCATCAGGAGAGAATTAGGGTGCATAGATTGGACTAGGAAACTACAGGGACTGGGAACATCTGGAATGTGGTGCTTATTCAAGGAGCAGCTGCTGCGAGTCCTTGATAAGTATGTCCCTGTCAGGCAGGGAGGAAATGGACGAGTAAGAGAGCCTTGGTGTACGAAAAAAGTTGATTTGCTGGTTAAGAAGAAAAAGGAGGCTTATGTCAGGATGAGGCTTGAAGGCTCAGTTAGTGCAATGGATAGCTATAGATTAGCCAGGAAGGAGGTAAAAAGTGAATTGAGGAGAGCTAAGAGGGGACACGAGAAGATGTTGGCTGATAGGATTAAGGAGAATCCTAAAGCTTTCTTTCGATATGTTAAGAATAGAAGATTGGTTAGGGCAAGATTAGGGCCAGTCATAGACAGCAGTGGGAAGTTGTGCGTGGAGCCTGAAGAGATTGGTGAGGCACTGAATAAATATTTCTCTTCGGTATTCACGCAGAGTGCTGGAAATGTAGCTGTGGAGAGCACTGAGGTACAGGGTTGCAAATTGGGAAGTATTGTAGTAGATAGGGAGGATGTGTTAGAAATTCTCGAGGGTTTGAAGTTGGATAAGTCCCCTGGGCCGGACGGGATTTACCCTAGGATTCTCTGGGAGGCAAGAGAGGAGATTGCAGAGCCTCTGGCTCTGATCTTCAGGTCCTCGTTGGTTACGGGTGTGGTTCCGGAGGACTGGAGGATGGCGAATGTGGTCCCATTGTTTAAGAAGGGGAAGAGAGACCTTCCTGGAATTATAGGCCAGTGAGTCTTACTTCTGTGGTGGGCAAGGTATTGGAGAGAATTATTAGGGATAGGATTTATAGTTATTTGGAGAGAAATGAATTGATTGGGGATAGTCAGCATGGTTTCGTGAAGGGTAGGTCATGCCTTACTAACCTCATTGAGTTTTTTGAGAAAGTGACCAGAGAGGTGGATGGGGGTAAGGCGGTTGATGTAGTATATATGGACTTTAGTAAGGCTTTTGATAAGGTGGCCCATGGAAGACTTCTACAGAAAATGCAGATGTGTGGAATAGAGGGTGATTTAGCTAATTGGATTAGAAATTGGCTGGCAGATAGAAGACAGAGGGTGGTGGTTGATGGGAGATATTCATCGTGGAGTTCGGTGACGAGTGGTGTGCCTCAGGGGTCTGTTTTGGGGCCCCTGCTGTTTGTAATTTTTATAAATGATCTGGATGAGGGTATTGAGGGATGGATCAGTAAATTTGCAGATGACACTAAAGTCAGTGGAGTGGTAGATAG